>CM062817.1:241040314-241640314 GCA_031772625.1 Pinus tabuliformis
CGCGCGAGAGAGAGAGAGAGAGAGAGAGAGAGAGAGAGAGAGAGAGAGAGAGATTTGAAAGGGGGCTTACTAGAACTTGAGCACACAGAGAGATGAGAGCTGAGAGAGCTGAGAGAGTGAGAGAGTTGAGAGTGAGCAAGTTGAGAGAGTGAGTGAGTTGAGAGAGAGAGAGAGAGAGAGAGAGAGAGATTGTGATTGAGAGTGGGCGTGAGAGAGTGAGAGTGAGAGAGAGAGAGGGTGTGTGTGTGTGTGTGAGAGAGAGAGAGAGAGAGAGAGAGGAGAGAGAGAGAGAGAGAGAGAGAGAGAGAGAGAGAGAGAGAGAGAGAGAGAGAGAGAGAGAGAGATTGTGATTAAGAGTGGAAGTGAGAGAGTGTGTGTGAGAGAGAGAGAGAATTAGGGGAATTTTGAGGTCTAAAATGGGCCTCCTAAGTAAATTATAAAATAAGATTAGATTACATCATTAAATTTTAGAGGGAAAAAATAAAAAAAACTACTTTTTTCAACTCGTATTTTCAAGTTATCTCCCTATGGGTTTGCTCAAATTTCGAGTAGGAACACTCGTTGGATGCAGAATTTGATTCCTCATCCAAGTAGTATCCATGTTGCATATTTTCGATGGACCCTTTACATGAAAAATGATAAATACATGAAAAACATGATTGTAATCATGATTTTTCATGTATTTCTCATTTTTCGTATAGCAGGGTCCATAGAAAATATGCAACATGGGTACTCCTTGGATGAGGAATTAAATTTTGCATCCAACGAGCACTCCCGCTCAAAATTTGAGTAAAATCTTTGGGAGATAAGTTGAAAATACAGGTTGAAAAAGTAGTTTTATTATTTTTTAATCTTTTTATTTTTTTACCCCAAAAATGGTGAATCATCCCCCATGGTTGACATCATCATCTTGAATCCTATTGGTTCTTATAAAGTTTATTTTGGTTGTACATTTTTCTTAGGAGACCCATTTTAGACCTCAAAAGTTCTCTAATGTGAGTGAGAGAGTGAGAGAGAGTGAGAGTGAGAGTGAGAGTGCGAGTGAGTGAGTGAGAGAGAGAGAGAGTAGAACCCTCCTCTTTCACATAGAGAGAGAGAAGGGGTTAAAATTGCAACTTCTTTTAGATCCACGACCTTGACAACTAGTACCTTTACAACAAAATCTTAAAATCAACTCCAAAATTGGAAAAAGTGTTAGCAGTAGTACCCTCCTTTTTCGCATAAAAGCCCTAAGTTATCTTTCGCATAGAATCCCTAAGTTATCTTTTGCATAGAAACCATAAGTTAAATACAAGAGAGAGATAGAGAGAAAGGGTTAAAACTACAAATTATTTTAGATCCATGGCCTTGACAACTAGTACCTTTACAGCCAAAATCTTAAAATAAACTCCAAAATTGGAAATAGTTGCTAGCAGTAGCACCCTCCTCTTTCGCATAGAAGCCCTAAGTTAAATATGAGAGAGAGAGAGAGAGAGGTTCTTGGGTTCTACATTTTAATTTAAAATTAATAATAATAATAATAAATAATAATAATAATAATAATAATAATAATAATAATAACAACTATATTTTTTTAATAGAAATGAGTAGATTTTTTATTGAGTCAGCACCCAGTCATGATAGAAATAAGTTACATAAATTCCTCTAATAGCTCAATTCCTTGAGGATTTGAGATTGAGCATGCAGATTCAATCTAAATCCTCAATAAAATCCTCCATAATACAAAATATTTGCTCCCATTCCAACTAAATATTTTCCCAAATATCCCTAAGATCCAAATACATTTGCATCCCATTATTATCTAATTGTCACTTTATCTTTGACTAGCTTCTCATTCTCCTTGGCAAGATATTTTTCACCTTTTTCCAACTTGGATCCATCCCGAGTTGTCTAATGATTGGCAGATCGCCCGTTTGAGGATGAAATTTACTAGCAACATCTTCCTTTTGGCTCCTTAATGGCTCTTCCTTATCTACCTGATCAACCTAAGAAGTAACTTGTTCAGTCTTATTATTTGAAGAAACATGGGAGGATGCATTGTTCTAGGGATCCGTTGAGTATTTTCTTCTTCTGAAGTTGGGTTTGATGGATTGTTTATAACTTCCGCTTCTTTTTTCCTGTCTTATGATTCTTGCTTATCCTTTGTCTTATCCCGGGGTTCTTCTTCCTTGGAAACAGTATAACGTTCTCTCTGGGCACCATCCCACTATTTCTGCCTCTGGCTATTTTTCCGAGTTGTCTGCGTATTGGCAGTTTCCATGAATCTAGGGAAATTTTTAATTGTGTGCCCTACCTCATAACATACTCAAGACCAAAAGGAAATATTCTCGTAGTCAAGATTTTTAACCCATAAGTAATTTGTGTTGGTCAAGTTTAGTTATGCTGGAAAACCCTTATTGAATCCATCTCCACACAAATACGAGCATATGTGGGGTTGAGATAATTTCTGTTTTTGGGCATTGGCAATGGAACACTCCAATTACATCCCCAGTTGCCTTAAGAGAAGAGATATTCTAGAGATGCAAAGGAAAATTTGGAAGTTTGACCCAAACAAGAGAAGAAGAAATTTAACTATTATTATTGTTATTTAACTTTATTTTTTTGGAGGAAAATATAGGTAGATCCACTCGAAGGGACCACATCTCATCGACCAAACTAATCAGAGCCTAACCTTGAGGGCATCGAGGAGAATTGAACTCATGATCTCCCAATGGTGCGCTGCTTTAGCAACGTGTACTTGACCAATTGAGCTAACCCTTGAGGTTTATTATTATTATTTAACTATTAAAAAATATTTATAAACAAATTAAAAATAAATAAAAAACATGAAAAATAAATAAATAAATAATAATAATAATAATAATAACAACAACTCACAAAAGTAAACATAAAAAATTAGTAAAACTAAAAACTAAATAAAATTGAAAAAAGAAACCTTGATTATAACATATACATGTATAACAAATTAAAAAATTAAAAAATCAAAAATAGCAATAAAAATGAAAAATGAAAAATGAAAAATGAAAAATGAAAAATGAAAAATGAAAAATGAAAAATGAAAAATGAAAAATGAAAAATGAAATATTCTTGTAAAAAATAGTTGTTAACCCTAGTTCGCACCCCACATTGTCATTCCCTTTCCACCATATCTTATAGTGGGTGATGCTTGTCATTACTTCATTATTGTTTAGCACTTTTATATAGGTTTAGGTAGAAGATCTCTTCTAACCATTGGAATAAGTTAGAAGAGCTCTTAGAACAATTGGAATAAGTTAGAAGAGCTCTTCTAACCTAAGTTATATAAATGTGCTAAAAAAAATAAGTTAGAAGAGCTAAAATATGCTTTTAAGTTGAGAGTTGCTACAATAAATCTATATGAGAGTGTTATTTCCAAGTTTAGGAACATTGAGGGTTGGTCAAAGAAATTGATTGTAATATAGGAGTCAAGCAAGGTTGTCCCTTTTCTCCTACCCTCTTTGATATATACATCAATAAGTCATAATATTGATTGGAATATGTTGGTTGTACAAGCCTAACACTTGTTGGTATAGTCATCATCCTTCTTCTTTATGCTAATGATATCGTTATTATGGAAATTAATCCCTATGAATTTGGTAAGCATGTAAGAATCCTCAATAACTTTTGTTCTAGTATGCGTATGACTATAAACACTGACAAAACAAAATTCATGATAATCAAATACAAAAAGATCACTTTTTACACTTTAGTAGATGACAACAATAACTTGGAAGAGTTCTCTTCATACAAATATATTAGAATTAATACTCATCATAAGCTTAATTGTAACTATACTTTTTAGAAAATGATAAATGGAGGATATAAATCTTGTTATGGACTTGAAAACAAGTGTAACTTAGAAGATCTTTGGGTTTGGGATAAGGAAGAACTCCTCTTTAACATTCTTTTCACGCCTGTTATCTTATATGGATGTGAAGTTTGGGGATGTAGTATCTCTAAAGAATCCTAGAGAAAGCTAGAGTAAATACGAAAGATTTTTATAACTTATAATCTCAAAATTAAATGCAATACACCTTATCCTATCCTCCTCATAGAAGAAAGCCTTCCCGCCATTGAGTGCATGGCCATGATTAGGTACTTAATGTAGAAGAACAAGATAACAACATGGATATCAAGAGGCTCCCAAAAATTGCTTCAAACTCTAGCCAAAACCACTAACAACTCAAATAGGGATGGCATCATGATGGGAAGTCTTGGTTAAATAATTGGGGAATATAGGAAGATTGTCATTTTGTAGAATATTGATAATATTAAAAATATTATTACATTTAAATTTAAAGAGAATTTATGGTGCGATAAAGAGATAGAAGATAAAAGGAAGCTAAGATACTACAAGAAGGTGTTCAATCCTAATCTAGAAGATCAAAATTATTTATTGGTTCTAAAAAGTGCAAAAGAGAAAAGTAGCATCACTAAAACATGAACCAACTCAATTCCTAAAACACTATGGGATGCAAGAATTTTCATATTTGTGACAATAAGAGGGTTGAAGATGAATATAATTTATTCTAGAATGCCCTAGGTGTACCCACATTAGACCACAATTTCAAAATATATGTCACAATATCGACATTCCTAACCTCCTAAATCATCAAAACTAAAGTTGATCTAGGGACACTCTTAATTATTTTTTAGCACAAAAATAAGATTCTAAAGAAATCTAAGTAACGTTTTACCTCTCTTAAGGTTTGATAAACTAATTCTAGTCTCAACGGATGTTAATCATCATCATCATCATATTATTATTATTATTATTATTAATGTTTTGTTAAATTTTTCTTTCCATTATTTTTTGTCTTATAGTTTTTTTAAATATTTTTTAAATAACTGTTTTTTTAATTAATTATATATTTTATTATTATTTTTTTCCTTCGAAAAAAATCATAATTTTATTTCATTAGAAAATGATACAAAATTACTTTCTGCATATATACACCTCTGTGTTTATTTGATTGAATCCCATGGATCCAAATATCATATACAAGTATACAAAAAATAAATTATGTTATGCTCGCAAGCCCTTACATATAGCAGGTTACATTTTTAACTTCAAAAAAACTATCTTCAAATAAAGTAGCACTCCACTACCATATATCCAAATGCAACTATGTAGTAATGCAAAATATAGAGTAAACTATTGTCATTAAGTGTCAACTAACCTAAGTCTTTCAATAAAAGGCATGTGGTAGTATTAAAAAAAGATGTTATCACGTTGCTCTAAGATTTTCCATAGGTCCTGCTCAAGATTTATGCCTTCTTTGGAGAGCCGATCTGCTATCGAGTTCCTCTCCCTGTAAATGTGTGATCATGAAATATTGGCAAAGGAAAGTTTTAACCACAAAATATCATGCATAATTGGAACAAGAAAAATATTTCTACACTATTGTATTCCATTGGTCTAGTTAATTGCTAGCAAATAATCACCATAAACTTGAAGCTAGTCACATCCTTTTTCCTTAGCAAAAACCAACATATATTTCAAGGCCAATAATTCAGCTTGATTGTTTGTGCCCCTGCCAAAGGCCATTATTAAGTGAAAAGAGTGATTCTTAGAGAGATTAAGGATAAACCCACTCCCAATTCTTAGGTTATCCTCTTGAGATGCCCCGTCAAAATAAGCCCATGAATTTGTCACATCAGGAGCCTCTGCAATAATAAAGTGATCATGAAATATTGGCAAAGGAAAGTTTTAACCACAAAATATCATCCATAATTGGAACAAGAAAAATATTTCTACACTATTGTATTCCATTGGTCTAGTTAATTGCTAGCAAATAATCACCATAAACTTGAAGCTAGTCACATCCTTTTTCCTTAGCAAAAGCCAACATATATTTCAAGGCCAATAATTCAGCTTGATTGTTTGTGCCCTTGCCAAAGGCCATTATTAAGTGAAAAGAGTGATTCTTAGAGAGATTAAGGATAAACCCACTCCCAATTCTTAGGTTATCCTCTTGAGATACCCCGTCAAAATAAGCCCATGAATTTGTCACATTAGGAGCCTCTGCAATAATAAAGTGATCATGAAATATTGGCAAAGGAAAGTTTTAACCACAAAATATCATCCATAATTGGAACAAGAAAAATATTTCTACACTATTGTATTCCATTGGTCTAGTTAATTGCTAGCAAATAATCACCATAAACTTGAAGCTAGTCACATCCTTTTTCCTTAGCAAAAACCAACATATATTTCAAGGCCAATAATTCAGCTTGATTGTTTGTGCCCCTGCCAAAGGCCATTATTAAGTGAAAAGAGTGATTCTTAGAGATATTAAGGATAAACCCACTCCCAATTCTTAGGTTATCCTCTTGAGATACCCCGTCAAAATAAGCCCATGAATTTGTCACATCAGGAGCCTCTGCAATAATAAAGTGAGGAGAAGGGATTTATTTTGATTGAGGATATTGCGCTTAAATAACTAATCCTTCAGCAACAATGCGGTCAGGGAAGGAAGTCGTGTCCTAAAAGATGGCCTTGTTTTGGGCCAACTAAATCTCCCAACATATGACTAAGGGTAAAGCTTTAAGAGGTCTTGTTGTTTGAGAGGAATTCTAGCTCCTGCTTAAATAACTAATCCTTCAACAACAATGCGGTCAGGGAAGGAAGTCGTGTCCTAAAAGATGGCCTTGTTTTGGGCCAACCAAATCTCCCAACATATGACTAAGGGTAAAGCTTTAATAGGTCTTGTTGTTTGAGAGGAATTCTAGCTCCTCCATGATTCCTCCACCAAAGAACCATTCCAAACATATGATTGTCCTAAAATCGAGTGGAGCAATTCCACACTTGTAAGGTGAATGATAAGCTTATGAAAAGTTGTGTAACTAATTCTCCTTTCATTTTACAGAGTGCACACCACCTTGGACTAATCTTGTTCCATATTTGCATCACATCCCAAGTAGGGGATTTATTTTCTAAAATGCGTCACATGAAAATATGAAATATATATATATATATATATATATATTTTTTGGAAATTTGGAAATCCAAACCATCTTCCACGACCATTTAAAACCTTCATTTGTTCTGACCATATTATGAATGTACCCAAGCTTAGGAGAGTAGGTTCTTAAAGGTGAAAAGGTACATACCAATTCTTCTTCCCTATCCAATAATCTAATGTGTCCCTCTATGACGACTTCCAAATAATCATTCCATATTGCCAAAAATTCAACCTCCAAACCCAAGTCAGCTACAAAATTCCAACCCTGTCTCTAAAGTGAAATATTTGTTGGGTCTTCCATACAGGAAATCTTAGAAACTCCTATACCCCAAAGGGAATTTATGAGAGGTTGGAGAAGGATGTGCCCCTCCTTGCTTCCAAGATAGGGGTCAGCTTGAATCCTCACCTTGCTTCCGCTACCTATGTGCCATGCTAGCCCTGAGCCGATTAGCTTAAAGGAGTTCAATTAATTTGTCCAAATAAATGAAATATTTGACTGAGAATTATCCTGTCTTCTTATCCAATAATGACATGACTAACTCATGGATGAAAGTGATGGATGGTCTATGCTCTATGAAGAAGTCATGAAATATGTAGACTCTATGACAAAGAATAAATTCATGACATCAAAGGAAGGAGTTCTACAAGAAGTTGGTTGTTCCATGATCTCCACCTAAAAGATCTATTGGAAGAAAGTCCCTGGTCAAGAGGGAGCTTGGAAAATTCCTTGATTAAGAGGGATCTTTGGTACACTCCTTTTATTTTAGTCATCCTTGGTTAAGAGGGAGTGACAAATATGGTTCTCTACTTCATGTGTCATGCACTAGACCAAGGCTAACAACCGTAAGTCTTAGTGAAGGCCATGAGGAGAGATAGGCATTGTAACAGCCTTGGTGAAAATTCCATGTAATAAAATTTAAAAACAATAACCACGGTTGATGAGACACTTATTCCAAGCTAAATATTGGGCAAGACATCCTAGGGGGTGTTCATTTGGTTGTTTATGGCTAAGGAAATTGGAAAAGAAAATGGCTAAGGCTTTGGAAAGGCAAAATGGAATTTTTGGCACAATTATTTATGAAAATAATGGAAATTAGGAGAAAAAGGAGGTGAAAGGTCACATGTTGCATGTGAGGAGGAAAATGAAGGAAAATAATGGAAAATGAAGAAAATAGAGGCCTCATTCATAAAAAGGATTCTAAGGATCAGTTGGTAACCTTTTTTCAGTTGAGTTTTGGAGCTCTCTCATTATTCTATCTCTCTGTCTCTCACTCTTGGACACTTAGATTTTGTTGGAGCATTTTAGCATTGGAGCAAGAAAGGAAAAGAAGGTAAGAGGAAGCAAAGATCAAGCAAGGAAAGGCAGGATCAAGCAACTACAACAAGCTTCATTGCAGGTATCGACTTGCATGTGTATTTTCCTTGCTAGATTTGGCATGCATGGTATTGCACATGGTTATTTTCTATCATGGAATGGGTTTTTCCAGGTGTGAAGATGTTCTTCAGCCTAGCCTTTCCATTTTATAATAGCTTTGATGAGATGGGTTTATCATATTTGGTTAATGTGGGATGGTCGGATGGATTCGAAGTTGAGTGGGGTTGATCTCTGGACTGACAAACACATGGCCTAATGGTCCATGTTAAGCCCCTACACTACTAGTGTAACCCCTTATTGTTATTAGTGCAACCCCCTTATTATATTGTTATACCCATGTAGTCCCCATATCGTTACTATTGTGCCCCATAGAAGCCCACTATTGTTATTATTGTGCCCTTACATTATTATTGTTATGTCGGCTTTGATTATATTATGACCCCTTAGACTCCCATATATAGAAAGGAGGTCTTGTCATTTGTATCATCCAAGAATTGTTCATTTGTGTAATGTAAAGGAGGTTACCCCCTCGAAGAGGCTTATTTTTAAGGCATTCATCTATCTTTTCTATCTTTTTGTGAGCTGCTTTCATAACATTTGGTATCAGAGCTTTGGATTCTAGGGTTTTGCTGCTCCAAACAAGTCATCGTGGCATTTGTGCTATAACTTTTTTTTGCGACGTTTCATATGCTAAAAACAAAACCCATTTGGGTTGCAATCGTTCTACACCTCGGGTCCGAATTTCAGAGATTTTCGCGCTATATTTGAGGAGATATGCTCTGAGGAAGTTGGCCTTTTTGCAAACTCCCAAATTACATTCCAAACAGGTGACTTGGGGAAAATAGTCATAACTTTTGTTTTGAGCATCAAACTGAAATTTCGTAAGAAGTTATAGAATGAGGATGGATTGTAGTTTCTTGTATACATTTTTTAGATCCAAAGGTCAAAACAGTGACAGGTGGCACGTCGTACAAGTTCTCTCTACTGAACTAGTCTATAATCAGGCCACCGTGGGAGATTTGGCATAAATATTCCTTGGAGAATCCAATTTGGATCAAATTGGTGGCATTGGAAAGAGGACACAGAGGGCTACTACAGGTTGCAATTTCAGAACTGGAAGACCCGAAATTATAGAGTTACAGTCGTTTCAATATTGAGCTCCTAAAATCAAGAAAAAGCGAGATGAGGAAGTTTGATGGCAAGGATCCAGTAAATTGGATACTACAGATAGAGAAATATTTTGATCTACATGGTGTACCACTGTTACAAAAGGTATGTATTGCATCTAATTATTTATAACCGAATCAATTTTTATGGTATAAAGGGCTTTTTTCTCGTAAACCACTTGTCATGTGGTCAATTTTCATGGAGGAAATGATAGCACATTATGAGGATACAAAGAAAAACACCTTCTTTAGCCAATTGATAAATCTCAAATAAAAGTGTTCAATGGAAGAGCACATTGAGGACTTTCAAAAATTGAATATAAGAGAAATGATATTCCAGAGAAGCAGAGGATTGATGTCTCCATAGGGACTTTAAAGGTTAACATTCAACATGAGGTTCGTCTTTGGGAACCTTATTCATTGGAGAAGGCATTCAGGTTGGCAAGAAAAGTGGAAAGCAAAATTATGGAAACAATGAATTCTACCCCTCACAACTATAAACATGGAAGTGTTATTTCTCCTAGGCTTCTACAACCTACAAGGGTGACACCACGACAATTGGAAGAAAGAAGAGAAAAAGGGCTTTGCTACAATTGTGATATCAAATGCACTAAAGGTCATAAGTTTGTTGAGAAGAAATTATTTTACATACATTATGAAGAGGAGGAAGAAAAGGATCAAGAAACATCAAAAGAAGAGGATATACACTAGGAACCAACCCTAGAGAAACAAGAAATGAATCTGACCATATCTTGTAAAGCATTGGCAAGAATTACCACTCCTCAAACTCTCAAGATAGAAGGACATATCAAGAATAAAAAGGTTCAAGAAGTGAAAGATCACATCGAGAAAGAAGAAATGAATCCAACCATAAATTGTAATGCATTGGCCAGAATTACCACTCCTGAAACTATCAAGATAGAAGGACATATCAAGAAGAAACATGCTCAAGAAGTGAAATATCACATCGAGCATCAAGAAATGAATCCAACCATATCTTGTAAAGCATTGGAAGAAATTACCACTCTTCAAACTCTAAAGATAGAAGGACATATCAAGAAGAAAAAGGTTCAAGCAGTGAAAGATCACATCGAGCATCAACAACAAGTTCTCCAACTTTTAAAGGATAATGCCACTTTGGTGTAGAATCGAATGAAAAAACAGGTAGATCAACATCGCAATGAAAAATGTTTTGATGTAGGTGATTGGGTATATTTATGGCTACATCTCAAGCAAGCTATTTATGAGAAGGAAATATTGGCAATACTACATGCACTTAATAAATGGCGACCTTACCCAATGGGAAGACATTTCAAGGTAAAAATGGATCATGATAGTCTTAAATACTTTTTAGAACAAATATTATCTTTAGAAGAACAGAAAAAATGGGT
Organism: Pinus tabuliformis; assembly: GCA_031772625.1. Taxonomy (NCBI): domain Eukaryota; kingdom Viridiplantae; phylum Streptophyta; class Pinopsida; order Pinales; family Pinaceae; genus Pinus; species Pinus tabuliformis. The sequence continues at coordinate 241,051,230 of CM062817.1, forward strand.
CACAAATATGTTGGGTTATGACTTTGACATCATCTATAGAAAAGGGAAGCAAAATTTTGTTGCAGATGCACTCTCAAGAAAGGATGAGGATGTGGAAGCATTATTTTGTGCTATTTTTATTATCCAACTAGATTGGATAAATGAAGTAAGGGATGAATGGAAGAAGGATGAAGAAATGTGGCCACTCATTCAAAATTTTCAAAAGATCCCAATTCAAACAATATTGCGAGAACTTGAAGAGGAAGGAAAAATCATATTGGAACCTGGAGTAGTCACAAAAATAAGAACTCGACAGCTACAAAATAGATCAATTTCAGAGTATCTCATCAAGTGGAAGAACTTACCTACTGAATATTCCACATGGGAGGACAAGAATTTTATACAGAAGCATCAAGAACTACTCAAGCGTTGAGGACAACACTTTTGAAGGAGAGGGGCATGTTAGGCCCCTATACTACTAGTGTAACCCCTCATTGTTATTAGTGCAACCCCCTTATTATATTGTTGTACCCATGTAGTCCCCATATTGTTACTATTGTGCCCCATAGAATCCCACTATTGTTATTATTGTGCCCTTACATTATTATTGTTATGTCGGCTCTGATTATATTATGACCCCTTAGACTCCTATATATAGCAAGGAGGTCTTGTCATTTGTCTCATCCAAGAATTGTTCATTTGTGTAATGTAAAGGAGGTTTCCCCCTTGAAGAGGCTTATTTCTAAGGCATTCGTCTATCTTTTCTATCTTTTTGTGAGCTGGTTTCATAATAGTTCCCTGAACGAGACTGTGGATCCACAGTAAAGCCACTGACCTAATAACCCATGATCCAGAATGTGGGTTGTGGTAAAGCTAGATTGTGTGCCTCGGTGGGCCTAGGAATCCTTGTCAGTGAATGGTGGGATATATAGTAAAGCCAAGAGGTGGATTTCTCTCCATTGGGCCTAGTAGTCCCGAGATGTGATATACGATAAAGCCTAGAGAATGTGTCTTGGTGTAGGGCCTAGTGATCCTTGGATCAAATTGTGGATTATGGTAAATCCTGAGAGGCTAGGAGGCACTCAAATTCCTCATAGTGTGGTGCAGAAATCTGGTGGCATCCATGCTTTTTGGTGTGTTCTATGAGTCCCACATTCATGCTTGGAATGTGGCATAGGGGTGATTAGCTGAAGAGAGACTTGGCTCAACCAATCTATGGTTGGGTGGAATGTGGTAGTCCCATCTCCAGTTGGTTTATTGCATTAATTAATGATAAATTCATTCCCTTGATTTTCATGTGTAAATGTACTAATGCATATGTGGATTTTATGGTTGATATGTTTATGATATTTCTATCCCTATTATGCACGTTATATGTATGTTTTGTGACAATAGAAATGTATGGATCTCAACATATTTTTACTTGTAAATGAATGGACAATGTATCTATGGCCTAATAGATGATAATGCAACAAATGACATGAGGGAACAATGGTTCATAGCGATCCTCAGATAAGTATGAGATCCCTACACTTAATTTTTTTTGTTTACACCTGAAGGTTACATGTTGATGATATGTTTGACAAAGTGCCTGTCATGGCTAGTAGGGGTTTGGTTAAGGTCTTGTTCAAGTTATTGCTTTGACACCATTGTTTTCCTATTATTTTATTGATCTTAAGCTATCACTCCATTATGGGAAGTGACCTGGGCTCTGGGCCTAAAAAAGTGGCTTAAATCCTAGGGTTACTGGCGCAGAGCTGGCAAATTGGGTCCCTGGATGCTGGAACATAAGCCTGTGAGAGAAACTTTGGGTTTTTTGCCTATAGCATTAGAGCGACTGAGGCCTAAGATGGTCAAAACTTTAATAGGACCCAAGGGAAAGCTGTCTGAAGTGTTGGATTAGTTTCTGTGGGTCCTGAAGTGAATGTTGGAGACTGTGTGATGTTTCCATTGATTCCACTTCCTTAAGGTCACATAGGAGGTCGAATCTAGTCATAGTAGCCTCTCGTCACATGTTTACCCCAGTTGGCTAGTTACTTGGGTAGATGTGGGAGGAGGGTGTTACAGAGTGGTATCAGAGCATGCTTCACCCATCGGACTAGATGGGCAGTGTGTGTTGGTAATGCATGCATGTCAATTGCATGTGTGTCTTTTACACTTGTATTCCATGTGCTTATTGCATTTGCTGGATGATTGATTATGGTTGTAGTAAGGTTGTCATGGAGAATTTGATGTTGATGCTGTGGAATGCAATTGTAATGAGTATATGATTGGTTACATATTGCTATATGTCACTTACGTGTTAATTTTATGTCACCTACTTACATCCTTGTAAGTTAGGCTACATTCTTGTGGATTTGATTACATGTATCAGTCTGGTAGGTTGATTACAAGAATTGATCGCTTATGTTCGAATACATGCAAAGTTTATGTGTAGGTGTAGTTGATTAGACATTGCTTATGCATGTTGTTGGTTGCATGTGGCAATATGTACAATGGAGTAATGGTTGTTGTCATGCATGAGGTCATAACATGCATTGTTGATATGGCCTTGCATTGATGTCTGGACCCTAACTAGAACAATGTTTATGTGTTGATACATTTATTTGCATATATCTATGTGTTGTTATGTTTATGTTATACATGTATCACGTTGCTTTTAATCCGGATTTAAACATGAACACAACAAATTACAGATATAACCATAAATATAGACATGCAACAAAAAAAACACTTTATTTCATTAATATCAAATACTGAAATATTCTTACAAATAGAATGGAAATAAGACTAGCTCGGGTAATGGTAGCTTATCTCTGAGAAGAGATGTGGCGGCTACATGCCTCTAAACTGTGTTACAATGAGGCTAAAAGGCCTATTGATTATTGAGAAATAATGGAAAACCATAAACATAAAAAAACCTAACCCTAGGAGATGAAGCACCAAACTATGGGCCCCATTTGGGTAAATTGGTGCATCAACTTCTCGGGGTCATAAATTTGGCATACGATCTTCGTTTGACGTGTACAATACCTAGTTAGAGAGACCTATCTGACTGCAACTTTTGAGTGGTCAACAAAGTCAATAACTTATGTTGGCCCCCATTTAAAAAAAAACATCATTTAGGGCCTCAAAACGGCTTCGGAAGTTTAGGACCTAAAAAACTGCCAAAAATAGTAAATTGTGCTACAAATAAGGAAACTGAAAATCTAAAAGAAACAATGGTGGGGGTCCAAGTGGAATAGGTGGGTGGCCACCAATATCCACCTGGATCATTCCTCCCCCCTTAGGAAGCAATGGTCCCCATTGTGTTGAGTTCCTCCATGAGATGAGGAAACTTCTATTGAACTTGGCCCCTGGTGAGCCACTTGCCCTGGTGAAGGAGTTGGCCTACTTTGAGAACTTGATATAGTTGGATCCTTTGTTGTCGGGTGTTCTTGATCCGTGTGTCCATGATCTGATCAGTTGTGGCTTTTTCCATGCAGTCTGGATTTAACTCTGTAGGTGTGAGCTGTTATGCAATGTTTGATGTGTCCAACAATGGTGGGAAGTATGATCGAAGGCGGTCCACATAGAACACTGGGTGCAGGCCAAGGAATGGGGGAATTCTAAGCTCAAATGTATTATCTCCCACAACCTTTGTAATGGTGTAAGGACCATATTGAAGTGGTTTTACTTTTCGATAGGCTCTGGTAAGGCATTCCTTCTACAAATGCAACCATACTTTATCACCCACCTGAAACTTGTGTGGCACCCGATGTTGATCATGTCGCTGCTTGTACTTGGAATTTGATTTCTGCAGAATATCATGGACATGCTGGTGGATGTGTTGGATGTGCTCAATGAAGTTTTTTTCCTTGTCGGCTTCAGATTGGACATGAGCCAAATCTGCCTGAGTAGATGCAAATGGTATGACCACATCAATGGGACATAGTGGTTGGAATCTGTTGTAGCAGCTACAACAACCCTTCAAAATTTTTCCTTAGCCTCGTTTTGGAGCCTCCATTCCAACCTTCACAGTAGCTTGCCTTTCTTCGTCAGGTTCACAAGTTTCAGTGTCTCTCTTGCACAAAGGCAGCTTACTGGTCACAACTTGAACCATTCCCCTCACTGGCTGTTCACCTGGAGTTGGTCCAGTTGTAGGATGAGCAGCTTCCCCTTGAAAATTGCACATTTCTGGAGGGCGACTAGCCTTCCCTCCAGAAATTGTGCAATCCTCTCTATCAGCCTGCTAGGCACTAGGATTGCGCAATCCTGCCTGCCAACACTCCCAGCAGGATTTGCACAAATTTCCCCAACAAGGCTGCTTAACCCAGAATTTGCGCAAATCTCGGTAGCAGTCAGCTGCACTGCCCAGAAATTGGGAAAATCTCTTAGGTAGCCAGCCCAACTCCCATCTAGAAATGCACATTTTTTCTCCAGCAGTTGAGTAGTCTCTTGCATGTGCAACTGAGTTGACCGATTCCCTGCGGGACTGAGCAAAACAGACTTGTATGCATGGGTTGCTTCTCCCAAGGCAAAAAGCAAAGGCATCCCTTGTTTCAGGGATCTATGTTTAGCAGTTGGAGGTTACATGCAATGAGAAATTCCGAAACCTCCCGCCAAGTGTCACTTCCCCTAGATTTATGGCATGCGCGTCACACCCTTGATGTTAACAAAACTCATCAACCGGATGCTGCAGAGCTCATTCCTCACATCAACCTTGCAGCTCTGACATCCCACATCACATCTAGGAGCAGTCGACACATTCAACTCAGCTATTTTGGGGTAAGCCCGTTTCCCATGCCTTGTGCTGCATTTCTGTCACTTTTTGTGTTTTCACTTGTGGGAGTATTGTTTGCTTGATTTCTTTGAACGCTTGTTGTCGTTTACATATATACTAGCTTGTCCTAGCTCTGTTTCAGTTTTCATTGCTATCTCACTACTGTCACATGCATGAAACTGTTTTGCACAGACGTTCACCCAACCGGCGAACTACCTCACCCACATGCATGTTGACTTGTTTATTGAATCTTTCATTCATGTTTTGCATGCATTGTTAATAACTTATGCTATCACTTAATGTTGCCATTCATTCACTGACTTACTAGCTTTCAATTGCCTGTTGGCGAGTCGGGCCAACCTCGGCTCAAACTCTGCCTTCACCAAGGCTGCATTGCACAATCTAGGGAAGGAAGGCTCACCTTCCTCTCCAGATTTGTGCATTCCTACCCAACACTAGCCTCTAGGACTGTTTTGCACATTTCTGGAGGATAATGGTTACTTGTCCTAAGAAATTGTGCAAATATGTTCCTAGGCCAGTAGTCCTTCCCAGTTGGAATTGCGCAATCCCAGTAGTTAGTAGCCAGATTGGACTGTGCATTGCGTAGTTCTAGCAGTTAGTCTATCTCCCAACAGCCCAGACTGTGCCTTGTGCAGTCTTGGCAGTCAGTCTCCTGACCTCCCGACTGAAATTGTGCAACCTTCATGATCATGCACCCAGGTATGTTGCAAGTCAGTTCTCATGTTCATTTTGGTTTTCGACTAACAGGTTGCTTTCCATGAGTGTTGCCATGTCTCTAGGTATTCCAGATGTTCATCTAGCTCTCAGCATTACAGGTACAATGGTTTCCAGGAGAGCAGAGACGAAGACACCGTTCAAAGCACACTTGGGGATTCAGACGATCAAGTGTCCATGGACTTGCCTACCCACAAAGACGTCAAGTTGTTCATAGACAAGGACATCAAGTAGCAACATTATGGCGAGCAACATCATGAACAACAGCTGAAGGTAGCATACCGAATGCAGCGAATGCAAGAGGAAGGTTGTTGACAACACAGAGGCAGAACAAAGTTGTAAGATCAAGCAGATCCACTGATAATGAAAGCAACTTTGGAGACTTAGGCTAAGAAGATCGAGCGAAAGCAGAATATGGATCAAAGAAGGAGTTGCATGTGTTGAAGCATCAACTCAGGAAGAACATGAAGCTGCACATACAAACGAATGTGTTAGGTCCCTATACTACTAGTGTAACAATTTATTGTTATTAGTACAACCCCCTTATTATATTGTTGTGCCCATGTAGTCCCCATATTGTTATTATTGTGCCCCATAGAAGCCCACTATTGTTATTATTGTGCCCTTACATTATTATTGTTATGTCAGCTCTGATTATATTATGACCCCTTAGACTCCTATATATAGAAAGGAGGTCTTGTCATTTGTATCATCCAAGAATTGTTCATTTGTGTAATGTAAAGGAGGTTGCCCCCTCGAAGAGGCTAAATTATAAGGCGTTGATCTATCTTTTCTATCTTTTTGTGAGCTAGTATCATAACATTTGGTATCAGAGCTTTGGATTCTAGGGTTTCACTACTCCAAACAGGTTATCGTGGAATTTTTGCTATAACATTTTTTCTGCGACGTTTCAGAAGCGAAACAAATAACCCATTTTAGACGAAATCGAGCTGAACCTCATATCCGAATTTTAGAGCTTGCCTCGCTATATTTTCGAAGATATGATCTAAGGAAGTTAAGGTTTTTGCAAGCGCCAAACTTTCATCTAAAACAGGTCATCGTGGAATTTTCACTATAGCATTTTCTCTACGAAGTTTCAGAAGCTAAAAAGAAAACCCATATGAGAAGAAATCGGTCTGAACCTCGGGTCTGAATTTCAGACCTTGGCTCGCTATATTTTTGGACATATGATCTAGGGAAGTTAGGATTTGTGCAGACCCTCGAATTACATTCTAAACAGGTGACCTTGGGAAAATCGTCATAAATTTCTCTTTGAGCATTAGATTGAAATTTCATAAGAGGTTATAGAAAGAGGATGGCCTGTACTTTTCTTCGTATCACTTTCAGGTACTAAGGTCAAAACAATGACATGTGGCACGTCGTACAAGTTCGCTCTACTGGATTAGTCTATAATTAGGTCATTGTGGGAGATTGGGAATAAATCTTTCTTCGGGAATCCAATTGCGATCAAAATAGTGGAGTTAGAAAGAGGACTTAGAGGGATATTACAACTTGAAATTTCAGAACTTAAAGATTCTAAATTACAAAGTTACAGTCATTTCAAGATCGAGCTCCTAAAATCAAGAAAAAGCGATATGAGGAAGTTTGATGGCAAGGATCCGGTAAATTGGATACTACAAATGGAGAAATATTTTGATCTACATGGTGTACCACTATTACAAAAGGTATGTATTGCATCTAATTATTTAGAATTAGATCAATTTTTATGGTATAAAGGTCTCTGTTCTCGTAAACCACTTGTTACGTGGTCAATTTTCACGGAGGAAATGATAGCACATTATGAGGATACAAAGAGAAACACCTTCTTTAGCCAATTGATAAATCTCAAACAAAAGTGTTCAATGGCAAAGCATATTGAGGACTTTCAAAAATTTAATATAAGGGAAAATGATATTCCAGAGAAGCAGAGGGTTGATGTCTCCATAAGGACTTTAAAGGATAACATTCAACATGAGGTTCATCTTTGGGACCCTGATTCATTGGAGAGAGCATTCAAGTTGGAAAGAAAAGTGGAAAGCAATATTATGGAAACAAAGAAGTCTACCCCTCACAACTATAAATATGGAAGTGTTGTTTCTCCTAGCCTTCCACAACCTACAAGTTTTACAACACAACAATTGGAAGAAAAAAGAGAAAAAGGGCTTTGTTACAATTGTGATAACAAATACATTAAAGGTCATAAGTGTGCTGAGAAGAAATTATTTTACATTGATTGTGGAGAGGAGGGAGAAAAGGATCAAGAAACATCAAAAGAAGAGGATATACACCAGGAATCGACCCTAGAGAAAGAAGAAATGAATCTGACCATATCTTGTAAAGCATTGGAAAGAATTACCACTCCTCAAACTCTCAAGATAGAAGGACATATCAAGAAGAAAAAGGTTCAAGAAGTGAAAGATCACATCGAGAAAGAATAAATGAATCCAACCATATCTTGTAATGCATTGGCCGGAATTACCACTACCCAAAATATCAAGATAGAAGGACATATCAAGAAGAAAAAAGTTCAAGAAGTGAAATATCACATCGAGCATCAAGAAATTAATCCGACCATATCTTGTAATGAATTGGAAGACATTAGAACTCCTCAAACTCTCAAGATAGAAGGACATATAAAGAAGAAAAAGATTCAAGCAGTGAAATATCACATCGAGCATCAACAACAAGTTCTCCAACTTTTAAATGATAACGCCACTTTGGTGCAGAATCGAATGAAACAACAGGTAGATCAACATCACAGTGAAAGAAGTTTTGATGTAGGTGATTGGGTATTTTTACAACTACATCTCAAGCAAGCTATTTATGAGAAGGAAATGTTGGCAATACTACATGCACTTAAGAAATGGCGACCTTACCTAATGGGAAGACACTTCAAGGTAAAAATGGATCATGATAGTCTTAAACACTTTTTAGAACAAAGATTATCTTTAGAAGAACAGAAAAAATGGGTCACAAATATGTTGGGTTATGACTTTGAAATCATCTACAAAAAAGAGAAGCAAAATGTTGTTGCATATGCACTTTCAAGAAAGGATGAGGATGTGGAAGCATGGTTTTGTGCTATTTCTATTATCCAACCAAATTTGATAAACAAAGCAAGGGATGAATGGAAGAATGGCGAAGCAGGGTGGGAACTCATTCAAAAGTTGCTGAAGATCCCAGTTCCAACAATATTGCTAGAACTTAACAAGGACGGAAAAATCATATTGGGACCTGAAGCATTCACAGAACCGAAAAGTTGACAACTACAAATCGATCAATTTCAGAGTATCTCATCAAGTGGAAGAACTTACTTGCTGAAGATTCCACAGAAGCATCAAGAACTACTAAAGCGTTGAGGACAACACTTTTTGAAGGACAGGGGCATGTTAGGTCCCTATACTACTAGTGTAGCCCTTTATTATTATTAGTACAACCCCCTTATTATATTGTTGTGCCCATGTAGTCTCCATATTGTTATTATTGTGCCCCATAGAAGCCCACTATTGTTTTTATTGTGCCCTTACATTATTTTTGTTATGTCGGCTCTGATTATATTATGAACCCTTAGACTCCTATATATAGAAAGGAGGTCTTGTCTTTTGTATCATCCAAGAATTGTTCATTTGTGTAATGTAAAGGAGGTTGGACCCTTGAAGAGGCTGAATTATAAGGTGTTGATCTATCTTTTCTATCTTTTTTTGAGTTGGTTTCATAACATTCGGTATCAGAGCTTTGGATTCTAGGGTTTCGCTGCTCCAAACAGGTCATCGTGGCATTTTCACTATAACATTTTTTTTGCGACGTTTCAGAAGCGAAATGAAAAACCCATTTGATATGAAATCGAGTTGAACCTCGTTCCGAATTTTAGAGCTTGCCTTGCTATATTTTCGAAGATATGATTTGAGGAAGTTAGGGTTTTTGCAAGCGCCAGACTTTCATCTAAAACAGGTCATCGTGGAATTTTCACTATAACATTTTTACGAAATTTCAGAAGCTAAAAAACAAACCCATATGAGAAGAAATCGGTTTGAACCTTGGGTTCGAATTTCAGACCCTGGCTAGCTATATTTTCGGACATATGATTTGAGGAAGTTAGGATTTGTGCAGACCCCCGAATTACATCCTAAACAGGCAACCTTGGGAAAATTGTCATAACTTTCCTTCTGAGCATCAGATTGAAATTTCGTAAGAAGTTATAGAAAGAGGATGACCTGTAGTTTTCTGTGTATCACTTTCAGGTACTAAGGTCAAAACAGTGACACGTGGCACATCGTACAAGTTCGCTCTACTGAATTATTCTATAATTAGGTCATTGCGGGAGATTGGGAATAAATCTTTCTTCAGGAATCCAATTACGATCAGACTAGTGGAGTTAGAAAGAGGATTCAGAGGGATATTATAGGTCAAAATTTCAGAACTTAAAGATTCTAAATTACAAAGTTACAGTCATTTCAAGATTGAGCTCCTAAAATCAAGAAAAAGCGAGATGTGGAAGTTTGATGGCAAGGATCCGATAAATTGGATACTACAAATGGAGAAATATTTTTATCTACATGGTGTACCACTATTACAAAAGGTATGTATTGCATCTAATTATTTAGAATGAGATCAATTTTCATGGTATAAAGGGCTTTGTTCTCGTAAACCACTTGTTACGTGGTCAATTTTCACGGAGGAAATGATAGCACATTATGAGGATACAAATAGAAACACCTTCTTTAGCCAATTGATAAATCTCAAACAAAAGTGTTCAATGGAAGAGCACATCGAGGACTTTAAAAAATTGAATATAAGGGAAAATGATATTCCAGAGAAGCAGAGGGTTGATGTCTCCATAAGGACTTTAAAGGATAACATTCAACATGAGGTTCGTGTTTGGGAACCTGATTCATTGGAGAGGGCATTCAAGTTGGAAAGAAAAGTGGAAAGCAAAATTATGGAAACAACGAAGTCTACCCCTCACAACTATAAATATGGAAGTGTTGTTTCTCCTAGCCTTCCACAACCTACAAGGTTGACACCACAACAATTGGAAGAAAAAAGAGCAAAAGGGCCTTGTTATATTTGTGATAACAAATACATTAAAGGTCATAAGTGTGCTGAGAAGAAATTATTTTACATTGATTGTGGAGAGGAGGAAGGAAAGGATCAAGAAACATCAAAAGAAGAGGATATACACCAGGAACCGACCCCAGAGAAAGAAGAAATTAATCCGACCATATATTGTAAAGCATTGGCAAGAATTACCACTCCTCAAACTCTCAAGATAGAAGGACATCTCAAGAAGAAAAAGGTTCAAGAAGTGAAAGATCACATTGAGAAAGAAGAAATGAATCCGACCATATATTGTAATGCATTGGCCGGAATTACCACTACCCAAAATATCAAGATAGAAGGACATATCAAGAAGAAAAATGTTCAAGAAGTGAAATATCACATCGAGCATCAAGAAATGAATCTGACCATATCTTGTAATGAATTGGAAGACATTACCACTCCTCAAACTCTCAAGATAGAAGGACATATAAAGAAGAAAAATATTCAAGCAGTGAAATATCACATCGAGCATCAACAACAAGTTTTCCAACTTTTAAAGGATAATGCCACTTTGGCACAGAATTGAATGAAACAACAGGCAAATCAACATCGCAGTGAAAGAAGTTTTGATGTAGGTGATTGGGTATTTTTACGGCTACATCTCAAGAAAGCTATTTATGAGAAGGAAATGTTGGCAATACTACATGCACTTAAAAAATGGCGACCTTACCTAATGGGAAGACACTTCAAGGTAAAAATGGATCATGATAGTCTTAAATACTTTTTAGAACAAAGATTATCTTTAGAAGAACAGAAAAAATGGGTCATAAATATGTTGGGTTATGACTTTGAAATCATCTACAAAAAAGAGAAGCAAAACGTTGTTGCATATGCACTTTCAAGAAAGGATGAGGATGTGGAAGCATGGCTTTGTGCTATTTCTATTATCCAACCAAATTTGATAAACAAAGCAAGGGATGAATGGAAGAATGGCGAAGCAGGGTGGGAACTCATTCAAAAGTTGCCGAAGATCCCAGTTCCAACAATATTGCCAGAACTTGACAAGGAAGGAAAAATCATATTGGGACTTGAAGCATTCACAGAACTGAAAAGTCGACAGCTACAAAATCGATCAATTTTAGAGTATCTCATCAAGTGGAAGAACTTACTTGCTGAAGATTCCACATGGAAGGATGAGAATTTTATACAGAAGCATCAAGAACTACTGAAGCATTGAGGACAACACTTTTTGAAGGAGAGGGGCATGTTAGGTCCCTATGCTACTAGTGTAACCCTTTATTGTTATTAGTACAACCCCCTTATTATATTGTTGTTCCCATGTATTCCCCATATTGTTATTATTGTGCCCCATAGAAGCCCACTATCGCTATTCTTGTGCCCTTACATTGTTATTGTTATGTCAGCTCTGATTATATTATGACCCCTTAGACTCCTATATCTAGAAAGGAGGTCTTGTCATTTGTATCATCCAAGAATTGTTCATTTGTGTAATGTAAAGGAGGTTTCCCCCTCGAAGAGGCTGAATTCTAAGGCGTTGATCTATATTTTCTATCTTTTTGTGAGTTGGTTTCATAACAGAATGAGTTTCAATAGGAACAAGAACAACAGTGGGCACAATATGCACTTATGGATGAAACTGTGCCTGTACAAGTTAGAGATCCATCCCAGCAGCTGACACAGATGCAGGCATGGTGAGCAGTGTTGTTGATATCATGCAAGGGATTCAACAACATGCATGTCGTCGAGCACACGCATGCAATCCAACCCATTCAACACACTCACCAAGGCGAAGACAAGAAGCAAGTCCAACTGGGGCTGAACATGTACTTCGGCAAGTTGATGCACATGACCATGTTTCGGGAATATTTAGTGTAATAGCTTTTTGGTGTCGTCCAGATAGGGACAAAGGTGAATGGGGTGATTCCCTTCACATAACCTATAGGGAAACTTAACTTTACCATTAGGTGCATGCCCCCTAAGCTTCATTACATTCACCTAAGTAGATTACTTTTGGCTATTAGGTGGATGGAATGAAGGTTCTTTTAGGAGATCAATTGAAAGACTTGGCTGGGATTTTACGAGATCTAATCAAAGATTCGAATTGGAACTTTGCTCCAGGGGTCCTTGTTTCAATTTTTAATGAGCTTGACACAAGACAAGGAACTCTGCTCAAATTCCTTGTTTTATTTTTTAACGAGGTTGACACAAGACCAAGAACTATCCTCATGGACCTGTTTCATTTTTTAACAAGGTTGACACAGTAAAAGAACCATCCTCATGGACCTGTTTCATTTTTTAACGATGTTGACACAGTAAAAGAACTATCCTCATATTCCTTGTTTCATTTTTTAACGAGGTTGACACAAGACAAGGAACTATCCTCGTATTCCTTATTTCATTTTTTAACGTGGTTGAAACAAGACAACGAACTATCCTTTGAGACCGTTGTTTCATTTTTTAACAAGGTTGAAACAAGACAACGAACTATCCTCGGAGACCTTTTTATCACAACTCATAAGAGGTCATGAAGGAGAGATCTGGTTCCAATTCCCCCAATACATGATGTACAACATCACTGAATTGATCGTGAGTTGATGTAGGTCTGGAACAGGTTGCCACATAATTAACCCATGGTGGGGATGATACCATTGGTACAAAAGGACCATTTAGAGAAGATGGTTGACTGGGAGCCATATTTGGACCGGGAAATGAAAGCTGGTAAACGGTGACAATTCTGCCTTCATGTGGGAAACAAATCACTTGAAAGAGTGTTGAAACAATAGCTCCCATGCCATAAACATAGTTGCGCCCAAGAAGTAAATTGTAATCTAATGGGCTTGGGACTACCATCACGTTCAGATAAATGATTTTTCCTCCCAAAGTAATAGGTAACTGAGGGAGGATCCCTAATGGTTGACTGGTTCCTCTGTTACAACCCAACAGATTCTGTGTAACAGGCACAAGCGGCCCTGAACCAAGCGCTTTCCAAGCAGTTGAGGAAAGGATGCTCATTGATGCACCTTCATCTATAATAGTGCTAGATACAATCATATTACAAACTTGTACTATGATCTAGAAAGGCACAAAAGAAGGAAGGCAGAATCTTGCCAGTGGATTCCAATCAAAGGAAGTGACTAGACTACTTCGAGGGGGTACCGTAGAAATGGGAGAATTAACCCCTTGAGTTACCATATCGGGAGGATTGTCCTCCTCTCTTGATGGAACAAGAGGATTTCCCCCAAGCTCATTAGAATCTAAAGAAACAAAAAGAACTTGAGTGATATCATATTCACTCTCTTCAGGAAAGGTACGATTTACTGAAGGTGAAATTGGGTCAACTGTTACCTCGACCTATTGATTTGGGTTGGGTATAGACTCATAGGATTCACTTTTAGAGAGAGTGGTTTCGATTGACAGTTGATTTTGGTCAGTCAATTCATTAACTAGTGAAGGATTTAGGAAGAGTTTCCTGTAACCAGATGGAAATCGCTGCGGTGAAGCAGGACAATTATCCAACACTCTTTTGGCTTCATCCAGATAGGGACAAAGGTGAATGGGGTGATTCCCTTCACGTTACCTATAGGGAAACTTAACTTTACCCTTGTTTCCATGAATTTTATTACCACTAGTTGATGGTGTGTTACCAACATGATCTCCAAAGGTTGACGACACAGGATGATATGAACGAGAAGACCATTCTTCTACGATATGAGGAATATCAGGACAACTTCAAAGAAGATTGTCTCCCGCACAAAGTTTGCATGGATATCGAACTTTTTGAGGCTTGACGGACGATTTCTCATCAGATGTTGCATTCAAAGCAATGGTTGCTTGGTTTCCCCTTTGCTGAATTTGCTTCTTCTTCTTCTTCTTAGCCACTTGGTTACTAGTACCAATACTTTCACCAGGTGAAGAGGAGGAAGGGGAGGAAGAAACAACTGAGGAAGAAGGCAAAGGGTCAACTTTAGGATCAACTGGAGGTTGATTTTTTCTAGTTGGAGGAGTACTCGATTACGGAGAAATCATGACATTTTGAACCAAGGAGGTTGAAAACAATCATACTGGCAAGATAATGGTAAATCCAGGAAGGGACAATGTAGCTATATAAGGAGCACCAATATTTCCGAAAGGAGGAAAAGGACTAGGATTGCCATCAAAAGGAATTCCTTGATTGGTGGACTCCAGATTTTTCGCCATATGTTTCAACCTAAGATTAAGGAGTGAGCGTGGAGGATGTTATCCATGGTCAATTAATTTTTACGAAACTGGAACACAACTTCACTTTTCCATTTTTAAAGAGTCGAGAAAAAAAACAAAATATGACTCTAGTCGCCTTCAATGTTTAATGAGCCTGAAAGGACAAGTTCTTAGATGATCCTTTTACTTTTAAAGAGTTGAAAAGGAACAAAGTGACTACTCTGGAGACTCTAGAAAAGAGGGTTTACCAGACAAATCGTAAAACTGCAATATACGCCTTGGTGATAAATGAAAGAGAAATTACCAAGGACTTTAATTACGGTAGTCAATCTTCGCGAATGTTGTGTTCAATGCATTGCGATTGGTAAGGCGGCAGAATCGGCTTCCTAGGGATAAAGGATTTCAACCTATTGGGGTCTCCCACTATATACACGATGGTACAGGGATCACAATTCCGTACTAGCACTTATCGGATCAAAGAAGAGGAATCACCCAACCTTCAGTGAAAACGACAGCCACTAGTTTTAAAGATGTCGGAAAACGTCTCTAGCCTAGACGTCTAGATGTTTTTTGTTAAGTTCCAAAGTGTTGTTAGATTAATTGATGTTTATTTTAATTTGATCTTGCTTAGAAATTTGCCTTTGAAGGTTCACCGCGAAATATGTTATGAAATTCCTAAGAATGCAACTAGAATGATAAGCACTCTGTTCGTTTAATTTCAACAATGAAAATCCAAACTACGAGGGATATAGCATAGAAGTTATTTTTGAACAAACAACAAAGTGCACAAACTAATGCAATTCCCTAAACCATTCCTTTTAGCACACAAAATGAAACTCTAAGATGCAAATGCATGTATTTCTTTTCAGTTTCTCTTAATGTGAATGATGCAATAAGAAAAACTAATGCACAAACGATTCATAACTTTTTCATGAAAAGGGCGATTTACTACAATTTCCTTCTAAGAGAGAAAGGAAGACTGAACGACACTTTCAATTTTGAAGAAATGAATATTTTCGACACTTTTAATGAAAATACAAATCAAATGCACAAATATATTGATCGACTATCTATGAAGGAGGATTTTATGACACTTCACTTTTTGAAAAAAATGGTGGTTTTACGACACTTTTCTACTGAAGGAATAATCGATCAAAACTAATTTTTGACAATGGATTGCGAATGACAAAACAAATACATAAAAACATTCACCAATCCTAGTCTAAACAGGGCCAAATTAAAGAGATGAAGGCTGGTTTCAGAGATGAGACATCATTCATATTCAACAAGCAATTCAATCAAAGATGAAAATTGACAAAATCTTTAGCTCCTAGATGGGAAAACTGATACTCAAGAGATCAGTGCAGGTTGTGGTGATAGACAGTGCACTGAATCGCTCTGTTCCAATGCATCACAGGTCTCAGTGAAGGACAATGCGATGATTACAGTGAGCAATTTTGAAGGTGTTTTCGGCTCAAGTTTGATTCAATTTTCAGTGGATTAGAATTGAATTAAATGAACGACAACAAGTATAGTATATTGGAATGTTCCAAAAGTCTACTTAGCTACTAAAAGGAAGATGGTGACTCCCCAGTGGAGTTTCCAATTTGTTTCGGGAATATTTAGTGTTTCTACAAACGCCTAACCCTCTAGATCTAGTAGCTGATCTAGAAACAATAGTCAAAGCAATCTTAATTTTTCCTATAAACAACATATAAGATAAAGGACAGAGAACCTACTTGTAACTTCTGCTTGTTCCTTATCTCCCTTGACCGATTTCGCTACTACTTCCCGTACTTAAATCACTTGAGAAGTACCTGCACAACTTACAAAAACAAAAACCTGTCAAAGCATAATGATCTATTGTTCATAAATAGCATAGAATCGAAAGTATGATATACACATGAATGCATTCAACATAAACACAAACATAAGGGAAAAATATTGAAAATGTTATTGATAAGAGGAAAGATTACAACCAATACGAGTTCGATCCAGTGTCGTCCTTCCATTTCAATCCTTCTTCACCTCATGAAAAGCAAGACATTCCAACAATATCACAATACTTGCACTCAATACTAATCTCATACCACTAGCATCTCCTTGCAACTCAATATTTTTCAGCATTGATCTCTTAGATGAGTGATCGAGGTTGTGTCATCGATGATGATGAGGAATGCATTTCTATTTTTAGAAATTAGTTCCATGAAAGAGGGGATAGGAGGTTGATGTTTCCTAATTCCTTTTGTCATCAAAAGGCGAACTCAGAGGGGCAGGTGGGACTTGAGAAAATTCTGGAGGCTTCCAATGGATAAGGAATCTTCAAACCCTCATGGAAATTTGCCCAAGTTCACTCATCGTAGGCTAAAGAGGGACTAAGTGTGATGCATAACACTCAGTCAGTGTAGCTCCTGCAATGCATTGTAGCCTGATAGAAGGCTTCCTACGCTGATCTCCTTAGGGGTAATTTTTGGATGTTTTCTGTGATGGAACTTCTTTGGGAGTAAGAAATTCTGATGACTAACCTCTTTAGGGCATGTAACAACTGTATTAGGGGTTGATGAACTCTAATAACATCGACCTGTAAGTTGGGGTTGATATGCCCAAATGAATCTGTAACAGACCACCAACACACACTTGAAGATCAGCAAAGGCACTATGCATTAGTGTGTTTCCGTTTCATCCACACTCGAGAAGACCATGTGCATGTTAGTAGACAAGTTGGATGAAGCAGCCGAACCAATGCACTAGTTTCAATGGAGACAAGAGTTTGCTTCAGCAAGATGTACCATGAGGTGCATGCACACCATCACGAAAGACCAAGCTTGGAATCATCTCACCACCTTCACCATCACAAACATGTCAAAGAGTTGGTCTCATCACAGTGGACCGAGTGTCAGTGATGTCTTGCAAGGCTTTCTCAAGCCATGCTGTCTCACATGAGTACACATGCATTGTAATGTTGAGTCATGTCAAGTGTCAATGGTTGCATGTAGCAGTCATAGAGTAGGTGAAGAGTCATTAGGGTAGTTGAACTGTCATAAAGGGGAATTTCAAGGGTCACCCCCCCTTTGCTATAAATAGTCCCTCATAACTCACTGCAGAGGCTTTTGGTTAGCCAAGCTTCTACTAAGACTATCTTGAAGAAGGCTTGGAAAATATTGTAACACACCTTGGCTTCTCCACTGCACGAATCTAGTACATTTCTTTGGAGGAGCAGGCAGATGTGGCTGTAACGTTCCACTGTTGGAGGTAGCAGGTTTACATGGATGTATTGTATGATTTTGACTCACCAACACATTTTCATGCATATGTTATTATTGTAGTTTGACTACTCTGGTTGCCTTAATGATATATGTTGTTTAACTTATGTACTTGTGTATGAACTGATTCACATGCAATTATATGAATCTTGTTGTTAATGTGTTGAATATGTTGTTAATGTTGTCACTATCTGTGCCGACTGCTCTGCTAGACATCAAATAGACTTTTCACATGAACCTTGCTGTAGCAACCATTGCACTCGTCTCAGACTGATCCATGAGTGTTGTATGTGTTAGCTTACCTTGTATGATGTGACTGCCGCATCCAAGTGGACTGCTCCGCCGGAAGCTGTGCATGTCCTTTTGTGTTGTGTGTTCCTAGCCAAGTTGGGGCTGATCCTTTTCAACATGGAACTCACCTTCACCTCCTTCCCCCTTTGAAGTGTTAGAACCTCTCATACACCTTCCTTGACTTACTGCATCAGTTACACCCTTACTACTGACATAGTTATCTTACTTGCCTCTGTATGATATCACAGTCAAGGCATTACCTTACGACCTGTTAGTGTCAGGCTTTTCAGCCTTCCTCCAGTGATCAAATATGCTCTTACAAAGTGGTCTCAGAGTGTCAAGGTCAAATTTTGTCATTTCAAAGAGTTTTCAAGCAAAATTTGGTCACTAGGCATTAGGTCTAGGGTTTGCTTTCACTCCTTCTAAAGGTGTCCAAATGTTAGTCTATGTCACTATTCAGCTGAGTCTATCATCATTCATAGGGTTTTCATTATCATCTCAGTGTCTAATGAGTCATTTTACACCTTGTTCATGCTTCATTTGCGCCTAGGTAAGGTCATTTCCCTCTCCTAGGGTTTTGAAGGCAATTTCTCTTGGGTGGTCAAATCATCGGAAAAACTTGTATCCTGATGTTCATACACCTTCCCCTATCCTTAAAGTACCTTATCAAACACTTCCCATCCCTTAGATCCGCCAAATTCCTCATTTTTGCACAAACCCTAGTTTCTAGCTACAACCTGGCAATTTTCTAGGTTTGGCTTGTGTTTTTCCCTTTTGGACCCCTTCCCCTCACTCAATCTCTGAGATTCCACTTTCCCCTACTTCCTAACATTCCTCCCTACTCCCAAAAATTTCCTCAAGAATTTAGAAGCCCCTTATCCCCTTCATTTCGCTTCATTTCGGCAAAATCCCTTGTTCCACACATCGGGATAAGTTTCACTCAAAAGATGTTTCAGAGAAATCAAAGATGAATTTGGGAAAACTGAGAGAGGTTTTTGTCCACAACATGCCAAAGAAGAAAAACCTCCTTCATTTTTTGCACAGGTGTCTTGGTTTTAGAGAAATGTCAAAATTACAATCGCCGGATCCAAGGAGGTTGGCCAAGGCACTAAAACGATGGAAAAGGCCCGATCCACTCCAAATTTTGGCCAAAGCCTCTTTGAATGAGCATGGTACTTGATTGGGGACTCCCAGCCCAAATTTCAAGAAATTTGGAGAAAATTTTGTCAATTGTGAATTTTTTGTGCCAAACACAGGTTTTCCTCCCCAGCGGCGCGCGACCCTTTCGTTGGGCAACTCCATTTTGGGAAAACTCAGCATTTCTGGATTTATCATGGAAAGTTACACTTGCTCAGCCATTTCCAAGAAATTTCACCAAGTTTTGGGCCTCCAGAAAGTCAAAAAACAAGAAAAAAATGACTTTCTGTCACATTTTTGACACACAGGAAGTAGTCTTGGGAGATTGCAATGTTGGAGGGGCAAATGACCACCAAATTCAGAAATTCCACTTGGGTTGGAAAGTAGACATCCAGACCTTTCCAACAAGACCACTTTTGTCTCATTTGGACACCTGGAAGTGCCTCAAAAGTGCCTCCAAAGGCGCGCGACCCATTCAGGAATTGCGCGCGACCCATCAGGCAGTTTGCACAGGAATTCAACCTACAGCTCAGCAAAACGCAGTTTTGACTGGATTTGACTTTTTGGAGTTGATTTTCATCCTACTTGTTGTAAATGATGTAATTTTATGATATTTTGACACTTATTTATCTATTCTAGAAGATTCATTCATAAAATAGCAAAAATTTAATGAATGAATTGGTTTCCTAGCTTATAGAGGCAAGTTGTTTTGACTGCCTAGATTTTAGTACTCAGTTTAGAATTGGTTGAAACAGCTCCTAGAAGGATGAGCTCGACCCCTAGAGGCAAGGAAAGATGTTATATTGCCTATATTATGTATTTTCTTAGTCATTTTCAGAGGTTGGAGGGTTGGACTCTTGAGGGAGAAGCTCTTATTGTATTACTCACTGTATCTCTGCAATTTTTGGCAAAGGAAGACCAGGGTTTTGCAGTCCTTTTTGGGATTCTTGTGGTCACATGTGTTGATGGTGTGTTTCTCTTTGTACTTGTAAGTGTGTTATGTGAATCATTTCCTTACTTTTCCTTCTGCAAATTAGGCAAATGAAGTGTTAAAGTCGAATTCATGACTGTCATACTCTGCTTTTAAGTTTGCTTAATATCAATGTTTTCAACTGTTTAAGGGGAATTCAAGGTTATTGCTTGCTCTCCTTAACTCCTCACCGGTCATTCTCATCCATCCACCTCTATCAAAGGCATCAATACTATTTCCTACCTCGCCCCAAAGAACCCCCTGCAGAAACTGTGTCCAATCCCCGCACCAAAATTTGCCCTTCCCCAACTTTCCACCAAAACCCTAAAAAATCCCAAATTAAACCTTTTGATCAGTTTACTAGCCTAAAATCAGTGTTTCAATCATTGGCTATCTCGCCCGTTGAAGATCTTTACCGAGATAGACCGGAGAGAGCCCTCTCCTGCCCCGTAGGGCTAGCTATGAGGCTAAGTGGTTTGATGTTGCCTTGGAGTTTACCTTTTTCAGCCTGAGGTGAAATTTCAAGCGCTAACACGACCCACTTCTGGGACTCCTACACCAAATGGTCTGAGGTCTAATTAGGACTTTTTACCGGGGAGATCCTCTTAACTTGTTAGCGAGTCGAGCACCGTCAACATTTCTGGTGCTAGAAGGAGGGCCTGATGACAAGCTATGTCCTCTCATCTAGTTTTTAACCTTTGCATATCTTTCATGGACTCTTGCATTCTTCTTCCCCTGAGGTGTTTTTTGAATCATGAAGATGTCTCCATCTCGGGGAAGCTTATTGATCTCTTGTCCACTCACACGTACGATGGTGAAGGTGAAGTGGTCTGGCCTGAGTGTTGACATCTAATCATCATGATTGGGTGAATTTATGTAAATAATTAAATTAGAAATGTGAACAGTCATAAGGAGATGAACTGAACAGTCACTCCCTGTTGTATATAACAAAGACCTACCTGATGGAATAATACACGAATCAATTTTTGCTTAATGGAGTTACTGCCTGGCCTGACATGGTATCAGAGCCAACTCCTTTTTTTAGCCTTTATGTCTTTGTAACTCCCTAGTCTGCTCCTCTGCTCTCCATACTTTGCTCTCCATATAATTCAGTGACTGAGTGCCTGTACGCCTGTCTGACATTGCCTGCGTTCTGTCTGCCATATTCCTTTACCTGCGCTCTCTGTCCATAAACGTTTCATAATTTTAGCATTGTCCTTCACCAACCACAGGTGCCTCCACGTAGGACACGACAGTCGAGGTTTCCTTGAGACTATAGTCTGGAGGCTGCATCGGCCTCTGCATCTTGGTCTTCTAATTTTGTCTCGGATTTCTCTCTACTGATAATATTGGCTACCAGTTTTTCTCCTTGTAAACATTGATACTCTCAATCATTTATTCCCTTGTTACCACCCGCTAGCTTAGTGTCATGTTGAAGGGGTATTTATGGTACAAATGCCTGCTCTGTATTCATTGTTACGGTTTTCTCACTCAGCTGCTCTTTTTCTGTCTCTGAATTCTCATGAAATGGTCACACTGTAGTCTGCCTGCAGTTCGAATCCTTGGACGGGTTCTTTTTAGTACATTTCTGAGCTAGTTTTTTTGGAATGTAGAGGCAACTTTTTGGTTTTGATGAGTGTTACTGCATGGGCTTTCATACTTCAATTGATGGAGCTTGAAACCCAAAAGCTTGCGCGTAAGGAAACTGTTGTTTTCTGAGAGTGCTTTTGAGGTTACTGAGTGGAGCATTCTAGACATTGCGGAGTGCCAGACTTTGGTTTGAGTTGTACATGCATGCTTGCTCTGAGAAGTTAGTGAAGCTTTCAGCTGCGCGTCAAGAGGGGTCCAGTGTGGAATCTGAGCGCTAGTAAAAAAAAAAAAGGCGAGTTCGAGTGTGTATTGTCGTGACGGGCTTCGGGATTCATTCATGTCATTTCTAGCTGATGGTTATTGTTTGACTGCGATATTTTTTCTGTGGATAAACCCCATATTCGTTGGGCGTTCCTTTTGAATGGTGTTAAAATTTAAACTATGACCGTATACCACTTTATGTGCATGTTAGTTTTTTTTTCACATTGCCTTTTATATGATGGACATGGCATATAATGGATTAAAATGTTATATGCGGTGAAGATTTTTATGACAGTGGTAGCGTTCCTTTCAATGGTCAATGGTATATGAATGGCGTAGCGGAATTCTATTCCTGCTCCAATTTTGGATGGTTTTGAATACACTTTCATATCAGAATCATTTTTTTTAGCAGCAGAAGTATTTTTTCTATCAGCAGAAGTAATTTTTTTTACAGAATGCATTCAATCATATCCATGGTGGGAATAGTTCTCACTGGCAAGGAGAACTATCTTGAATGGTCCTGGATGATAAAACACACCCTCATTTTCAATGAGTTGTGGAAAGGAGTGTGTGTCAGAGAAGGATACAATGACCCAGTACAACCTACCTCAGATAAAGAGCTCGTCATTTGGGAAAACAAGAACAACAAAGCTTATGCATTAATCACGACATCTGTAAATGAAGAGGTGAGTCGCCATATTTTGTCATATTCAACTGCCTTTGAAGCCTTACAAAAACTTAAAGAACTCTATGACTCACATTCTTCACTTGAATTTATCCAACTCATGATTAAACTCTTCACTCTTGAACTGCAAAATAATGATCCTCTTGCTCTTGCATCTGAAGTAAAGTCTATAATGCATGATATCAAATCCACTAAGGTTGAATTGGATATTCCTCTTATCTCTTTTCTCAAGGCACTTTATCCTACTTACTCCAATTATCTTGAGTCATTGCAAGCAAATGGAAGTCTCAAAGATATAACCTTTAAATCTCTTGTGAAAAAGTTTGCTGAAAGAGAGAAAGCTTTTGGAAAGAAGACAACCCCTGAATCTTCTGAAGACGCTGTGTGCCTTGCTCATAAAGAAAAGCATCCTGCTCAAGATTCTACAGGAGGAAGAGGTGGTCGAAAAGGAAGAGGAAGATATTTCAGAGGCAGGGGAGGCAGACATTCTCAAGGAGAAAAGGCAGATTTTCACTGTATTCGCTGCAAAAGAAATGGATCACATGATGCCTTTACATGCAAGCTACCATGGGACAAAATTGAGCAGAAAAGAAACCAACAGAAAGGTAAGACTGATGATACAGACAAAGGTAAAGCACCTGAATCCACTCACTATGTAGTGGCACAGCGTAACATTGGAGTAAATGAAGATTTATTTAATGTTTCACTTGCTTCTTGGAAAAATGATTGGTTTCTTGATTTAGGAGCAACCTGTCACATGACTCATAGAAAAGATTTTTTTGAAAATTTCACTGACAATGTTGATGGAGCAGTATACTTTGCAGATCAATAAAAGATCAAGCCATCAGGGCTTGGCACAATCAGGCTTAAACTGCCTGGTCTTCCAGACTTTCTTCTAGATCATGTTCTATATCTCCCACAGCTCAAATGGAACTCGCTGTCCTTGGTCCACATTCGCCAGCAAGGTCACTCCATTCATATGTTTGATGGCAAGCTTGAGGTAAGAAAAGCATTTGACCACTCACTTGTCATGAGGGGAATAGAAGAAGAAAGGATTCTCAAACTGCAAGGAACCTCTGCTCATGCACAACATTTCTCATACAATTCTCATCATGAAGAAGGTACACTTCCATCAAGTTTATTATGGCATGCTATATTTGGACATTTGAACTATGACAATCTCCACTTATTGAAGAAAAATGGTGTTGCTAGTTTGCCTACAATTCCTAGGAAACTTAAGCAATGTGATGCTTGCATTCTAGGAAAGAATAGCAAACAGTCTTTTCATGATTCACATTCAAGAGCACATAGGAAACTTGAACTCATTCATTCAGATTTATGTGGTCCAATGCCAGTTCCTTCTGCAAACAAAAATAATATATCATGACTTTTATTGATGACTACACCAGAATGTGTTGGGTTTATTTATTGAAGAACAAATCTGATGCTTTTCAAACATTCAAGAATTTTCATAAATGGATTGAAAATGATGCACAATCTCATATTGGGTCTATTCGCACTGATAATGGAAAAGAATACACATCAAATGAATTTGAAAACTATCTTCGCCAACATGGGATCAAACATCAAACAACTATGCCTTATAATCCCCAACAGAATGGTGTAGCTGAAAGAATGAATAGGACAATCTTAAATATGTTACGATCCATGCTCTTCTTAAAAAATGTAAAGATAATTTTTTGGGCTGATGCTGTTCTATGTGCTGCATATATAAAGAATACATGTCCATCTAATGCTATAAGAAACAAGACTCCATATGAAATGTGGTATGGACATGTTCGTTTGGTAAAGCATCTTAGGGTCTTTGGTTCCACCTGTTATGCCTTGATACCAAAGGTACATAGAAACAAACTTGGTGCTAGAAGTCGTAGGTGTATCTTTATGGGGTATTCAAACACCTCCAAAGCAAACCACCTCTATGATGAAGTAAATAAGAAATTGTTTGTATTTAGAGATGTAATTTTCCTTGAATCATCCAAAACTGACAATGTTGTTGCACGACAACTTGATTCCTTGGATAGATTCGCAAAAGCAAAATCATTTCAAGAATTTGATAATCAGATTCCACATCTTGAAGGGGGGATTCCTATACTAGATCATGTTATGAAACCAGCTCACAAAAAGATAGAAAAGAGAGATCAACGCCTTAGAATTCAGCCTCTTCGAGGGGGCAACCTCCTTTACATTACACAAATGAGCAATTCTTGGATGATACAAATGAAAAGACCTCCTTTGTATATATATGAGTCTAAGGGGTCATAACATAATCAAAGCCGACATAACAATAACAATGTAAGGGCACAATAATAACAATAGTGGGCTTCTATGGGGCACAACAGTAACAATATGGGCACTACATGGGTACATCAATATCATAAGTGGGTTGTACTAATAACAATAAGGGGTTACACTAGTAGTATAGGGGCCTAACATGCCCCTCTCCTTCAAAAAGCGTTGTCCTCAACACTTGAGTAGTTCTTGATGCTTCTGTATAAAATTCTTGTCCTCCCATGTGGAATCTTCAGCAGGTAAGTTCTTCCACTTGATGAGATACTCTGAAATTGATTGATTTCGTAGCTGTCGGGTTCTTGTTTTTGTGACTGCTCCAGGTTCCAATATGATTTTTCCTTCCTCTTCAATTTTTGGCAATATTGTTTGAATTGGGATCTTTTGCAACTTTTGAATAAGTGGCCATACTTATTCATCCTTCTTCCATTCATCCCTTGCTTCGTTTATCCAATCTGGTTGGATAATAGAAATAGCACAAAATAATGCTTCCACATCCTCATCCTTGAAGAGTCTTCCCATTCGATAAGCTCGCCATTTTTTAAGTGCATGTAGTATTGCCAACATTTCCTTCTCATAAATAGCTTGCTTGAGATGTAGCAGTAAAAATACCCAATCACTTACATCAAAACATTTTTCACTACGATGTTGATCTACTTGTTGTTTCGTTTGATTTTGCACCGAAGTGGCATTATCCTTTAAAAGTTGGAGAAGTTGTTGTTGATGCTTGATGTGATCTTTCACTGCTTGAACCTTTTTCTTCTTGATATGTCCTTCTATCTCTAGAGTTTGAGGAGTGGTAATTTCTTCCAATCCATTACAAGATATGGTCGGATTCATTTCTTGATGCTTGATGTGATCTTTCACTTCTTGAACATTTTTCTTCTTGATATGTCCTTCTATCTTGATAGTTTGAGGAGTGGTAATTTTGACCAATGAATTACAAGATATGGTTGGATTCATTTCTTCTTTCTCGATGTGATCTTTCACTTCTTGCACCTTTTTCTTCTTGATATGTCCTTCTATCTTGAGAGTTTGAGGAGTGGTAATTCTTGCCAATGCTTTAAAAGATATGGTTTGATTCATTTTTTCTTTCTCTGGGGTGGGGTCCTGGCGTATATCTTCTTATTTTGATGTTTCTTGATCCTTTTCTTCCTCCTCTTCATATTCTATGTAAAATAATTTCTTCTCAGCACACTTATGACCTTTAGTGCATTTGCTATCACAATTGTAACAAAGCCCTTTTTCTCTTTTTTCCTCCAATTGTTGTGGTGTAACCCTTGTAGGTTGTGGAAGGCTAGGAGAAACAACACTTCCATCTTTATAGTTGTGAGGGGTATGCTTCCTAGTTTCCATAATTTTGCTTTCCACTATGTCACAAAGCCCTTTTACTCTTTCCAATTGTGGTGGTGTTGCTCTAAAGAAGGTGTTGCTCTTTGTATCCTCATAATGTGCTATCATTTCCTCCGTGAAAATTGACCACGTAACAAGTTGTTTACGAGAACAAAGCCCTTCATACCATAAAAATTGATCTGGTTCTAAATATGAAGATGCAATACATACCTTTTGTAACAGTGGTACACCATGTAGATCGAAATATTGCTCCATCTGAAGTATCCAATTTACCGGATCCTTGCCATCAAAGTTCCTCATCTTGCTTTTTCTTGATTTTAGGAGCTCGATCTTGAAACGACTGTAACTCTGTACTTTCGGATCTTTAAGTTTTGAAATTGCGAACTATAGTATCCCTCTGTGTCCTCTTTCCAATTCCACCAGACTGATCCAAATTGGATTCTCCAAGAAAGAGTTATGCACAATCTCCCAAGATGACCTGATTATAGACCTTTCCAGAAGAGCAAACTTGTATGAAGTGCCATGTGTCATTGTTTCAACCTTTGGCACTGAAAAATATATACAAGAAACTACAGTCCGCCCTCTTTCTGTACCTTGTTATGAAATTTCAATCTGATGCTCAGAGATAAAGTTATGATGATTTTCCCCAGGTCACCTGTTTGGAATGTAATTCAAGAGTCTGCAAAAAGACCAACTTCCTCAGATCATTTCTCCGCAAATATAATGCAAAAAGCTCTGAAATTCAGAGCCAAGATTCAGCGCAATGTCTTCTCAAATGGGTTTTTTTTAGCTTCTGAAACGTTGCAGAAAAAAAGTTATAGCGAAAATTCCACGATGACCTGTTTGGAGCAACGAAACCCTAGAATCCAAAGCTCTGATACCAAATGTTATGAAACCAGCTCATAAAAAGATAGAAAAGAGAGATCAACGCCTTAGAATTCAGCCTCTTCGAGGGGGAAACCTCCTTTAAATTACACAAATGAGAAATTCTTGGATGATACAAATGAAAATACCTCCTTTCTATATATAGGAGTCTAAGGGGTCATAACATAATCAAAGCCGACATAACAATAACAATGTAAGGGCACAATAATAACAATAGTGGGCTTCTATGGGGCACAACAGTAACAATATGGGCACTACATGGGTACATCAATATAATAAGTGGGTTGTACTAATAACAATAAGGGGTTACACTAGTAGTATAGGGGCCTAACAGATCAACATGTGGAATCTTTTTCTGAAGAACACTCTCCCCCGCATGAAACTCCAACAACGGATGATGCTTTAAGTGATGTAATTGATAGAATTGAGAGATTCAATCTTGATTCAGTCCCAACTAAATCAACGTAGCAGCTTGGACCATCTCAGAAAGGTCTCCCAAAGTGGGTGACAAAGACACTTGAAAGTGTTCATCCTGATGAAGTTGGAAAGACATGAACCAGAAATTCAAACCCGCAAAATGGAGGTGATGTAGATGACTCTAATTCACTGTTGATATGGATGTTTCTTATGATTGTGAATTGAACTTGTCTACAGATTTTGAACCAACTTCCTTCAAAGAAGCTGCTTCTCATGATGAATGGAAAGAAGCGATGCAAAAGGAGTATGATGCCCTCATAAAGAATGGCACTTGGAAGCTGGTTGATCCTCCATTAGGAACCAAACCAATTGGCTGCAAGTGGGTCAACAAGAACAAGTATAAAGCTGATGGATCACTTGACAAGCAAAAAGCTAGGCTTGTGGCAAAAGGTTTTGCACAGAAGGAAGGGGTTGATTATGAGGAGACTTTTTCCCCCATAGAAAAATGGGCTACCATCCGGACACTCTTTGCACTAGCAGCTCAGAACGGTTGGAAAGTCCATCAAATGGATGTAAAAACTGCTTTATTGAATGGAGATCTAAAAGAGAATGTTTTTATGTCCCAACCTGAAGGATTTGCTGTGAAAGGACATGAACATAAAGTATGCAAACTTGTGAAGTCCTTGTATGGCCTCAAACAAGCACCGCGAGCCTGGTATGAAAAACTGACTGAGCATTTTCTGAAACTCAATTTCAAACATTTTGATCTTGATGATGCAACTTTATTTGTCAAGAAAGTTGGCAAAACAGTTGTATATCTTGTGGTATTTGTAGATGATCTTTTGATGACAGGGAACAATGAAAGCTACATTGCATCCATAAAGAAGGAATTGGGGAAAATTTTTGAAATGACTAATTTGGGCTATGTTCATTACTATCTTGGCATTGAAGTAACCCAACATCCAAAGTCCATATTTCTTTCTCAAAAGAAATACATTGGAGATCTGTTGAACAGGTTTGGCATGACAGAGTGCAATCCTCTTACTACTCCAATGGAACAAAACTTAAAGCTCACATCTATTGAAGGAAAAGAATTTGAGGATGCAACAAAGTATAGATAGCTTGTAGGAAGTCTCAACTACCTCACTACTACCAAACCAGACATTTCGTTTGCTGTTGGAATCCTCTCCAGGTTTATGCAAAAGCCTTGTGAGGGACATTGGTCTGCTGCAAAAAGAGTTCTAAGGTACTTGAAGGGAACTCAAGACTTTGGAATCAAGTATACACAGGTGGACGACTTCAACTTGATTGGATACTCTGATTTAGACTTCGATGGAGACAAAGAAACTGGGGTATCAACTTCAGGATATGCTATGAGTCTTGGATCAAGAGCTGTCTTCTGGAGATCACGCAAACAATCAGTTCCAGCAGATTCCACAACAGAAGCAAAATACGTGGCAGCAGCTGAAGCAACAAAAGAAATTGTGTGGCTCAGGAAAATTATTGAAGATTTGTAGGTAAAACAAGTACAATCAACTCCACTCATGATTGACAATACCTCTACAATAAAGTTGGCCAAGAACCCAAAGTTCCATGATCGAATGAAGCACATCAATACTAAATATCATCTGAACAATCCATCTCTGTCATTCTTCCACAAATGAGAAAATTGCAGACATCTTCACCAAAGCGCTTGGAAGAGAAAATCTTGAATGATTCTGAACAATGCTTGGACTCACCAACATCCCTTTAGATTAAGGGGCGGAATGTTGACACCTAATCCTCATGATTGGGTGAATTTATGTAAATAATTAAATTAGAAATGTGAACAGTCATTGGGAGATGAACTGAACAGTCACTCCCTGTTGTATATAACAAAGACCTACTTGATGGAATAATACATGAATCAGTTTTTGCTTAATGGAGTTACTGCATGGCTTGACACTGAGCACTTACATAACTTTCTTTCCATTATTAATGAGGAAGATGAGTTTTCTGATGAACATGCCGGTTTGCTGCTTGCATATACACTTCGCGAATCTCCATTTCGTTGGGTGCTCAGCCTACCGACTGACACTGTGCACTCATTTGAGCACTTCTCTGATATTGTTGAAGACACATTCTATCATTTTGATCCAGACCATCTTGACCGGAAACTGTTACAGTAATGGAGGGCTCTACATGAATCCGTTATTGATTTTTGGCAGTGCTTCTGTGATTTGCAGTTTCTAGCTCCAAGGAGCGAGATGAAATTTGCTTATCTTTGGGACCAGTTTGAGTATTGCCTTAATAAATCTGCCCGTCCCAAGAGAAAGTTTGATATCAAGCCTTGCGCAAAATTCTTCATTGATGGAGCTGCAGAATCTCATGTAGAAGTGGGCACTGTCTCAACTGACTGTCCGCCTTCCTCTTATTCAACAGCTCCACCACTGCCCCAGTGATGTTGAGGATCATGCTCACACACCTGTTCATCCTTCACACCCTCCCAACATCACTTCACTCAATTTTCGCGCAGTTTTGGTTGTGTGTCCTTCGAGTCCTCATATGCATTCTTTTCTACAACCTCCGTCTTTGCACTCGGGTGTTCCTCCGAATGATGCTGTCTTGTGTTCGTCCATTCTAGACTCTTCACTTGTTGTGAACGAGGAACAACCCACTGATGGGGTTGGTGTTGCACAACCAACATGCGCTGTCATTCACGAAGAGTATGAGTGGGAGCTTGAGCATTAACACTCGGCGAAGGATGACTCCCTTCCGTCTGAGCCCCCTCCATTCTTTCCTAACATCAATGGTGAATCTTCCATCCATGATTTCACATGTCTATCTTCATCCATGGATGCACCCATTGTTGATATTTTGCAGGACACACCGTATGTTAGCCCATCATCCAACAACAGAGAGGACCAATCATTCATTGGAAATCCACTTGATCTTTCATCCGCTTTTTATGGAAATGCAGAGGGTGAAGATCCTTCCTCCTCATCTACCCTTTTGTGTGATTCATCAAACCATGAGGATGCCGAACAACATCCTAATTTGTCTGATCTTGGCTGTCGTGATCTCTTCACCTCATCGTCCGCTCACGATGTTGATTCACTTGTTTTTAATCCATCTAAGCCACTGGTCTATGAAGATACATCTGTCAACAAAGTCGAAACCCCACAAACCATCGAGGCACTTCAGCTCGAGCTAATGGTTATGTCAGGCCCTCGTTGTCCTGAGGTTGGTTTTGATTTTGATCAAGAAATTGTTCAAACACTCAAGGCTCCTCATCACTCATCTGTATGCACTCAAGATCAATCTAATACTCAAATTTTACTTCCTCCATTCGAACTACACGATCCCATTTCTCATGCATTGGAGGAGTCTTACATTGAAAGCACTCGTGCGTGATGCAAGTTATCTTTGTTTCTTTCGTTTGTTTTCATGTCACAGTCAAGAGTGTGCTTATGCTTCAAAGTTGCACGTAGTGTCACACAACACCATGATAAGTCCACAGACTGCCCGTCATGCACATGCACTCACTTATGTCCTGTGGGAACTTTGAATCATGAAGTGTGGTTGTCTTCATTGTTATATCTTTCTTGCTTGCTGGTTTGCACAACTGGGTTGCTCGCGGACCAAGCCTTCACCAACATGGGTATACCAATGCGTCGATGGTTGCATTGGAAGTATCACTTCATGTGATCAGGCCCATGTACCATTAGTGTAGGAGTAGGAGTAGTGTTTGCTTTCAGTTTTTTGCTTGCATGCTTGTTTGCTTACGTGCTTTGTTTGCTTGCTTGTTTGTTTACTTTCTTCGCTTTCATTTTTTCTTCTGCTCTTGCTTTGCTTTGTTGATTGTTAGTTCATTCACTTGTTTCATTCATAGGTTAGTTTTGCATGAAACCATGTATGACTCTTGAAGCAAGTTGGGTAAAGTACAAGAGGGCTTGTACAACTTTCACTACTTGGTTATTTTTCATCTTGCCTCTATATGATGAGCTTGTTACTTTTAATCCATGATACATCGAAGGAAAATACATATTGTTCGAAGTGAACCTTGGTGTAAACACAACTCTTGCTCTCTAACTATTGTCACCTTCTCTAGTTGATTGTTTTTGGGTTAACCCTTGTCAGCTCAGTCAATTAGAGTAAGGTAGGGGGGGAAGCCTTAACAGGCACGTCAGAGATACAATAAACTACTTCTCTACTGGAACAACCTCTTCTGATCTCAATAAGTTGGGATCCCTCTTCCGCCTCTGAAATGAATAAGTGCTATGCACAGTGAAAAATTAAAAAATGAAAATTCAAAATGAAAAATGAATAAGGCGAAAGAAGAGAAAGGCTTCCTTCACAGGGAGGTAATGCAAGTAACTCCGCCAGGGTACTGACCAGGCTCACTGGCAGTGGAGCCATGCTTGTGTTCCTATGTGACTCCACGGGGTACTATCCATGCCTGATGGCAATGGAGCAACACCAGAGATGAAACTAAGACTCTGACGACTATACTACTTGTGCACCTATATACCCCTCAACCCCAATTGAAACAACTGTGTTTCCTTGGCTTGGAATGTGTGTCAATCAAACAAGGGTTTGATAGATGCTACATCTTACATTCAAGTTAGTGTGAAACCAAGATGTGTTGAAAACTAAACAATACTTCCAGAGGTGTTAAACTTGCTTTTCACGGAAAAGGTCCATTCAGAGAGCTGGAGTTCTACGAATGTGTTGCCAAGTGTTGTAGCAGCTACAACCACCCTCCAAATTTTTCCTTAGCCTCATTTTGGAGCCTTCCTTCCAACCTTCACAGCAGCTTGCCTTTCTTCATTAAATTCAAAGGTTCCAGTGTCTTTCTTGCACAAAGGCAGCCTTTCGGTCACAGCTTGATCCATTCCCCTCACAGGATGTTCACCCAGACTTGGTCCAGCTGCAAGCTGAGCAGCTTCCCCTTGAAAATTGCGCATTTCTGGAGGGAAACTAGCCTTCCCTCCAGAAATTGCACAATCCTCTATGGCAGCCTGCTAGGCTCGAGGATTGCACAATCCTGCCTGCCAACACTCCTAGCAGGATTTGCGCAAATTTCCCCAGCAAGGCTGTTCAGCCCAGAATTTGTACAAGTCTCGGCAGTAGTCAGTTTCTTTGCCCAGAAATTGCGCAAATCTCCTAGGCAGCCAGCCCAGCTCCTAGCCAGAAGTGCACATTTTTTTTCACCAGTCGAGTAGTCTCTTACATGTGCAACTGAGTTGACTAGTTCCCTCCTGGACTGAGCAAAACAGACTTGCATGCATGGGCTGCTTCTCCCAAGGCAGCATGAAAAGGCATCCTTGTTTCAGGGATCTATGTTTAGCAATTGGAGGTTACATTCAAGGAGAAATTCTGAAACCTCCCACCAATTGTCACTTCCCCTAAATTCGTGGCTTGTACGTCACAACCTCGATGTTATAAAAACTCATCAATCGGACATTGCAAAGCTCATTCCTCACATCAACCTTGTAGCTCTGACATCACACATCGCATCTAGGAGCAGTCGACACATTCAGCTTAGCTATTTTGGGGTAAGCCCGTTTCCCATGCCTTGTGCTAAATTTCTGTTAATTTTTGTGTTTTTTCTTGTGGGATTATTGTTTGCTTGATTTCTTTGAATGCTTGCTATCGTTTACATAGATACTAGCTTGTCCTTGCTCTGTTTCAGTTTTTGTTGCTATCTCACTGTTGTCGCATGCATGACACTGTTTTGCATGGATGTTTGCCCAACCGTCGAACTGCCTCACCCACATGCATGTTGATCTATTTGCTGAATCTTTAATTCATGTTTTGCATGCAATGTTAATCAATTTTGCTATCACTTAGTGTCACCATGCATTCACTGACTTACTTGCTTTCAGTTGCCCGTCGGCGAGTCAGGCCAACCTTGGCCCAGACTCTGCCTTCACCAAGGCTGCATTGCACAATTTGGGGTTCACCTTCCTCTCCAGATTTTCACATTCTTGCTCAGCACTGGCCTCCAGGACTGTTTTGCGCATTTCTAGAGGACAGTGGCTGCTTGCCTCAAGAAATTGCGCAAATCTGTCCCTAGGCCAACAATCCTTCCCAGCTGGAATTGCATATTGCGCAATCCCAGCAGTCAACAACCAGACTGGACTGTGCATTGCGTAGTTCCAGCAATCAGTCAGTCTCCCAGCAGCCCAGACTGTGCCTTGTGTAATCTGGCAGTCAGTCTCCTGACCTCTCGGCTGAAATTGTGCAACCTTCATGATCATGCACCCAGGGATGTTGCAAGTCATTTCTCATGTTCATTTTGGTTTTTGACTGATAGATTGCTTGCCATGAGTGTTGCCATGTATCTAGGTATCCCAGGTGTTCATCTACCTCTCAACAACATAGGTACAATGGTTTCCAGGAGAGCAGAGACAAAGACACCATTCAAAACACACTTGGGGATTTAGATGATCAAGTGTCCATGGACTTGCCTACCCACGAAGACATCAAGTTGTTCGTAAACAAGGACATCAAGTAGCAACATCATAGCGAGAAATATCATGAACAACAACTAAAGGAATCATACCGAATGCAGCGAAAACAATGAATGCAATGAATGTAAGAGGAAGGTTGTTGACAACACAGAGGTGGAACAAAGTTGCAAGATCAAGAAGATCTAGTGGTAATGAAAGCAACTTTGGAGACTCAGGCTATGAAGATCGCATGAAGGAAGAAGATGGAACAAAGAAGGAGTTTCATGTGCTGAAGCAACAACTAAGGAAGAACATGAAGTTGCATAGACAGATAAATGAGTTGTAATAGGAACAGGAACAACAGTGGGCACAACATGCACTCACAGATGAAACTGTGCCTGTAAAAGTTAGAGATCCATCTCAGCAGCTGACACAGATGCAAACATGGTGAGTAGTGTTGTTGATCGCATGCAAGGGATTGAACAACATGCATGTTGTTGAGAACACACATGCAACCCAACCCATTCAACACACTCACCAAGGCGAAGACAAGAAGCAAGTCCAACTGGGACTAAACATGTACTTCGGAAAGTTGATGCGAATGACCACTAGCACACACTTGAAGATCAACACGTACACTATGCATCAGTGTGTTTCCGTTTCAACCACACCTAAGAAGACCATGCACATGTTAGCAGACGAGTTGGATGAAGGAGTCGAACCAATGCAACGGTTTCATTAGAGACAAGAGTTCGCTTCAGCAAGATGTCACCATGAGGTGCATGCAAACCATCATAGAAGACCAAGCTTGGAATCAACTCACCACCTTCACCATCACAAACATGTCAAAGAGTTGGTCTCATCACAGCGGACCGAGTGTCAGTGATGTCTTGCAAGGCTTGCTCAAGCCATGTTGTCTCACATGAGTACATGTGCATTGTAATGTTGAGTCATGTCAAGTGTAATTCAAGTGTCAATGGTTGGATGTAATAGTCATAGAGTAGGTGAAGAGTCATGAGAGCAGTTGACATGTCACAAAGGGGAATGTTAAGGGTCACCCCACCCTTTACTATAAATAGTCCCTCATAACTCATTGTAGAGGCTTTTGGTCAGCCAAGCTTCTACTAAGACTATCTTGAAGAAGGCTTGGACAGTATTGTAACATGCCTTGGCTTCTCCACTGCACGGAGCTAGTACATCTCTTTGGAGGAGTAGGCAGATGTGGCTATAACATTCCACTATTGGGGCTAGCAGGTTTACATGGATGTATTGTATGATTGTGACTTACACTTCTTTATATAATAAGAGCCAACACATTTTCATGCATATGATATTGTAGTTGGACTGCTCCAGTTGCCTTAATGATATATGTTGTTTAACTTACATACTTGTGTATGAACTGATTCACATGCAATTATATGAATCTTGTCGTTAATGTGTTGAATATGTTGTTAATGCTGTCACCGTTAGTCTCAACTGCTCTGCCGGATATCAAACAGACCTTTCACATGAACCTTGCTGTAAAAAACGATGCACTCGTCTCGGACTGATTTGTGAGTGATGTACGTGTTATCTTACCTTGTATGATTTAACTACTGCATCCGAGTGGACTGCTCTGCCGGAAGCTGTGCATGTCCTTTTGTGTTGTGTGTTCCTAGCCGAGTTGGGACTGATCCCTTTCAACCTGGAACTCACCTTCACCTCCTTCCCCCTTCGAAGTGTTAAAACCTCTCATTCACCTTCCTTGACTGACTGCATCAGTCACACCCTTGCTACTGACATAGTTATCTTACTTGCCTCTGTGTGACATCGCAGTCAAGGCATTACCTTACGACCCGCTTCTGGGACTCCTACACCAAACGGTTTGAGGTCTAATTGGGAATTCTTACTGGGGAGATCCCCTTGACATGTTGGTGGGTCTAACACTGTCAACAGACTCCCAAGCCCACGTAAAAAGGGTTGTGGGTAGTCGAGCTGTGGAGAGCCCAGTTATAGCTGTGCTAGACATAGGGGAGGCTCTCATCCTATGTGCATGGATGCTTTGAGTTGTACATATGTAAAATGTGTATGATCATCCTGTTGGCGACCTATGTCTAGCCATCAGTTTGGGGATGGAAAGTTGTGGACTTAGTGAGCTTGGTATCTAGCATCGACTAGAGACTGGACCAAAATGTATTGAGGAACCTCCTGTCCTGATCTGATATCATAGACATATGGGATCCCAAAGTGTACCCACACGAGTTAAAAAAAGACTTTATCGGTGGCTTCTGCTGTGATATTCTTCTTACAGGCCACAATAATGGCCATCTTCTAGAATCTGTCGACGACCAAAAAAACACAGTCATTGCCATGCTTAGTAGAAGGAAGGCCTGACATGCAATCCATGGAGATGGATTCCAAAGGTCAACTAGGGGTAGGCAATGGAGTATATAGGCCTTTCTTCTTGATGGTCGGTTTGGTAATGGCGCAGGCAGTGTAGGATTTGATGTACTTCCCGACATCCTTTTGAAGATTCGACCAATAGAAATACTTTTGCAGTACTGCCACCATTTTCTCGATGATGAAATGGCCCACAACCTAACTATAGTGTGCTTCCAAAATCATCTTGGCTTGCTCGCTTGAAGGAACACAAAGGTGTCCCAGGTGGCCTAACAGTGCATCATGGAGGTGAAAATATGGAACTTTCTGACCCTCCAAGAGTGTCTGGTTTGCGTGGTCAAATTATGGGTCGCTTTTTTAGAGAAGTGGCCAATCAGAAGTCTTGTGCTCACCAGAGTTGAGCACAGTCGTTAAATCCATGATTGGTGGTTGGCTGAGGCAGTGTGCAACATTATTGGTGTTGCCCTTCTTGTACTTGATATCCAAAGGGAACTGTTGCAGGCATGTTGATTACTTCTAATGTTGATCATTCTGCAACTTCCTTTGCGTCTGTATTGTTGGCATGCCTACATAATGGAATACATCTCTTTATCATAAGTGGGATACTCCGGACTGTGTTTGAAAGTGTCTCACTGTGATATGACATTGGATGCCCCTGTTGCAAGTCTGGCAATGTGAGCACTGGTGCAGAGAAGAGGGGATGTTTCAACTCTGCAAATGCCTTCTGTTGATATTCAGACCAAAAGAATTTTGATTTTTCTCCTCCCTTGGTGACTTGAATTAAGGGCCAAGTGATATGAGAGAACCCCAACACGAACCTGCAGTGGAAATTGGAAAAACCTAGAAAGTTGCGGAGCTTTGTCAGAGTGGTTGGGGTTGGCCAATCCCGAATGACTTGGATATTGGCTAGATCCACATGCACCCCTCGTTCATCAATAAAGTATCCCAGATACTGAACCTAGGTCATGTCGAAAGTGCATTTCTCCAAATTGGAAAACAACTTGTTTTTCCGCGGTGTTTGGAGAACCTGTCGGATGTGGTGGAGGTGCTCTTCCCAACTATGACTAAAGACCAAGATGTCATCGAAGTATACCACTACAAATTAGTTGGTGAATGGCTGCAAGATGTCATCCATTAGCCTCATGAAGGTTGCAAGAACATTCGTCAACCTGAAAGGCATAACCAACCATTCGAAAAGGCCCTCCTTGGCTTTGAAGACAATCTTCCACACATCGAAGGGTTTGATTGGTACCTGGTGATATTTAGACTTCAAGTTGATCTTGCTGAAATATTTTTCCAACTTGAGTTGGTCCAAAAGGTCATCAATCTATGGGATCAGGTACCTATTCTGGATAGTGATATTGTTCAGCACCCGATAGTCAATACAAAGTCTCCAAGTCCCATCCTTCTTTTGTACCAACACAATTGGGATCCCGCAGGGTGATGAACTTGACCAAATGTGACCTTTCTGCAAAAGATCCTAAATCTGCATCTTGATTTCATTTTTCTCCAAAATAGAGCACCAATAGATTGGTCCATTGGGTAACGTTGCACTTGGGGTCAGATCAATGGAGTGCTTGACTTGATATTGTAGAGTCTCCCCTGCGGGGGAGGTGAAGATGTCCTCGTACTCATCCACAACCTTGTCCATCTATTGTTGTTGTGTGGAGGAGCCCTATCTAGAGGTCATGGCTGCTGTCTTCTTCTTTCCCTAAGGGCGTATCATCAGGAAAACAAATTTCTCAGTTTTGGAAATGAGCTTACTGCATTGTTTTGCAATAACCAAAGATATGGCAGTAGGCGGTGCTACCTCTGGTATCTTGTACAACTTATTTCTGAAGGTAACAATAATAATACGAGACCTTGAATCATATACAACATGTCACTTGCACAAGTATGGGTTGCGTAATAATAAATCACAAAAATCAAGAGGAGCAACGTTACATAATACCTCATCGTGAAGGGCCTGATTCTGTATGGAAGGCGACACTGTTGGCTGATGTGAAGATCCTACCCTTGGTGAAACCACTCGATGATGTACGGTTGTGGGTGCACTGTGGTTGGTAAGCACAAAATCTTCACGACCTCTGCTGAAATGAGGTTCTTTTGGTTCCTGGTATCGACAATGAACTGTAGCATGGAACCCTTTACCCACATCTGGGAGTGGAAGAGGCACTTCTCCTCCTCTAGATCTTCAGGTTCCTCCTTCTAGATCTTTGTGGTGGCAAAGGTGGTGTTGGGCTTCGCATCTATAATTTGCTTCCCTTTATCATTCCCCTTGTTGGGTTCTGACTCAGAGTTGGAACATGCATCTGATTCAAAGGCCTTCATCTCGGACACCATTGGCTGCTTGGCTCGACACTCACTTGTGTTGTGAGTGGAGCTCTTATGGAGCTCACACCACTTTCCCGTGTCCTTCTTCAACTTCGCTGTGTTTTCTTTACTTGTAGCTCTAGCCGGTTGTCTTTGGCTGCCCCTACTTAGCTTTGTCCTTTGTTTCGAAATTTTGGGGCACCTTTCCCTTGCTTCAGATTCTCAGATCCAAAGTATCGCTTCTTCTGTTTAAACATCTGCTCAATCTTGACAGCATATCGCTATGCCATGTAGAGCGAGGAGATGTCCAGGAACTCCATCTCGTCCTAGATGTACTTGTGTAGGAAACCATGGTACTTGAGTACCAAATGTTTCTCAGAATCCTTGATACCCAACTTCGTGTAAAGGGTATGAAAAACATTGGTAAAATCCGGCACATCTTGGTCCCTTCCCTGCCGCAGCATGATTCGCTTTATGTATTTATCCTCATAGCTCTTGACAGGGTAGTACTGCTCCTTGATGGCATCCTAGAATGAATTTCAAGTGGGTGTGGCTAAAAAGAGTGAGGGTGGAATTCATCCTTCTGCTCACATTAGGTTTCCCACCAGTTCTTGACATGGGGGGCGACTTTGAGAAGAGAAAAAGTAATCTTTTCCTGGCTAGAAAAATCATGAACAGAAAGATATCCTTCTAGTAGATTTATCCATTTATCTACAATGTTTGCATGTATTTGGCCCTCAAATATGGGAATGTCAAAGTTTACTTGTACCTTAAAAGGAATGGAGCCTCCAGAGTGGCTACTGGATGTGGATGCGGCTTGAAGGATTAGGGAAAATTTATCCATCATCGCATTCCTTTGTTTCTTGAGGGCCTATTCGAGCAATATTTTGAAAGGATATCCTATTCTCTTGTCTTTATTTTCTTCCCCAATGGGCAGCTGTTGGGGTTTACGAGGCTGATATTGCAAAGGTTCAACCAAATCAAGCCCTAACTCCTTATATCCCGACCTCGTTGGAGACATGGAAAGAAAAACAAAGAAAGAGCAGACCACTTTGATACCACTGATCCAAATTTAAACAGGAACACAAAAAATTACAAATATAACGATAAATACAAAGATGCAACAGAAATAATACTTCATTTCATTAATATCAAATACTGAAATATGCTTACAAATATAATGGAAATAAAACTAGCTCGAGCAATGGTAGCTTATCTCTGAGAAGAGATGTGGCAGCTACAAGCCTCTAAAATGTGTTACAATGAGGCTCAAAGGCCTATTTATTATTGAGAAACAATGGAAAACCTTAAACATCCAAAAACCTAACTGTAGGAGATGAAGCGCCAAACTATGGGCCCCATTTGGGTAAATTGGTACATCAACTTCCCGGGGTTGTAACTTTGGCATACAATCCCCATTTCATGCATACAATACCTCATTAGAAATATATATATGGGGACTACAACTTTCTTCTGGCCAACATAATTCATTGTTGCATGTTGGACCTTATTTTCCAAAAAAACATCGTTTAGGGCCTCAAAATGACTCCAGAGGTTCATGACTCAAAAAATTGCCAAAAATAGTAAATTGTGCTACAAATAAGGAAACTGAAAAACTAAAAGACATAATGGTGGGGGTCCAAGTGGAATAGGCAGGTGGCCACCAATGTCCACCTGGATCATTCCTCCCCCCATAGGAAGCAATGGTCCCCATTGTGTTGAGTTCCTCCATGAGATGAGGAAACTTGTGCTAAACTTGGTCCCTGGTGAGCCACTTGCCCTGGTGAAGGCGTTGGAGTGCTTTGAGAATTCGATATAGTTGGATCCTTTACTGTCGGGTGTTCTTGATCTGTGTGTCTATGATTCAATCAATTATGGTCTTGTTCCATGCAATCTGGATTTAACTCTGTAGGTGTGAGTTGTTCTGCAATGTCTGATGTGTCCAGCAATGGTGGGAAGTATGATCGAAGGTGGTCCACTTTGAACACTGGGTGCAGGCAAAGGAATGGGGGAATGCCGAGCTAAAATGTATTATCTCTCATAACCTTGGTAATGGTTTAAGGACCATATTAGAGTGGTCTGAGTTTCTGATAGGCTCCAGTAAGGTGTTCCTTCTGCAAATGCAACCATACTTTATCGCCCACCTGAAACTTGTGTGGCACCCAATGTTGATCATGCCGCTGCTTGTACTTGGAATTTGATTTCTATAGAATGTCATGGAACTATTGGCAGATGTGTTGGATGTGCTCAATGAATTTGTTTTCCTTGTCGGCTTCAGACTGGACATGAGCCGAATCTGATTGAGTAGCTGCAAATGTTATGGCCACATCAATGGGATATAGTGGTTGGAATCCCAAGCCCACCTGAAAAGGGTTGTGGCCAATTGAGTTGTGGAGAGCTCGGTTATAGATGTGTTGGACATAGGGGAGGCTCTCATCCCATGTGCGTAGATTCTTTGAGTTGTACATGCCCAGAATGTGTACGATCATCCTATTGACGACCTTTGTCTGGCCATGTTATAGACATATTTGGGCACTGCAACCCCAATCTTATATGTCGATAAACTAAGGGCTCTTTAACCCCTAAAAGTGTTGTTTCATACCCTAAAGTATCATGGTCAACTGATTACATCATTCCCCAAAAGTTCCACCTAAAAAATCATCCAGAACTAGCCAAAACAGGACCATATTGACTGCTCCACTATCAGGGTGTGATGCATACTAACTCCTACACTAGCCAGGTGCGATGCATACTGATAAGGCCTTCTATAGAGTGCGATGAGTGAGGATGGACAAATGTTCGAGACAATTTTCTAAGTGGATGCTCATGCAATCTTCTAGAAACTTCTCCTATGACACTTGCCTCTGTGGATTCGCCCGGGGATGAGTAAGAGATCCAAGAAATCTCCAAGTGGAACCAAAAAAAATAAGTGGAATGACACTAATCAAAACCCCAGAGATGACTCACACCCTTGCACACATCTATAAATGGATCCTTCATCTGAGAGATCTCGAGGCTGGAATTTTGTAATTTTCAAGGAAGTGCTGATAGTTTGTGGTTGAGAAAGAGCATTGTATTTTTGGTGTGATCTTGCTTTTCATGAGGTGAAGAGGGATTTGATGCTAGGAGGATGATGCTGGATCAGACAATTGGGTTGTATTTCTCCCTTCTTTTTAATAAAGTTCTTTGAGTTTTCTTCCATACAACTATGCAATTGTGAATGTTATTATTTGTGAATGCCATTGTATGTTCACTGTATTTCTGATTCTGCAATGCTTATGATATAATGGATCAAGATGCTTTGACGGTGTTTTGTTACTGTGTTTCACAGTTATTCTCTAAGTGGGATAAGCAGGAGAGGAGTTGCAAGCTCTGTCAAGGGGGAGAGAGATCAAGCAAGGAGTTAAGCGGAAGATCCAGGTTGGTTCCTTTGCCTCTCTCTTATCTATCATACATAGAAGAAATCCCAAATTGCTTTGATTGTTTGTTTCTAGGATAGTTGCCAATCCTAGAGGTCTAGTCAATCGAAAAAATCCTAGTTTTCTTGGAAACAAAATGGTGACTCCACTGGGGATCGAATAGATGTTTGTTTGTTATTGTTGTTTGCTTTATAAACTATAGATAGAGCCTGAAGTTAGCCAGATAGCCTTCGAACTGCTCTTGCTCTGCAATTGCATAGTAGATGAATGCTGCTTCAGTCAATCTCCGGTTTAGTTTATGAATTGAACATTTGACTTACAAGCATTCTAGATGCCCTTTTGGTAGCTCAGTAACCTCCCAAGATCATTCCTCTGTACTTTTCTCTTTACTGTCCATCATAGCTCAGCTTAAATCACTGAAATCAGCTGCAAATTTGAGCCAAAACCCACCTCAGTTGCGCTCCCTGGCCCATCGCACTGTCTGTCACTGTCAACCAGTATGCATCGCACCTCCCGAGCCTGAAAAGTGCGATTCATCCCTGTTTCTGTGAAGCCCAGGTGCGATGACTAACTGAGCCTATTTCCCTTCTTGAAATTTGGGGTTTTTGTCCTTGTTTTCAGTTCTGTTTAGTTGATTTGCTGCTTATGAATAGTGCCTCATTACTGAAGCCTGCTTGCATTACATAGATCAGCCTCCATTCATTAGGATTAGTAACTATTTTTATGTATTTGTCCATCATTTACAATCCTTTGTCGAAAAGTTGCTTAAATCAATCTGTCGTTTTGGTACAAAAAGTGTCGTAACTGTCGTTTTGTGTCAAAAAAGAGAAGTGTCGTTGAGTCTTCCTTCTTTGAATAGTCGATTGAACTTTTTGTCATGTATTTGATTTGATTTGTTGTTATTCGAAGTGTCGAAAGAATTTTATATTCGAAATTGAAAAG
Organism: Pinus tabuliformis; assembly: GCA_031772625.1. Classification (NCBI taxonomy): domain Eukaryota; kingdom Viridiplantae; phylum Streptophyta; class Pinopsida; order Pinales; family Pinaceae; genus Pinus; species Pinus tabuliformis. The sequence goes on from CM062817.1 coordinate 241,094,610, forward strand.
TTTCATTTAGTCTTCCTTTCTATTTTGAAAAGAAATTGTCGAAATGTCACTTTGAATGAAATATTTCAGATCTTTGCTATACTTAGTTTTCCTTTTTGGCATTTTTCACATTAAGGGGAACGAAAAACAAATACATGCATTTGCATTTGCATTTAGCTTGTGTGCAAAAAATGATTTAGGAAAGTGCATTTAGAGTGTGCTCTTTTCTCTCTGTTTGAAAGAATCGTAATTTTCTTTCCCTAGTAGCTATGATTTTCATTGATCAAAATAAACAACGATTGTTTATCATTGTAGATTGCATTTTTAGGAATTTCAAATCAACATCACGCGGTGAACCATTGAAAGGAAAACTTTAAACAATATCAACTCTAAAATAAATCTTAATGAACCTAACAACGCTTTGGAACCTAACGCAACACATCTAGAGGTTTAGGCTAGAGACGTGTTTCGGCGTCGTAAAATCTAGTAACTATCATTTTCATCGAAGGTTGGGTGATTCGTCCTCTTTGATACGACAAGTGCTAGCACGGACTTGTGCTCCCTGTACCATCGAGTATATATTGGGAGACCACAATCGGCTTACATCCTTTATCCACAGGAAGCCGTGTCTCCTGCCCTATCGATCGCAATGCATTGAACACAACATTTAGGAAGATTGACTGCCGTACATAAGTCCTTGGTAATTTCTGTTTAATTTATCACCAAGGTGTATATTGCAGTTTTGCGATTGGTTTAGTAATTACTCTGTCTAGATTTCCAAAGTAGTCACTTTCATTCCTTTTCGACTCTTTAAAAGAAAAGGTCCATCTGAGCACTTGTCACTTCAAGCTCATTAAAAATCTAAGGGGACTAGAGTCATCTTTAGCTATTTCTCGACTCTTAAAAATTGAAAAAGCAAAGTTTCGTCAAAGCGTCATTAAAATTTATTAAATTCGAAATAACATCATTTTCCCCTTAATTTTGAGTTGATCAAGTAATCCGCAATTGTGGAAGAAAGTCAATCGAAACCCCGTCGTTCGCGGAGACTAGCGAGTCAACCGTCTTTGACTCCATAAACGAAACCATTCCGGGAAAAATGGTCTTGTTTAACTGAGTCCAATTCATTTGGTTTATTTGAAATTTTTGTTTCAACATCATCAGAGACTACAGTTACTCCGATCATTTCTGGTACATCTGCCTCTAGAGAAGAAGTTCCGCAGTTATAAGAGGACATTAGAACTGATCCTAGTGTAACGATAGACACTTCTATACCTGAAACAGCTCCATCTAGAGTTGATCTAGAAACTAAAGTTCACTTACTTGAACATCTGGAAGTTGAGTTCCAGAATTCAGAAGGTGTCAACCCTCCGGTATTTTTCACTGCAGAAGCTATACCTTCTTCAGCTCCAAAAATATTTTACTGACTTGACGGTCTACCTTTTCCACCTGGACTGATTGCTATAGAGGAGATAGTAGAGGATCCTCCAACAAGTGCCCCGTTACATTTTGGAATTGGGATTCATCTGCATCCTTCTACTCCTAAAGCTGGTTCTTTTAATCATCCTTCATCGCAAGTTCCTGTCGAACCGCTAGGAAATCTTTTGGACAGACTAAACATGTCTGAGCAACCATCAACATCTAGGACTGTGTCATCTGATACAGCTATAGTAGAACTTCCTGCTGCCATTCCTACAATGTTTTCTGGTATACCATCTGTCCCAGCTAGTTATCAGTCACTAGCTGGAGTGCACTCAGGGGCTGTTTCGACGACATGGTATGTTCCTATTTATTCATCCAGAATCCCATATGGTATTTCTTATGTTGAAACTCAACAAATTGATCATACATGCCAATATCAATTTGGTCAGACTAGTCTTCAAAGACTGATATATCCTTTCAACACTGGATTGCCACCATATGGAGGGCAGTATGCCTTTTCATTGTTCCCTCTTGGAGAACAACCATATGAGAGTTTACAAAAAAATTCAAATCAAACTGGAATTACATCCAGTGGTTGGGTACCAATACTGCCTCAACAACCAAGGGTTGTATATTCAATGCAACCGACCCAACCTGTGTCGAATATTCCCACTACCCCTGCTATTGTGACTGTGTCGCAAGTACAAGCACTGCCTGTTGTGTGTCAACCTCAAGTCTCTCAGGTTGCAATACAAAAACTCCTTGTCTCTACATCTCAATCAAAACCTTAGGTTAGTGATTCCTTACCTAGAATGACTCAGGCTCAAATGGGTATTATCACTCCACATCTTGGTCAATCTTCCAGTATTAGACAATAGCAAATGGTTCAACAACCATGGCCGGTACAATACCAACAACCATAATTCCAGCAAACCTACCGAGGACCTGAGCAACAAGGCTTTGTAGGTAATGGACAAACACATTGTCAAAACGGTTATCAACAACCACATTATACTGGTTATGTCCAAAAACCTTGTCAAAGTTACCAATATCAGATAGATTATGTTGGTATGCAAAGACCTACTGCTCAGGCAATCCCATTTTATCCTAAGTATGCTTCACCTAACCTGAATCAATAGTTGCCTTTTGTAGCAACTTTAGAAATACCAGATTTGAACTGGCTGACGAATGATCCAATTGCATATGCCCCTTGGTGGCCAACGATTCCTCATAAACTTCCCTATGATATTCCTAAATTCAATGGAAATCCAGGAGAAGATCCATCAAATCACGTAATGAATTTTCATTTGTGGTGCTCATCTAACACCCTAAATGATGATTCGATTAGGCTTCGCCTTTTTCAAAGAACGCTCACTGGTCTGGCAGTGAAATGGTATATTGAATTGCCTAGAGATTCATTCAATAACTTCAGCGCCCTTGCCACTACTTTTATAACCCACTTTCAGTTACCCATAAGGTATGAAACAGGAATAGAACTCCTTACCAACTTTAAACAGACCACGACTACTCACATATCTGATCATATTCATGAGTGGTGACGTCATCGTCAAATGGTAAAGACGTATGTTCCTGATCAGCTTTTAGCTGAGTGGTTTATTAAGTCCTTATTACCATCTATAACTGAGGACGTGGAAAAAGGAGGAGTTGTCACTGAAGAGCAAGTCATTGCTCGTGCCCAATATTTAGACTTGATCTATACTTAGTCTGGCACACTCTACGACAAAATTCTTGACGCTCCCAGACCAGAATTTTCCATTCCTCCCCCTCCTAAATTGAACAGGGACTCTCACGCCAGTGATGGCGTGATCGATACCTCAAGCATGCAAACCGCAAAGGCTCCATCTACAAAGCTTTTGCAGTTTCTAGTCAAAAAGAAAATGACAAACCTCTTGCCTCGAAGATTAATGCCGTGTCAACCGACAAGGGCAAGAATCCAAAGCAACCAGGGGGCAAGAAGAAAGGGAAAAATAATAAGAAGAAACAGGAGAATTCAACTCCTGAAAAATCTTTTGAAAACCCTATTGGGCAAAAGAAACCTCATGTTCCATGTTACATATGTAACAAGGAGCATTGGACGAAATATTGTCCACATCGAGCTGAGTCGCGAAATTTTTAAAAAATTCAAGTACCTCAGCGGTGTTGACTGGTACATTTCCAAGCCCAGAAACTAATCTTGTTGCTATCAATCATGCTTTCACATCCCAAGTGCTTATGCTATTCATCTCAAAACAGCAAAATGATGCTTTGATATCGACAAGGAACAAAGATTATGGGAATCCACCATCCTCAAAAACAAGGTTACAGATCAATCTAGTAGTTCGATGACTACTTCACCAGAAGTTGTTACACCCGTTATTCCTGAATTAACTATAAAGCCACCAAAAGGAGTCGTACATAAATCGACATTTAATCCTCGTGCTGAAGCTACAAAGAATTATAATATAGTGGAGGACCTGGCTCAATCGCCATCCGCTATGTCGACACTTGAAGTACTGCAGAATTTCCCCTCCCAAAACCAGGCTTTGTTATCAACAATAGGTGGGATTGATCCAGCGGATACCAATCCTGTGGCCTTTAACCATTAAGGATACACACCTTAGTTACCGGCCCAACTCACTTTCCTTATACAGATAAAAGCCCTCAATAAAAATGTTCATCGAACAATCATTGATGAGGGGGCATCCACCTGTATTATGTCAATGAGTTGCTGGAAAACTTTAGGTTCACCACCCTTGTCACGATCATCAACAACATTAAAAGCATTCGATGGAAGAACATACACACTATGGGATTTTAAGTAACTTGCAAGTCGAATTGGGGGGCAAGACAGTAGAGATTGAAGTCGAGGTAATTGATGGAAACCTTGACTACAATATCTTACTGGGAAGACCCTGGATTTATGCTATGGCCAGCGTTGTGTCTACATATTTTAGAAAGATTGCATTTCCCTTCCAAGGTGGAATTACAATCGTTGACCAACTAGCCTTCTTTCCTAACAGTTCACAAGCTGCTGGAAGCATTCCATTGATCCATGGAAGTCCTCAATTGCTTCAAAATGTCGGAGTAGGTCTCCTGAAAGACCCATCCTTAATGGGTACTTTTGCCCTCCTGCCTCCAACTGGTCTTGCGGAAGTGGCCACGGTGGAAACTTGTCATATGATCTCTTCTACATCGTCTAAGATTAAGAAGAATTCTGACCATTTTGATAGTGTGGATCACCGCGAGGTGTTGCCCCCAAGCCCCATAGAATCTTTGTAGCAATCAATTTTCTAGGCCTGGGCGACAAACCCGAATCAGCACTCAACAAGTGTTTAGATAGATAGGTCTCTAGAGTATGGTACCTCTTCTGATCCTTGGTCTCGTATACATTGTATAGACGAAGGAATCATTCAGTCGATGATGATAGGAGAGACGCCGTGGGAAGATTACCACCATCGTTCCCACCTTCAAGATAACAATGAAGATTATTCAAGCGACCTTAATCATCCTTCAGTTTTTGATTTTCTATCAAATACTGTAAATATAGTGGATTCCAAGTGAAATCCATCCAATATTGAAGAAACTATCGCCATTAATATTTCGACCAAACCTAATGTCGTAGAGAATATTCATGTTGGCAAATCTTGTTGTCCATCAGAATTAGAGATTTACTGCGCTCTCTTTTACGAATTGAGAGATGTCTTTGCATGGTCATATGAAGAAATGCCAGGCATTGACTTGAGAATTGTTGAACATGAAATCAAGATGTATCTAGAAGTCAAACCAATACGACAACGACTTCGACTGGTCCATCTGAAAAAAGTCGCTGCCATTAAGGTGGAAGTTGAAAAAATTTTGTATGCTGGTTTCATTTACCCTATTTCTCTCACTGATTGGGTATCGAATGTTGTTCTTGTGATGAAAAAGCAAGGAACAATTAGAGTGTGCGTCGATTATAGGGATGTAAATCAAGCGTGTCCAAGGACAACTATCCTACACCCTTCATCGACCAGATAATTGATGAATGTGCCAGATGCGAAATATTTTCATTTATGGATGGATTTTCCAGATACAATCAAATCAATATCCACCCACAGGACCAGTGAAAGACTGCATTTATAAGTCCGTGGGGCACATTCGCGTATCATAAATTACCTTTCAGTTTGAAGAATGCAGGGGAAACTTTTCAGAGGGCAATGAACTACGCCTTCCATGACATCAAACACATCGTTCAACTGTATCTCGACGATCTACCAGCTCATTCGTGAAAGCGGACTGATCATCTGCAGCATTTGAGAGTCATATTTCTATGTTGCCGACACTACAAGATACGACTCAATTCGCACAAGTGTGTGTTTTGTGTTGGTTCTGGTTGATTACTTGGTTTCGTAGTTTCTAAGGACGGAATTCGACTCGACCCATTTAAGGTTCAGGCGATCCTTGACATACCTCCACCTTCAAATTTGCTTCAGATTTAGAAACTCCAAGGGAAAGCTAACTTTCTGAGGATGTTCATTCCACATTATGCCGAACTTGCTAAAGGTTATACGCGTTTGTTGAAAAAAGGAGTACCCTTCCACTGGGATCAGGTTGTGCAAGCTTCCTTTGATGTGTTAAAAGGTTCCTGATAAAAGCATCATTAATGTATGCTCCTGACTATCAAAAATACTTTAACCTGTATCTCGCCGTTGCAGATACAACCATTGCCATGGTTTTAGTGCAGAGATTTCGACACTATGTTCTCTTCCGCAAGACTACCATTGTGTTAGATTGCAACCCTATGACCTACATCCTGTCGCGTCAATTACTAGGGGGCAAATATTCCAAATGGATAGCCATTTTGCAAGAGCTTGATCTGGAATTCACCAAATCCAAATCAAATAAGTCTCTCATCTTCGCGAAGCTACTTTGTGACCTTCCATCATCATCCAACGATTTAACATCTAAAGCATCAGTTGTGGATGGGACTCTGTTTCTGATATCATCAAGCGATCCATGGTACGGAGATATACTGATCTATCTCTAAACCCAAACTTTTAGGCCTAACACCTCTCACTCTGAACAACAATGTACTCGATACCAAGCCAAAGACTACCTGATCATTGGCGATACACTTTACCGTTGTGATATCGATACAGTTCTGCGAAGGTGCATCACGCATCAGGAGGCAGAAAAAGTTTTGAATGATTGTCATTCAGGTTACGTTACTGCACAAAAGATCTTACGATCCGGTTACTTCTGGCCCACCATATTTAGAGATTGCATAACTACAGTCAGAAGTTGCCATGCTTTTCATATTTTTGATCGGAAAACCAGATTACCTCCTGCACCACTGCATCCAGTAGTTGCTGTTGGGAGATTCGCTAAATGGGGCATTGATTTCATGACATGTAACCTCGCCTCAGCCGGGGGGCATGGGTATATTATAGTCGCCGTCGACTATTTTACAAAATGGGCTGAGGCAATGCCTACATTAAACAACAACAGCGAAACGACTGCTCTTTTATTTTTAATCATGTAGTTTCTATGTTTGGTGTTCCATAGGCCATAGTCACAGATCATGGATCACATTTCCGCAATCACATGATGGTTGAATTGACTGCCAAATTAGGACTATCCCATGATAGTTCTACTCCACATTATCCGCAAGCTAACGGACAGGTTGAAGCAATCAACAAAGTCCTTAAGCGCATGCTGCAGAAAATGATTGGAGTCCACAAACAAAATTGGCATTTGATCCTGTACTCAGCTCTATGGGCATATAGGACTTCAGTGAGAAATGCGACCAGATTTATGCCCTTTCAGTTGGTGTATGGTCTGGAAGCTGTCTTACCAATTCAATGCGAAATCTCATCCCTCAGGCTCGCAATTGATCTGCTTCCCGAAACTTCGGAAGAAGAGGCTCGTTTCTTGGAACTAATCCACCTGGATGAAACCTGTCGTGATGCCACGCTGGCTAACGAAGCACATAAGAAACACGTCAAGGCCCAATATGACAAGAATTTCAAGCCTCGTGTCTTCTTAGAAGGTGACCTAGTCTTCCTTTATGATCAGGACTCTGACAAATTGGGAGCAAGTAAGTTTGAACCATTATGGATGGGCCCCTACATTGTTAAACGAGTATTGACAAAAGGAGCCTACGAGCTGGTCAATTATGATAGGATTCTACTGTCGCAGCCCCAAAACAGGTTGTATCTTAAACGTTACTATGCTTGATTAAGCATAGTAAACTCTTTGTATATATGTATTTCTAATCAGTTTGATGGAGTGATTGAGCAGGTTGAACGACCGACGAAATAATATGATGTGCTAAACAGTGAATTAAACATTTTGACCACTGCCTGAGCATATGTTATCACATGGTTCAAGATCGTTAAAAAATAAACCTAACTCTGAGCATATGTTATTGCATGGTTCAAGCTCGTTAAAAAATAAACCTACCACTGAGCATAGTTCCCCACAGTTCAAGCTCGTTAAAAAATTAACTCGCCTTCGGTAAATAACCTTTGTGATTGCCATGCTATCAACCTTACGAGCCTTGGTTGTGTTCCTGCCATCACCTCCATCCTTTTGGCCAATCATACACTTCCACTTGATTGTTTACCCTTTTGAGGAACAGCCGTGACGAGTGGTCCTATTAGCAACCTCTTCACATCACCATGTTTTGAGAAGTTCCAAGCTTACCCGGAACCAATTTCTACCCTAAACGCCACTCGTTCCTAAAAAACGAGTCTCCTTTAAACTCTTTTCAGACTCGTTAAATATGAAAAGATTGTCGAGCTATTGGCCTTTCCAGCTCGCTAAAGTGATTGGAAGTGCCATCCCTCTTGTGTATTTTAATCTTTTTTCGAACTTGAGGGATTATCTCACGAAAAAGTTCGAGCGCTTGTCTTTTTGGCTCGCTAAAGTGATCGAAAAGTCATCCCTTCTGTATTATTTTATCCTTTTTTCGGACTTAAGGGATTATGCTACAAAAAAGAGCTGCTGGAGTTTCCTTTTCGTTCCATTTCAAACTCTCTAAACATGAAAAGGACCGAGTTGTCTTTGTCGTTAAACTCGTTAAAACAATAGCGACAAACTTGTCCACCTAGACAAGAACGAGTTTCACTGTCGCTAGACTCGCTAGAACATAGCGACAGGTTTGCTCGAAGGGAAAATTATAGAACAAGCATATGTTATCCTCCTCAAGCTTGAAAAAAATAAAGAGGTACTAGTCCGCAATGACTGGGGAAAAATGGAAGAGAACTTGAAGAATTTTATGGTAACAGGTCACTCTTGAACATGACACTTTCACTCCGTCACCTTGATTGAGTCGGGTTGGGTTATTCCGTTCACCGGTCATTTCACCATTGGTATTCCACACCATCCATCTATTGGGGTTAACGCTACCAATCCATCTCAATGTCACTGATATGTTCAAGAGAAGTCATTCAGTTGAGAAACCACCATCCAGTTAATGCCTCATCCACTACAATACCTTCACCCTCCATTTTTCATGACCGCCATTCCTGAACCTTGTGTCATTAGATCATTTTCACCTCCTGAAAATCATTTGCTTTGTTTCATGTCGTAGATGTGGGATACATTAAGGCCCTCCTACTACAGGTCACTTCTTGTCGACATCAACGCATTATCCAAGAAGTTGCTTTAGAAACACCCCTTTCAGTACTTTGAAGCTTGCATGCCTCAATGGCAAGTTTCTCACTTCCGACAACATGTTGACATCAATGGCCTTCGATCGAAATATTTTGCGTGGTGTTCAACATCAGATCATATATTTACACCACGTGAATTGTACTATAGTACCTTGAGGGTCATTATAATTATCGATGATTCCTCTCGCGTCTGTTAACAACTCACATTATTAGCTAGTAATCAGGCGATGTATTTCCATGTTCGACTTCAGAACATCTCTTCACATGGATCGACTTGTACTTCGAGCGAAGATTGAACGAGATTGAAGACCCTGGATCTAGTTTTATCCATCCGAGCTACGATATATTCAGGGATATAAAGACATCAAATGTACACAGAAGCTGCGTAGATGGTAATCCGAGCCAGGGATGATGAATCTACATTTGAAGAATCACCAGTGTGCATATGCAGATGATTATCTTTTCTATGTACATGGAATGAATTTATAAAGTTGAGCATGGGAATGCCCACCTCAACTAGATCATGAAAATTATATTATGATGATGTTTTGTATTGTATATTATACAGGTCACCTTCCAGTTTCGAAAATCTTGGATCCTCATGATTAGCATTTCACCCAACATCAAAGATTTACGACTTCATGCTTTAGGGGGCAACTGATATAGACATATTTTGGCACTGCAACCTCAATCTTATATGTCGATAAACTAAGGGCTTTTTAACCCCTAAAAGTGTTGTCTCATACCCTAAAGGATCATGGTCAACTGATTACATCATTCTGCAAAAGTTCCACCTGAAAAACCATCCAGAACTGGACAAAACAGGACCATATTGACTGCTCCACTGTCAGGGTGCGAAGCATACTGACTCCTACACTAGCCAAGTGTGATGCATACTAATAAGGCCTTCTGTAGGGTGCGATGAGCGAGGATGGACAAATGTCCGAGACAGTTTGCTAAGTGGATTCTCATGGAATCTTCTAGAAACTTCTCCTATGACACTTGCCTCTCTGAATTCGCCCAGGGATGAGTAAGAGATCCAAGAAATCTCCAAGTGGAACAAAAAAAACAAGTGGAATGACACTAATCAAAACACCAGAGATGACTCACACCCTTGCACACATCTATAAATGGATCCCTCATCTGAGAGATCTAGAGGCTGGAGTTTTGTAATTTGCAAGGAAGTGCTGATAGTTTGTGGTTGAGAAAGAGCATTGTATAGTTGGTGTGATCTTGATTTTCATGAGGTGAAGAGGGCTTTGATGTTGGGAGGACGATGCTGGATTATACAACTAGGTTGTAATTCTCCCTTCTATTTAATAAAGTTCTTTGAGTTTTCTTCCATACAATTGTGCAATTGTGAATGTTATTATTTGTGAATGCCATTGTATGTTCATTGTATTTCTGATTCTGCAATGCTTATGATATAATGGATCAAGACGCTTTGACGGTGTTTTTTTACTGTGTTTCTACAAGTATTCTCTAAGTGGGATAAGTAGGAGAGGAGTTTCAAGCCCTGTCAAGGGGGAGAGAGATCAAGCAAGGAGTTAAGCGGAAGATCCAGGTTGGTTCCTTTGCCTCTCTCTTATCTATCATACATAGAAGAAATCCAAAATTGCTTTGATTGTTTGTTTCTAGGATAGCTGCCAATCCTAGAGGGCTAGTCGATCGAAAAGACACTAGTTTTCTCGAAAACAGGCCATCAGTTTGGGGATGGAAAGCTATGGACTTAGTGAGCTTGGTGTCTAGCATCAATCAGGGACTGGACCAAAATGTGCTAAGGAACTTGTTGTCCTGATCTAAGATGATAGACTGTGGGATCCCAAAGTGTATCCATACTCGTTCAAAGAAGATTTTAGAAATGGCTTCTGCTGTGATATTCTTCTTGCAAGCCACCATAATGGCCATCTTTGAGAATCTGTCGATGACCACAAAAACATAGTAATTTCCATTCTAAGTAGAAGGAAGGCTCGACATATAATCCATGGAGATGGATTCCCAAGGTCGTCTATGGGTAGGCAACAAAGTATAGAGACATTGCTTCTTGATGGTCGGTTTGACAATGGCATAGGCAGTGCAAGATCTAATGTAATTCTCGACATCTTGTCGAAGATTCATCCAATAGAAATATTTACGCAGTACTACCACCATTTTCTCAATGCCGAAATTCTCAACAACCCCACTATAGTGTTCTTCCAAAATCATCTTGGCATGCTCACTTGAAGGAACACAAAGGTGACCCAGGTGGCATAAGAGTGCATGGTGGAGGTGAAAATATGGAACTTGCTGACCCTCCAAGAGCGTCTGGTATGTGTGGCCAAATTTTAGGTCACTTTTGTAGAGAAGTGGCCAATCAACAGTCTCGTGCCCATAAGAGTTGAGCATGGTCATTAAGGCCATGAATGGTGGTCGACTGAGGCGTTATACAACATTATTGGTGCTGCCCTTCTTTTACTTGATATTCAAATGGAACTGTTGCAGGTATGTTGGCAACTTCTGATTGAAATCATTCTACAACTTCCCTTGTGTCTGTATGAAGTGCAGGGGTCGATGGTCTGTTGGTAACCTAACTCTAGGCCCAAGTGATATGAGAGAACCCCAACACGAACCTGCGGTAGAAATTGGCAAGGCCTAGAAAGATGTGGAGCTCTGTCAGAGTGGTTGGGGCTAGCCAATCCCGAATGAATTGGATCTTATCTGGATCCACATGCACCTTCCATTCATTAATAATGTATCCCATATACTGAACCTGGGTCACGCCAAAAGTGCATTTTTTGAAATTGGCACACAACTTGTGTTGCCGCAGTTTTTGGAGAACCTGTCAGATGTGGCAGAGGTTCTCTTCCCAACTCTGGCAAAGATCAGGATGTCATCCAAGTATACCACTACAAATGAGTTGGTGAATGGCCAAAAGATGTCATCCATCAACCTCATGAAGGTTGCAGGAGCATTCCTCAACTCGAAAGGCATAATCAGCGATTCAAAAAGGCCCTGCTTGGCTTTGAAGGCAGTTTTCCACACATCAGAGGGTTCGATTGGTACCTGGTGATATGCAGACATCAAGTCGATCTTGTTGAAATATTTTGTCCCCTTGAGTTGGTCCAGAAGTTCATCAATCCGTGGGATCAAGTATCTATTCCAGACAGTGATCTTGTTCAATGCCTAATAGTCAATAAAGAGTCCCTAAGTCCCATCCTTCTTTTGTACCAACACGATTGGGCTCCCATAGGGCAATGAACTCGGTCGGATGTGACCTTTCTACAGTAGCTCCTGAATCTTCCTCTTGATTTCGTCATTCTCCATAACAAAGCGTCGATAGATTGGTCCATTGGGAAATGACGAACCCAAGGTTAGATTGATGGAGTGCTTGACCTGACAGTGTAGAGGCACCCCTGTGGGGGAGGTGAAGATGTCCTCGTACTCCTCCATGACCTTGTCCATCTATTGTTGTCATGCAGAGGGGCCCTGTCTGGAGGTCATGGCCACCGTCTTCTTCTTTCCCTAAGGGTGTATCATCAGGAAACAAATATCCTGGTTTTGGAAATGAGCTTACTCCATTGTTTTGTAGTAACCAAAGATATGGCAGTGGCAGTGCTACCTCTAGTATCCTGTATAAATTATTTCTCAAGGTAAAAATAACAACATGAGGCCTTGACTCATATACAACATGTCGCTTCCACAAATATGATTGGACTAATAATACATGAAAAACATCAAGGGGAGAAACGTCACATAATATCTCAGTCATGAAGGGCTTGATGCTGTATAAAGGCAACACTACTAGCTGACGTGAAGATCACGTCCTTCGTGAAGCCACACAATGGTGTACGGTTGTGGGTGTGCTGTGGTCAGTAAGCCCAAACGCTTCATGTCCTCTACTGAAATTACGTTCATTTGGCTCCCGCTATCGACAATGAAATGTAGCAGGGAGACCTTTACGCATATCTGGGAGTGGAAGAGGCGCCTTCCCTTTGTCATTCCCCTTGTCGGGTTTTGACTCAGAGTCGGAACATGCATTTGATTCAGAAGCCTTCAGCTCGGCCACTAGTGACTACTTGGTCCAACACTCACTTGTATTGTGAGTGGAGCTCTTATGATACTCACAACACTTTCCCGTCTCCTTCTTTGGCTTCACGATGTTGTTCTTTTCTTGTGGCTTTGCCAGGTTGTCCTGGGCCACCCCACCTTGTCTTTCTACATTGTTATGTGGTTTAGGGGCACCTTTCCCTTGGTTCGGATTCCTAGATCCAAACTTTTGCTTCTTCTATTTAAATTTCTGCTCGATCTTGACAACGTATCGGTATGCCATGCTGAGTGAGGAGATGTCCAGGTACTCCATCTCATCCTAGATGTACCTGTGTAGGTAGTCGTGATACTTGAGTACCAAATGTTTCTCAAAATCCTTGATACCCAACTTTGTGTGAAGGGTATGAAAAACATTGGTAGACACATCTTGGTCCCCTCCCTGCTGTGGCGTGGTCCACTTTATGTATTTATCCTTATAGCTCCTGACAGGGTAGTACTACTCCTTGATGGCATCCTGAAATTAATTGCAAGTGGGTGCGGCTGAAAACAGTGAGGGCGAACTTTCATCCTTTTTCTCATAGTAGGTTTCCGACCAGTCCTTGACATGGGGGTTGACTTTGAGAAGAGAAAAATTAATCTTCTCCTCACTGGAAAAATCATGAATAAAAAAATATCCTTCTAACATATTTAACCATTTATATTTGGCGTTTGCATCTATTTGGAACTCAAATATGGGAATGTCAAAGTTTACTTTTACCTTAAAAGGAGTGGAGCCTCTAGAGTGGCTACTGGATGTGGATGCGCTGTTGGTGGGAAGCCATTGAAAGATCTGGGAAAATTTACCCATCATTGCGTTCCTTTGTTTCTCGAGGGCCTCTTCGAGCAATATTTTGAAAGGATATCCTGCTCTCTTGTCTTTATTTTCTTCCCCCATGGGCAACTGTCTGGGTTTACGAGGCTGATATTGCAAAGGTTCAACCAAATTGAGCCCTAACTCCTTATATCCCGACCTCATTGGGGACATGAAAAGAAAAAAAAATAAAGAGAGAACCGCTCTGATACAACTTATCTGGATTTAAACAACAATGCAACAAATTACAGACATAACCATAAATACAGAGATGCAACAAAAATAACACTTCATTTCATTAATATCAAATAATAAAATATTCTTACAAATAGAATGGAAACAAGACTAGCTCCCACAAAGTGATGAACTCAGCCGAATGTGACCTTTCTATAATAGCTCCTAAATATTTCTCTTCATTTTGTCGTTCTCTAGAACAGAGCGTCGATAGATTGGTCCATAGGGAAACGATGCACCTGGGGTCAGATCGATGGAGTGGTTGACTTGACATTGTAGAGGCACCCATGCGGGTGAGGTGAAGATGTCCTCGTACTCCTCCATGACCTTGTCCATCTATTCTTGTCATCCGGAGGGGCCCTGTCTGGAGGTAATGGCCACTGTCTTCTTCTTTCCCTGAGGGTGTATCATCAGGAAAACAAATTTCTCGGTAATGGAAATGAGCTTACTACATTGTTTTGCAATAAGAAAAGATATGGAAGTAGGTGGCGCTACCTCTAGTATCCTGTACGACTTATTTCCCAAGGTAACAATTACAACACGAGGCCTTGACTCATATACAACATGTCGCTTCCACAAGTATGGTTGGCCTCATAATACATGACAAACATCAAGGGGAGCAACGTCACATAATACCTATCCGTGAAGGGTTTGATGCTATATGGAAGGCGACACTGCTGGCTGATGCGAAGATCCCATCCTTGGTGAAGCCACCTGATGATGTATGGTGGTGGGTGTGCTGTTGTGGGTAAGCCCAGCTGCTTCATGACCTCTATTGAAATGAGGCTCTTTTGGCTTCCACTGTCGACAATGAAATATAGCAGGGAACCCTTTACCCACATCTGGGAGTGGAAGAGGTTCTCCTCCTTGTCTAGATCTTCATGGTGGCAACGATGGCGTTGGGATTTGCATTGATAATCTACTTCCCTTTGTCATTCCCCTTGTCGGATTCTAACTCAGAGTTGGAACATGCATCTGATTCAGAAGCTTTCAACTCAGCCACCAATGACTGCTTGTCCCGATACTCACTTGTGTTGTGGGTGGAGCTCTTATGGAACTCACACCACTTTCCCATGTCCTTCTTTGGCTTTGCGGTGTTGTTCTTTGCTTGTGGCTTTGGTGGGTTTTCGTGGGCCGCCCCGCCTTAGCTTTGTCCTTTGTTCTTTGGTTTGGGGGCACCTTTACCTTGGTTCAGTTTCACAGATCCAAAGTCTCGCTTCTTCTATTTAAACTTTTTCTCGATCTTGACAGCGTATCAGTATGCCTTGCCAAATGATGAGATGTCCATGAAATCCATCTCGTCCTGGATGTACCTCTGTAGGCAGCCATGGTACTTGAGTACCAAATGTTTCTCAGAATCCTTGATACCCAACTTCATGCGAAGGGTATGAAAAACATTGATAAACTCCGACACATCTTGGTCCCTTCCTTGCCGCAACATGGTCCACTTTATGTATTTATCCTCATAGCTCCCGACAGGGTAGTACTACTCCTTGATGGCGTCCCGAAACAAATTCCAAGTGGGTGCGACTGAAAACAGTGAGGGAAAAATTTCATCCTTCTGCTCACAGTAGGTTTCCCACAAGTCCTTAACATAGGGGACGACGTTGAGAAAAGCAAAAGTAATATTTTCCCGACTGGAAAAATCATGAACAAAAAAATATCCTTCTAGCATATTTAACGTTTTATCTATGGTGTTTGCATCTATTTGGCCCTCAAATATGGGAATGTCAAAGTTAACTTGTACCTTAAAAGGAGTGTAGCCTCTAGAGTGGCTGTTGGATGTGGATGCGCTACCGGTGGGCAACTATTGAAGGATCTAAGCAAATTTATCCATCATCGTGTTCCTTTGTTTCTCGAGGGCCTCCTTGAGAAATATTTTGATAGGATCTCTTGCTCCCTCATCTTTATTTTCTTCAACCATGGGCAGCCGTCGGGTTCGCAAGGTTGATCTTGCAAAGGTTCAACTAGATCAATCCATAACTCCTTATATCCCGACCTTGTTGGGGACATGCAAAGAAAAACAAAGAAAGATAAAACCGCTATGATATCACTTATCTGGATTTAAACAACAATGCAAAAAATTACAGATATAACCATAAATATATAGATGCAACAAAAATAACACTTCATTTCATTAATATCAAATACTGAAATATGCTTACAAACAGAATGGAAATAAGACTAGCTCAACGATGGTAGCTTATCTTTGAGAAGAGATGTGGCAGTTACATGCCTTTGAATTGTGTTACAATGAGGGTCAAAGGTCTATTTATTATTGAGAAATAATGGAAAACCCTAAACATCATAAAATCTAACCCTAGGAGATGAAGCGCCAAGCTATGGGCCCTGTTTGGGTAAATTGGTACATCAACTTCCCGGGGATGTAACTTTGGCATACGATCTTCGTTTGACGTGTACAATACCTTGTTATAAAGATATATCTGAGGACTACAACTTTAGAGTGGACAACATTAGTCTATGACCCATGTTAGGCCCTGGTTTTACAAAAAAATTCATTTAGGGCCTCAAAATGGCTCTGGAGTTTCAATACCTGAAAAACTGCCAAAAATAGTAAATTGTGCTACAAGTAAGGAAATTGAAAAACTGAAAGGAAAAATGGTGGAGGTCCAAGTGGAATAGGTGGGTGGCCATCAATATCCACCTGGATCATTCCTCCCCCCTTAGGAAGTAGTGGTCCCTATTGCGTTGAGTTCCTCCATGAGTTGAGGAAACGTCTACTAAACTTGGTCCCTGGTAAGCCACTTGCCCTGGTGAAGGAGTTGGCCTGCTTTGATAACTCAATATAGTTGGATTATTTGCTGTCAGGTGTTCTTGATTTGTGTGTCCATGATCTGACTAGTTGTGGCTTGTTCCATGCAGCATGGATTTAACTTTGTAGGTGTGAGTTGTTCTGCAATGTCTGATGTGTCCAACTATGGTGGGAAGTATGGTCCAAGGCGGTCCACATTGAACACTGGGTGCATGCCAAGGAATGGGGGAATGCTGACCTCAAATGCATTGGCTCGGGAAAGGCATTCCTTCTGCGAATGCAACTAGACTTTATCGCCCACCTAAAATTTATGTGGCACCCGATGTTGATCATGTCGCTTATTGTACTTGAATGTCATGGACCTGCTTGCAGATTTATTGGATGTGCTCAATGAGGTTTTTTGCCTTGTTGGCTTCGGATTGGACATGAGCCGAATTTGCCTGAGTAACTGTAAATGGTATGGTCACATCAATGGGACATAATGGTTGGAGTCCCAAGCCCACCTAAAAAGGGTTTTGGCCAGTCGAGCTATGGAGAGCTTGGTTATAGCTGTGCTAGACATAGGGGAGAATCTTATTCCATGTGCATGGATTATTTGAGTTGTACATGCACAAAATGTGTATGATCATCCTGTTGACGACCTCTGTCTGGCCATCAGTTTGGTGATGGAAATATGTGGACTTAGTGAGCTTGGTGTCTAGCATCGACCAGAGACTGGACCAAAATGTACTGAGGAACCTGCTGTCCCAATCTGAGATGATAGATTGTGGGATACCAAGGTGTATCTACACTCATTCAAAGAAGATTTTAGCAGTGGCTTCTGCTGTGATATTCTTCTTGTATGACCCCATAATGGCCATCTTCGAGAATCTATCGACGACCACAAAAACAAAGTCGTTGCCATGCTTAGTAGAAGGAAGACCCAAAATATAATCCATGGAGATGGATTCCCAAGCTTGACTAGGGGTAGGCAACAGAGTATAGAGGCCTTGCTTCTTGATGGTTGGTTTGGCAATGACACAGGAAGTGCAGGATCTGATGTTCTTCCCGACATCCTATTGAATATTCGACCAATAGAAATACTTTTGCAGTACTACTACCATTTTCTCGATGCCGAAATGACCATGGACCCAACTATAGTGTGCTTCCCAAATCAGAAATCTCGTGCCCACAAGAGTTGAGCACGATCACTAATTCCATGATCGGTGGTAGGTTGAGGCAGTTTGCAACATTATTGGTGCTGCCCTTCTTCTTTTATATTCAAATGGAACTGTTGCAGGTATGCTATCCTCTTCTGATGGCGATCATTCTGCAACTTCCCTTGTGCCTGTATGAATTGCAGGGTTAGTGGTCTATGTGGATGACCATTTCCTTCCCCAAAATGTAATGCTTTTATTGTCGGCAGGCCTACACAATGGAATACATCTATTTTTCATAAGTGGGATATTTTTGTACTGTGTCTAAAAGTTGAGTAAGAACTGCCCCAATAGCATAGTTAGAGGCATCTATCTCAATCTCAAATTGTTGGTGCAAGTATTGTAATGTTAGAATTGGTGCAGAGTAGAGGCAATGTTTCAACTCCGCGAATGCCTTCTATTGAGATTCAGACCAAAATAATTTTTCTTTCGCTCCTCCCTTGGTGACTTGACTCAAGGGCCAAGTGATATGAGAGAACCCCAACACGAATGCATGGTAGAAATTGGTAAGACCGAGAAAGATGTGGAGCTCCTTAGAGTGGTTGGGGCTCGACAATATCGAATGACTTGGATCTTGGCTGGATCCACGTGCACCCCCCATTCATCAATAATGTATCCCAGATACTGAACTTGGGTCATGCCAAAAGTGTATTTCTCCAAATTGGCACACAACTTGTGTTGCCACAGTGTTTGGAGAACCTGTCGGAAGTGGTGGAGATGCTCTTCCCAACTTTGGCTAAAGATCAGGATGTCATCCAAGTACACCACTACAAATGAGTTGGTGAATGCCTAGAATATGTCATCCATCGACCTCATGAAGGTTGCAGGAGCATTCGTCAACCCGAAAGGCATAACCAACCATTCGAAAAGGCCCTCCTTGGCTTTGAAGGCAGTCTTCCACACATCAGAGGGTTTGATTGGTACTTGGTGATATATGAACTTCAATTCGATCTTGCTCAAATATTTTTCCCCCTTGAGTTGGTCCAAAAGGTCATCATGTGTGGGATCGGGTATCTATTCTAGAAAATGATCTTGTTCAGCACCTGATATTCAATAAAGAGTCTCCAAGTCCCATCCTTCTTCTGTACCAAATCGATCAGGCTCCCACAAGTCAATGAACTCAGCCGGATGTGACCTTTCTATAGTAACTCCTGAATATGCCTCTTGATTTCGTCATTCTCCATAACAGAGTGCCAATAGACTGGTCCATTAGGCAATGATGCACCTGGGGTCATTTCGATGGAGTGCTTGACCTGATAGTGTAGAGGCAACCCTGTGGGGGAGATGAAGATGTCCTCATACTCCTCCATGACCTTGTCCATTTGTTGTTGTCGTGCAGAGGGGCCCTGTCTGGAGGTCGTGGCCACTGTCTTCTTCTTTCCCTGAGGCTATATCATCAGGAAAGCAAATTTCCCGGTTTTGAAATGAGCTTACTGCATTGTTTTGCAGTAAACAAATATTTGGTGGTAGGTGGTGCTACCTCCGGTATCCTATATAACTTATTTCCTAGGGCAACAATAATAGTTCCAGGCCTTGATTCATATACAACATGTTGCTTCCACAAGTATGATTGGCTTAATAATGTTGGGTTGTGTTATATTCTTTCCACGACTAGTCCACGTAGTTAACTGGGGGGTTAGAGGGGGGTGGAGCCCCCCCTTAATTCCGCCGATTGCGTAGCGGGGGGGTCACAAGGGGTTTGAGTGGTGCAGGCAACCCCACTCTATGGGGTCCCGGGCAGCGTCCCGGAAATTTTTTGTTTTGGAACCTATGTTAGGTTGGGCGGACCCACCTATGGTTTTGTGTATGTTTTTTGCACATGCTTTTGGACGCGATGGTTTTTGGTCCATGGTATTGAACGGATGGTTTTCGGTCCATGGTATTGGATTCTTCGTCATGTATAAATAGGTATTGTAACATTGAAAACGATATAATGAAAAATCAAGCTGGTAGTACCGGTTTTGGGATCCAGGGGAAAATCTCTGTGTATATGTGTTTTATGTGTTATGCTGTCGCATTGTTTATTTTTTGTGTTTTAGAATTCGTATGCAGGTAATTTATGTAGGGGGTTAAAACCTACATTTGGTATCAGAGCTATTTTGGCTTCAAGGGGACACCTTTTTTGCTGAGGGGCTTTGCTCGGGCCTGTGGTAGACCCTGTTTAGTGGGAGATCTGTTAGATCGATTCTGGTAGTGAAAGAAGATGGTGAGCAGTGGAAAGATAGAGATTGAGAAATTTAATGGTCAGAGTTTTGAGTTGTGGAAACTCAAGATGGAGGATCTGTTGGTGGATAAATATCAGTGGATTGCGGTAGATCCAGGTACTAAACCAATGGGAGTGTCCGATGAAGAATGGAAGAAGTTGGATCAGAAGGCAAAGAGCACAATACGATTGTGTGTCTCAGATTCAGTATTGCTGAATGTATTAGGGGAAGCTATGGTGAAGGCTTTGTGGGACAAGTTAGGGACTTTGTACCAATCTAAGTCTCTGGTGAATAAACTGTTCGTGGGGAAAAAGTTGTATAACCTGAGGATGAAAGATGGAGACTCGGTGACAGAGCATCTGAACGCATTTAATACTATGGTAAGTCAGTTAGCATCTGTTGATATTAAAATTTCAGATGAGGATAAGTGCATCAGTTTGTTGTGTTCTCTACCATATTTGTGGGATAGTCTGGTTATTGCAATAAGTAGCAATGCAAGTGCCTTGAAGTTTGATGAAATAGTCTCATCCTTGCTGACAAAGGAGATGAGGTGGAAAAATATGGAGAGCCAGAATGGTGATGCCTTGTCTGTACAAGGACGGTCCCAGAACAGAAACAAAAATAAGAAATCGAGTGGGAGATCTAAATCTAGAGGGAGATCTAAATCTCCAGGAAAACCTGTAAAGGTTGTGTGCTGGAAATGTGGAAAGGAAGGGCAGTACAAAAGGGACTGTCAATCTAAAGCTCCTAATAAAGGAAAGGGATATGATGATGCTCTTTCTACAGAGGTGAAAACCACCTCAGATGAAGGTGGGGATGTGTACTTGGCTTCTTCAAGTACACATGTACATCAGGAGGCATGGTTGATTGACTCAGGTGCATCTTTCACTTCACTCCCCATAGAGAGTGGTTTTGTGAGGATGAGAAATATGATGGTGGTGATGTCTTCTTAGGGGATGATAGGAAGGCTAGAATTGTTGGTTGCGGAAAAGTAAAGTTGAAGTTGCAAGGTGGAAGGGTTAGAACACTTCTAGGTGTTCTGCATATTCCTGCATTAGCCAAAAATCTAATTTCTGTAAGCAAGCTAGATGATGCAGGTGCAAAAATAGTGTTCGAGAAGGATACCTGCAAGATGGTTTGGGGGGCACTGGTATTGATGCGGGGAGTTCGAATTGGAACTCTGTACAAGCTGCAAGGTAGCATTGTTGTTGATGGGTGCAACAGTTCCATGGTTCCTGAAAGTGGAGCAGAAAATTTAGTGGTCTCTGGAGAGAAGACCATGCTGTGGCATCAAAGGCTTGGACATATTGGAGAGAAGGGCCTTCGAATACTTCATGGTAAAGGTATGGTAGAAGGTATGAGTAATAGCTCTCTGGATTTTGATTTCTGTGAAAATTGTGTATATGGGAAGCAGAATCAGGTGAGTTTCCCCTCTAGTGGTAAGAGGGCGAAACAGATATTAGAGCTTGTGCATAGTGATGTGTTTGGACTTGTGAAGGTTCCATCACTGGGTAAGTCTGTGTACTATGTATCATTTATAGATGGCTTCTTAAGGAATGCATGGATATATTTCCTTAAGAAGAAATCTGAAGTCTTTGATAGGTTTAAATAATTCAAGGCTCTGGTGGAAAACCAGACAGATAAGAAGATAAAGGTGCCGAGGACATATAATGGTGGAGAGTTTTGCAGTGAGGAATTTGAAGAATTTTGTAAGAAGTGTGGTATAGCACGACATAAGACTACTCCATATACACCTCAGCAAAATGGATTTGCAGAAAGAATGAACAAGACATTGATGGAAAGGGCAAGAAGCATGCTCAGTGGTGCCGAGTTAGGAAAGGAATTTTGGGCAGAGGCGGTAGAGACAACATGTTACCTGGTCAACTGATTGCCTTCATTAGCGTTGGAGGATAAAACTCCACAAGAGGTATGGACTGGTAAGAAACCCTCTTTTTCACATCTGAGGGTATTTGGATGTGATGCATATGTACATGTTCCAAAGGAGAAATGAACCAAGTTGGATAGTAAATCTGAAAAGTGCATCTTTATTGGGTATAAGGATGGTTTAAAGGGTTATAAGCTTTGGAACCCAGTAACAAGGAAGGTTGTGTATAG
Organism: Pinus tabuliformis; assembly: GCA_031772625.1. Taxonomy (NCBI): domain Eukaryota; kingdom Viridiplantae; phylum Streptophyta; class Pinopsida; order Pinales; family Pinaceae; genus Pinus; species Pinus tabuliformis. Next base: position 241,117,061 of record CM062817.1, read on the forward strand.
CTGAGATGTGGTGTTCAGAGAGGTGAAAGATGTTACTAAACATGAATTTCAACCAAAGGAACTTGAGAAGATAGAGTTTGAGCTAAAGGAGGAAGAATCAGACTCTACAGCAGAGGAGGAATCAGAAGATTAAGAGCCACAAACTCCGGGTGTGAGAAGATCAGTTCGAGAAAAAAGGCAGCCAGAAAGGTATAGTCCATCTGCTTTTTGTTCAAATATTTCTTTATCCAGTACTGATGATGATCCTAGAACTGTGAAGGAAGTAGTAGATTCAGAGGATGGAAAACTCTGGAAAGAGGCCATGGTTGATGAAATGACATCTTTGCACAAAAATGAGGCTTGGGATCTGGTGGAGTTGCTGGCTAGAAGGAAACCCATTGGCAACAAATTGGTGTTCAAGAAGAAGACAAATGTATAAGGAAAGTTGGAGACATACAAAGCTCGGTTGGTAGCAAAAGGTTATTCCCAGGTGATGGGAATTGATTTTGGTGATATTTTTTTCCTCTTGCCAAGGTAACTTCTATTAGATTACTTTTATCTGTTGCTGCTTTTGATTTTGAGGTAGAATAGATGGATGTGAAGACATCATTTCTTCACGGGGATCTAGAAGAGGAGATCTACATGAAGCAACGTGAAAGCTTTGCGGTGAAGGGTAAGAAAGAACTGGTATGCAAGTTAAAGAAGTCTCTGTATGGGTTAAAACAGTCACCAAGGATGTGGTATCAGAAATTTGATACATTTATACGGGGACTTGGCTTCACCAGAAGCAAAGAAGATCACTGTGTGTATTTTAAATTAATTGGTGACCGTGTTATTTATTTGGTCTTGTATGTGGATGATATGTTGCTGGTTGGAAATGACAAAGAAATTATCTAGGATTTGAAGACCCAATTGTCCTCTATATTCGACATGAAAGATCTTGGTGCCGCAAACTATATTTTAGGCATGGAAATTAAAAGAGATCAGGCAAAGAGGAAGCTTTGGTTAAACCATAAGAAGTATGTCGAGATAATATTGTAGAGATTTAATATGCGGGATAGTAAACCGGTGAAGGTTCGTATTCTTGTAGGTGTAAAGTTACCTACTGAACAATGTCCCAAGACACAAGAAGAGGAAGAGGTCATGTCTCGTGTTCCATATGCAAGTGTAGTCGGTAGCCTCATGTATGCAATGGTCTGTACTAGACCAGACATTGCACATGCAGTGGGAGTATTAAGCAGGTTTATGTCAAAACCAGGAAAGGAGCATTGGACAACAGTGAAGCGGGTTTTCAGGTATTTGCGTGGCACTAGTGATTATGGTTTGTGCTACCAAGGAAGACCAGGATTGGACAGAGTGTTGGATATTCATGGCTTTGTTGATGCAAACTAAGCTAGAGACCTGGATCAGAGAGGATCTACAAGTGGGTATGTGTTTAACCTATTTGGAGGTGCAGTCAGTTGGATGAGTAAGAAACAATCTGTAGTGGAACTATCAACTACAGAGGTAGAATACGTGGAAGAGATTGTGTTCAAGTATGGGGTTAGTACAAGGAGCTATAAGGATAGACTATGATAGTCAAATTGCAATTTTCTTGGCAAGGAATCTTGCATATCATTCAAAGACAAAGCACATTGATGTTCAGTATCACTTTGTGAGGGATATGATAGAAGACAAAATGGTGTTGCTGGTAAAGGTGGACACCTTGAAGAATACTGCAAATGCATTGAAAAAACATGTGAACTCTGAGAAGTTCTCTTGGTGTAGAGAAACAATGGGCATTGCAGGGCTGGATAAATGACTAAGCTCTCTTGTGGCCCCGCGTGGAAAGAAAACAACAAGTGGGAGAATGTTGGGTTGTGTTATATTCTTTCCACGACTAGCCCACGTAGTTAACTGGGGGGTTAGAGGGGGGGCAGAGCCCCCCCTTCATTGCGCCGATTGCGTAGTGGGGGGGTCACAGGGGGTTTTAGTGGTGCAGGTAACCCCACTCTATGGGGTTCAAGGCAGCGCCCCAGAAAATTTTGGTTCTGGAATCTATGTTAGGTTGGACAGACCCACCTATGGTTTTGTGCATGTTTTTCACACATGTTTTTGGACATGGTGGTTTTCGGTCCATGGTATTGGATGCGATGGTTTTCGGTCCATGGTATTGGATGCTTTGACATGTCTAAATATGTATTGTAACATTGAAAAGGATATAATGAAAAATCAAGCTGATAGTCCCAGTTTTGGGATCCAGGGGAAAATATCTATGTATATGTGTTTTATGTGTTATGCTCTCGCATTGTTTATTTTCTGTGTTTTAGAATTCGTATGCAGGTAATTTCTGTACGAGGTTAAAGCCCACAAATAAAACATCACAAACATCAAGGGGACCAATGTCACATAATACCTCATCTATGAAGGGCTTGATGTCGTATGGAAGGCGACACTGCTAGCTGACACGAAGATCTTGTCCTTGGTGAATCCACCTAATAGTGTATGGTTGTGGGTGTGCTATGGTCGGTAAGCCCAACCTCTTCACGACCTTTGCTGAAATGAGGTTCTTTCGGTTCTCGTTGTCGACAATGAACTGTAGCAGGGAACCCTTTACCCACATCTCAGAGTGGAAGAGGCGCTCCTCCTCCTTTGGATCTTCGGGTTTCTCCTTTTGGATCTTTGTGGTGGCAATGGTGGTGTTGAGTTCCACATCGATAATATGATTCCCTTTGTCATTCCCCTTATCGAGTTCTGAGTCAGAGTCGAAACATGCATTTGATTCAGAAGCCTTCAACTCGGCCACCAGTGACTACTTAGCCCGACACTCACTTGCGTTGTGAGTGGAGCTTTTATGGAACTCACATCACTTTCCCGTGTCCTTCTTTGGCTTTGCGATGTTGTTCTTTTCTTGCGGCTTCGGAGGGTGTAGTGGCCAATCTAGGGTGCTAGATTAGACTAGATCTATTATCAACCAAGGTAGGTAAACTTAGAGGCACGTGTCTAAATTCTATAGACCTAAAAGGATCTCTTCTACCTAACTAAGTGTTTACTATGACAGGCTATAGCACTCCCTTACAGGAGGTTAAAATATGTTTCCTCTCACACTTTAGCACTCATAGCATCTAGTTTATCTAACTGTCCTAAAGATATAACGTATTTCTAGACTGTGTTTTCAACCCTCTTACAAGGATGTTATGCACAAAAGCTCTTTCTAGCTAACACACTAAGCATTCATGAAAATCAAAAGCACACTGAATTTTAAATGCATGGAAACAAAGTCTACGGAGATGCTTTGAAATCTAATGATCGATCAAATCTTTTACAAGATATTGTTCAATGATCTAACAATCAGATCTTCAAGCTATCACCATGAATATCATTTGCAAGAATTTCTAATCAAAACGATAAACTCGCAGACATGGAAATAACATTAAACACTATGCACACTATTCAAATTCAAAATGCTATGGAAATGAAATTAACAGTATACCAATTCCACGTAGGGCTCGTCCACGTTTCACTGGCACATTGAAGAAACCTCAAGCAACAAGAATGTTAACACATAAGCACTGTTGGAGTAAAACGATGACTGTAATTAAGTTCTGAAGATTGAAATCACATACAAGAGCAGCATTCTGGAATAATACACAGAGATAATAATAATCGTTTTTTTGAAACAATACAATACACAGTCTTTATCTGCTTGTCTCCTATATAAATCGAATGTACATACATTAAGCAGATGATCTACTTTTACAAAAGAGTGAATTTTGTCCTTTCTAATCTAAACCGATTTCCAAAAGCAAAACGAAATCAGTTTGGGAAACCATGGCTTTTTGCTGCCTTTGTGACCAAAGGGGCTGGGTTTGACCAGCATTGAACGCATATCCAGGAGCGTTAGATTTGCTGTTGAATCGATTTTTCACCATGCATGTACATTCCAGATCACGTTCCTATCCATTGCTTTGACTTGCCTGTCATGCCACGTGTCACATCATAAACCATTTACAGGAAGTTATGACATCCTGTAATCTTTTTGTTGAAAATTCCTAATTTTTAACATAAAAATTCACAAATTAATTTTAATGTAAACTAACAACTATAATGCTATTGATTAATCAATTTCGATGGATATGAGGGTTTATGGAAGAAAAAGATAGACAAATGATGGTGTTTCTAGAAGAAAAGGATGGCAATGAAATGGTACCAACATCTCCCCCAAGCTCAATGATTTAGCATGTCCTCATGCTAATCCTGATGTACTTCCTTTATACTCTGTTCCTGCCTGTGCCTCTGCCACTTGTAACAATGCATCTATATTCTTCTGAGCTTGGGAATTCTTTTGAACGTGGAGCTTATGTTTCAAATTCTTGTATTTCTCTTTGAGAGCTTTCTTTTGAGTATACCATTTGGTTGCCCACTTGCAAATGTCGGTTTGTTCAGCCTCGAGTTCTTTGATTTGCTCCTTCAGCTTCTCATTTTTCTGCTGAGTCTCCTTGCTCTGAGCTCTCAGCATTTCATTCTCTTTCTTGATGACCTTCTCTAGCATGTTGGCCTCCATTAGTTCTTCTTTTAACTTTTCAATTTGTTTTTATAACCTTGTTTGTTTCTTGTTTGCAAGTGGTGACTCTTTCCCTTGTCTGTTGTTGCTCTCAACTTCCATTTCAGCTTCCGGTCCAGGATGTGAATGAGCACTGCTCTCAATGTCCATCGGTGCATGTGCATTTGACTCTGGTTGATCGTATTGTGTCTGGGTCTTTTGTCTTATCCTTGATCTTCTTGTATATGTAGTGAAAATCTTGTCTTGTTCAATTTTCTGGGTAGCTTCTTGCCTCATCTTTCTCGTCCTTACACTACTGCTGGGTGGAGGGACATTGCTTGTCTTGCACACAGGGATTTCCTCATCAATGTCAAGCATAAATCCTGAGTGCTCTTGTTGTTCCTGTTCATCTTCTCCATCTTTGATTTGATTGCCAACCATAAATTCCTTCCATGTTTTTCCCCTCCTCTGCACTTCAAATTCAATTAGAATTTTAATTAACCCAAAATGACATAAACTTTTATCCTCATTACCCTTTTGCTTTTGAATAGTTTTTGACATCTTAGTCAAGCTCTGTAAGAGGAAGTAAGGTAAACTGATGGTGCATTGCCCTTTTAGGTGCAACAGGAGTTTGATGTGATATAAATACACTATGCTGTAATGACCCTCACACGTAACAAATTTCTGAATAATATACACCATTTCATCCCATGGGTGCATCATCCAGCTCCTAGGGACACCCTTTTTCCAGTTAACAGATGAAACCCTTGACCTAGACATGAATTGGGTCCATGATTTTTCCTTGAATTGTTTTGTTTTGAAACATTTTTCTCCTTCTGGGCTGATCCCCAAGGATTGTGCTATGGTGTCTTCTGAAATCCTAAAAGAGAAGTTGCCTATCAATGCTTTCTCTCCATTAAATGTAAGGGCAAACTGCTTAGTTACTTCTTCATTGTTCCCATTAAACTTCTCCAAGAAGGGTAGCAATTGCTTTTCCCTTAAAATTGTAATACAGTCATCATGATACTGGGAACTATCAAATGTATTAGGCTCTGCTCTATTAGTCATTTTGACAAAGAAACTCCTGTTCTAACCCTCCTCGTTTATGCTTAATAATTCAACAAGGGTCTCTTGATTTATTACCTCTATTTTTCGCTCCACTCAACTGACTTGGTAGCGCCCTCTGTTCTCGGGGTCAGCTTCTTCAATGGCTTAGGCCGTGACCGGATGAATGTCCTTGGATTATGGCGGAGGCGGAAACCCATGAGCCCAATTACTATGCTCTCCCTTCGTAGCACCTGCTGTTCTCGGCCTTCTTTGAAATCACAACGTTTGAATTACTAGTATGGAATGCCCTTTTTACAAACTGAGAATGAAATGGAACTTTAACAACCGACTTGACCCAATTCACTATAATGATAATGACAGAGCGTATTCATATTACAAAGACAGAGGAGTAGCTGTACTGGGTTGTATAGGTACCATCATGAGAACGTCGTAAGCATATATAGAGTGTTGGAGTGATGATAACGGATAATTGTTTGCATGAGTCGACTTGGGTCGAACGATCATGTTATAAATTGGCCGATTCAAAAAACAATGAATGAAATTGTTGAACAGTTGGCTCTCCAATGATTCACCACCTGTCCCTTGCTCATTGGTACTTGGCCGATTAGGAGAATGTTGGAACGATAATAAGGTTGGATGGCTGATTCAAGAATAAGGAGTTAATAACAAGGTTTGAAGGGTGGTGTAGGAGAAGATTTAAAAATCGTAGGAGGAGTATGGTGATATGCTAGAGTGTGTTGGGAAATAATAGTAGTTAGGAATATGACAAGGGTGATGGGTATAGGGGTGTTCTTGAAATTGATCATAAGCAATCATAGTCATCACATTTAACACAAAAATAATCCAAGAATTTAAATGTTAAAAATAAAAATTACAACAATACATTACACTTTATTGGTTGATCAAGAGTTGAGTTGGCATGCATAGGTAGGACTGATATTTATTGTTCAGATATGACTAATCTTCACTATCCATAACAGGTCCCTTCTGAGATGAATTTGGATACAACAGGTCCCTCTGAGATCTGGAGAATGTTTGTGCAGCTTCTTTGAAATCTGGAAAAGAACTATGTGTGTGCAGCTTTCTTGATCTTTGGTGTTGATGGAGCCTCGGTGATAAGCAACCTTTGAAATTCTGTTGAAACCTTGTTGAAGCTTTGCTGAAGTAGCTTGAGATAGCAGTCTTTAACAGGTCCCTTTGATGTTTGTTGAATAGGTCCCTCTAATATTAGTGCTGGTAACATAATATTCTGAACAGGTCCCACTGCATTTACACTTTGAACAGGTCCCTCTGATTAGAACAAAGACAAAAACAACTTCTTTATTGAAATACTGAAGTGCTGAAACAAACTCTTTGGAAATTTACAATGAGGAGATGGGATAAGGAAGACAAAAATGCTGATGCTTCTCCCCCACTAAAGCTTTGACTTGTCCTCAAGTCATTATTGAATCTATGAATCAAACAGGAAATAAATAAAACAAGGAATTCTTACCAGCCAAAGAATTGGTTTTCAAGTAAGAATTTTGGGTTAGAGTGTGCCAGAGTCTGGTTTTCACATCTAAACCATTATTATATATATATATATATATATATATATTATATATATATATATATATATATATTTTTAATATATTTTTTAATTTTTTTAAATTGAAATGAAATGAACTAAGGTAGAGATATCACAGCTGAAGGCTGCAATATCTCAACCTCCCTTTGCTAAGATACAGTTTGAAGAAAATCCTCCTTGCTGATGGGCTTATGGTAAAGTTTCAACCGATGGCCATTGACAAGAAAGGGGTGGCCTTCTCCATCAATGGTAATAAGCTTGACTGATCCATTTTCATAAACTTGAACTATTTCGTATGGGCCCATCCAAGGTGTGGTATATTTGGCTTTATGATCTCTAAATTTAGAGTCAAAGAGTAAAGCCCAATCTCCTTCTTTAAACTGTTTCTTCTTGATGTGTGCATCATGCCACTGCTTCCTTTGTTTCTGCATTAGGAGTGTTGTCTCCTCTGCTTGCTGCCTCATTTCATCTAGCTGGTTCAAGTGCTGAATTCTTTCTTGTTGGGCTTCATTGAGATCAATTCCTAAATCTGCAGCCATCTTATAAGTGTGTATTTGAAATTCAATAGGAAGCATTACCTCTTTTCCATACACCAACTGATATGGTGTAAATCCTATATTGTTCTTCCACGTGATTCTGTAAACCCAGACTGCATCTTTGAGCTTCTCTTCCCAATTCTTTCTGTTCATTGCTACGGTCTTAATGATAATTCCTTCCAAAGTTTTATTTGTGGATTCCACCTGGCCATTGGCCTGTGGATGGTATGGTGTACTTTTTCTGTGCTTGATTTGATATTTTTCTGTTATGTCTTTAACTAGATTTGAAGTAAACTGACTACCTTGATCAGTCACTATCTCCCTTGGTACTCCATACCTTACAAAAATCTCTTCAAAAAGGAAGTTTACCACTGTTTGTTCAGTTGCTCGGAATAGTGCTTTGGCTTCAGCCCATTTTGTTACGTAATCAATACATACTAAGATGTACTTTTTACCTTTAGAAGTTGGATTGATGGGTCCTATGAAGTCTAGAGCCCATTTTTCAAATGGCTCTAAGTGTACTTGAGGCTGAAGTGGAATTTCATCTGTAGCTGTTGGCCTACCCATTCTTTGACAGTTATCACAACTCTTCACATACTTCTTGGAATCCTTAAAAATAGATGGCCAGTAGTATCCAAGACTAAGAATCTTGAATGTTGTTCTTTTAGCTGCAAAATGCCCACCACACGTTCATCATGGCAAGATTTTAAAATATCAATTATTTCATCATTTCTTACACATCGTCTAATAATCATATCATAACCAGTGTAAAATAAATCTCCATTAACCCATGAGTATCGAGCACTTTGTTTGATTAGCCTCTTCTTTTCCTTTAGAGTAAAATATGGAGGTGTTCTTCCTGTGGACAAATAGTTGGCCAAGTCAGCATACCAAGGATTCACTATTGAAATTGCAAAATAAATTTTCATCTGGAAAAGAATCTTCCACCGGAACAACCTCACCTGAATTTTGTAGTCTAGAAAGAAAATCTGCCACCCGATTCTCTTTACCTGGTCTATCTAACACTGTGATATTAAATTCCTGTAATAATAACAACCATCTGGTAACTCTGCCATTAGTTACTAGTTTATTCATTAAATACTTAATGGCAGAATGGTCAGTATGTACAAAAACCTCATAACCAGCTATATAATGTCGGAATTTATTCACAGCATGTATGATGGCAAGCATTTCTTTTTCAGTGACTGTGTAGTTTAGTTCTGCAGGTGTTAGATTTTTACTAATGAAATAGATGGCATAATGAAAAGATTCCTCTTTTTGGCCTAATGAGGCACCTACTGCAGTATCAGATGCATCTGTAAAGATGTGAAATGGTAGGTTCCAGTTAGTTCCTTTTAAGACTGGTGTGGTTGATAAATTTTCTTTAAGTGTTTCAAATGCTTGTTGACAATTCTCATTCCAGTTGAAAGGTGTATCTTTTGCTGGAAGTTTAAATAGAGGTGAAGCTATTTTACTAAAATGTTCAATAAACCTTCTGTAATAGCTTACCTACCCAAGGAAAATTCTTACCTCTTTTTGAGTCTTCGGAATTGGCAAATTGACAATGATCTAGATTTTTGATGGATCAACTTTAATGCCTTGAAAAGAAGTATAGTGGCCTAATACTATCCCCTCATTTAACATCATAAAACACTTTTCATTGCTCAGGGACAGATTAGCTTCAATACATCTCTTCAAAACTTTTTCAAGATTCTCTAATGCATGCTCAAATGAATTACCATACACTAAAAAATCATCCATGTAAACTTCAACACAATCATGAACTAAATCAGCAAAAATAGCTAATACAGCTCTCTGAAATGTAGTTGGAGCATTGCAAAGTCCAAATGGTAAAACATTATAAGCATAAGTGCCCCAAGGACAAGTAAAAGTGGTTTTGTCCTGGTCCTCTAAGGCTATCCTGATCTGGTTGTAGCCACTGAAACCATCAAGAAAAGAGAATGATGATTTCCCAGCTAATGTGTCTAGCACTTGGTCAATAAATGGTAGTGGGAAATAATCTTTGAGGGTTGCTTTGTTCAATTGTCTGTAATCAACACAAATCCGCCACTTACCATTTTTCTTGGGCACTACTACCAATGGGGATACCCACTGACTGTCAGAGATAGGATAGATAAAATTGACTTTCAACAGTTTTTGTAATTCCTCTCTAACAATATCCTGAAGCATGGGATTCATTCGTCTCTGTGGTTGCCTCACTGGTTTGATATTACTATCCGTATAAATATGGTGAGTGCATGTTTCAGGGTGAATTCCGTGCATATCGGTGTAGTCCCAAGCAAATTCTTTCTGGTATTTTCTCAATAATTGAATCAATTTTTCCTCCTGAGATGAGTCTAGGTGAGTGCCAATATTCAAAGTTTTTCCTGGACTAATCTCTATGGTCTTGCTCTGTGTGTTTGTGTTAGATTGGATAGGAAAAATGTTCTGAAATATTGTTTGCAAGGAATGAATGGTGCATGTTTCCTGAAAATTTTGTGCCAAAAGTTCATCTGCAACATGATATTGGTCATTTCTCAATTCTTCAGAAACATTAGGTTGAGAAAGAAACAATTCTACCAGATCATCATTATTATGTTCTTGAAAATCATAGATTTGGTTGATGCTGAAAACAGATTGAACTTCTTCCTTGTCATTGTATTTATCGTCAAGCCATAAGTTGTGTGCTACTGCTGGTGATTGTGCTGATGGGTAAAGAGTGAGTTGTTTTCTTTCAGTTCCTCATGAAATGATCATATTACCCGATCGACAACCTATGAATACATCAACAGTTGCTAACCATGGTCTACCAAGGATGATAGGGTGTCCTCCTAAATTGGATTTTGGCTGAAGAACTAAAAAGTCCACTGGATACTCCCAAGAGTCCAGTGAAACAATTATGTCCTCAAAATCCCTTCAGGAATCACTTTAGACCTATCAGCGAGTTCTAGAACAATTGTTGTGTGCTTCAAGTTTGTGAGCTGGAGTGTTTTCATGGTTTCAAGAGTCATCACGTTTATTGCGGCCCCAAGGTCAATTAAGGTGTTTGGAATATGTATGTTGTTAATGATTGTAGTGACTCTGGGAATACTAGGATCAACATACTTTTCCATTGAAATGGTGTTTGTCATAAGGCCAGCTAAATGTCCAATAACATGAATGGTTTGTGGATCAACTCTTTTCCTAGTAGGCTTTTGAAGGCACAGTTCTTTGATGGCTTTAGTATATATGGGAATGTCTTTTATGGCTTGTAGTAGTGGAATTTTTATATAGACATTCTTTAGCTCATCTAAAACATCAAACTGTGGTATAGACATGGGAGGTTTTGCTTGGACCAATCTGTCTGGAAAAGGTGGTGGATGCAACGGTTTCATTTGTTTATTTTTGATGTCATCATTTTGTTTCCTTTGAATTGAAGTTTCATTTTCATTTTCTTCATTTTCTTCTTGTTTATCAGCTGCTGGAGATTCTTTATGAAGTATCTTACCAGACCTCAAATTGATATTTTGCAAGGGTAATGTGGGATATGAGGGTCCCTCATCTACATTGTAGGCTGGTCTCTCTGCTCTGTTATTTGGATTTGGTATAGGTTGAGCAGGGATTTGAGTAGGTCTAAGAAGTTGTGGGTTAGATGGAAGTTGTAATTGTGGTGGATTTATTGGTGGAGGAGCAGGTAATGCTTGTTGAGTGGGTTGGGATTGATGTGGGTAAACAACTTGCTGCTGAGGATATTGCTGATATGGTTGAGGATATGGCGAATATGGTTGATGATATTGTTGATATGGCTGCGAATATGGTTGGTATGGTTGATATTGTTGAGAGTATTGCTGAGATGGTCTCCATTGTTATTGTGGGTAATTTTGGTGCTGCCATGGCATGGGTACATTCCACGAATTCTGAGCATACATCTGATCATGTGTAGGAAATTGCAAATTGTGGTTTGGGAACATACCTTGAAGTGCAGGTTTTGGCTGCCATGGTCTCTTTGCGCCCATGAAATACACATTTTCCATATCTGTGTTAGCTGCCACATTACAATTCTGCAAAATCTTGACTTTAGAGCAATGGAATATATCATGATTTTCAGTACAAAAGGCACAAACTTGAATGTTTTCTAATGGGCAGTCTTTTAAGGCACGTTTCTTCCAGCATTTTGGACAAAAGACAACCATCATTTGATCTTCCTCTTCTTGTCTTTTCTTAGCTTTGAGAGTGTCAATTTGAGTTCCTAAGGTACTCAATAGATCTATTTTGAATTCCTCTAACAGGTTTCCTATTTCAGCTCTTGTGACACTTGCTGAAGTAGATTTTGTGGCTTTGGATGATATGGTTCTTTTTCCAATTTTGGCTTTGCTCCTAGAATACTTTTCACATAACTCAACAATTTCTTCAAAAGGTAAAGTGGAAATATCACCTTTGCCCATCAAATTAAGATCATCTAAGTATTCCTCTCGAATGCCCTTCAAAAATATTGTTCGAATCAGATCAAGAGGCATGGTTCTATGTTTTGATTTTTGTAAATTGTAAACAAACCGCTCTAAGTAATCCTCTAAATTTTCATCCTCTTGTTGGTTCATCCTAAAGATATCATCTTTGGAATCTTTCGATCTACAATAAGGTTTGTATTTCTTTAGGAATATTCTTCTCATGCCATCCCAATCAGTTATTGCATGTTCACCAAGCCCCATGAACCATCTTAATGCTGATGCTTTTAATGTTACTGGGAAGAGTCTAAGCCTATGGGCATCATCTGTGTAACCATATGTTCGACATACAATGTCAAACTCAAACAAGAATGAATTTGGGTCTTCTGAAGCCATGCCATAAAAGTTTGGTAGCACAGATGGAGGTATGTTTTTCATTTTTATTTCGTCATCCTCTTCTGGTTCTTGAATAGGAAATTTAAAGGTTGATTCTTCCTCTTGACCTTGATTTGGTGGTCCTCTTTCTGATCCATGTCCTTCTTCAACCATTTTGATAGGTTCCTCTGTTGATATAATTTCTTGTTCAGTGTCACTTGTTTCAAAGAGAAGTTCAAGGAAAGATTGTTGAGTTACTGTGCTACTTTCTCCTTTTATAGAGGATTCAGGGAAATGTTTCTTTTGTGATTTGTGTGCTAATAGAATTTGCCTCTCGATGAGTGTACGTCTTTGCCCTGATTTCTGTTTATCCTCTAATTTTTGTATGGTGACTTCCTCAGCTGGTGTTGTGTGTTCAACTTTTCCTAAAGGGTCTGCTCCTGATGGTAGGTTAGTTTTTGGATGGGGGGTTTTTATGAATCTACCGTTATTATCTCTAGATCTAGGCATAAGTAAACATGACTTCTAAAATGATGAATTAAAATTAAATCTATTTTTTTTTTTTTTTTTTAAATTTTGTTTTTAGAAATCCTCTAGCTGCGCCTCCCTGGCAACGGCGCCAAAATGTAGTGGCCAATCTAGGGTGCTAGATTAGACTAGATTTATTATCAACCAAGGTAGGTAAACTTAGAGGCACGTGTCTAAAGTCTATATACCTAAAAGGATCTCGTCTACCTAACTAAGTGTTCACTGTGACAGGTTACAACACTCCCTTACAGGAGGTTAAAATATGTTTCCTCTCACACTTTAGCACTCAGATCATCTAGTTTATCTAACTGTCCTAAAGATACAACGTATTGCTAGACTGAGTTTTCAACCCTCTTACAAGGATGTTATGCACAAAAGCTCTTTCTAGCTAACACACTAAGCATTCATGAAAATCAAAAGCACACTGAATTTTAAATGCATGGAAACAGAGTCTATGGAGATGCTTTGAAATCTAATGATCGATCAAATCTTTTACAAGATATTGTTCAATGATCTAACAATCAGATCTTCAAGCTATCACCATGAATATCATTTGCAAGAATTTCTAATCAAATCGATAAACTCACAGACATGGAAATAACATTAAACACTATGCACATTATTCAAATTCAAAACGTTATGGAAATGAAATTAACAATATACCAATTCCACGTAGGGCCCGTCCACGTTTCACTAGCACACTGAAGAAACTTCAAGCAACGAGAATGTTAACGCATAAGCACTGTTGGAGTAAAACAATGACTGTAATTAAGTTTTGAAGATTGAAATCACATACAAGAGCAGCGTTCTGGAACAATACACAGAGATAATAATAATCGTTTTTTTGAAACAATACAATACGCAGTCTTTATCTGCTTATCTCCTATCTAAATCGAATGTACATACATTAAGCAGATGTTTCTGATTTTACAAAAGAGTGATTTTTGTCCTTTCTAATCTAAACCGATTTCCAAAAGCAAAACGAAATCAGTTTGGGAAACCATGGCTTTTTGCTGCCTTTGTGACCAAAGGGGCTGGGTTTGACCAGCATTGAACGCATATCCAGGAGAGTTAGATTTGCTGTTGAATCGATTTTTCACCATGCATGTACATTCCAGATCACGTTCCTATCCATTGCTTGGACTTGCCTGTCATGCCACGTGTCACATCATAAACCATTTATAGGAAGTTATGACATCCTGTAATCTTTTTGTTGAAAATTCCCAATTTTTTAACATAAAAATTCACAAATTAATTTTAATGTAAACTAACAACTATAATGCTATTGATTAATAAATTTCGATGGATATGAGGGTTTATGGAAGAAAAAGATAGACAAATGATGGTGTTTCTAGAAGAAAAGGATGGCAATGAAATGGTACCAACATCTCCCCAAGCTAATAGAGGGTGTTCTTAGGCCGCCCCGCCTTGTCTTTTTCCTTTTTTCTATGGTTTGGGGGAACCTTTCCCTTGTTTCAGATTCGCAGATCCAAAGTCTCGCTTATTTTCTTTAAAATTTGCTCAATATTGACAGTGTATCGGTACACCATGTCGAGTGAGGAGATGTCTAGGAACTCCATCTCGTCCTGGATGTACTTGTGTAGGCGGTCATGGTACTTGAGTACCAAATGTTTCTCAGAATCCATGATACCCACTTTGTTCGAAGGGTATGAAAAACATTGGTAAACTCCGACACATCTTGGTCCCTTCCCTGCCACAGCATGGTCCACTTTATGTATTTATCATCATAGCTCATGACAGGGTTGCACCGCTCCATATGGAGTCTCGGAACGAATTCCAAGTGAGTGCAGATGAAAACAGTGAGGGAAAACTTCCATCCTTCTGATCACAATAGGTTTCCCACCAATCCTTGACATGGGGGCAGCTTTGAGAAGAGAAAAAGTAATCTTTTCCCGACTGGAAAAATCATGAACATAAAAATATCCTTCTAGCAGATTTAACCATTTATATATGACATCTGCATCTATTTGGCCCTCAAATATGGGAATGTCAAAGTTTACTTGTAACTTAAAAGGAGTGGAGACTCCAGAGTGGCTGTTGGATGTCGATGCGCTGCCGATGGGCCATTGTTGAAGGATCTGGGCAAATTTTTCCATCATCATGTTTCTTTGTTTCTCGAGGGCATCCTCGAGCAATATTTTGATAGGATTTCCTACTCCCTCATCTTTCTTTTCTTCTCCCATGGGCGGCCGTTGAGGTTTGCGAGGCTAATCTTGCAAAGGTTCAACCAGATCGAGCCCTAACTCCTTATATCACGAACTCATTGGGGACATGCAAAGAAAAAAAAGAAGAGAAGACCATTCTGATACCACTGATCCAGATTTAAACAGGAATGCAACAAATTAAAAGAATAACCATAAATACAGAGATGCAACATAAATAAAACTTCATAGCTCGGGCGATGGTAGCTTATCTCTGAGAAGAGATGTGGCGACTACATGCCTCTGAACTATGTTACAATGAAAATCAAAGGCCTATTTATTATTGAGAAACAATGGGAAACTCTAAACATCCCAAAACTTAACCCTAGGAGACGAAGTGCCAAACTATGGGCCCCGTTTGGGTAAATTGGTACATCAACTTCCTGGGGTTGTAACTTTGGAATACGATCCTCGTTTGACACGTACAATACCTTGTTAGAAAGATCTATTCGAGGACTATAACTTTTGAGTGGGAAATATGGGTCTAGTATCCATGTTGGTTCATGTTTTCCAAATAAACATTGTTTAGGGCCTCAAAATGGCTACGGAAGTTCAAGACCCGAAAAACTACAAAATATAGTAAATTGTGCTACAAATAAGGAAACTAAAAAAATGAAAGAAGAAATGGTGGGGGTCCAAGTGGAATAGGCTGGTGGCCACCAATATCCACCTGGATCATTCCTTCCCCCTTAGGAAGCAATGGTCCCCATTGCATTGAGTTCCTCCATCAGATGAGGAAACTTCTGCTGAACTTGGTCCCTGGTGAGCCACTTTCCCCACTGAAGGAGTTGGCCTGCTTTGACAATTAGATATAGTTTGATCCTTTGCTATTGGGTGTTCTTGATCTATGTGTCCATGATCTGATCAACTGTGGCTTGTTCCATACAATATGAATTTATTTCTGTAGGTGTGAGTTGTTCTGCAATGTCTCATGTGTCCAACAATGGTGGGAAGTATGGTCGAAGGCGGTCCAAATTGAACATTGGGTGCAGGCCAAGGAATGGGGGAATGCTGAGCTCAAATGTATTATCTCCCGCAACCTTGGTAATGATGTAAGGACCATATTAGAGTGGTATGAGTTTTTGATAGGCACCGGTAAGGCGTTCCTTTTGCAAATGCAACCATACTTTATTTCCCACTTGAAGCTTATGTGGCACCCGATGTTGATCATGTCGCTGCTTGTACTTGGCATTTGATTTCTCGAGAATATCGTGGACCTGATGGTGGATGTGTTGGATGCGCTCAATGAAGTTGTTTGCCTTGTCGGCTTCAGACTGGACATGAGTCGAATCTACCTGCGTAGCTACAAATGGTATAGCCACACCAATGGGACATAATGGTTGAAATCCCAAGCCCACCTGAAAAGGGTTTTGGCCAGTCGAGCTGTGGAGAGATTGGTTATAGCTGTGCTAGACATAGGGGAGAATCATCCCATGTGCATGGATTCTTTGAGTTGTACATGCACAAAATGTGTACGATCATCTTGTTGACGACTTTTGTCTGGCTATCAGTTTGGGGATGGAAGGTTGTGGACTTAGTGAGCTTGGTGTCTAGCATTGACCAGAGACTGGACCAAAATGTATTCAGGAACCTGCTGTCCCGATTTGAGATGATAGACTGTGGGATCCCAAAGTGTACCCACACTCTTTCAAAGAAGAGTTTAGCAGTGGCTTCTGATGTGATATTCTTCTTGCAGGCCGCCATAATGGACATCTTCGAGAATTTGTCGATGACCATGAAAACATAGTTGTTGCCATGCTTAGTAGAAGGAAGGCCGACATGTAATCCATGGAGATGGATTCCCAATTTCAACTAGGGGTAGGCAAAAAAGTATAGAGGCCTTTCTTCTTGATGGTCCGTTTGGAAATGACGCAGGCAGTGCAGGATTTGATGTACTTCTCAACATCACATCTAATATTCAACCAATGAAAATACTTCTGCAGTACTGCCACTATTTTCTCAATGCTGAAATGCCCAACAATCTGACTCTAGTGCAATTTCCAAATCATCTTGGCACACTTGCTTGAAGGAACACAAAGGTGTCCCAGGTGGCATAAAAATGCGTCCTGGAGGTGAAAATTTGGAACTTGCTGACCCTCCAGGAGTGTCTGATATGTGTGGCCAAATTCTGGGTAGCTTTTGTAGAGAAGTGGACAATCAGGAGTCTTGTGCCCACAAGTATTGAGCACGATCATTAACACCATGATTGATGGTTAGCTGAGATAGTCTGCAACATTATTGGTGCTACCCTTCTTGTACTTGATATTCAAATGGAGCTGTTGCAGGAATGTTGACCACTTTTGATGGCGATCATTCTGCAACTTCCCTTGCCTCTGTATGAACTGCAAGGGTCGGTAGTATGTGTGGATGACCATTTCCTTCCCCAAAATGTAATGCTTCAATTGTCAACATGCCCGCACAATGAAATACATCTCTTTGTCATAAGTGGGATACTTTTAGACTGTGTCTGAAAGTGTCTTACTATGATATGCCACTGGATGCCCTTGTTGAGTAAAGACTACCCCAATAGCATAGTTAGAGGCATCTGTCTCGATCTCAAATTGTTGTTACAAGTCTGGTAATGCAAGAACTGGTGTAGAGCATAGATGTTGTTTCAACTCTACGAATGCCTTTTTTTGAGTTTAGACCAAAATAACTTTTCTTTCGCTCCTCCCTTGGTGACTTGACTCAAGGGCCAAGTGATATGAGAGAACCCCAACATGAATCTGTGATAGAAATTGGCAAGACCTAGAAAGTTGCGGAGCTCTTCAGAGTGGTTGAGGCTGGGGAATCCTGAATGACTTGGATCTTGGCTGGATCCACATGCACCCCCCTTTCATCAATAATGCATCCCAGATACTGAACCTGGGTCATGCCAAAATTGCATTTCTCCAAATTGGCAGACAACTTGTGTTGCCACAGTATTTGGAAAACTTGTCGGATGTGGTGGAGGTGCTCTTTCCAACTATGGCTGAAGATCAGGATGTCATCCAAGTATACCACTACAAATGAGTTGGTGAATGGCTGTAAGATGTCATCCATCAGCCTCATGAATGTTGTAGGAGCATTTGCCAACCCGAAAGGCATAACAACCCATTTGAAAAGGCCCTCAATTTTGAAGGAATTCTTCCACACATCGGAGGGTTCGATTGGTACCTGGTGATATCCGAACTTCAAGTCAATCTTGTTGAAATATTTCCTCCCTTGAGTTGGTCCAGAAGGTCATCAATCTGTGGGATCGGGTACCTATTTCGAATAGTGTTCTTGTTCAATGCCCAATAGTCAATACAGAGTCTCCAAGTTCCATCCTTATTCTGTACCAACACGATTGGGCTCCCACAGGGCATTGAAATCAGCCAGATATGACCTTTCTGCAGCAGGTCTTGGATTTACCTCTTCATTTTGTCATTCTCTAGAACAGAGTGCTGATAGATTGGTCCATTGGGAAACAATGCACCTGGGGTCAGATTGATGGAGTTCTTGACCTGACAGTGCAGAGGTACCCCTACGGGGAAGGTGAAGATGTCCACATACTCCTCCACAATCTTTTCCATCTGTTGTTTTCATGCAGAGGGGCCCTATGTCGAGGTCATGGCCACCATCTTCTTCTTTCCTAGAGGGTGTATCATCACTAAAACAAGTTTACCGGTTTTGGAAATGAGCTTACTGCATTTTTTTGCAATAACCAAAGATATGGTGGTAGGCAGTGCTACCTCCGTTATCCTATACAACTTATTTCCCAAGGTAACAATAACAATGTGAGGCCTTGACTCATATATATCATGTTGCTTTCCACAAGTATGGTTGGCCTAATAATACATCACAAACATTAAGGGGAGCAACATCACATAATACCTCATCTGTGAAGGGATTGATGCTATATGGAAAGCGACACTGCTGGATGAAGCGAAGATCATATCCTTGGTGAAGCCACCCAATGGTGTATGGTTGTGGGTGTGCTGTGGTCGGTAAGCCCAACCGCTTCATGATATCTCTTGAAATGAGGTTCATGTGGGTTCCATTGTTGACAATGAACTATAGAGGGCAACACTTTACCCGCATGTGGGAGTGGAAGAGGCGCTCCTCCTCCTCCGGATCTTCGGGTTCCTCCTTCTAGATCTTCGTGGTGGTAACCGTGACATTGGGCTTTTCCTCGATAATATTCTTCCGTTTGTCATTTATTTTTTCGGGTTCTAACTCAGAGTTGGAACATGGATTTGATTCAGAAGCCTTCAACTCGACCACCAGTGACTACTTGGCATGACACTCACTTGTGTTGTGAGTGGAGCTCTTATGGAACTCACACCACTTTCCCTTGTTCTTCTTCGACTATGCGGTGTTTTTCTTTGCTTGTGGCTTTGGCAGGTTGTCCTGGGACACCTCTCCTTGGATTTCTCCTCTGTTTTGCAGTTTGGGGGCACCTTTAATTTCCCTTGCTTTGGATTTGCAGATCCAAAGTCTCACTTCTTCTGTTTAAACTTCTACTTGATATTGACATCGTATCGGTACGCCGTGCAAAGTGAGGAGATGTCCAAGAACTCCATCTCATTTTGGATGTACTTGTGTAGACATCCGCGGTACTTGAGTACCAAAAGTTTCTCAGAATCCTTGATACCCAACTTCTTGTGAAGAGTATGAATAACATTGGTAAACTTCGACACATCTTGGTCCCTTACCTGCCATAGTGTGGTCCACTTTATGTATTTATCCTCATAGCTCCCGAGATGGTAGTACTACTCCTTGATGGCTTCCCAGAATGAATTCCAAGTGGGTGCAACTGAAAACAGTGAGGGTGAACTTTCATCCTTCTTCTCACAGTAGGTTTCTCACTAGTCCTTGACATGGGGGGTGACTTTGAGAAGAGAAAAAGTAATCTTTTCTGAGTTGGAAAAATAATGAAAAGAAAAATATCCTTTTATCAAATTTAACCATTTATCTACAATGTCTACATATATTTGGCCCTCAAATATGGGAATGTTAAAGTTTACTTGTACCTTAAAAGGAGTGGAGCCTCCAAAGTGGCTGCTAGATGTGGATGCACCGCTGATGGAAACTGTTGAAGGATCTGGGCAAAGTAATCCATCATCGCGTTCCTTTGTTTCTCCAGGGCCTCCTTGAGTAATATTTTGATAGGATCTCCTGCTCCCTCATCTTTATTTTCTTAACCAATGGGTGACCGTCGGGGTTTGCGAGACTGATCTTGCAAAGGTTCAACCAGATCGAGCCCTAAATCTATAGGTTTTAACCTCGTACAGAAATTACCTGCATACGAATTCTAAAACACAGAAAATAAACAATGCGAGAGCATAACACATAAAATACATACACACAGAGATATCCCATGGATCCCAAAACCGGGACTACCAGCTTGATTTTTCATTATGTTCGTGTCAATCTTACAATACATATTTATACATGCCAAAGCATCCAATACCATGGACCGAAGACCATTGCGTCCAAAACCATGGACCAAAAACCATCACGTCCAAAACCATGTGCAAAAAACATGCACAAAACCATACGTAGGTCTGCCTAACCTAAAACTTTTCGGGGCGTTGCCCTGAACCCCATGAAGTGGGGTTACCTGCACCCCTCAAACCCCCTGTGACTCCCCTCACTATGCAATTGACGTAATGAAGGGGGGGCTCCGCCACCCTTCTAACCCTCCGGTTAACTACGTGGGCTAGTTGCGGAGAGAATATAACACAACCCAACGTTTTCCCACTTGTTGTTTTCTTTCCACAGGGGGCCACAAGAGAGCTTAGTCATTTATCCAGCACTATAACACCCATTGTTTCTCTACGCCAAGAGAACTTCTCAGAGCTCACAGATTTTGTCAAAACATCTGTAGTATTCTTCAAAGTGTCCACCTTTACCAGCAACACCTTTTTGTCTTCTATCATATCCCTCACAAAGTGATACTGAACATCAATGTGCTTTGTCTTTGAATGATATGCAGGGTTCTTTGCCAAGAAAATTGCACTTTGGCTATCACAGTCTATCCTTATAGCTCCCTATACTAACCCCATATTTGAACACAATCTCTGCAACCAAACTACTTCCTTGCTTGCATGAGTGGCTGCCATGTATTCTGCCTCTATAGTTGATAGTGCCACTACAGATTGTTTCTTACTCATCCAACTGACTGAAACTCTAAATAGGTTAAACACATACCCACTTGTAGATCTTCTCTGATCCAGATCTCCAACCCAATCTGCATCAACAAAGCCACGAATATCCAACACTCTATCCAATCCTGGTCTTCCTTGGTAGCACAAACCATAATCACTAGTTCCATGCAAATACCTGAAAACCCGCTTCACTACTGTCCAGTGCTCCTTCCCTGGTTTTGACATAAACCTTCTCAATACTCCCATTGCATGTGCAATGTCTGGTCTAGTACAGACCACCGCATACATCAGGCTATTGACTGCACTTGCATATGGAACACGAGACATGTCCTCTTCTTCTTCTTGTGTCTTTGGACACTGTTCAACAGATAACTTTACTCCTACAGGAATAGGAACCTTCATTGGTTTACTATCCTGCATATTAAACCTCTGCAATATTGTCTCGACATACTTCCTCTAGTTTAACTAGAGGTTCCTTGTTGTTTGATCTCTTTTAATTTCCATGCCCAAAATACAGTTTGCAGCACCAAGATCTTTCATGTCAAATTTGGAGGACAAATGGGTCTTCAAATCCTAGATAACTTCTTTGTCATTTCCAACTAGCAACATATTATCTAGACAACACCAGATAAATAATACGGTCACCGATTAATTTAAAATACACACAGTGCCCTGCTTTGCTTCTGGTGAAGCCAAGTCCCCGCATAATTGTATCAAATTTCTGATACCACATCTTTGGTGACTGTTTTAACCCATACAGAGACTTCTTTAACTTGCATACCAGTTCTTTCTTACCCTTCACCGCAAAGCCTTCAGGTTGCTTCATTTAGATCTCCTCTTCTAGATCCCTGTGAAGAAATGATGTCTTCACATCCATCTGTTCTACCTCAAAATCAAAAGCAGCAGCCACAAATAAAAGTAATCTAATAGAAGTTACCTTGGCAACAGGAGAGAAAATATCACCAAAATCAATTCCTGGCACTTGGGAATAACCTTGTGCTACCAACCAAGCTTTGTATTTCTCCACCTTTCCTTCTGCATTTGTCTTCCTTTTGAACACCCATTTGTTACAAATGGGTTTCCTTCTAGCCAGCAATTCCACCAAATCCCAAGCCTCATTTTTGTGCAAAGATGCCATTTCATCAACCATGGCCTCTTTCCAGAGTTTTCCATCCTCTGAATCTACTGCTTCCTTCACAGTTCTGGGATCATCATCAGTAATAGATAAAGCAAAATTTGAACATAAAGCAGATAGACTATACCTTTTCGGCTACCTTCTTTCTCGAATTGATCTTCTCACACCTGGAGTTTGTGGCTCTTCATCTTCTGATTCCTCCTCTGCTGCAGAGTCTGATTCTTCTGCCTTTAGCTCAAACTCTATCTTCTCAGGTTCCTTTGGTTGGACTTCATGTTTAATAACATATTTCACCTCTATGAACACCACATCTCGGTTGTACACAACCTTCCTTGTTACTGGGTTCCAAAGCTTATAACCCTTTAAACCATCCTTATACCCAATATAGATGCACTTTTCAGATTTACTATCCAACTTGGTTCATTTCCCCTTTGGAACATATACATATGCATCACATCCAAATACCCTCAGATGTGAAAGAGAGGGTTTCTTACCAGTCCATACTTCTTGTGGAGTCTTATCCTCCAACGCTGATGAAGGTGATCTATTGACCAGGTAACATGCAGTCTCCACCACCTATGCCCAGAATTCTTGTCCTAACCTGGCACCACTAAGCATGCTTCTTGCCCTTTCCATCAACATCTTGTTTGTTCTTTCTGCAAATCCATTTTGCTGAGGTGTATATGGAGTAGTCTTCTGCCATGTTGTACCACACTTCTTACAGAATTCTTCAAATTCCTTACTGCAAAACTCTCCACAGTTATCTGTCCTCAGCACCTTTATCTTCTTCTCTGTCTAGTTTCCAACCAGAGCCTTAAATTCTTTAAACCTGTCAAAGACTTCAGATTCCTTCTTAAGGAAATATATCCATGTATTCCTTGAGAAGTCATTTATAAATGATACATAGTACACAGACTTACCTAGTGATGGAACCTTCACAGGTCCAAACGCATCACTGTGCACAAGTTCTAATATCTGTTTCGCCCTTTTACCACCAGAGGGGAAACCCACCCAATTTTGCTTCCCATATACACAGTTTTCACAAAAATCAAAATCCAAAGAGTTATTAGTCATACCTTCTACCATACCTTTACCATGAAGTATTCGAAGGCCCAATATGTCCAAGCCTTTGATGCCACAACATGGTCTTCTCTCCAGAGACCACTAAATTTTCTGCTCCACTTTTAGGAACCACAGAGTTGTTGCACCCATCAACAATAGTGCTACCTTGCAGCTTGTACAGAGTTCTAATCCGAACTCCCCACATCAATACCAGTGCTCCCCGAAACATCTTGTAGGTATCCTTCTCGAACACTGTTTTTACACTTGCATCATCCAACTTGCTTACAGAAATAAGATTTCTGGCTAATGCAGGAATATGCAGAACACCCGGAAGTGTTCTAAATCTTCCACCTTGCAACTTCAACTTTACTTTTCCGCGACCAATGATTCTAGCCTTCCTATCATCCCCTAAGAAGACATCACCACCATCATATTTCTCATATTCACAGAACCACTCTCTATGGGGAGTGAAGTGAAAGGATGCACTTGAGTCACTCAACCATGCCTCATGATCTACATGTGTACTTGAAGAAGCCACGTACACATCCCCACCTTCATATGAGGTGGTTTTCGCCTCTGTAGAAGGAACATCATCAGATCCCTTTCCCTTATTAGGAGCTTTAGATTTACAGTCCCTTTTGTAGTGCCCTTCCTTTCCGCATTTCCAACACACCACCTTTATAGGTTTTCCTGGAGATTTAGATCTCCCTCTAGATTTAGATCTCCCACTCGATGACTTAGTTTTGTTTATGTTCTGGGACCGTCTTCGTACAGACAAGGCATCACCATTCTGGCTCTCCATATTTTTCTGTCTCATCTCCTCCGTCAACAAGGATGAGACTATTTCATCAAACTATAAGGCAGTTACATTGCTACCTATTGTAATAACTAGACTATCCCACGAATCTGGTAGAGAACACAACAAATTGATGCACTTATATTCATCTAAAATTTTAATATCAACAGATGCTAACTGACTTACCACAGTATTAAATGCGTTCAGATGCTCTGTCACCGAGTCTCCATCTTTCATCCTCAGGTTATACAGCTTTTTCCACAGAAACAATTTATTCACCAGAGACGTAGATTGGTACAAAGTCCCTAACTTTTCCCACAAAGCCTTTGTTGTAGCTTCCCCTGATACATTCAGCAATACTGAATCTGAGACACACAATCGTATTGTGCTCTTTACCTTCCGATCCAACTTCTTCCATTCTTCATCGGACACTCCCATTGGCTTAGTACCCAGATCTACCGTGATCCACTGATCTTTATCCACCAATAGATTCTCCATCTTGAGTTTCCACAACTCAAAACTTTGACTATTAAATTTCTCGATCTCTATCTTTCCACTGCTCGCCATCTTATTTCACAACTAGCATTGATATCACAAATCTCCTACTGAACAGGGTCTACCATAGGCCCGAGCGAAACCCCTCAGCAACAAAGGCGTCTACTTGAAGCCAAAACAACTCTAATACCAAATGTAGGTTTTAACCCCATACAGAAATTACCTGCATACGAATTCTAAAACACAGAAAATAAACAATGCGAGAGAATAACACATAAAACACATATACACAGAGATTTTCCCCTGGATCCCAAAACCGGGACTACCAACTTGATTTTTCATTATGTTCCTTTCAATGTTACAATACATATTTATACATGCTGAAGCATCCAATACCATGGACTGAAAACCATCGCGTCCAAAACCATGTGTGAAAAACATGCACAAAACCATAGGTAGGTCCGCCCAAAAACCATAGGTAGGTTCACAAAACCATAGGTAGGTCGCACCCCTCAAACCCCCCGTGACTCTCCTCGCTACCCAATTGGCGCAATGAAGGTGGGGCTCCGCCCCCCTTCTAACCCTCTGGTTAACTATGTGGGCTAGTCGTGGAAAGAATATAACACAACCCAACAAACTCCTTATATCCCGACCTCATTAGGGACATGAAAATAAAAATAAATAAAGAGCAAACTGCTCTGATAGCATTGATCTAGATTTAATTAGGAACAAAAAAAATTACAAATATAACAATAAATACAGAGATGAAACAGAAATAACAGTTCATTTCATCAATATCAAATACTGAAATATGCTTACAAACAGAATGGAAATAAGACTAGCTTGGGCGATGGTAGCATATCTCTGAGAAGAGATGTGGCGGCTAAATTCCTCTGAACTGTGTTACAATGAGGTTCAAGGGCCAAATTTTTATTGAGAAACAATGGAAAACCCTAAACATCTAAAAACCTAACCCAAGGAGATGAAACACGAAAATATGGGCACCGTTTAGGTAAATTGGTACATCAACTTCCCGGGGTCGTAACTTTGGCATACGATCTCCGTTTGACTTGTACAATACATCGTTAGAAATATTTATCAAAGGACTACAACTTTAAAATGGCTAACATGGTTTAAACAATAATGTTGGCCCTCGTTTTCCCAGAAAACATCGTTTAGGGGCTCAAAACAGCTCCAGAAGTTGAGGACCCAAAAAACGACCAAAAATAGTAAATTATGCTACAAATAAGGAAACTGAAAAAATAAAAGAAACAATGGTGGGGGTCTAAGTGGAATAGGCGGGTGGCCACCAATATCCATCTAGATCATTCCTCCCCCCTTAGGAAGCAATGGTGCCCTTTTCATTGAGTTCCTCCATGAGATGAGAAAACTTCTGCTAAAGTTGGTCCCTGTTGAGCCACTTGCGTTGGTGAAGGAGTTGGCCTTATTTGATAACTCAATATAGTTGGATCCTTTGCTATCAGGTGTTCTTGATTTGTGTGTCCATGATCCGATCTGTTGTGTCTTGTTCCATGTAGTCTGAATTTAACTCTATAGGTGTGAGCTGTTATGCAATGTCTGATCTGTCCAACAATGGTGGGCAGTATGGTCGAAGGCGATGTTGTCACTCACTGCATTGTGGGTTTCAATTGGTCAAGGTTGCCCAAGAGAAGTGAATTTTGGAGCCACTTTCCTAGGCCACAAAAGATCTCAAAGCTTAATTAGACCCTCTCCATTTCCTAGTGCTCGGAAAGAGCTTTCCAACAGTATATAGAAGTCCAAGAATGGACTTCTGGATCAGAAGTTAGAGCATGTTGAAGATCACACTTGGAAAGCCTTGAAAACCAAGAAAATGACTAAGTATGAGGGAAAATATCACATATCGGGGGCCTCGGGCACAATAAGCCCCACACATCACAATCCCGCATATCGATAGCCCCACAGTGCCACACACCAGCTTATCAGACATATCGACGGGCCCCGGGAGTTCATTGGCTTATCAACAATTGATGGTGGGAAAATCCAGTAGTCCCGCATGGCCCCCGAAATACCAATGGGCCATTCTTAAGGAATTGCGGGGGGATACACCAATAGTATTAATAGCGGGGGAGGGGTCGATTTCATTTTACAAAGGAAATGCACGCAAAGATAGGGATGGGCGAGCCCTTTCTCTCTCCTCCATGTGGCGGTATTGTTTATCAGAGATCGGGGGCCCCGGGCACAGTGAATCCCACATCTCGGCAACCCCGCAGTCACAACAATCCCACAATTCCTGTATCCTGCGCCTTGGGAACCCCGCAGCCCCGCAGTCACATCAGTCCCGCATCTCACACATGGTCTCGACAAGCAATTGTCGTATACCCCACATTTCCACAATCACAGCAGTGCTGCATTCCACATAGCCCTGCAATACCTGATGGGTCATCCTTAAGGAATTACGGGGGGGGGTAATTGCCGATAAATCTAGGTCTTAGTGTTAAAGTGTTGGGAGGTCGAAAACCAAATGCAAAAGAAAAGCATGGTAGAATCAAGGTAGGGCCGACCATTTCTCTCTCCTCCACGTGGTGGTACGGTATAACGGCGATGGGCAATCCCACAATCCCGCATTATTGGCAATCGCAGGAACAAAGGGGCTACCTCCCGAAAAATCTTGTGGGGTTGCGATATTGTGATTTAGTGCAAAATTGCCGGGGAGGGACGAAACTCATTAACAAAGGTCGGGCATGCCTTTTTGTCTCTCCTACATGGGGACACATGGTGGTATATGATTGGTCCTTAGAGCTGACAGGGCAACTGATGTCATAAATGACATGGTAGTACGAAGGACACGTGGCAGTACAAATGCTGACGGGGCATATGACACGTGTCACTCAGTTTCAGTGTTTTCAGGGGTCTTATGTGGCCATTTCTAGGTGACATGTATCACCACTCACTGGGTGACACGTGGAAACAATGAAATCATCCCGCATATTGGCGATCGCAACTTCCTAGGGGAGAAACTTAAGGAAATGTGCATTTAGTACCAGGATGCGAGATTCCGAGTAATAAAGAAAAAGGACCTCGTATGTGATATTTCATAGGTCATATTTCGTAAGGTTTTCACTTCTGGGATATCTGCCAATGCGGTGTAAGGGGTTTTTAAAGGCGTTTCGCAGTATAAAGGAAAAAGACCCCTGAACATAGGTTTAAAGGCCTTAGCACCTGAAAGGTTAAGCCTCTAGTCCCAGCTTGTGGTTATATGAAGACAACAGAGATAAGGGCACTGCACCAAAGGGGGGTTTAAAGGGAAGTCACAATGCACTTGTCTTGTGTTATGCCTTTGTTAAAGGATCACGTTCGAAGGAATCCCAGGTACACCATGAAACATGACACCAGGCTTTTAAGGGCATCGATATATTTAATAGAGTTTTAATGGGTAGATGGACTGACATCTAAAGACTTAAATGGAGCATGATGCAGCAGTGGAGAAATACACGGGACTCAAGAAGATTAATGGCTCAACATGGAGCCCCATCCCTCTACACAACAAAAGACTGCAAATACGGACACTTATAGTTGATCCAACCCCTACTCCACATAACAAGGCATCCAAGTAGTAAAGGCAGAAGCGACGGGGTTAGTTGAGTAGCACAGGAGGCCATACCGTGAGCAAATTACAGCCTGAGGCAGTGGCGATTACATGATGGGCAAAAAGACTTTTCATTTACTTTTTTGTCTATTATTTGCTTATTTTTGTCCTATAACACGCCTTCCTTTCAATGAGGCATTTAATTCTGTAATGTTTTGGTCCACAGAGCCATCGATGACTCAGACAACTAGTCGACCCAACAACTAAGTCTAGACTAGAGATATTTTGCTGTAATGAATGTTATTGCTCCCCTCTCTAATGAATAAGGGAAAGCAAGACTTAACAAAGGTTCAAAAATTCTGTAGAAAAGACTATGATGCCATTTTTAGACTATCTTTTTTTGTAACTCAAATCTTTTTCAGAATATCAAGGATATGGTGGTGATTCCCCCTCAGGTGTTATAGTATGTGTTCCTTTTATTAAATCTCATTTTATGTTCATCATTCCTCTTTGTATTCATTCAAATTATAGCTACTAGAAATGTTTCAAGCTTCCTCATAGATTTATTTGTGTTGGTATGTGAATGCAAGTGCTTGTAATTATATCACAAATTTACTCTTCTCAATACTGTTGATGCATATACTTGTGTGGACTATTGAAATCATATCTTTAAATCTGCAACACATGAATCATAGCATTCGACCCCTCCATCCATTATTTCTACTTGTAACCAAAATAAGTATAAAAATCCTTAATGCCTCAAGCTCTATATGTTAAGTGTAGAACTCTTGAAGCTTTATGCACTATGTGACGAATTGCTCCTTCTCTTTGTCCTCTCTCATTTTCTCTGAAAAAGCTTATTAAGGTGTAAGCCCTTGAATTACTCGACCTCTGCTATTTTCATGCATATTTATGAGATCTGAACTTGTGAGGAAGTACCAGAAATTCATGTTTTATTTCTTTGGATAAATGAACCAACCCATTATATATACATATAGAACATATGTGAGGTCTCCCTTTACTAAGAATCATTTGAGACACTCCTAATTTAGATGTTCATAGGCACTAGTCTTGTAAGCAATCCAAGGCTGTCTCTGAGAGCTACAACATCTTTTGGTGCCGTTGTTGGGAATGTATTGAAGGAATTTTCCCCTGGGATATGATAAATTGAACACTCTTTGTGTAGGTGAGAAAAGTTTGTTCTGATTGCATTCACATCACCTTGGTGACTCCACACCCCCCTCATTATCATTCATAACCTTGGATTTTAAAAGGCCTTATACTCACTCAAATACATCCCAGCATAAAGCCCCATTTGTATCTAACCCAAAAAAATTAATTTCAAAGAAAATTTTGAAAGAGGAAACTCACCCTGATTGTGCTACCATCTCACACATCTTTGAAGTTCCCTCATCCAGTTCTCAGCCTGCTGCTGTTCACTATTCAAGACTTACTTGTAAGGCCTTGACATACCCTCCTTCCCCTCCAAACATTATGGTCTTGAACCTAATTCCTCAAGAAAATTGTAATACCCCTCCACTAATCCAGATGGCTCTTTTAGGCTTTTTGCTAAACAAGTATGCACCTCTTGATCTACCTCAGCCCTTAAGTGTCATACCCCAAGATTACCTAAAGCTTCTGCCTAGATTCAATGGGGAAGATGAAAACATAACACAACGACTCGTAGAAACCTTATGTGACTTTTCTGAGAACCTAAATGTGGAACAAGTGGATATGGTCCTGAGACTTTTTGTACAGAGTCTTGATGGAGAAGCCATAAAGTGATTCAAAGGCCTACCAAATGCCACCATCACTACCTGGGAGGAGCTGGAAAATGCTATCAGCCAGAAATGGGGAGAAAAGAGGAATCATGAGTACCTCCTCACTAAGTTTAATGCCATAAGAAAAATATTGAAGGAGGATACTTCAGAATTTATAAAAAGATTCAATAAGCAGTACAATAACCTGCTAGCCAACATAAATCCTCCTCTAGCTACAACTCGTGTGGTTTTCTTGGGATATTTTGAGTTCGACGTTGGTTTTACCTTGAGACAAAGGAAGTCTCTCACTCTAGACCAAATTCAGATCGATGCTCTCGAAGTGGAAGAAAACCTGGTCTCGACAGGGAAGTCAAGGGTAAATCAAGAACTTGTTCAACCCAAAAGAGGGAAAGAAGAGGCATCCTCCTATGGTCAAGATGGAGAATCGTCAGACCCGAAGTGGGATGATCTGGAAAAACTCATCAATAGTTTATCACAAAAGGTTGGAAAGCTTGAAATTGAGAACAAGAACCTCTCCAGACAGAATGCTCAAGTCAACAACTGGGGCTATAACCTGCAATATAGAAGACCTCCACTGCAACTAATTCCAAGGGAAAGAAAGGAACAACTTGATCAGATCCCTCATCCCTTATACTTGGAAGATGGTCCCGACAAACAATCCTCGGATACACAAGAGATGCAGGGAAATATATATTCTGCTTTTTCTGAAGAAGAACATGTGAATATGGCTCACCAGGAGGTCAGTCATGATAAAGAAGCAACAACAAATGAGGAAGATCTGGATTGTTATTGCAAACAGCTTGTAGAGTTCATGAAAACACAGCCCCAATGTAAATATAATCTAAGATATTCAGAGAAGAGGATGAGAGAACCAGAACAACAAGGGGAAGCTTCTCCCCAAGTGGTTCCTCCAGAACCAGACAAAGGGAAAGGTAAGCTCCATCCTAACCCACCCAAGACAAGAGTCTTTGCAAATAAGGAGAGAAATGGTCCTAAGGGGCACACATAAGAATGCACTTGTTCTGCTGATAACTGCCAACGGGAAGGGAGAAATAACAGAGCGAGGAGATACAAAAAAGGCCCAACCCACATTCAATCTCTAGAAGGACCTTGAAAAGGTAAAAATTCATGTTCCCCTAACTGCGCTCCTAAAATGACCTAATTACAAAGCTCAGGTCTCTCAATTCATGCATCCATTCACTTCAGCACCAACCCAAGATAGTTTGAACCTCCAAGAGGAGAGGCCCATGGTTGTTTTCAGGCCGCATGTGGAAGAGTTGGACCCTTCTATTATGCGTTTCTATGTGACTTTGGTGATCCATGACCTTTTGTTGCATAATTGCATCCTAGATTCCAATGCCTCACACAACCTCATGCCATTATCAGTAATGGAACAACTGGGTTTGGAGATCACCAGAACATACAAGGACCTGTACTCCTTTGACTCCAAGAGATTCAAGTGCTTAGGCATGATAAAGGATCTGATGGTAAATCTGGCTCAGATCCCGGTGAAAAGTGTGGTAATGGACATAGTGGTGGCTAATATACCTCCTCGCTTTGGAATGATCTTATCTAGATCTTGGGGTTCCAAGGTGGGGGGCTCTATCAAACTTGATCTGACTTATGCCACAATTCCCACTTTTGGAGGTGAGCAAAGGAGGCTTCACAGAAAATCCATGTTTTTGAAAACCGTGACCCCAGATAAAGGCTCAGAAAATTCCAAAACTCACGGAAAATAAAGCAACCTCTCCTACCTATTCTTAGAAGGAGACGAGAACCTCTTAGAAGAAGCATTAATACACTCGATAAGGAAGTTGAAATACCAACACTTAAATGAAAACGAAGTATGGAAATTGTACTTTGATGGAGAAAACTCAAAAGAGGGAAATGGAGCTGGAATATTGTTGGTATCTCCGGAAGGCAGCATGATACCCCTCTCATTCAATCTCGAATTTGAGGCGACCAACAATGTGGTAGAGTACAAAGCATTTCTCGTTGGGTTACAAACAACAAGAAATATGAACATTGAATGGCTATTAGTTTATGGAGACTCTGAGCTAGTCATAAGTGGAAAATATGAGACTAATGCCAAGCCAAACACCCCAGGCTGAGGACATATCGAAATGAAGTGTGGGACTTAATCAACAATTTCTTCCTGGACTTTAACATCCAGTTTCTGCCCAGGGAAGAAAAAATTATGGTTGACTCTCTTGCGGCAGCTACAAGAACTTTCAGAACCCCACAAAATCCAATCCTTAGATATGAGATAAAATTTAGACACAGGCCTTCAATGCCTGATAATGTCAAACAGTGGCAGGTATTCGAAGATGACGAGTAGGTGAAAATATTCATAGAAGTTGTTGGGGAGTTCACCCAATCCACCATCGATCAAGAAGAAGAAGAATCAAAACAAGAAGCCACTTCGTGGAAAGACAGAGTTGCTGGGAAAAAAAAATTGCAACTAAAAGGGAACACCATCCCTCGTGGAATTGTTCCACTAGAAAGAATATTTAATAAAGACGACATAACTTCCAAAAAAATGGCCCCAGAGAAGGATGAGAAAGTATAAGGCTACAACATCAGATCAGAGGAGGAACCCCAGATGATCAGGATGTCCAAAGGAATCTCCTTGCAATACAAAAAAAGGTATTTAGATCTATTCAAAACTTACAAATATATATTTGCTTGGTCTTATGATGATTTGAAATCATTTGATACTAATATTATTCAGCATAAGATTCCTTTGAAGAGTGGGATAAAGCCATGTAAACAGAAAATCAGACAGATAAATCCACTCTTACTCCCCTCCATTGAAAAGGAGGTAAGGAAGCTGCTGCAGGCCAAGATCATAGTACCTTTAAGATACTCTGAGTGGGTAGCTAATCTGGTCCCTATCTAGAAAAAGAATGGAGAGATAAGGCTATGTGTGGATTTTCAGAATCTAAACAGGGCATCTCTAAAAGATAACTACCCTTTGCCCAAGATGGATAACATATTGCAGAAGGTAGTGGGTGCAGCCAGAATGTCCATGATGGACGATTTTCTAGATATAACCAAGTGGCAGTCCACCCTAAGGGCCAGAAAAAGACTGCTTTCACCACCTTGTGGGGAACATTCATGTATGTCTGCATGCCATTTAGGTTGATAAATGCAGGGGCCACATTTTAGAGAGCTATGGACATAGCTTTCGTATGTGAGCAAGATAAATTTGTGGTAGTCTACTTAGACAACATCATAGTATTTTCAAAGACTAATGAAGAGCATAGCCTCCATTTAAAGCTCATCTTCGAGAAGTGCAGGAGGTATGACCTCTCTCTGAATCCTAAGAAATCTTAGTTCACCCTGAGGGGGGGGGAAGCTGCTTGGACACATCGTAGGGCAGGAAGGAGTAAAGATTGAAGGAGTCAAAGCCATCAACCATATTCCCTTATCCAGAAACAAGAAAGAGTCCAAGCCTTTTTAGGGAGGATAAATTTCTTAAGGTGATTCATACCCAATTACGCTGAGATCGCCAAAGGTATTACAGACATGCCCAAGAAGGAGAATGAAGTCAAGTGGAGCTCTGTCCCTCGTGATTCTTTCGCTAGAATCAAAGAATCTTTGGTTAAGGTCCTAGTGCTAGTCAACCCTGACTATTTAGTGTCGTTCTACATCTTTTCTTTCACCTCTCCACATACTATCACTGCTATGCTATTACAAAAAAATAAAGAAGGTAATGAGCAGCCCTTTTCCTTTTTCAGCCAAGTCCTAAGGGATGCTGAGATGAAATACAATATATTGGAGAAACGCCTATGCAATGGTCAAGGCATTGAAGTCATTCCGTATATATGTGCTACAATCAGGAATCACACGTTCATCCCAACAACTGCAGTCAAGGAAATCCTAGTGCAAGGAGACAATGAAGGAAAGAGGGGCAGGTGGACAGCTTGTGGTATGCATAAATGCTTGCAAGAGAGGGCTTTGTGGATTCCTTATGTAGGATGGACATGTGGTATTCTATGAGTCTCATAAACTAAATGAGCACAAGCAAAACTACCTGACACATGATCTTGAGTTAGCAGCGATCATACATGCATTGGAGACCTGGAGGCACTATCTTATTGGCAAGAGGTTTGTACTTATGAGTGATCACATTGGGTTGAGATATTTGTTTGACCAACTGAATCTGAATGCTAGTCAGTCTAGATAGTTGGCCACGATTAGTGAGTTTGGTTTTGATATCAGGTACATCAAAGGTAAAGAGAATAGGGTGGCAGATGCTCTTAGCAGGTGGGTACAAGTAAATCACTTGGCAGCTATGAGCTCCTATGAGATAGATCTACAGTATAGAATATTGCAGGAAGGTCAGCAGGATGTTAGGTATATGGAGATTGTGCATAGGTTGCAGCAGGGTGCAGGTACATGTACATGTAGTGGTACAGGTACATGTGATATTGCAGGTACATGTACAGGGTCAGGTACATGTACATGTAGTGGTATAGGTACAAGTGGCATTACATGTACAAGCATAGGTACATGTACAAGTGCACAGGGTATGGATTATTGTCTTACAATAGATGGATTGGTCAGGTTCCAAGACATGATATATGTACCGGATAATAGTGAGCTCAAGAAGGTAATCTTGAGGGAGTTTCATGAAAAACCATATTCGGGTCACCCAGGTTGTCAAAAGACACTGACATTAGTGAAGAGATTTTACTATTGGTCAAATTTGAAGAGGGATGTAGCAGCATTTGTGGTGAGGTGTTTCGACTGTCAGCAAGTGAAAGCAGAGTGTAAACATCCAGGTGGACTGCTACAACCGATCACGATTCTAGAATGGAAATGGGAGGTTATTTCCATGGACTTCATTATAGGGTTGCCGAAGATCATGAGAAAACATAATTCCATCATGGTTGTTGTGGACAGGTTGACGAAGTTGCACACTTCATTCTAGTGAAGTCTACATTCTCAACTAGCGATGTGGCACAAGTATTCATTAGAGATGTGGTTAGATTGCATGGTGTTTCGAAGAATATTGTGTCAGACATGGATGCGAAGTTCACTTCCAAGTTCTCGAAGGAGTTATTTGTAGGTTTGGGCACAGAGTTGGCCTTCAGTATAATTTATCATCCACAAAAAATGGACAGAAAGAGAGTGTCAATAGGATATTGGAGAACATGTTGAAGATGTTTGTGATGCATCAACAATAGAAGTGGGCAGATTATATTCCTTTGGTAGAGTTTGAGGATGAGTCATTTTGAGAAATTGTATGGGCAGAGTTGTAACGCTCCTTTTAGTTGGAGTGATCCAGTTAGTAGGGTATTGATTGGACCAGCTATGTTGGCAGACATGGAATAGGAAATGCAACTGATCAAGAAGAATATAAAGGTAGCAGATCATAGGCAGAAGAGTTATGCAGATAGGAACATGTTGTTCAAGGAGTTCCAGGTCAGAGAACAAGTGTAATTTCACATCAAATCGAAGAAGACCTCCTTATGGATTGGATCTTGTGACAAGCTGGCACCACAGTTTTGTGGACCCTTCAGTATCATTGAGAGGATTGGGCCAGTAGCCTATCGACTTGCACTGCCTCCGACAATGAAATTCCATGATGTTTTCCATGCATATTTTCTTAAGAAGTATGTTAAGGATGTTGATCATGTGATTGACTGGTGTGTATTGCAGGCAGAACCAGAGGGGGAATTCCAACTAGAGTGTCATTTTATATTGCAGAAAAAGGTGCTCATGCTCCGAAACTGAGCAATTGAGCAAGTTAAAGTGCAATGGAAGCACTTTAGGCCCAATGAAGCTACATGGGAGATGGTGGATCAGATGCAGGCTATGTATCCTTTCTTGTTTTCTAGTTGAGGCAAAACAACTTTGATATGGTGTTTTGGTATATGCTTTGATATGGTGTTTTGGTATATGTTTTGAAATGATATTTTGGTATATGCTTTGGTACATGTTTTTGGTATATATTTTGGTGATATTACTATATTTACATATGTATATGGATGTAAATACCACCATGAGCTATGTTATAAAGCTGCATTAAGCGGTATGGGTGTCATGTCATTATGATTATGTTGTCATGTTACTATGATATCATGTGGTTGTGTTATCAAGATGTTATGATGTCATGTGGGTTGGAACATACCATGATGATCATTGTAAATACCGTAATGAGCTATGTTATAAATCTCTAGTATGTGGTATGTTGTCATGATGTCTTTACTTTAAGCAAGTCCTTCATTGTAAATACTACATTGAGCTATGTTATAAATCTCCATGAGTAGTATGTCTTCTTTCAGTGGGTTGCTGAGGTATATGTGTGATTGAACACCGAGGATGGTTTCCCCCAAGGGGGAGGGTTCTGTAGCAGCCCTGGTGAAAATTTCATGTAATAAAAGTTAAAACAATAGCCATGATTGATGGGACACTTATTCCAAGCGGAATGTTGGGCAAGACATCCTACGGGGAGTTCATTTGGTTGTTTATGGCTAAGGAAATTGACAAAGATAATGGCTAAGGATTTGGAAAGGAAAAATGACATTTTTGTCATAATTATTTATGAAAATAATGGAAATTATTACGAGAAAAAGGAGGTGAAAGGTCACAGGTTGCATGTGAGGAGGAAAATGAAGGAAAATAATGGAAAATGAAGAAAATAGAGGCCTCATTCATAAAAAGGCTTCTAAGGATCAGTTGGTAACCTTTTTTTAGTTGAGTTTTGGAGATCTCTCATTATTCTCTCTCACTATTGGACACTTAGAGTTTCTTGGAGAATTTTGGCATTGGAGCAAGAAAGAAAAAGAAGGTAAGAGGAAACAAATATCAAGCAG
The DNA here is from genome assembly GCA_031772625.1 of Pinus tabuliformis. NCBI lineage: Eukaryota > Viridiplantae > Streptophyta > Pinopsida > Pinales > Pinaceae > Pinus > Pinus tabuliformis. The sequence goes on from CM062817.1 coordinate 241,154,074, forward strand.
GGAAAGGTAGGATCAATCAGCTACAACAAGCTTCATTACAAGTATTGACTTACATGTGTATTTTCCTTGCTAGATTTGGAATGAATGGTATTGCATGTGTTTATTTTCTACTATGGCATGGGTTTTTCCAGGTGTGACAATGTTTTTCAGCCTAGCCTTGCCATTTCCTGATAGCTTTGATGAGATGGGTTTCTCATATTTGGTTAATGTGGGATGGCCGGATGGATTCGAAGTTGAGTGGGGTGGATCTCCAAACTGACAAACACATGGCCTAGTGGTCCCTGAACCAGACTGTGGATCATGGTAAAACCACTGGCCTAGTAACCCTTGAACCAGACTGTGTGCTGCGGTAAATCTAGATTGTGTTTCAAGAGGTGGATTTCTCTCCGTTTGGCCTAGTAGTCCCGGGATGGGATGTACAATAAAGCCTGGAGAGTGTATCTTGGTGTAGGGCCTAGTGATCCCTGGATCAGACTGTGGATTACAGTAAAGCCTAAGAGACTAGGAGGCACTCAAATTCCTCACAGTGTAGGCAGAGAACTTTGGTGGCATCCATGCTTGTTGGTGTTTTTTTGTGTATTTATTAGTCCAACATTCATACTTGGTATATGGCACGGGGTGATTGGCTGAAGAGAGACTTGGCTCAACCAATATATGGTTGGGTGGAACGTGGTAGTCCCATATATGGTTGGATTATTGCATTCATTAATGAGAAATTCATTCCCTTGATTTTCATGTGTAAATGTACTGATGTATATGTGGATTTTATGGCTAGTATGTTTATGATATTTCTGTCCCTATTATGCTGGTTATATGTATGTTTTATGACAATAGCTATGTATGCCTCTCGATATGTTTTTACTTGTAAATGGATGATTAATGTATCTATGGACTAATAGATGATAATGCAACAAATGACATGAGGGAACAATTGTTCATAATGATCCTCAGATAAGTATGAGATCCATACACTTAATTTTGTTACTTACACCTGTAGGTTACATGTTGATGATATGTTTGGCGAAATACAAGTCATGGCTAGTAGGGGTCTGGTTAAGGTCTTGTTTAACTTATTACTTTGGCATCATTACTTTCTTGTTCTTTTACTGATCTTAAGCTATCACTCCATTCTGGGTAGCGACTCGGGCTTTGGAACTAAAAAAGTGGCTTAAATCCCAGGGTTGCTGGCACATAATTGGAAAATTGGGTCCTTGGATGCTGGCACATAAGCCTGTGAGAGCGATTTTGGGTTTTTGGACACTGTCACACCTATAGCATGAGAGTGACTAAGACCTAAGATGGCCAAAACTTCAGTAGGACCCAAGGGCAACTTGTTTGAAGTCTTGGATTGGTTTATGTGGGTCTTGAAGCTAATGTTGGATGACTTTGTGTGATTTTTCTGTCAATTCCACTTCCTTAATGTCACATCAGAGGTCGAATCTAATCATAGTGGCCTCTTGTTGCATGTTTACCCCGATTGGATAGTTACTTGGGTAGATGTGGGAGGAGGGTGTTACAGGCACATCATTATTGTCCTCACTTAGGAAGATAGAATGGAGGATTGGATAAGCATCTGACATCTGCTATTCTTTGAGGATGTGGTAGGGAATCCAAGATAAGAGTAGTCGTAGAGAACTGATATTCTTTGGGGACTGGGAATCCAAGATAAGAATAGTCTTGGTGGAACATACTCTGAGAGAACTCGAGTGGGGTATGTTCCGAGAGAGACAATGATGAGGCTGTCTATAAATCATTTTTCTCGCCAACATTGTGCTCTTATCTTGTGGAGAGATAAAGTTTTTAGTTAAGGCCTTGCCATGTGACAATGTTGGATGATATTATTCTATACAAATGGGTTACCAATCCGACTCTTTTTATGAGAATTATTCATATTGAGAATGTCCAAGTACCTTGTGTGGATTATGAATACCTCCCTAGTTAAGAGGGAGTGTTGAAAAGTGTAACCAGGTTTGGTCTTCATAATGACACATGTAATTATTATTTTATGTAATTGATGTAAAGAAGAAAATAAAATTATTTTTGTAATGCTTGAATCATGGGTTTCATGATAAAGGAATTTTATTTTATAGCTAAGGCTCCCATTGTGATCCTTTAGGGTTGGTCATCAACTCATAAAGTCTAGGGAATCAATGTCATGTATTGAAGACATGTTACGTATTGTAAAAAATATTTTTTTTTTGAGTCATTAACACGCAAAGACCTCTTCACAAGCACTCCTTCATGTCGGCCCTCAAAAGAAGATGGAGATCTTTCTAGAATGGAAAGTTGGCCTAACCCACGGCACAAGTCGACTTATTCTTGATGAACATACAACTATATATAGGGAATATCGGCCTCACCTAAGATAGAACTCGATAAAGCATCAAGAATTGGAAAAGAAGTGTGAAGTTCATAAAAGAGGAAGCCTATCACCAAGCAAAGGAAAGAATACCATAAAAAAGTTTATTTTCTAATCTTTTTTGGGTTAAAATAATCCACACATGTAAGGAATAGGTTCTATGTATTGTAGAAAGAGACAAGGTATTATAGTCACACATGAAGGTCATATCAAGGAGAAAGTTAGGCTGGTTCTCAAACCGAATTACCAAAGGAGAAGCATGCACCTAGAGTGAAGGAATTCAAGATATCATACTTAGTCAAGTACTTCAACTAGTGTTTCTGAAGAAGGACCGAAAGTTGCAGATTTGAACCAAGGGACCAAAATCTGAAGGATAGCAAGCTAGTGGGAGAAGGAAGAAGTTTAACCATCATTGACTCAAGGAAGAAGAAGTTAAATCAAGAATGCTTATGACTTGGTCTTGGAGAGGTTGTTGTTTCAAGTGTCTTGGTCTTGGTATTCATCAATTGAAGTCTCTATAAGAAGAAGAATTTGTTTTGGGTTTTCCTCTCAAGTTGGAGAGGTTTTGGCCCTAGCTAATTACCTACATTCTGTGTTTCTTGTCTCTATATTGTTTATGCTTTGGTAACTGTTTGATGAAGAAGAATGCTGTAATAGTCTAAACAAAAGAGAAGAACCTAATCTAAATAAGTAAAAAGCATTCACAAGTGATTAGCATTAAAAGACAAATATTACAATCCTAATGCCCTAGATTTATCAATAATTAGGAGGTGACAATTGGAAGATATTAATTGGAGATGTAAGACTGGGAAATGACTTATCACAATGACTGAAAACGAGGTAGTAACCAAAAACTTCACTATGCGTAAGCTACACAATGTTTTGTGGCTCTATATTCTTTATATACAAATAATATAAAGAGTCCATTTATTTATAAAGCATTATAAATACCCCCCCATAATGCATGTGGGTTGAATAAATTGTATTTATAAATCAAAATGCCAAGATTTATGTGGGGTAAATCATTGGTTGTTGGGTCACTTTGTGTAGATCAATGATGGTTGAGTCATGAAATTCCAGAGGCCATAAATTGAGTTCCCAATGTTTGATTTGGGAAAATGAGAGCCTTTTGGAAAGATACAAGAGTATATAACACATTGGGACTGGTTTATAGAGATAAATTCATAGATTTAATCTCCAAAAAATAAAAATTACAATCATTAACAATTTTGGGGCTATCATTAAATTATTTTTGAAAATGATTTATATAAAAGGAAATTAGGAATACCTGAAGCATGACCCAATGTAATGAATAAAGTTCATACTTCATAGTAATATTCAGGACACTTAGTACATGAACAAATCCATTGAGGAAAAATATATATTGAATAGTATATAAAAATTGGTGTGAGATATGAGATTGTTACAAATGAGGGCCGACTTATATACCTAAGCAGGTTCCCTTTCTGAATGGTCATGTCCTTAGAGACATGCCTCTTCTATACCAATCACTAACTAATCATTATTATTATTATTTATATTTACATTATTTTTATATAAATTATATTCATAACATTTCCTTCCTCTTCAAAAAGATTTATTGTCAAAACTTATTGCTGAGAAGGCATGCCATCTGTTTCTTTATCTTGTGATTTAGTTGTGTCTTTTGCAGTTCTTCGAGTTGTCATTTTCATTAATACACGATGATATGATCCTTTGAGTGATAAATAAAATTGTTTCATTGAGAAGGGATCTGACCATCCTAAATCAATATTCTGTGGAATCTTGCAGTTATTGGATACTTTAGATGACTTTTTATCATAAGACTGAATTGTGGTGAAAACGACATTCTTTGGAATATAAGTCACTTGTTTTTGATCTGAGTTATATGGATTTACAGACTGATTAAGATGTATACTATTGTGGTTTAGATGTTGGTAAGGATTTAATATGATATGATCTCCCCTTAACCTGTTTGTTGCGATTTCTTGGTTTGCTAGAGGTATTTGATTCCCTTTAGGTACAAAAATTTCTTGTTTAATCATTAGATATTCGTATGATATTTCTATTGTTTGAACTACAATGTATGAATATGTATTCACTTCGATTGGATTTGTATTTGTCTGAACTATGAGATTAATGAGGTCTGTGTTTATTTCATTTTCTTCAACTTGGACTGTTATGTATGAATACTTTGATACTTTTTTAGAGAGAAGTTCTTGTAATTTGTTTTTTAATGATTTCTTATCATCCTTAAGTTTCTTAATTTGAGTAAGTAGACTTTGATTATGGTTTTTGAGATGTAAGAGTTCTATGGTTTCTAATTCATTAACCTTATTATCAATGTTTTGATGTTTAAGCTTTTCATCTTTAAAAGTTATGATTTGTTCTACTAAGCTTTGATTAAGGCCTTTTAAGCATAAATTTTATTCTTCTTTTTCTAATAGAAGTTCATTAAGTTTCTTCTTGGAACTTTCCTTTTCTTGTTCTAATTTGTGCTTCTTAGTTTTACACTTTCTGACTTGTGCAAGTAGTTTCTTATTATGATCCTTCAAACGTGAATTTCCTTCGTTTTTGTTAGGTATGATTTCTTCAATTTCCTTCTACTTCTTGGCATTATTTCTTGATTCTCTTGAAGTGTCAATTTGGAAATATGTTTAAAGACTTCCGATGACAACATTATCGATTATGGCTTCATTTTAATTTCCTATAATGTGATCATCTTCTTCTTATAAGGAAACATAGAAAAAATTGCTCTATGTTTAGCACAAATGTACCCAATTCTTAAACCAAAGCAGATTGAAAATTATGTCAACCTCTTTGTTATACATAGATACTGTTATGGCCTAAATCTACCTCAAGTTGAGAAAGGCAGGTCTAGGGTAACATCAAACCACGCTTAACCTGGTAGCTAGCCCTACCAGGTCGGGAGAGGTTTCTCTTCTTGTTAATCTCAATGAAAATTTATCAAGGAAGGCTTGAGATGACTAATATAAAGACTAATTTTAGGCTAGGTATGCTTGCTCAGAGGAATTTGATTGATTTTAATTGTTGGTTGCTGGATCAGATGGGGAAGGCAGTTTTGGGTCCGGGAAATCAACACAGATTTGTAGAGGTTTCTGTGGGGCGAGGTAGGCAAGTGTTTTAGCACTTTGAAATGAGTGTAATGGTGATTATAAAGACTGGTGAGGAGCTGGAGAGGGCATGCAAGTGTCATGAGTCCTCTTCAAATAGTAGAAAACATGTAAACTAAATAAACCCAAGGTAGAGCACTGAAACACCAATGGATTCTACCTTTTACACTTGATTCATTTAGTTATGTAGAATAAGAAATTTGATTGATTTTAATTGTTGGTTGCTGGATCAGATGGGGAAGGCAGTTTTAGGTCCGGGAAATCAACACAGATTTGCAGAGGTTTCTGTGGGGCGAGGTAGGCAAGTGTTTTAGCACTTTGAAATGAGTGTAATGGTGATTCTAAAGACTGGTGAGGAGCTGGAGAGGGCATGCAAGTGTCATGAGTCCTCTTCAAATAGTAGAAAACATGTAAACTAAATAAATCCCAAGGTAGAGCACTGAAACACCAATGGATTCTACCTTTTACACTTGATTCATTTAGTTATGTAGAATAAGAAAGATGATGGCACACATAAACATAAGATCAACTGAATAACTGAGAAGAAAACAATGCTAATTCACATTACCACAAGAATCCCACAAAATTCTTTAAAACCCTGGTTTATTTCCTTGCCAAACTGCAAAAGTGATGTACAAAGTAGCTCAATGCATCCACAAGAGTCCAACCTTGACAAATGAATAAGAAAGTACAAGATATAGGCATCAAACCACCCATGCTAGCCATCAGGGGTTAAAACCATGAGTCAAGGAACTGAAAAATAGGCAGTGGAACAACTCGCCTCTAAAACTATAGAAACTGATTCATTCAGCTCAAAACCACCTAAAACCAATGTATCTACCTCCTTAAGTCAATTTTCATCATTTTTACATCAAAGTACATAAATTTACATCATATTACATCATGAAATTGACCATGAGAGAGAAAAAGTAAAACTGGTAGAAAACTAGGCGAAAAGTTGACTTTTTGAGCAAAATTGGCAAAATTTTGCCTGATGCGTAGTGCCTGCCTGATGCGCAGCACTAGGCCAAGTTGCCTTGAAAAACAGGATTTTTGTCTCCTTGGCTCCCAAATCGCGATTTTTGCTCTCCAAGAGTATTTTGCACAATGAAATGATAAAGAGGACCTCTTTCACTTTAAATATGAATGACTTTTAATTTTTACTCATCTCAAACCCACTTTTCTAATGTCAAAGTCACTTTTGGTCTTGAACTCTGTTCTTCCATCGAAATTGACTTTTCTTAATCATTTGATAAACTGATGCATTGATGATTTTGTTTTTGTCTGCAGTAGCTCGAGTTGGCAAGGTGAGCTAGGGCAGAAGCTCTAAACTTATTACATATAGAAAAATTTAAAATTACATAAAATTTTGTACATAGAAATAAAAACTCTGTTTTCACCTTAAAACGGAGTTTTGAGGTAAAAATCACTTATTTGAGTATATCATCATTGACATTTTGATTTTGTGAACTTATTAGACCTCCTCATGTGCCTGCTGACCCTTTATTGAGCTTTTGCTGACCATGGTGACAAACCCTAGACCTCATGAGACCTAAAACCCTAAAAATGTTTTTTTTGCAAATGTAATGACAAAAAATGACTGTAAATGCCCTGAACTTGTGAAAATAGGCCAAAAGGTAAAGACCATGAGGGAAATTTGATAATGAACCACTACCGTCAGTTGATTCATGACCTAATGGAATGCAACTGATCGGATGGGACACCTAAAATGCATGCAAAAAGATAATTTGATCACTGATTGAGGGATGAAGATACCGACACTAACAGATACCACATTAAATTGAGATATATATTTGTAATGATCAACAATAATATGTAAATAATTAATTTCATAGTCTTTTTTGCCAAAAAATATATTTTCTTCTATCTATATTTAGCTCTAAAATTAATCACTGATTCATCAAATTAATATTGATATAATTTTTCTCATATCTTGTGTTAGTAACAATATTAATACCTTTCTCTTGGATACTCCCTTTTAATGTAAATAATATGTAATCTATGATTAAAAGACCATTATAAGAAAATCTTCTTTCCATCATTTCTAACTTAAATTCCATTCCTTTCTCGTTAGCGATTGATTCCATTTTCTTTGTCGATATGAACTTAGAATTTTAAAAGTAACCTCTCCCCCTTTTTTAAACTTCTAAAAAAAATATTAATCCTTCAAACTCCTTTTGAAATCTTGAATTGGAAATTTCATTTTAATTCTTCTCTATATAAAAGAAACCTTAAAAATATTTAAAGGTTTTTTTTTCTTTTCTTTATAAAGTACTTTCCTTAATGTTAATGTTGATACTTTATATAACCCTTTTCCTTTCTTATTTAATTTTTTAACTTTATTCTAGGGTTGTTTATTTTCGTTACCACTAGATTTGATGTAAGAATTATAATATGTATTATTATTGGTCATGAAGGGTCGTATCAATAGCTCGGAAGGGTGACAACATATCCCGAGCCACTATGACCTAGGCAGTCATAATCATATGATTGAAGTGCTTAGTGGCAGTATACAACGCTTCAAAATTTGTTGCACAATGACGGTGGCTATGTGGGAGAAGTGGTGATAGAGAATTAATGATCTCTTATTAATCATTATTATGTTTATTTACATTATTTTTATACAAATTATATTCATAACACCCAACTAGGATGATCAATTTTCTAACTTCATGGATCTTCATTTAATTAACATAAAAATGAAAAACCCAACCACAAAATAGTTCCAAGAAGATAAAGAGAATACTATAAAGGATATGCCAAGCACATTGAAAAACAATTCTTATCCTTGGCTCTTGGGATTTTAATGCTGAATTTTTTCTTTGTTGGGGTTTTTATTGAAGGAAATGTTTTCATTACAAAGAATTATGTGAATCGGCCTGTTTGACTTTCCCTTTTATCTTTCCTTCTCATATTTCTTTCTAGTGGGTTTTTCCATGTATTCTCAACAATTGGATTAATTTATATCTAATTATGTTTTCTCTATTTTTTTTTTAAATTTCATGACATTTCATGTCCACGGGAATAAAATCCCTAGGTTGTAACAAGTTTATGATTGATCTAGTAGTATTATACATTGTTAAGCTTGTAACATCATTATTTTATTGTTAAATCTTTCTAAAAAGAATTATTTATGTGATATCATGCATTTGTCAGTTTATATAGTGATGTATCAATGGACTCTTGTGCACAAAATTTATATAGTGATGTATCCATGGATTCTTATGCACATTGTTCTTTTGCAATTTTGTGGGTTTTATTTATATTTTTTTGAAGAAATTCCACTTCCTGCTTCCCAATCATTGATCATCCATCTTTATGAATTATCCTATATGTTTATAAAGCATATCCCTTACTAATGTTTCTCTCATTCTTCTAGGTAACTCTTATTATTTGGTACACATGTGTCCAATACTAGTCTTTTTTGGACAAAATAAGTAATATTATTTTTGTTGTTGTAGAGAGCTATTTTGAGAGTGTATGACATTGATTTCTAGGTTGTAAAAAAAAAGTGAAATCTCATGAATGTTCTCCTATTCCCTTTATGATATTTAAATGAATGAAACCATTTTAGATATTTCTAAATATCTAAACTATATTCTCTATATTTTGTCTATTGCTTTGCTTTAAATATATTTATTTATAATGTATGAATGGATGTGTACCGTGTTATGGGTCTTTCAATTAATGTTAATTTATTTTCTTTGACGATTTGTTCATCTTTTTTATTCTTTCATCTTGTAAAGTCATAACTAATTTTGGATTCACATTGTTTTAAAAGGAAGTCAAAATATTTGTTTAAAGTAGTCCCAATAGATAAAAGATCTTCACACACACACACACACACACACACATATATATATATGCTTCATCTTCCTAATAAGAAAATTTGCTATATGAAAGCCTTGTTAGAAGAAATTTTTCGGGTTAGATATTCTGCACTCATTGCATTCATTAGAAGGTATATAAAATAATATTCCACATTTTGAAAGAGGAATACCACCTCTATAAAAAAGAAGAGAGTCTTTCTTGTTCACCACAATATTTTCTCTTAATGTTGGTCCCTTTCCCTCTAATAGAACAAGTATCAACATTTTGGCGATTCCAATGGAAATAGACTCATTCTTAATAATATGGTACTTTCTTTTAAGGATTAGATATTATTGAGAAATTAAAGTTGTCTGGTTCAAGTTCTAATAGTTGAAGATGAAGCAAGTTCTTCTATTAGATATGCTTTAAGAATCTGTATTCGAATTTTTGGGCACAGGTTAGTTATTGAAATTCAAGACTCTCAAACATGGTTGGAATAAGAAGATGAGTTGGTTATGTACATGGGCCCATTAAAAGTCTACCTATACTTGACTCTCCAAGAAAGTAAGAGTAGGAAGATTCCATTTTCCCATATTTTTTTCTTTCAATATAGTTTTCCTATTAGGCATTTGTTGGATCGAGATATTTCTTCGGGATGACTCCATGCCCAATGGATAAGTCACCTAGTCATATTATGGTGTTATCAACAATCCACATGGGTTCACTGAGATAGATGGAGCCTGATGTTGATATGTTTTCATGTCACACATCAAATAGAGTGATTTTGAAACCAAAATATTTTAGTAAGTTCTAATAATCTTCATGCAAGACCAACAAGGATGGTTTCTCTTTTTGAACAGAGAGAATAAAAGAAAAGAAAAGAAATAAAAAATAAGGAAACTACTCATGTTCATCTTCTCATTTGATAATCTTGTTTCTCAACTTTATCCAACATTTTGAAAAATAAAAAATCAATATTATATACCAAAGATATCATTGTTTTCCCCACATATCTCCATTAGTTCCTTTTATCATTATTTTCATTATTCATATCATTTCTTTATTTTTAATGTGTAATTACCTTACCTCTTCTACCTTTTAACTTTCCAATTTGTTCGAAAGCATTCCCCAGATTCATATTCCTTTGTACACCCCTTTCTCCCCACATAACCATCCCTCCACATATACCCATTTACTATATTCCATAACCATTCTAAAATATGTGTGGAAGTTTTTGCATACCACAAGGCTTGCACAACACACAACCCTAAAATATGCACAACCTTATCTTCCATGTAAACCTCTTCTCCATTGATCCAGACTTATGCAGGAACACAACAAAATATAGATATAAAATTAAACACAGAGGTGCAACCAAAATAAAACTTAATTTCATTAATATCAAAGAACTGAAATATGCTTACATACAAAATGGAAATAGCTCGAGCGATGGTAGCTTATCTCTGAGAAGAGATGTGGAAGCTACATGCCTCTGAACTGTGTAACAATGAGGCTTGAAGGCCTATTTATTATTGAGAAACAATGGAAAACCCTAAACATACAAAACCCTAACCCTGGGAGATGAAGTGCCAAAAAACTATTGGCCTTATTGGGGTAAATTGGTACATGGATTTCTCGGGGTCGTAACTTTGGCATACAATATTTGTTTGACATGCACAATACCTTGTTAGAAAGATATATTTGAGGACTATAAGTTTTGATTAAAAACACATGTTTTCCCATTTTCCAAAAAAAAAACGTCATTTAGGACCTCAAAATGGTTCTGGAAGTTCAGGACTCGAAAAACTGCCAAAAATAACAAATTGTGCTACAATTACGGAAACTAAAAGAAATAATGGTACAATGGTGGGGGTCCAAGTGGAATAGGCAGGTGGCCACCAATATCCACCTAGATCAGTCCTACCCCCTTACGAAGCAATGAAACGCATTGCGTTGAGTGCCTTCATGGGATGGGGAAAGTTCTGCTGAACTTGATCCTTAGTGAGCGACTTGCCTTGGTGCAGGAGCTGGCCAGCTTTGAAAATTTGATATAGTTGGATCTTCTGTTGGTGAGTGTTCTTGATCCGCGTCTCCATGATACAATCAGTTGTGGCCTGTTCGATGCAGTCTCGGTTTAGCTTTGTTGGTGTGAGTTGTTCTGCAATGTATGATGTGTTCAGTAATGGTGGAAAAAATGGTCGAAGGCGGTCCACATTAAACACTGGGTACAGGCCAAGGAATGGGGGAATGTTGAGCTTAAAATAATTGTCTCCCAAAACCTTAGTAATGGTGTAAGGCCCATATTAGAGTGTTACGAGCTTCCAATAAGATCCGGTAAGGAATTATTTTTTTAGATGAAACCAAACTTTGTCACCCACCTGACACTTGTGTGGCACCCGATCTTGATCATGTCACTGCTTGTACTTGGCATTGGACTTCAAGGTTTTGTTAACCCGCTGGTGGATGTGATGGATGCATTCAATAAATATGGTTTTTTTATTAGCCTCAGACAGTACATGTGTGGATTCTGTCTATATAGTCGCATGAGGCATGGCGACATCAATCAAACATAATGGCTGAAATCCTACACCCACTTGAAATGGACTGTGACCAGTTGAGCTATGGAGAGCTATGTTATAACTGTGTTTCACATAGGGAAGGATTTGATCCCAGGTTCATGGATGCTTGGAGTTGTACATGCAGAGTATATGCATTATCATCCCGTTGACGACCTCTGTCTAACCATCAGTCTGGGGATGGAATGCAACTGACTTGGTGAACTTAGTGTCCAATAATTTCCAGAGTCTTGACCAGAATGTGATCAGGAGCCTACTATCCCCATCTGATATAATGGTCTACGGGATCCCAAAATTTACCCACAATCATTCAAAGAAGAATTTGGTAGTGTCCTCTGCTGTGATACTCTTATTACAGGCCGCCAATATAGCCATCTTAGAAAATTTGTCCACGAACACAAATACACAGTTATTATGTTGGGTCCCTATAATACTAGTAATTACCCCATTAGTATTGTAGTTGCATCCCTTATTAATATTGTTGTGCCCCTATTATCCCCATATTTTTATTACTTTGCCCCATAGAATCCCTCTATTGTTATTTTTGTGGCTTTATATTATTATTGTTAGGTCGGCTGGGTTATATTGTGACTCCTTAGACTCCTATATATAGAAAGGAGGTTTTGTCATTTGAATCATCCAAGAATTATTCATTTATGTAATGTAAAGGAGGTTCCCCCCTCGAAGAGGCTGAATTCTAAGTCATTGATCTATCTTTTCTATCTTTTCTTGAACTGGTTTCATAACATTTGGTATCAGAGCTTTGGATTCTAGGATTTCTCTACTCCAAATAGGTCATCGTGGCATTTTCGCTATAATTTTTTTTCTGCGACGTTTCAGAAGCTAAAAAAAAACCCATTTGAGAAGACATCGTGCTGAACCTCGGATCCGAATTTCAGAGCTTTTTGCGCTATATTTGCGGAGATATGATCTGAGGAAGTTGGTCTTTTTGCAGACTCCTGAATTACATTCCAAACAGGTGACCTGGGGAAAATCGTCATAACTTTCTCTCTAAGCATCAGATTGAAATTTTGTAATAATTTACAGAAAGAGTACGGACTGTAGTTTCTTTTAGATATTTTTCAGAGCCAAAGGTCAAAACAGTGACTCGTGGCACGTCGTACAAGTTCGCTCTACTAAACTAGTCTATAATCAAGTCACTGTGGGAGATTTCACATAACTATTCCTTGGAGAATCCAATTTGGGTCAGACTAGTGGCATTGGAAAGAGGACATAGAGGGCTACTGCAGGTCGCAATTTCAGAACTGGATGATCAGAAAGGACAGAGATACATCAGAGGCAATATCGAGCTCCTACAAAGTGAAAAAAGGTGTGTAGATTTTCTTAAATTTTTGCTTAAGCTTGGTTTGAAAATTTATTTTGAAGGAATTCAAAGGGCATAGTAGAGAATTATTATCAGTAACTGATGCCCCAAGGAAAGAAAATGCAAACACCTAGTAAGCAACCTGAAAGCTCTAGCATGACTCATGAAGAAGAGGAAGAAATGCTACATGATATATCAAAATTACAAGAACAAGTGCAACAAATGTCACTCTCACAAAAGCTAACAGAAGCTAAGATAAATGGCGTGGAAGCTAAGATGAATGGTATGGAAGCTAAGATGGACAACTTGAAGATAGATTTGAACACAAATTTGAAGACAGGCATGGCAGACTTGAAGACAGATTTGACAAATTTTCTACAAGAAATACTTACTAATGGTGAAAAGGTAGTAAAGGAAACTCATGATGCAAACAAAAGAAATGTTAATAATGATTTATTAGACTCTAATGTGGGATAGAAGACCTACCATATTCCAAAAATTGAAATGAGGAAGTTTGATGGCAAGGATCCTGCAACATGGATATTACAAATGGAGCAATTTTCCGATCTCAATAATGTGCAAAACACACAAAAGGTACGTATTGCAACTTTATATTTGGAACCAAATCAGTTTGTATGGTATCAATGGCTTTGTTCTCGTAAACAAATTATCACTTGGGAATTTTTACGGAAGAATTGATAGCACATTATGAGGATACAAAAAGCAACACTTTTTTTAGCCAATTGATAAGTCTCAAACAAAAGGGTTCAATAATGGAGCACATTGAGGAGTTCCAAAAATTGAACATAAGGGTAAAAAATATTCCAGAGGAGCATAGGATTGATGTGTTCATAGGGACTTTAAAGGATAATATCCAACATGATGTTCGCCTTTGGGAACCTGATTCATTAGAGAAGGCATTCAGGTTAGCAAGAAAAATGGAAAGCAAAATTATGGCAACCAGGAAGCATACCACTCACAACTATAAAGATGGAAGTGTTGTTGCCCCTAGTCTTCCACAACCTATAAGGTTGACACCACAAAAATTGGAAGAAAAAAGAGCAAAAGGGCTTTGTTACAGTTGTGATAGCAAATACACTAAAGGTCATAAGTGTGCTGAGAAGAAATTATTCTACATAGATTGTGAAGAGGAAGAAGAAAAGGAGCAAGAAAGGTCAAAAGAAGAGGATATACTCCAGGAACAAAGCCTAGATAAAGAAGAAATGAATCTGACCATATCTTGTAATGCATTGGCGGGAATTACCACTCCTCAAACCATCAAGATAGAAGGACAAATCAAGAAGAAAAAGGTAATAGTGTTGATTGATTCAGGAAGTACCCACAATTTTATTCATTGTAAGGTAGCAAAAGAATTGAATTGCTTCTTATATCCAGCACCAGAGTGTCAAGTGATGGTTGCAAATGGAGGAACAATAAATTTCTCTGGAAAGTGCCATAATATCAAGCTATCCATGGGAGAATATGTATTGACTAGCCCAATGCTTTCCATTCCAATGGGAGGTGTTGATGTTGTACTAGGAGTCCAATGGCTACAATCCTTGGGTATTGCTTTTAATTTTCAAGAACTTTTCATGAAATTTTCCGTGGAAGGAAAGGAAGTTGAATTAAGGGGTATTGCAGGGAAACCAGGAAAGACAATTAGCTCTAATGGTATGACAAAGCTTCTAAAAAAGGAACAAAGGGGTGTAATTGCACAATTATGTTCGCTAGATGTTTCCACATTGCAATCATCTAATTCTCCAGATCTCCAAAAAGTCTTGGACAATCATTCCAAGGTATTTGAGACTCCCAAAGGTCTCCCACCTATTCGTGATCATGATCATGCTATTCATTTGATTCCAGGAAGTGTTCCTCCAAACATCAGGCCGTACAGATATCCTTATGCTCAAAAGAGTGAAATTGAACGTATGGTTGCAGAAATGCTAGAGGCTGGTATAATTCAACCGAGTCAAAGTTCTTTCTCTGCTCCAGTAGTATTGGTGCACAAGAAGGATGGATCATGGCGCATGTGTCCAGATTATAGGGAGCTCAACAAGCTCACTATTAAAGATAAGTTTCCCATTCTCGTCATTGATGAATTAATGGATGAATTGCATGGATCAATTTACTTCACCAAGTTGGATCTTCATTCAGGATATCATCAAATCAGAATGAAGACTGAAGACATTCCGAAAACAACATTTAGAACTCATGAGGGTCATTATGAATTTTTGGTCATGCCTTTTGGCCTTACCAATGCACCTTCAACATTTCAAGGTTTGATGAATTCCATTTTCAAACCATTCCTTAGAATATTTGTGTTAGTATTTTTTGATGATATACTAATCTACAGCAAGTCTTGGAAGGATCATGTTGAACATGTTGACAGGGTGCTACAACTATTGGAGGAGAAACAATTAAAAGATCCAAATGTTTCTTTGGAGTACAAGAGGTGGAATATCTGGGTCATATTGTATCTCATGAAGGAGTTAAGGTAGACCCTAGCAAAATTAAAGCCATTAAGGAATGGAAAATCCCCACATCCATAAAGCATCTGCGAGGATTTCTCAGGTTGAAAGGGTATTATCGCAAGTTTGTTAAGAATTATGGGAGAATAGCAGCACCTCTAACAACATTATTGAAGAAAGATGCATTTTCATGGACTCCAGAAGCAACAAAGGCCTTCAAACATCTTAAAGAGGGAATGTGCCAAGCACTGGTCTTAGCTACACTGGACTTCACAAAAACCTTTATTGTGGAATGTGATGCTTCAGGAAATGGAATTGGTGTTTTTTTAATGCAAGATGAAAGACCCATTGCTTTTGAAAGTCGTCCAATCAAGGGAAGGTTTTTACACAAAGCTATTTATGAGAAGGAAATGTTGGCAATACTCCATGCACTTAAGAAATGGCGACCCTACCTAATGGGAAGACACTTCAAGGTAAAAATGGATCATGATAGCCTTAAATACTTTTTAGAAAAAGATTATCCTCTGAAGAGCAACAAAAGTGGGTCACAAAGATGTTGGGTTATGACTTTGAAATCATCTACAAAAAAGGGAAGCAAAATGTGGTGGCAGATGCACTCTCAAGAAAGGATGAGGATGTGGAAGCATTGTTGTGCACCATTTCTATTATCCAACCAGATTGGATAAATGAAGCAAGGGAGGAATGGAAGAATGACGAAGAAGTGTGGGCACTTATTCAAAAGTTACAACAAGATTCCAGTACGTTTGATACATTTAGCTGGAAAAATGATTCTTTATGGTACAAAGATCGCTTATACCTCTGTAAGAATTCCCAACTAAAACAAAAGATTCTTATGGAATTGCACACTTCTCCCTTAGGAGGGCACTCAGGATTTTTAAAAACTTACCACAGGGTTAAGAAGGAATTTTTTTGGGATGGCCTTAAATCAGATATTCAAAAATTTGTGGTGGAATGTTTGGTTTGCCAACAAAATAAAGTTGAAACAATTAAGACACCGGTCTATTACAACCTTTATCCATTCCAAGCCAATGTTGGGAGGAGGTTTCAATGGATTTTATCACAAGTTTACCCAAGTCCGAGGGAAAGAGTGTCATCATGGTGGTAGTTGACAGACTTACCAAGTATGCACACTTTTGTGCATTATCACATCCATTTAAAGCCAGTACAGTTTCTACTGCATTTATGGAAACAATTCAAAAGCTACATGGAAACCCAAAGATTATTGTAAGTGACAGAGATCCCATTTTCACTAGAAATTTTTGGACAGAATTATTTTGTTGTCTTGGTACTCAGTTAGCTCATAGCTCATCTTATCATCCTCAATCTAATGGGAAAACTGAGATAGTAAACAAATGTTTGGAAGGATATCTTCGTTGCTTTGTATCTAATAAATAGACACAATGGGTCAAATGGTTGCCTCTGGCTGAATGGTGGTATAACACTTCCTTTCATACAGCAACAAAAATGACCCCATTTATGGCACTTTATGGATATCAGCCACCATCAATCACATCATATTTAAGAGAAATTCTAAGGTTCAAGCAGTGGAACATCACATCGAACATCAACAACAAGTCCTCCAACTCTTAAAGGATAACCTCGTGTTGGCACAGAATAGAATGAAACAACAGGCAAATCAACATCGCAGTGAAAGAAGTTTTGATGTAGGTGATTGGGTATTCCTACGGCTACAACCATATAAGAAAATGTCCCTCAAGCAAGCTAAGAAGGATAATAAATTATCACCAAAGTATTATGGTCCGTACAAAGTGTTGCAAAAGATTGGTACTATGGCATACAAATTGGAGCTTCCTGCAGCTTCTCGATTGCACCCAGTTTTCCATGTTTCATGTTTAAAGAAGGTTATAGGCAACAAGCTCCCAGTTCAAACAATATTTCTAGAAATTGATGAGGAAGGAAAAATTATATTGGAACCGGAAGCAGTCACAGAAACAAGAACTTGACAGCTACGAAATCGATCAATTTCAGAGTATCTTATCAAATGGAAGAACTTATCCGCTGAAGATTCCACATGGGAGGATGAGAATTTTATACAAAAGCATCCAAAACTACTCAAGCATTGAGGACAAGACCTTTTTGAAGAAGAGGGGCATGTTGGGTCCCTATAATACTAGTAATTACCCCATTAGTATTGTAGTTGCATCCCTTATTAATATTGTTGTGCCCCTATTATCCCCATATTGTTATTACTGTGCCCCATAGAATCCCTCTATTGTTATTTTTGTGGCTTTATATTATTATTGTTAGGTCGGCTAGGTTATACTATGACTCCTTAGACTCCTATATATAGAAAGGAGGTTTTGTCATTTGAATCATCCAAGAACTGTTCATTTATGTAATGTAAAGGAGGTTGCCCCCTCGAAGAGGCTGAATTCTAAGTCATTGATCTATCTTTTCTATCTTTTCTTGAGCTGGTTTCATAACATATTACTATGCTTAGTGGAAGGGAGGTTAGACAGATAGTCCATGGAGATGGACTCCCAAGGCTGGTTGGGAGTAGGAAGAGGAGTGTACATGCCTTGCTTCTTGATGGTTGGCTTGGCCATGGTGCAGGTAGTGCAGGATATGATATATTTCCCAAAATCCTATCAGAGTTTTGGCCAATAAAAGTACTTTTGTAGTACGAACACAATTTTCTCCACACCAAAGTGTCCAATGATCCAACAATACTGCGCCTCCCAAATAAGCTTGGCACGCTTGCTTGGAGGAACACAATGGTGGCCCAGGTAGCATTATAATGCATCTTGGAGGTGGAAATAGGGAACTTGCTTTCCATCCACTAGCATTTGACATGTGGAGGAGAACTTTGGATAATTTTTGTACAATTGTGCTCATCCATAGGTCTCGTGGCCACAATAGTTGAGAACAATAGTTAGTACTACAATGGCGGACTAGTTGAGCCAATCTAAAACATGATTGTTTCCCTTTTTGTATTTAATGTTCAATTGGAATTGTTGTAGATATGTAGACTACTTCTCATGGAGATTGTTTTGAAACTTCCCTTATGTTTGTATAAACTGAAGGGGTCAGTGATCAGTGTGGATGACCGTCTCCTTCCCCAGAATTTAATGCTTCAATTTTCGACAAGCATGTGTATGGAATACATCTCTTTATCATAGGTGGGGCACTTCTGAATTATATTGGAAAGTATCTCACTATGATAGGCCATTAGATGCCCATGTTGGGTGAGGAATGCACTAATAGCATAATTGGAGGTCTTTGTCTCAATTTCAAATGGCTGATGCAGGTATGATAATGTGAGTAATGGTACAGAGCAAAGGTGACACTTCAACTCAATGGGTGCCTTCTGTTGGGACTCAGACCAGGAAAAATTTGCTTTTTCTCTACCCTTGGTAATCTGACTCGAAGGCCAAGTGTTACACTAAAAAATGTCACCATGACTATTTGCAGTTAGTATGGCTCCATCCACTGTCATACTATCCTCCTTGGCAAGTCTCATGCCTCTTCTCTCCATGTCAAACTTCAAGAAAGAGAGAAAAGTCATTTAAAGTCAATTATCTCTGGTATTCAGTTTCTCTTAGCCTTACCTGCGGGTACGCAACCCAAGTTCACAAAACCTGCGTACTTGTACGCTCTGTATGTAAAGGGATGGGTGCGTACTCCTGTAAAGGTCAAAAGGCGCAAGTTTCACTCCAAAAAAGTTACTTGTGGTCATTTCTAGAGTCTTCTAGAAGCATGTTTGACGTGTATGAAGTGCCTCCAGATGGTTCATGTATCCCTACCAAAGAGGAACTTATCCCATCAATAGGGGAGCTATCCCATCCAAAGAGGGACTTATCCCATTGATGGTGGACCTGAATAACTTCCTCTAGAGCACTATAAATACAGGCATTGGGCCAAAGGGAGGAGAGGTTGAAAGCTGAACATTCCTAAGGGTAGATGCTGCTGGAATTAGGACTTCCTTGTAGAAGCTTGTGAGGAGAGATTACCATCTTTACTTGTTTCCATTGGGAGGTGGGTGAGCTGATCAGAGTAAGGGAGAACTCTTGTGGACCCTGGGAGGAGCTTGCACAACACCAAGGCTCAGGTTGTAATGGTTCCTTTTGTTACCTTTTAATACAAATTAGTCCATTCTTCTCAACAATTTGTTATTAATGAGTTGTTTCATGTACTCCTTGGTCTACATGTTAAATATGTTTTATTTTATGTGATATTCAGGTGCTATTTAATCTTTTGATTGTTGGTGAATGCAGGTTTCGAAGGGAAGGAGGAGCTCATCCGGACTCAACGAAGCTGGACTACTACAACAGCGTTGGATTACAGGTAGGATCTAAACACTTGATTTCTCATATTGTAAAAGCATATTTAGAGAAGGATTGCTCTTATTTGTCATTAGAGAGTCTTAGGCTTTCTAGGAAGGTCGGTTGTGTCCGCACTAACGACTCTTTCCGCGTGACAAAATGGCGACTCCGCTGGGGAATCCATGAATGTGTTTGAGTTCTTTTTGGTTTGATATTTTGGTCTGAGAAAACTTGCTTGTTTTCTGATTTTTGGTTGTCTAGTTGTGTATTTGGGTGGGTTAGCTTAGAGTCAATTTAGTTTTTTATTTTTCTTAGCTTTGCCAACAGTACGCAGTCTCTGGGTTTAACACAGTGCGTACGTGTACGCACTGCGTCTTTGTGCACAGTGCGTACCCGCGCCTGTGTGAACAGATGACCTGCGTACCCCTGTCAATTTTGAGAAAATTTCAATTTTTGCTTTTTGGTCTTTTAGATTTTGCTTTTACTTTGTTTTTACTGCCCAGATCCATCAGTTTACTGTCAAAGATCTTCACCTGAACTTGTCCCGTTAGTGTCGAGGGTTTTGGTGGAATTCATAGGGATTTTTCCTTAGGGTTTGATTTTTAACTGGTCCTGTAGTGACTTTGGCATTAGAGGTTGTCAAACTCTGGATCTCCCTGGTTTTGATCAATCCTCTTAGGAGTCGGGCCTGTCATAGAAGTCACCCTAGTGAGAGACCTACCTTTGTGTCTTCTCTTTGCGAATCTCGAAAAGTTTGTTTGTTAAAGCCTTGAATTCCATTCTTGAGAAAAAAGAACAAAAAGATTTCGATTTTGTTTTTTGGTTAGTTTATGATTCTGCATGAACTGATCCTTAGTTGCATTTTGACTAAGTAAAACATCCGGGAATCATCCTTGTAGGCTTTTGTCCTCGTTATTTTTACTTTTAGGCAAATTTTCTTTTGATTTGCTTTTGACTGAATTTGATTTGATTGCCTTAGATTTGTTAAATTCGATTTCATAAAATAGTTTTATATGCTTTATTAACATAGAGAAAACACAAAAAATTCTTTTGGAAAAAGTTTTCTTTGGTAGAATTTGTAGACTTTTGGGAGAAAAAGGAAATTTCGTAGAGTAATCAGTGGTCATGAGTTGTGTGTTTTGAAAAGATAAAGAGAATTGTTTCTTTGATTGTCTTTACTAAGAAAGTGTTTTCTATAAAATTTGCATTTTCCAACTCTCTTAGTTAGGAGATTCATTGAAAAGGAAAAGTAGTGTAAATCATCTTAGGTGCATCTTTGTAGTGGTTGCGAGTCGAGTCTACACACCACCAGTTTCATCTCCATCACCTTTTGTCTTTAAGAAAAACCATAAAATTAACGCTTAAAGTAAAATCAACGTAGTAACTTTTATTTACTAGGGCTCTGAAATGCCAATTTAGATCAGGCTAGTGTCTTGGAGTAGGAGAGTAATTAACTCTCCAAGACAACAAAACCAAACAAGTAGCTTATCTTGTGATAGAATAAATCCAATTGTCTCATTTGTACTCTGGGAAATCTCCTCTTAAAGGAGAAGCACAAGCTCGTGTCCGAACCAGTGAGGGGATCAATCCTCCCTCGTTGGGAACGATGCCAGACACGCACGTATTACAAACGGTAAACCTCGGATTAACCATTGTCGAGGAGCCAGGGGTCACTTGTCGGTAAACCTTGGATTATTGTCAAGGAACCGGCAAGGGGATTGAGCTTGATACTCTGCCCTTGCGTGCTGTCGGAGTTTAGACTGTTCCCCCAGGTGCATTTGTTATGGTTGGTAACCTTAGTGACCATTATCTTTAGGATTCTACCGAGGTGACGGTGGAGGGAAGATCCCACTGTACCTGGAGCAGACGTCGGCTAGACTCACTTGGATTTTCCGGGGGGTTCACTTCACTCGAGACGGTTAAAGTGGAGGAACTTGTGCCAGTCTATTCATTAAGCAGGTTGCCGGGGTAACTGTTCCACCCGCCACTTCTGTACTGAATCCAACAATGTTGGGTTTCATCTCCAACTAGCGTTTTCGGTCTGGAAGGCTACTGTTTGTGTTTGGTTTGACGCCCTAGATTCTTTAGGCGTATGATTCAAATTTGTTTGGTTCTTTAGAGACTTTAGGTGGTTTGTTTTGAGATTTTACTTTGTTTGCGTGTGCAGTAGTTAAAAGTTTTTAACTGTGGCGGAATTACCGAGATAGTCCCGTAGGCTTCGGGGCAAGTCTCCTGAGGTTGTTTCTGTGGCCGAATTGTTGAGAAGATCCCGTAGACTTCGGGGTGAATCTCCTCAAGAGGTCCCAAGTCATTACGAAGGTTTAAAGGTCCTTGTAACTCCTCCTAGCGGCAGTAGAGTAGGTTCACCAGAAGAAGGAGAGTCTTCGTTGGTAGTCCATCAAGATTACCAAAGTCTAGAGACAGGGTATAATCCTGAAGCAGTTGAAGTTTTTGAGCTTGCTGGTAGTTTTTCATCTACTAGTGATATAGGCGAAGAACCTGAAATATCTGAACCTGTTACTCCAACTTCTAGTGTACCAGATTCACCTAGGGTAGAAAGAGTCATCACCGAAAATCTTCCTACTGGTTTGATAGCTATTGAAGAACTTGCTCCAGAGGAAGAATTAGGCATATCTACCCTTGAAGATCAACCTACTATTGATCTCAGGGAGCGTGAATCTATCTTTTACAGTCCTCCTAGAAGTACTACTTGGTACCTTTCGTTAACCAATTATTTAGACAACTCAGGGGTAGGTTTTTCTCCACCTCGTACTCCTTTTCCACCTGGAGGTATTTATACTCCTGTAAATATGTCTGGTCAGTCGTCCGTGTTTACTCAATCTCCTGAATCTTTCTTGCACGACGGTCCTTCTGTTCCCATCGGGTATCAATCACTTTCTGGTACCTTTGCGGGGGCATCTCCTCAACCCATTGATCATGGGTTATTAGCTGGAAACAATGGTAACAAACCGTTGGGTGTAGGGGACATTTACATGATGTCAGGTTCAGTTCACGTTTCTCAACCTCAAGGTGGTCAATTACCGCCTGGGGGGCAGCCTCAATTAACGCCTGGGGGGCAACCTCAAGGTACACAAATTGTGTCTGGGGGGCAGCTTCAAGGTCAGTATGTACCCGTGGTACAATACATGCCTCAAGGTCAACCCCAGCCTCAATATGTACCCCAGGGTCAACCTCAGTATCAATATTTACCCCAAGGGTATCAACCTCAAGGGTATCAACCTCAAGGTCAAGGTCAACCCCAATATCAGTATTTACCCCAAGGTTATCAACCTCAAGGTCAATACTCAAGTCAAAGTTATCAACCACCTCAAGGTCAGTCATATGTTCAAGGTATGGGAACTATGCCTTTCAGTTATCAATCCTATCCTCAATCCGGTTATGGATCTCAGTATCCTCAACCTGTTACGGGTCAATACCCCGGAATGATAGTGTGGGATCCATCACAAGGTCAACAGGTGTTGCAGCCAAGTATACAGTTGGTACCTCAAACTGGACAACCCGTAGTTTCTGGTCCACCCTAGCAACCGCAACCTGTCCAGTCAAATGTTCAAACTTCTGTAACTTCGGTAGTTACTCAGCCGCCAATCGCACCTAGTACTCCATCTCAAACGGCTGCTGCAACTACCGCAACATCTACCGCACTTACTTCTGGAGTATTGACAGCTCCGGTTTCTACTGTCTCTGCAACCACTCCTCAGACATCTTTACCGTTGTCCGGATCTACGATTCAAACCACGGTCCAGATGCCTGTAGGGCAGCCTGGTTTAAGTACTGTTGTAACAACTCAACCTCAATTTACCCACCAACAGTACCAGGGACAATACCAATTCGGTCCTGCTATCCAACAACCGGTTTACCAGTATCAACCGTATCCTGGGTATACTTATCAACAACCTCAACAACCCCAGTACGGTCCGGTTAATCCTGGTTTCCCAGGAGGATATAATATCCCTAATGCGATTCCTGTTCCTAGTTATCCTGGATATCCTCCTCCTAGGACTGGTCTTGTGACCCAGAGTTTTAGAGATCCTAACCGGCAGTTACCATTTATCGCAACTTTGGATTTACCAGACTTGACACGCCTAATGAACGATCCAATTCAATATCTTCCGTTCTGGCCGCCAATGCCAAATAAGTTGCCCAGTGATATACCCAAGTTTGAAGGTAAGTCTGGAGAGGATCCGTCCAATCACGTGATGACTTACCACCTCTGGTGTGCTTCAAATTCTATCTCGGATGATTCGATCCGCTTACGTCTTTTCCAGCGTACGCTCATTGGTCTCGCGGCCAAGTGGTACATTGAGTTACCACGGGCCTCTTTTTACAATTTTAGCCAGTTAGCTACCTCGTTCCTAACTCATTTTCAGTTGCCGGTCAGATACGATAACGGCACGGAGCTATTAACTTCATTAAAACAGTCGACCTCCACTTATATTTCTGATCATATTCATGAATGGAGACGTCGAAGAAGTTTAGTGAAAGTTTTTATCCCGGACCAAATCTTAGCTGAATGGTTTGTAAAATCATTATTACCGAAGATTACTGAAGATGTAGCTAAGGCCGGAGTAGTTACTGAGGAGCAAGTCATTGCTCAAGCCCAGTACCTTGACTTAGTTTACACTCAGTCGGGTACGTTGCACGAGAAGATCCCAAATCTTCCTAAGTCGAATCAAATTGCTGCTGCTCCTTCGGGGTCTCATGCTGCTGATGGCATGATTGGTACGGTGAATACTAAAAGTAAGAAGAAATCCTCAAAGATTTCTTCTCCAATAATAACCTTACCGGACTCCCTGATAGGAGAGTCTTCTCCTGAAATTACTGCCGATATTCATGCTGTAGAGTCATCTACGGCTAAATCAAAAAACGCTGGTAAGAAGAAAGGCAAGAAGAAGGATAAAGCGGACAAGGCTCCAAAGGAGAAAAAAGAGAAGTTGGAATCTAACGACGAAAATCGCAAACCTCGCTATCCTTGTTTAATTTGTGAAGAAGATCATTTCACAAGAGATTGCCCTCATTGGGCAGAGGTTGTGAAAATCGTTAAAGATTTCCCAACACCTGCTATTTTGAAAGATCCATTTCCAAAGCAGGAAAGTAAGATGATAGGTTCTTCCTCGAGTGCCAGTGAAGAACCCATATTGATGATGTCTCATGTACGGATTGCGACTCGATCACAAGATTATGGTAGTAAGAATCCTGTTGATGGCAAAGAAGCAGAATCTTCTCATTCTAATCCATCAACCTCAGCTCCCGGTTCCGATCCACTACAGATCGAGAAACCTAACCCGGACTTGATAATTAAACCGCCCGCCAAGGGTATACTTCGAAAGTCTATTTTCAATCCACATGCGAGAGCAGCTCAGAATTATAACATTGTTGAGGATTTAGCTGTTTCACCCTCAGCAATGTCGGCTTTGGAAGTGCTGCAATCATGCCCAGCACAACGAAAATTACTCTTGTCGGCTATAGGAGCTGTTGATATTCAGGACCCGAACCTGATAATCTTTGATCTAGAAAATAGTACACCGCGTCTCCCTCATCAAATGGCTTTCCAGATTCCAGTGATAGTAAAAAACAGGCCTATTCATCGGACTGTAATTGATGAAGGAGCTTCTACGTGTATTATGTCGATTCAGTGTTGGAGATCGCTTGGTTCTCCTTCACTGAACCAATCCTCGACAATTCTTAAGGCCTTTGATGGCCGTGGGTTCCATCCGTTTGGCATTCTACAGGATTTGCCTATAGGGGTTGAAGGAAAAACCATTAGTCTAGATGTGGAGGTGGTTGATGCCCCTCTAGACTACAACCTTCTTTTGGGTCGCAGTTGGTCTTACGCTATGACAGCGGTTGTGTCATCGATCTTCAGAGTTATAAAGTTCCCACATAATGGTAAGATCGTGACGATAGACCAGCTGGCTTACTTTTCATCCGACCCAGCCTCTTCAGAGAGTATCCAGCATGTCGGTAAAATGACTATCCATTACAGGGATGTTGGTGTAGGATTGGTTAAAGATTCTGGTTTACTGGGAACTTTTCCCTTTCCTTCAATCAATGCAGACCCTTCATTCGCATCCATTCATATGATTACTTCAGACGCTATTATTTACGATGATCCTTGGATTATCCCATCTGAATCTGAAATAGACTCCTTCGGTAATGCAATGCCTTTGAATCCATATGAAATTGCTTATGAAGCCGTGCAGTCTTTTTCCGACTCTAGTTCAACCCAATTCGACCAAATGAATGTGGTCCGTGAGGAATCATTTTTCACATCAACCTCGGAACGGATAACGTTTCCTGAAGTTGTGTCATCTGACGAACAACTTTGCGAAATCCTAAGTGTAGACGATCTACCATGGGAAGATCTTCATCATAGATCTTCGTTTTTACCTGAGGCTGATGACTTTGGAAATGATTTTTCATCAATTTTTACAGCTGAATATGTCAAGGACGCTCAAAATCCCATGAAACATCCTGATTCAGAGTTGAATTTGGGAAACATTTCTCAAACTATTGCCATTGACATTTCAGTCAAAACCGGAGTTATTGAAAACATTCATATAGGTGCCTCGTGTACAGATAACGAAATTCAAACATACAAGGTCCTATTTCAAGAATTCCGTGACGTGTTTGCCTGGTCCTATGAGGAAATGCCAGGAATTGATCCCTCCATTGTTGTTCATGAAATCAAGACCTACCCGGACGTTAAACCCGTTCGGCAACGTCTGCGTCAAATACACCCTAGGAAAGTGGCTGCGATTAAAGCAGAAGTCGAGAAGCTGTTGAAAGCAGGTTTCACTTATCCGATCCCGTTAACGGATTGGGTATCGAATATTGTTCCGGTTAACAAGAAACAAGGAACAATAAGAATATGTATCGACTATAGGGATATAAATCATGCTTGTCCAAAAGACAACTATCCTACACCCTATATCGATCAAATAATTGATGATTGTGCCGGCAGTGAAATATTCTCCTTTATGGATGGTTTTTCCGGTTACAACCAAATCAATATTCTACCTGCCGATCAACAAAAAACGGCTTTCATTTGTCCTTGGGGGACGTTTGCTTATTGCAAATTACCTTTCGGACTTAAGAATGCCGGAGCCACTTTCCAACGGGCAATGTCTTACGCGTTTCACGACATCAAGCACATTGTGCAACCGTATCTCGATGATTTGCCTGCTCATTCTTTACATCGAGCTGATCATCTTGTCCATTTACGCGCTATTTTTATGAGGTGTCGGCATTATCGAATTCGGTTGAACCCACACAAATGTGTCTTCTGCATAGAAGTGGGACGATTGCTAGGATTTGTCGTTTCAAAAGCCGGTATCCGCGTCGATCCCTCGAAGGTCGAAGCTATCATCAAATTGCCTCCTCCTTCGAGTTTGCGCCAACTCCAAAGTTTGCAAGGGAAAGCAAACTTTTTACGTCGATTCATTCCTAACTACGCCGAGGTTACGAAAACGCTCAATTTTCTTGGGATGAGATAGCTCAGAAATCTTTTGATGCACTTAAGCACGCGTTGACCCATGCACCGTTGCTGCATCCTCCCAACTACAACCAGGATTAATTTTTGTACCTCGTTGCCTCCCACTCCACCATTGGAATGGTCTTAGTTCAGGAAGATGAATTCAGAATGGAACATGTAATATATTATCTTAGTAGGACGTTAAATCCCACTGAGCTAAAATATTCACATGTGGAGAAATTGGCCCTGACAGCTGTGCAGGCTGTCCAGCGTTTTCGTCATTACATTCTTCTCCGTAAAACTACAGTGATTTCGGATTGCAACCCTATGATCTATATTTTGACAAAACAATTGCTCGGGGGCAAGTACTCCAAATGGATTGTTATCCTGCAGGAGTTCGATTTGGAGTTTGAGAAGTCCAAGTCTAAGAAATCCTTAGTTTTTGCGGAATTGATGTGTGACTTCCCGCGTGCTGACACGGAAACTGTGGCAGAGGAACCCATTGCGGATGAATCTCTATTTCTTATCAGCACTTTAGACCGTGGTATGGGGATATAATCGTCTATCTCCAAACCCAATCCTTTCGGCCTGAAGCTTCAAAGTCGGAACGCCGGAAAATTCGATTTCAGTCCCAACAATACAGAGTTATTGGAGATACTCTTTATCGTCGTGGGGCGGACTTGGTTTTTCGTCGTTGCTTGACTCATGAAGAGTCAGAAAGGGTTTTGAATGACTGTCATTCTGGAGCATGTGGCGGTCATATGTTTGGGTATGCCACAACCCAAAAGGTGTTGCGTGCTGGCTATTTCTGGCCGTCCATGTTTAAAGATTGTATCATTGCGGTCCGAAAATGCCACAACTGCCAAGTGTTTGATCGCAAGATGCGCGCACCACCTGCTCCTCTCCACCCTATAATTGCCATTGGTCCTTTTGCTAAATGGGGTATCGATTTTATTACTTGTGACCCTCACTCGGCCGGGGGGCATGCGTATATCATCCTTGCGGTTGATTATTTTACTAAATGGGCCGAGGCGATGCCTACATTCGAGGCAAGCGGCAAAACAACAGCGATTTTCGTATTCAATCATATTATTGCTAGGTTTGGTGTCCCACAAGCGATAATCACTGACCATGGGTGCCATTTTCGAAACATTATGATGACAGAACTTACTAGCCAGCTTGGTTTACACCATGATAGTTCTACTCCTTATTATCCTCAAGCAAACGGTTTGGTTGAATCCATCAACAAAGTTCTTGTTATCATGATCCGACGAATCATTGGTATTCATCGGTCGAATTGGCATAACATGTTATTCTCAGCGCTTTGGGCGTATCGAACCTCAGTAAAAACATCAACAGGGTTCACTCCTTTCCAACTAGTTTATGGTTTGGAAGCAGTGTTGCCCATTGAATGCGAAATCCCATCACTTCAAATGGATATCGAATTACTCCCAACTACTTCCGAAGAGGAGAAGCGTCTGTTATACTTAGCTAAATTAGATGAGACTCGACGTGACGCTGCTTTGGCAATCAAGACTCACGCAAAAAGGATGAAAGCTCAGTATGACCGTAACGTGACCCCTCGTAATTTTTCGGAAGGAGACCTAGTGCTATTATATGATCAAGCTAACGATAAATTAGGTGCTGGAAAATTCGTTCCCATGTGGCATGGGCCCTACATTGTCAAGCGAAAGCTGGCAAAAGGGGCCTATGAGCTAGTAGATTTTGATGGGGACTCTTTGGGTAAGCCCAGAAATGGACTTTACCTAAAGAGGTATTATGCTTAAATGGTGGGTATGGAGATTTAGTTAGTCCTAGTTAGGTTAATTTTCTTTTTAACTGGTATGTTTGCTTAGTTTAGGCTGTGTGCTTAGTTTAAAGAGTGTGTTTTTGTCGTTATTCTGGCTTATCTTGGTTTTACTCTTGATATTGCAGATGTCGACGCCTCTCCAAACGTACATTGGATTTGCTGATGGTGCTTGTCGTAGTACACAGAATATCTCTTCCGCAGCTTGGGTTATCTATTCGCCCTCTGACGAGTTAGTTTCTATGCATGGGGTGAGCCTCGGTCAAAAAACAAACAACATTGCAGAATACAGTGCAGTGATTGAATTATTATTTGAATCTATTTCATTTGGGATTCGGAGTTTGATAGTGAGGTTAGATTCTGGACTCGTTGTATTACAGCTTAATAGAGTCTATGCCATTAGAAATCCAGTGTTATTAAGATTGTTTTTGAGGGTGCGTCTCTTGGAACGTGAATTTGATTACATTGAATATCAGCATATTCCAAGGTCTTTAAATACATTAGCAGATGCAATGGCGTCTCGAATGTTAAATAGACATTTGTAACAATCATAAATGTAAATTTATAAACATTTCATCACACATGTTTAACAAAATAAGCCGGTAATAATGATATATATAGATAGGAGTGTGTCAAAAATATACATCGTCTTCAATCATAGGTTGAAAAACACCTTATGATCGGAAAAAATGATAAGTACAAAAAACCAAAAATGTCATATGTGTCTACAAAAGCGACTAGCCAATCACTGGTGGTGCTCTCTATACGAGACCACTGCCCGCGCTACCCTACACAGAAACCTCCTGAAAGGTCCTGGGACTGCGACCACGTAGCGCTGAAGTCGGATAGGAATGTCATCTATAGTGGTATCTGGTATATCCGCCGTCAGACGCTCTAGATCCTATTCCAGCTCAGCTAAGGTCTCTGCGGCCGCATCCTGTGGGGCTGGTGCTGGTACAGCTGGTACTCTCCTCTCAAAAGCCCGGAGATTGGCCGGACGCCGTGGACCTACATCTGCATTTTGAAAATTTGTGCTGTCAGTTTTGAGGCGATATATAAAAAACAAAAAATACATAATTTAAAAACTTGTGAAAAATGAAATACCTCTGTCGTCCCATTGTTCTCCCTGTGGAAGAACCATGTCCGGATCATTGCGAAAATCCATTCCAGCATACGGAAAATCCTGAATCGCAAAGACCTGGCCCTCTAGCCAGTGAAAGTAACCATCAGGAAATCGAACAACTGCTGCTCCCTCGTCAGGATGCCGAGCCATTACCGCAACCCATCTCGTCAACTTAGGCTCCCAAGGAGCCCCAACTGGAACTGTAAGATGCTGGGGGATCAGCATTGGAACTCTCTCTAGGGCAAAGCTCACGACTAAAGGCCCATATCCAAAGGTCTTCAGTTGTCCTCTCTTTGCCCTGGTTAGTTGGCCCTTCATATTGGCCAACACAGCATCGCACCAGTTGAAAATGGTGCCTTGGAAGCAATCTATAGCCATCCGCATTTGGGATCCAGTGGCTATGTGCAAAGCGGTAGCGCCGTAGAGTCTGGTAACTGTAAAGGCAATTACCATGAGTTCAGGTCGGGATATATATTTGATTTCTATCCCCTTCTCCTGGTTTTGATTGTTACACCACTCTAGCCGGAGACTAGCAAGGGATTGGCCACCCGGCCTAGTCCCGAATAGAGAGAGTTGCTCGCCCCTGTTAGGCAAGCCAGTGAGAAAGTATATGTCGGAGGACTCTATCTCGAGCTGGTTTTCTCCGATGTAAAAACATTGATCCTGAATATTCCACCTTTCAACCAGCCACTCTAAGAATGGCACCTGGGCTCTCATGCCAGGTATGGCCCAGTATTTATAGAGACCGCATGCCTTTAACGCATCAATAGAAGGTTGATGACCTATTGCGGCCAAATCAACGTCTTCGTGCTCTCTTTCACGCCAATCCAGCATGGTGAGTGACCTACACACCAAAAAACAATAGTTAGAATTCATTAAATAAAATTTGGTTGGTTGAAATTGGAGTTTGGGGTTTCAAAATGCGTGTTTCACGGGGTACGCACCCCGCGTTCAGAACACAGAGCGGCGGTACGCAGCTGGTCTGAAGGCGGGCTGCGTACCCCGACCTTTTTCCTATATACGAAAAAGTCGGGGTACGCAGGTCACCCATAGGGCACCTGCGTACCTCGTGAAACATATTTTAAAACCCTAAACCCCCTAAAAAAATCAAACTAAAACTTGAAATGAAATTCTAAACGGATGAAATTGAAGAGGAGGATGTTGTGAAATACCTGAAAGAGACGGCGCTCGATTCTGACGGTCAGATTCTCCGCAAAGTCCACGGGAAGTTTTCTTGTCAAAAGCCCTTTTCTCAACCTCAGCAGTAAAATAGTAAAAATGACATGGTGAAAGGTCTTTTTATAGGTTTTTTGGATGAATGAATGCTAAGTTTGTTTATTTTTCACCATGAAAGGACGTTTTTCAATGTATTTTTACCCATCTTAAACAGGTATGAGTAATGTGTCGTTTTTGTGCAGGACAAAAGGACTTTAGAGTAAAATCATCATTTTTCACGAACCAAAACATCAGAGTCATCTTTTAAGCTATTTTCTGACTCCTAAAACATGAAAAGATTGCCGAGCGTTTCTTTTACACTCGTTAAAACGGAACTAAAAGACGGTCCCCTTATAGCTCTTTTCTGACCGTAAAAACAGGAAAAGATTGCCGGGTTTTTGTCGTTTCAAACTCGATATGGAAATAAAACGACGTGTCCTTGATCGCTTTTTACTTTTCAGGTCAGAGACACTAATCATGAAAGTACTCCTTGGTCGCGAGATCAAGCGGTTCTCTCAGGTATTATTTTATACTTTTTCAGGCTTGGGAGACACAAATTTACGAAAAAGTTCACCGTGGAGTCTTCTTTAGTTTTTTCAGACTCTCTAAATATGAAAAACGCCAAGTTTCTCCTATACTGGACTCATTAAAATTTTACAGTAAAGGACCTGTTCGATTACAAACAGGAACGGACCACTCCTTCTTAGGGTCCAAATCTAAACTAAGTTGGACTCATCCGAAGGATGAGCTTATAATCAAGCATATGTTATCCTCCTCAAGCTTGTAAAAAATAAAGAGGCACTTGCCAGAAATGGTGGGGGAAAAGAGAGAAGAATGAACCAATTTGTCATCCTTTGTTACAGAAGAACCTTATCACCGCTCTTGAACACGACACTTTTCATTCACCTGGGTTGGGAAATCCTTTGCCTTAAAAGTTGGTCAAACCACTTTGAAAGTCTTCAACCGTTTCCGGGTATTAACTTTGGGTCAATCGTCACCAAACCATCTGTCGTGTCGTTATGTGTTCAAGAGGTCTCTGCAAATAAACCATTCATATGCAAAATACTTGTCATCCATTTGACCATCCATGAGTCAGTCCTTACATCAACATTTCTTCAACTTGAACAATGATTTCGTGTTGTGGGCTTGCCTGCAACGGGTCGCTTTCTATCGACACCAGCACATTATCTAGAAAGATGACTTAGAAATAGACAGTACCTTGAAGTCTGCATGCATCAATGGCAGGTTTCTCGCCTTTGACGTCAGTTTACATCATTGACTTTCGATCAGAGGATTCTGTGACGTGTTCGACATCAACTCATTCATTCACATTTCATGGATTGTACTGGGTACTTTGAGAACCATTGACATCACTGGTGGTCTCTCTCACACTTGTTAACGGTTTACATCATTGACCGGTAATCAAGTGGTTTCTACCATGCTCGACATCAACTCATTTATTCGCATGGATAGAATCGTACCAATTCGGGAGGTAGAAATGAAGACCCTGGATCTAGTTTCCACTATCCAGGCTGCGAGGAGTTTTGTATTCATTATACAGTAGACTAATCATAAACAGATGGCTGCGTCCATACTGTGTCTACAAAAGTCTATGATTGTGATGTACTGCAAAATCATTCTTGTATCAGAGCAGTAGTTAGATTGTTAGTTAAAGTTTTCAATCTGAGTATGGGAATGCCTACCTCAGCGATGATATCATCTTATATATGTATTTTGTGTTGAATATTTGCAGGTTCTGACCGGGTCCTCCGCAATATTCTCCTTGAAATGATAAAGTACTTCACCCTTCCTAGATCATAAAAACCCTAATCTACTA
This sequence comes from Pinus tabuliformis, assembly GCA_031772625.1. Classification (NCBI taxonomy): domain Eukaryota; kingdom Viridiplantae; phylum Streptophyta; class Pinopsida; order Pinales; family Pinaceae; genus Pinus; species Pinus tabuliformis. The sequence continues at coordinate 241,187,544 of CM062817.1, forward strand.
CAGGCTTCGCACTTTAGGGGGCAATCTGTTACACTAAAAAATGTCACCATGACTATTTGCAGTTAGTATGGCTCCATCCACTGTCATACTATCCTCCTTGGCAAGTCTCATGCCTCTGCTCTCCATGTCAAACTTCAAGAAAGAGAGAAAAGTCATTTAAAGTCAATTATCTCTGGTACGCAGTTTCTCTTAGCCTTACCTGCGGGTACGCAACCCAAGTTCACAAAACCTGCGTACTTGTACGCTCTGTATGTAAAGGGATGGGTGCGTACTCCTGTAAAGGTCAAAAGGCACAAGTTTCACTCCAAAAAAGTTACTTGTGGTCATTTCTAGAGTCTTCTAGAAGCATGTTTGACGTGTATGAAGCGCCTCCAGATGGTTCATGTATCCCTACCAAAGAGGAACTTATCCCATCAATAGGGGAGCTATCCCATCCAAAGAGGGACTTATCCCATTGATGGTGGACCTGAATAACTTCCTCTAGAGCACTATAAATACAGGCATTGGGCCAAAGGGAGGAGAGGTTGAAAGCTGAACATTCCTAAGGGTAGATGCTGCTGGAATTAGGACTTCCTTGTAGAAGCTTGTGAGGAGAGATTACCATCTTTACTTGTTTCCATTGGGAGGTGGGTGATCTGATCAGAGTAAGGGAGAACTCTTGTGGACCCTGGGAGGAGCTTGCACAACACCAAGGCTCAGGTTGTAATGGTTCCTTTTGTTACCTTTTAATACAAATTAGTCCATTCTTCTCAACAATTTTTTATTAATGAGTTGTTTCACGTACTCCTTGGTCTACATGTTAAATATGTTTTATTTTATGTGATATTCAGGTGCTATTTAATCTTTTGATTGTTGGTGAATGCAGGTTTCGAAGGGAAGGAGGAGATCATCCGGATCAACGAAGCTGGACTACTACAACAACGTTGGATTACAGGTAGGATCTAAACACTTGATTTCTCATATTGTAAAAGCATATTTAGAGAAGGATTGCTCTTATTTGTCTTGTTTGTCATTAGAGAGTCTTAGGCTTTCTAGGAAGGTCGGTTGTGTCCGCACTAACGACTCTTTCCGCGTGACACCAAGTGATATGGGAGAATCCCAACACAAACCTCCAATAAAAAATTGCAAGGCCCAAAAAGATGCGAAGCTCTGTTAGACTAGTCGAGCCTAACCAATCCTGAAGGACTTGGATCTTAGTAGGATCCACATGCATGCCTTGCTCATCTATAGTGTAACCCAGACATTAGACCTGACTCACTCCAAAGGTGCATTTCTCCAAGTTGAAACACAGTTTGTGTTGCGATAGGGTTTGAAGGACCTGCCAAATGTGTTGCAAGTGTTCTTCCCAACTCTTATTGAAGGTCAGGATGTCATCCAAATAAACAACCATGAATGACTTGGTGAAGGGCCACAATATGTCATCCATTAGCCTCATAAAAATAGCAGGGGCATTTTTCAACCCGAAGGGCATAACCAACCATTCAAAAGGGCCTTCCTTGGATTTGGAGGAGGTCTTCCATACATCTGTGGGCTCTATTGGAACCTAGTGATAGCCAACAGATTGATCTTTCTGAAATACTTGCCCCCCTTGAGTTGGTCCAAAAGGTCATCAATCTGTGGGATTTGATACCTGTTTCTGACAATGATTTTGTTTATAATCAATCCAGAACCTCCAGGTCCCATCCTTCTTCAGTATAAGTATAATCAAGGTCCCACAAGGTGAGGAACTTGGTCGGATGTTCTGCTTTTTCATCAAATCCTGGATTTTACATTTGATCTCTTCATTTTCCATAATGGAGCAGTGATATATCAGCCCGTTGGGTAGAGGTGCTCCAGGTATCAGATCGATTAAATACTTGACCTAATAGTGTAAGGGTAGCCTCGTGGGTGAGGAGAAGATGTCCGTATATTCTACCACGACCTTATCCACCTGCTTCTGCTGCGTGGAGGAACCTTTCCTGGGGGCCATGGATGTGGCCATGATCTTCCCCTTACTTTGAGAGTGAATTAGAAATAAAAAATATTTCCTAGTTTGGGAGATGATCTTTACTGCATTGCTTAGCAGAGGTTAAAGAGATGGCGATAGGTGGGGCTAGCTTCAATATCCTGTATAAATTATTACCAAAATAAATAATAACAGTGTGAGGCCTAATGCTCATACACAACATGATGCTTCCACAAGTATGGTTGGCCTAATAATACATCACAAACTTCAAGAGGAGTAACATCACACAATACCTCATCCGTGAAGGGCTTGATGTTGTAGGGAAGGTGACATTGCTAGCTGACATGGAGATATCGTCCTTGGTGAAGCCACCCAATGGTGTACAACTGCAAGTGTGGTGTGGTCAGTAGGTCCAACCACTTCACGTCCTCTGCTAAAATGAGGTTCTTTTTGCTCTTGATATCGATAATGAATTGCAGTGGCTAATCCTTCACCCACATTTGTGAGTGGAAGAGATGCTTCCCCTCCTCTAGATCTTCAGGCTCAATCTTATGGATCTTGGTGGTGGTAATAGTGGAGTTGGGCTCCACATCAATAATCTTCTTCCCATTGTCATTCCCCTTGTCGGGTTCCAACTGAGAGTCAGAACATGCATCTAACTTTGAAACCTTTAGCTCGACCACCAGTGACTGCTTGGTTCGACACTCACTTGTGTTGTGAGTAGGGCCCTTATGGAACTCACACCACTTTCCTATGTCCTTCTTTGTCTTCGTGGTGTTGTTCTTTTCTTGTGGCCTCAACGAGTTTTCATGAGTCACCTTGCCTTGGCTTTGCCCTTTGTTCTATAGTTTGGGGACGCCTTTCCCTTACTTTGGATTCGTAGATCCAAAGTCTTGCTTCTTCTGTTTAAACTTTTTCTTGATCTTGATAGAATATTGGTAGGCAACACCAAGCGAGGAGATGTCCAAGAACTCCATCTTGTCCTGCATGTATTTGTGCAGACAACTGCGATATTTGAGTACTAGATTTTGCTCAGAATCCTTAATACCCAACTTCATGCAAAGGGTGTGAAAAGTATTTGTGAACTCTGACACATCTTGGTCCCTTCCATGCTATAATGTGGTCCCATTTATGTACTTATATTCATAGCTCCTGATAGGTTAATACTGCTCCTTGATGGTGTCTCAGAAAGAATTCCAAGTGGGTGCAACAAAAAAATTGAGGGTTCCCTCTCATCTTTCTGCTCACAGTAGGTTTCCCACTAGTCCTTGATGTGGGGGGTGGTTTTGAGGAGTGAAAAAGTAATATTTTCCCTATAATCGTGAATCGAAAAATAACCTTCTAACAAATTTAACCATCTATCAATGACATCTCCATCTATCTGGCCTTCAAATATGGGAGTGTCAAAGTTGACTTTTACCTTGAAGGGAGTGGTGCCTCTAGAGTGGCTTCTAGATGAAGATGCGTCGTCTGTGGGCATCCGTCGAAGGATCTGGGCAAAGTTGTCCATCATTGCGTTCCTTTGTCGCTCGAGTTCTTCTTCGAGAAATATTTTTAAGGGATCTCCTGCTCCCTTGTCTTTCTTTTCTTCAACCATGTGAGGCCGTTGGGGTTTGCAATGTTGGTCTTGCAAAGGCTCAACCAGTTTGAGCCCTAACTCCTTATACCCTAACCTCGTTGGGGGCATGCAAAGAAAAACAGAGAAAGAGCGACCACTCTGATACCACTGATCAAAACTTATGTAGGAATGAAACAAAATATAGATATAAACATAAACATAGAGATACAACAGAAATAAAACTTCATTTCATTAATATCAAAGAACTCAAATATGCTTACATAAAAAATGGAAATAAACTAGCTCAGGTGATGGTAGCTTATCTCTGAGAAGAGACGTGGTGGGTACATGCCACTAAATCATGTTATAATAAGTCTCTAAGGCCTATTTATTATTGACAAATAATGGAAAAATTTAAACATCCAAAAACCTAACCCTAGGAGATGAAGTGCCAAAACTATGGGCCCCATTGGGGTAAATTGGTAAATCAATTTCTCGGGGTTGTAACTTTGGCATACAATCTCTATTTAACACACACCATACCTCATTAGAAATATCTATTCGAGGGCTATAAATTTCAACTAAAAACATTAAGTGAAGACTCACATTTTCCCGTTTTCCAAAAAAACTTCGTTTAGGGCTTCAAAACGGCTCTATAAATTCAGGACCCAAAACCTGCCAAAAATAGTAAACTGTGCTACAATTACGGAAACTAAAAGAAATAATGGTACAATGGTGGGGGTCCAAGTGGAATAGAAAGGTGGCCACAAATGTCCACCTGGACCATCCACACACCTTCACGCCCCATTCTTTATAACTAAGTCATTTTTACCTTTTTTACTTTCCCATACTGTTGCACTTCACTTCCCCTTACTTTGCACATAACCATCCTGTCAGACCAGGAGGTAACTCCTCAAATGTAATTGTATTATTCATTCAGGTTGTTTATTATTATATACAAGAGGGAGTGACTGTTCAGTTCATCTCCCGATGACTCTCCATTTCCTCTATTACTTATTTACACGAATTATAGTTGTTCACCCAATCCCTATGATTAGGGGTCAACATTCCCCCCCTTAATATGAAGGGATGTTGGTGAGTCCAAGCATCATTCAGAATCTTTCAAGATTTTCTCTTCCAAGTGCTCTCGTGAAGATGTCTGCAATATGATCATTAGTGGAACAATGGCGAAGATGGATTGTTTTGGCCTCAACATGATGTCGAATCAAATGATATTTTGTATTGATGTGCTTAGTTCTATCATGGAACTTTGGGTTCTTGGCCAACTTTATTGCCGAGGTATTGTCAATCATGAGTGGAGTCGATTGTACTTGTTTTACTTGCAAATATTCAATAATTTTCCCGAGCCAAACAATTTCTTTTGTTTCCTCAGCTGCTGCCACATATTCTACCTCTGTTGTGGAATCTGCTAGAACTGATTGTTTGTGTGATCTCCAGGAGACAACTCCTAATCCAAGACTCATAGCAATACCTAACATAGTGTTGATGCCTCGAAAATCGCTGCAACAACATCGGGGATAACCACCCGGTCCGGACCTTAGTACAGCTCCTTTTCCGTTTGGAATAGTGGCTCCGACTGGGGATAATGGGACCAGTTTCCCAGAAATAGATAAACGGGATGGATGGATGATTATAAACTACGCTAGCGATGAGCGAATAACTAAAACTATTGATAAGAATATAATAACTATGATCTATCCCGGGGACTTATTGAGCTTTTAAAGTGCGGCGCTTGATGATCCTTATCTATAAATGGGCATATAGATGACTCCATTTGATAGACATGGACGTTATTCTGTTCATGATTACTATGCCTAAATAGTTAAGCAAAGCGATTAAGGCGATATTACCACACTTTATCACTTATATCATTGACATATACATGATTTAAAGAAAAGGCACATCATAAAACATCCAATAGTGGAATGAATAAAGATCTGCTGTTACAGCACATGCATATAATCAACAATAGCACGAATAATCGAATAACAATTCACATAGCAGGAATGAATTCAGTCATAGATAGAAATACCATATGAGCCTCTTTAACACTCCCAAATATCAATCGCTATTTGTAGTTCTTCCTTCAACGCAAAAACATCCTCAACAAAGACAATAGTGCACAATTGCATAAAGAAGCTTCCTTGTCAAATTAAGAACAACTGGTCTGGTTTCATAAAAGAATATTGACTGAAGCACAGTAGTGCAAACTTCAGTCTTTTAAGTCTGTTACAAAACTTTACGACCCTTTCCAAAACAACAAAAGGGTCTATAAATACTAAACTAATCTAAATATCTAATAAATAGAAATCCTACATAATTGGCATCAATAAATATTGATCCTATTTCCCGGAGCGATCTGGCAATCGACGACATGATTCATCAGGTAGGCTGCTTGCCTTTAAACCTGAGCTGACTTATCGCAAGCATTGGCTCTACTTCAGGCGGTTTGTTGAGACGCGAACTGAGCTGGGCAGCATAGGTGGCATCCTGAATGTCAGGAATTATACACCCGATTGCATCTGTTAAACACTTAAGGGCGGCTCTCTGTGTGTGCGGCTTAATCAGGAAAAGCCAATATGCATCGAAGGTCAAACTGTTAACTCCAGCGATTAATCTCCCCTTTTCCTCCAAGTCAGGATAACACGTTTGCTCTAACATGTTTGCTGTTGTCATCTTTCCTGGCGTACATTGGGAAATCATATTCGCTAAGTAGAGAGTGTTGTTAACCAGATCAACTAGGTTGCTGGAGGTTGATTTACATCTTGAAGCCGCCCTCTCTGCTTTCATCACCTGAGTTTGCCATTCTGTGAAGAGTATATCCTTATATGTTTCTTGGATCCTGGGCAATTTTGCTGCTTTTCCTAGATCAGAATCTTGCCAGTCAAGATATGCAGTTATGATTTCTTCGGCTTGGTCTAACTCATTCCTGGCCTTCTCTACCTGCTGATTAATGGATGTAGTTAACTCACACAATGGTTCTGCCTCAGTGAGTTGTTGACAAAGGAGCCTAATTTGTGATATTAATGCATTGTTTATTTGCAATGCTTCTGATCTGAACTCATCCACCTATGGAGCGCCCTTTATTATTTTGAGTTGTGATGACAATTGAGCGATTTGCTCATATTTCGTTTTCATCATTTGCTCATTTGCTGCTCTCAATTGTGCCAATGCTTCCGACAATTCCTTCTGTTTCTGGATCGCGCTTTGGTCGATCCTTTGCTTTTCTATTTGCAATTGCTGGGTTAATTGATTGTTCATTTGCTGTTGTGCCAGCAACTGCTCCTCTGCTTGCGCTGCCTTCTGCTTTGTCTCGGCCAATTCTGCCTGTAGTGCAAAAATTTCTTGGTCTTTAGTCTTCAGTAGAAGACTCACCTCCGATGCTTTGTCAATTGTCGCTGCTGAATAGGCTCCTGCATACTGCGACAGTTTCGTTAGGTCATCGGAGGGGTCGAATTCCTCCTTCCAAACCACGCTGCCCGTAACAGTTTGTTATGGAAAAAGGGGAGGTTGATCAATCTTCCTTCTTTTCCTTTGCCGTTTTACGACTGCTCTATGCCTCGGGCTGTAGAAAACATCCAGGGGAGGAATATCTTCTACCTGTAGAATGATTTGGTCGGAGGGGTCTTTTGGTATTACCTCAACATCTTTAGAAACGGGTGGGTCGCTGGTTCCACTTAGAACCTGAGGAGAAGTGATGTCCTGTGTATCATTTGTCTTGGAAGTGTCCCCATCTTTCGAACATTCCAATCCACTGATGATAGAGTCAAATTGCCTCCACTCTTGAAGCAAATTAGGGTCAATAGTAGTATCTGTATTGACATCAGTGGTGGTTTGTTTTTCCTTTTCGGCTTGGGCTTGGGACTCCTTCCGCTCTTTTTCCTGCTCTTTCTTCTGTTGCTCCTCTTGTTCCCTCTGTTGCCTTACCTCATGCTCTTTCTTTAGCTGTTCCTCTTTCTCTTTCCTCTGTCTTTCCTCATTTTCCTCTTGTGCTCTCCGCTGCTTTTCTGCCTGTTCTTTTGTTATAACAGGAGGTTGGCTCGACTGTTGCCGACCGGGCTCGCTTGATGATGTAGCTGGGGTCGTTGCCAGTAAATCTAGAGGCAGAGTTTGCAACCTTTGTTCTCTAAGTTTATTAAACTCAGTTAACCCTTCATCATTATACTTCATTCTAGTGAGTTCGCTAGCCTGACATATTGATTCGGTTGCAATGAACAGATCGTCAAATATATCTTCTTTATGCTCAAATTTTGTCAATTTGGCCTGTTCTAGTGTAGTATAGGCAACTTTACTTGGATCATATGGCCTATTGGGGATAGTCGCCAGAGTCAGAGATTGAATCTTTGTGGCTTCCTTTTCTGCATGTTTGAGGTCATGCAAGGTATACACACCACACCTCAAAGGAAAAGAGGGCCAACCTTGCTTTTTATTCTTCTTAAGTGTTTGTGTAACACTCTCGGAAATGATTTGGTAAGAGATTTCCCTTGCTAGAAGTTTATCTGGTATGTATAGAGGGAGGACATGGGGTCTGGCTTGGCTGCCGAAAACTCTTATGTAGGTAAACCTTTCTTCTCCAAACCAACTGGCTATTCCGGCTAAATCAAATCTGGCTTGATAAGAGATCTTGGGAGCAGGTCTATCAAAAATGGAATAATGAATAGGCAACATAAAGCCATTAAAAACTTGGTATAAATGATCTTTATAGGAAGACTTCCACATTTTCTGGTGATATATATGAATGGGTGAGGGGTCTTGCGCAGTCCACCTCCAGCCGAGTACTGGGAATTCAGAATTATAACAGAGGGTGTCTAGAATATAAGCACTGTAGTAGAATGGGGGAATTATCCTTTCAGAAATCCGGGTCTTGCTTCTAAACTCAAGCACAGCTTGTGCTAGTTTATCGGAAAGGATAGTGGCCCAATCCATAATTATACTGTTTACTGCTGCCTCCATTAGAGGAACCATTTCTATGGTAAAATTAGCAGAGTCATGCAATCCCCATAATCTACACATCATTATCCCCGCATAGCAATAAGGAGAAGCCAGAGAGTCGACCGAGTACTTACCCGAAGATTCGTGCTTGTGTTTGGCTGGATTCTGTCTCCAATCCCGGATGGGTTCGGATTCTTTTTCATTATCATTTGCAAACTTCTCCAGGAACGCCTTGTTATAGACCTTCTCCGGCTCGGGCAAATGATACATTTGCCTTAGATCATCTGCCTTGAATGATCCGAAAATCCTCCCATCTCTGGTGTTAAAAGTTCTGTCCAAGATTGGAATTTCTTCAATCGCCCATCGCACGACGTCTGTGTATGGGAGAATTTGCTCTCTGGCCGCTATCTTATGAAGGAAAGAGTCGACCAAATCTTTGAGGGTGCTTTCAGACTTCCGAAGTAAATCCACACTAGCTTCTGTTACTGCCTTTTCTAGTTGTTCGGCTTCAATCAAGTTGTAAGTGCCTTGCCAAGTGACTCTGGTGAGACCCGTACACGTAGTATCAGAAATTAAGCCCTTCTTCTTGTCTACGACAGCTTGTCCTGCAACTGGTGTAGCGGAAGCGCCCGCGGTCTTCTTGGATTTCTTCCCCATTTTGTTTGAGTTTTCTCTTTCGGATGGATTCTGCACAGAGAGGCAAATGTGCGTAATACAGAGATAGCAATGAAAACTTGCAAGTGATGAGAAAATATGCATAGGTGCATAATAAGGGATTACCCTTTAAAAATGGGCGCGGACACAATCCATGGAAAGATTTTAAGACTTATGATCTCATTAATTGGCCGTTTAAAACCTGTCATCCCTTAAATGCCCAGTATATCGTTATTCGGCTGAATGATTCACTTAAGCGTGCAGTGGGAATTTTGGCGGTTGAGTGCAGATAAATGACTGCTTAACCGATCAAGCTTTAAAGATGAATGAACCGTGATATCCCATCACTTAACGGCTTTTTATTGAAAACTGCGCTTTATCACATCGCGTCGGGAGAATGAGGATTATAAAGTGCACATATAGTGTATTGTCGATCACCGATAGCGATATCGGATCGCATTGGGGGTATGACCTGTGCGCCTTAATGATGTTCATTGGATATTGCCGATTGCCGACTGCCGATTGCATCGCATCGGGGGGGAAAAGCTTTGAGCACATTAAGACTTAAGTAAAGATTACCACCGATATCCGATCGCCGATTTCACATCGCATCGGGACTAATGGCATGGGGAGCTTTAAAATGTGCATGAAGTATTGCCGATCACCGATTGCGATATCGCATCGGCGGAAATCAATGTGCCGTTTATTTATATTTCTTATGTCATTACGATATGCGATCTTGCAATCACTTTATCGCAATAACAAAGATTTGCCTTATTTCTTTAAATGGGTTTTTCAAAAGGGTTTTATAAAATGAGTTCATTTGATTATCGGACCTTTTTGAACAATAAAAGTATTGATACCAATTGATCTTTAAAGGGACCCATTCCATATGTTAATATTTATAAATAAAAATGATATGAAATGGGGGGTTGTTGTAGAGCACAACAATTGGCGATTCGCTGGAAGAACCAGTTATCTCTGGAAATGATAGAAATACTTAAGCTTTTTCAAAAATAGAGTTTCAATCAAAAGGGGAAAATTCTAATATAACCAGATATATATGCATTCTGAATAAAATGAAACTATTTTGTTAACTTCCTCCCCTTTCTAAGAGAACAAATACATTCTAAGCTTTAAAATAGGCCTTTATTAGTTTATAATGATAAAACAGAAAACCTTTCCAAATCAGCTTTTAAAATGAACTCCTCTGTCATAGGTAGAGCCTCTGCTGCCAACAAACATCTATAGTTTCGACAGGGATACCTTTTAACCATGTGATTGTCTATTGTCCCATCCAATTAAGAGTGTGATTAACAGAATGAATTCAAAATATGTTTGCATATTTTGTACTTCATTTCCTTTTCTGTTGTTGATAAGATAAAAAGCCATTGTCCTGGTTTGGTGGCCAGCTATTGACAATGCCATTCACTGGTAGTAGTCTAACTGAACAAGCTGGCTCGTGATGAGACCCCTTGTCTTGTAATTTCAAGCCATTACCCTGTTTTGGTTTGCAGTATTGGTAATGTCAGATAAACTATTTCCCTATGAACATGGTAAGCAGGCTTGTAATAAGATCTCTTATCTTTAATATCTTATATTTTAGAATTACAATCTGAATAATCATAAACTTTAGTGAATGGGATGAACAATCTTCTTCTTAAGAGTAAATGGATGACAGGGTAAGAGTTGAAGATGCTGAAATTGGATTGTCTTCTATCTTGATATTGATAACCTTTTGAGACCAATTTGAAAACAGAAAATGATTTTCAATACTTCTATGCTTTGAGAGGAGTTGACAAAACTTGAACTGTGGTTTCAGAATACAATGATATCTAATTTCCTAGAAATTATCCTTTTTGGTTAAAAGTTCTATTATTTAAAAGCAAATATTCATACTAGTTCTGTGGGACAACTTTTCAAACACAGCAAAAGGTCAATGGAAGATATCTCACAAACTTATTTTCTAAAAATCCTACAAACTATAAAATCCTACTGAAATGAAAGGAGAAGGGGTTACCTCCTCAGTTAAATAATTTCTTCAAGATAAGGCCATTAACAGGGAGAGAATCTCTCAAACCTGATAAATCTTGCAATGTAAAGGTTGAATGGCCTATCTTTTCACAGATCTGAAATGGTCCAAGCCACAACTTCTAGAACTTGGAGTGTTTACCCTTGTCCTCATGGGCTTTGTCCCATTTCAGAACTAAATCACCGACTTGGAATTGTTTTGAACCGGATGAGACTGAATCAAAAGCTGCTTTGATGACTTGCTGATGTTTGGCATGGATAACCTTGGCTTTTTCTCTTTCCTCTTCTAATTTTAGAATTTGGTCATGTCTAAACTGAATAGAAGAGGAAGGTCTTTCCTCAATAAACTGCACTAGGGCTAAAGAAGGAATAACAAGATTCGTGGGTAGTATTGTTTCTTTTCCATATACAAGATTAAACGAAGAAGTTCCAATAGAAGCTTTCTGTGTTATCCTATCAGCCCATAATGCAAACACTAAGGATTTGTGCCAATTTCTCTGATTTTGTTCGATAGTTCGCTTAATGATTTTAATCAGATTCTTATTAGTAGACTCCGCTAAACCATTACCTTGGGGATAGTAATTAACAGAATATTTTAACTTAAATCCTCTTTTAATAGCGAAATCAAACATAGCATTGCCTGAAAAGTAAGATGCATTATAAAAAACAAGAGCATTTGGGACACCAAACCTGGTAATAATGAATTGATCTATGAATTCAATGATTGCTTCAGAATTTGCTGTCTTTAAAGGGATTGCCTCAACCCACTTAGTGAAATAATCGGTAGCAGTAAGGATATATTTATCCTGCTTAGAAGATGGTGGAGTAATCTCCCCAATGATGTCCAATCCCCATTGCTCAAATGGTTGTTCAATGTTGACTGGTTGCAGAGGGAAAGCTGATTTGCGTTGTCTTCCACTAGCAGTTTGACAATTGAGACATTTCCTTACATACTCGTGGGCATCTTTAAACAGAGTAGGCCAATAGTAACCAGCATGAATAATTTTGTGAGCTGTTGTATCAGCTCCAAAATGTCCCCCCGCTGGTCCATCATGTAACTCCTGCAAAACCTTTTGTGCTTCAGGTTTCTCAAGGCATCTTAATAAGATGGAATCATAATTCTGCTTAAAAAGCACATCATCAATAATTGTAAAATTCTTTGCTTTCAACCTAATGGCCCTTTTGTTCTTGTAAGATAGATTTGGAGGTGCATAACCATTCTTCAAATAAAAGATTAAATCTGCATATTGGGATTCAGAATCAGTAACACTTATCTGATTGATTTCTTCAGTTTGATCTGTATCGCTTGATTCTGGAATGTTGGATACTCCTGCCAATAACCTGCAAAAACCTTGGCCCCTAACAATCTTTGTTGGCCTAATTTCTAAGTCATACTCTTGAAGCGCTGTGACCCAATTTGCCCTTTTTTCACCCAGCTCTTTTTGGATTAATAGTTGCCTAACTGCAGGGAAAGGAACTATCACTTTTGTGTGGGTTTTCAAAAGGAAGGGTCTATAATGTTTGACTGCTTTAAAAACAGCAAAGGCTTGTTTTTCTACATCGGAGTAATTCAATTCGGCACCCTGAAGATTTGAGCTAAAGAATGAAATGGGTGCTTCCAAATTGTGAGCATTTAGCTGCGTGAGAACTGCAGCATAAGACAAGTCGGATGCGATGGTGTATAGTGTAAAATGATTAGAAAAATTTGGAGTATTCAAGGCTGGGGCATTGATTATTGATTGCTTGATTATATCGAAAGCTTGTTTTTCTGCTGATCCCCACTTAAAGACTGAATTCTTCTTGATCATTGTTTGAAGTGGCAAAATAATTTGAGAAAAATCTGGAACAAATCTTTTAACAAAATTGATCTGGCCTAAAAATGACTGCATCGACTTTTTATTGTGTGGGAAAGGGATTTCAGAGATTTCTTTGACCCGATCAGGATCGATATAAATGCCATCTTTGGATACAATAAAACCTAAGAGTTTTCCTTGATCAAGAGCAAAGAAAGACTTTTTTGGGTTAAGAGAAATACCATATCTTTTGCAACGCTGAAAGATTTGATTTAGATCGTGCAAATGATTATACCTCTTCTTAGAGAATACAGTAATATCGTCTAGATAGACGACTACTGTTCTATTAATCAACCCTCTAAAAGCTATATCCATAGCTCTTTGGAATGTCGCTCCTGCATTTATAAGTCCGAAAGGCATTTTCTGATACGCATATGTTCCCCATTTTGTTCTGAATGTGGTTTTAAGTTGGTCATCAGGATGAACCAGAACTTGGTTATATCCTGAGAATCCATCAAGAAAAGACATCAATTCAGAGCCTGCGACTGATTGGAGTATTTGCTCCATAGTAGGTAATGGGAAATTGTCTTTCAAGCTCGATTTGTTTACATTTCTGAAATCAATACAAATTCGAATGTCGCCAATTTTCTTTCTGACTGGCACCATATTAGAGACCCAGTTTGAGTGTCGGACAGGAAAAATAATCTTGGCTTTCAAGAGTTTGTTAAGTTCCGACTTTATCTGGCTCTCTAAATTTGGATGTATTTTTCTTAACTTTTGCTGAATCGGTTTCTGATCAGGAAGCATAGGAATGGTGTGCTGGATAATGGATGTATCATATGTCTTGAAATCACCATACTTCCAAGCAAAGGCCTGTTTGTTTTTTCTTAACAGTTTAATGAATGACTCCTTCTCTTCCAAGGAAAGTCCTAATCCTAAATTAATGTTTTGAGGAGCGTGGTCAGTACCTAGATTTATCAATTCAAACCTAAGGGTAGAACTTTGGAGCTTTGCATTAATTACAGGTTTAAACCTGTCTTTGATATCATAAAGATCTTCGAGCTTTACCACTGGTTTAGGAATTGAATTTTCCTGAGGTGTTTCTTTCATTTGTAGATCATGGTCATTTTCCTCAATAATTTGATCGTCATAGGACTTTTCAGAAGTTAGAAATTGTAAAATATCTTCATCATGGTTAAATACTCTCCAATTAGTGACATTGTCGGGAATTGAAGGCCTAAAAAGTAATTCTACGGAAAATCTATCAAGGATGTAGTCTTCAGAAGGTAGAAGCTTGGAAGCTACATTGTCTAGTAGGTCGGCTGCCGAGTTTTGCGACCTAGGAATGGAGGAAATGTTAAATGCTGAAAAGTGTGAGGTAAGATCTTGTACTAGCGATTGATAATGCTTGAGGTGATTTGAAAGACAATGAATTGCATTCCTCACCTGTTTAACAATAATTTCAGAATCGCCGAATACTTTTAGATATTGCACTTTAAGGCCGATTGCTTTATATAATCCCTGGACTAAGGCTTCATACGGCTGTGTTGTTAGTGCATTCAAATTCTAACCTACAAGACAACATTTTCTTTTCTCCTTGTGGACTAACCAAAATGCAACCTGCTCCTGAGCCCTCGCTGGACTTAGAGCCATCAAAATATAAAGACCAAAATAAAGAGGTATTAACAAAAGTATTTACATTTTTCTCAGCATCATTGAAACATCTAGACTTATCAGTTTGTGAAAAATTTTCAATCTGAGATGTAAAATGATTGACTGAAAAAGGAGATGGTTGGGCGACAAAGTTGCAAAAGAATGACTCTGACGAATAATTCCCCAAAATTTTGTTGTTGAATGCTACAGGTTGTTTTTCTTGCTCAAATTCAGTAACTGTGTGGGTCATGTGTTTCTCTCGATCGATCCTTATTTGATTTGCCTTGCCCTTGTAGGGAAGCCACATATGTGACCAATCTATGGAAATATACCCATGCAATTTTTCGGACCAATTCCTACTCAGAATTAAACCGTAAAATTCAGGTATATCGGCTATTAGGATGTCAATCCTTTGTACAACTCTGGGATCAACAGACAACCTGATAGTTACGGAATTAATTTCTCCCACAACCTGCACTTTGGTCCTGTCCAACTGTACAATATGAATAGCAGACTTCTGGGGTTCAATGTTCAGTTTAGAGCAAACTGAAGCTGGCATTATGTTAGATGATGCCCCTGAGTCAATTAAACAGTTGTGCAGGTTTCTGTTATAAATCTCATAGGTCAGCAGGAAGGGTGGAGTATGAGAATTCGATCTATCTCCAATTAGAACTGAATCGGTAGCTTCAACCATACCTGGAGGAGGTTGGCCTGAATCATTAGCAGCTTTTGCACTGGGAAGGGGTGTAGAGGGAACAACATTCAATTCTTTAAGAAGTAATTTTTGCTGATGCTTTAATTTACTAAGTTCAAACATAGTTATGTTTGCTTTAGTTTTCTTCATGTCATCAACAATGTTATATTCCATTGAATCGGATACCACTAATGTTTTAGATGTTGAAGGAGAATTAGAAGTTGAAGGCTGGTTTTGGGGAACTACTACAGGTGATTTCTTTGGAGGAACTTTTTCCTTTGTTGTGGTAGCACCTGCACTCCTTTTCTTTGAAGTTGCTTGGGCAGGTTCAAAAGTACTTTTACTTCTAGTAGTAACCGGGAAGGCTTCTTCTTCATTATCGGTATCAGAGTTGGGGAGTATAAAATCCCACATTCCGTGGCATTCAGCTACTTCTTCTTCATCATCAGTTTGTGAGGTTGTTTCCTCTTCCTCTTCTTCTTGCTCTGAATCTGCGTTAGATATGATATTCGGTGGCTTTGGTTCAGTTTTCTTATAAGTCCTAAATGGTCTTTTGTTTGAGGTTTCGGCCACCTGCTTCTTTATTTCAACCATTTCGTTAGACAAAGTTTTCAGGACCTTTTGCAAACCCTCCATGTCATATGGGTCTTTTGGGGTTTTCTTCTTGGAATCCTCTTTAAATGAGACTTTTTTGGCTTTTCTGTCTTCCAAAGCAGCTTTCTTCTCTAGAGCATTGATGCGCTTTTCCACAGCAAGTGCTTCTCTCATATTTTCAGCTAAGGTAGGTTTCCCAACCCTGTCTACAAAAATGGCTATATTGGCAGGTAGGGCAGTAATATACCATTCGCTTCGAATTTGTTCACTTGGTTTGGAAACTGTAGGGATTTTATTCAGGAGTTTATTAAATCTAGCATTAAATTCCTTTATTGGTTCCCTATGCTCTATTCTCAGATTGGAGAGGTCGTTTATTAAAGTAGCTAAGGACCTATCATCTCCATATTTGGTAAGAAACTGCTCTTGGCAAGTGTTCCAATTGGTAATGGAACCAGAGGGTAAAGAAAAATACCAGGATCATGCTGATCCTTGCAAGGTGTAAGGGAAGAGTCTAACAACAACATCTTGTTCTGTTACTCCTTTCAAGTTGACTGCTAACATAAAATTATTAATGTGTTCTTCAGCCTGGGTCCCGTCATCTGGGTTAAATTTAGGTAGCCATTTTTCAGGAGCATCTGGTAAAGGATGCAATGGTGCAGGCATGTTGACTGCACCTGGCCTGGTCCATGGGTCTGCCATTATAATAGCAACAGTGGTTGATACTACTGTTGGAATTCCAGATGTATGGGAAGAAATTAATGCTGAGGAGTGAGTAGGTTGGGATGTTGAGGCTTCTAATCCCTGGTGAACAACAATATGTAATGGGGGAGTGGATGGTTGACTTTGCAGAGGGGAAGATGCAATGGAGGATGTGGATGAAAGCTCTTCACTATCAGATCCTTCAGTAATTTTCTTCGCCTTTTTCCTTTTGGGTAAAGGGAACTCAGTGGGTTCAATACCGAGTTTTTCGCTCTGAAGTCTGGTGAGAGGATGAGTTAAATTGAACTGCGAAGTCGCACTGCTTTGTGATACCTCAGATTTCTGTGGTGAAATCGAGAAGCTCTGAAGTTTGTGGATAAGGGACTGGACTTCAGGTGATTCAAGACTTAATTGTTCTGGAGTATGATGGGTTTGAGCAGTGGTAGTTGATTCCCCTTCTTCTTGTTTGGATACCGGCGAACCAGTATGCAAATGGGAAGATCGAGGGGATTCAGAGGGAGAATTACTCTTAGAATGGCTTATAGGTTTTGACTTATGTGCCATTCACAGTTGACGGCCCTCCTTCTAGCGCCAAAAATGTTGATGCCTCGAAAATCGCTACAACAACATCGGGGATAACCACCCGGTCCGGACCTTAGTACAGCTCCTTTTCCATTTGGAATAGTGGCTCTGACTGGGGATAATGGGACCAGTTTCCCAGAAATAGATAAACGGGATGGATGGATGATTATAAACTACGCTAGCGATGAGCGAATAACTAAAACTATTGATAAGAATATAATAACTATGATCTATCCCGGGGACTTATTGAGCTTTTAAAGTGCGGCGCTTGATGATCCTTATCTATAAACGGGCATATAGATGACTCCATTTGATAGACATGGACGTTATTCTGTTCATGATTACTATGCCTAAATAGTTAAGCAAAGCGATTAAGGTCATATTACCACACTTTATCACTTATATCATTGACATATACATGATTTAAAGAAAAGGCACATCATAAAACATCCAATAGTGGAATGAATAAAGATCTGCTGTTACAGCGCATGCATATAATCAACAATAGCACGAATAATCAAATAACAATTCACATAGCAGGAATGAATTCAGTCATAGATAGAAATACCATATGAGCCGCTTTAACACTCCCAAATATCAATCGCTATTTGTAGTTCTTCCTTCAACGCAAAAACATCCTCAACAAAGACAATAGTGCACAATTGCATAAAGAAGCTTCCTTGTCAAATTAAGAACAACTGGTCTGGTTTCATAAAAGAATATTGACTGAAGCACAGTAGTGCAAACTTCAGTCTTTTAAGTCTGTTACAAAACTTTACGACCCTTTCCAAAACAACGAAAGGGTCTATAAATACTAAACTAATCTAAATATCTAATAAACAGAAATCCTACATAATTGGCATCAATAAATATTAATCCTATTTCCCGGAGCGATCTGGAAATCGGAGGCATGATTCATCAGGTAGGCTGCTTGCCTTTAAACCTGAGCTGACTTATCGCAAGCATTGGCTCTACTTCAGGCGGTTTGTTGAGACGCGAACTGAGCTGGGCAGCATAGGTGGCATCCTGAATGTCAGGAATTATACACCCGATTGCATCTGTTAAACACTTAAGGGCGGCTCTCTGTGTGTGCGTCTTAATCAGGAAAAGCCAATATGCATCGAAGGTCAAACTGTTAACTCCAGCGAATAATCTCCCCTTTTCCTCCAAGTCAGGATAACACGTTTGCTCTAACATGTTTGCTGTTGTCATCTTTCCTGGCGTACATTGGGAAATCATATTCGCTAAGTAGAGAGTGTTGTTAACCAGATCAACTAGGTTGCTGGAGGTTGATTTACATCTTGAAGCCGCCCTCTCTGCTTTCATCATCTGAGTTTGCCATTCTATGAAGAGTATATCCTTATATGTTTCTTGGATCCTGGGCAATTTTGCTGCTTTTCCTAGATCAGAATCTTGCCAGTCAAGATATGCAGTTATGATCTCTTCGGCTTGGTCTAACTCATTCCTGGCCTTCTCTACCTGCTGATTAATGGATGTAGTTAACTCACACAATGGTTCTGCCTCAGTGAGTTTTTGACAAAGGAGCCTAATTTGTGATATTAATGCATTGTTTATTTGCAATGCTTTTGATCTGAACTCATCCACCTATGGAGCACCCTTTATTATTTCGAGCTGTGATGACAATTGAGCGATTTGCTCATCTTTCGTTTTCATCATTTGCTCATTTGCTGCTCTCAATTGTGCTAATGCTTCCGACAATTCCTTCTGTTTCTGGATCGCGCTTTGTTCGATCCTTTGCTTTTCTATTTGCAATTGCTGGGTTAATTGATTGTTCATTTGCTGTTGTGCCAGCAACTGCTCCTCTGCTTGCGCTGCCTTCTGCTTTGTCTCGGCCAATTCTGCCTGTAGTGCAAAAATTTCTTGGTCTTTAGTCTTCAGTAGAAGACTCACCTCCGATGCTTTGTCAATTGTCGCTGCCGAATAGGCTCCTGCATACTGCGACAGTTTCGTTAGCTCATCGGAGGGGTCGAATTCCTCCTTCCAAACCACGCTGCCCGTAACAGTTTGTTCTGGAAAAAGGGGAGGTTGATCAATCTTCCTTCTTTTCCTTTGCCGTTTTACGACTGCTCTATGCCTTGGGCTGTAGAAAACATCCAGGGGAGGAATATCTTCTACCTGTAGAATGATTTGGTTGGAGGGGTCTTTTGGTATTACCTCAACATCTTTAGAAATGGGTGGGCCGCTGGTTCCACTTAGAACCTGAGGAGAAGTGATGTCCTGTGTATCATTTGTCTTGGAAGTGTCCCCATCTTTCGAACATTCCAATCCACTGATGATAGAGTCAAATTGCCTCCACTCTTGAAGCAAATTAGGGTCAATAGTAGTATCTGTATTGACATCAGTGGTGGTTTGTTTTTCCTTTTCAGCTTGGGCTTGGGACTCCTTCCGCTCTTTTTCCTGCTCTTTCTTCTGTTGCTCCTCTTGTTCCCTCTGTTGCCTTACCTCATGCTCTTTCTTTAGCTGTTCCTCTTTCTCTTTCCTCTGTCTTTCCTCATTTTCCTCTTGTGCTCTCCGCTGCTTTTCTGCCTGTTCTTTTGTTATAACAGGAGGTTGGCTCGACTGTTGCCGACTGGGCTCGCTTGATGATGTAGCTGGGGTCGTTGCCAGTAAATCTAGAGGCAGCGTTTGCAACCTCTATTCTCTAAGTTTATTAAACTCAGTTAACCCTTCATCATTATACTTCATTCTAGCGAGTTCTCTAGCCTGACCTATTGATTCGGTTGCAATGAACAGATCGTCAAATATATCTTCTTTATGCTCAAATTTTGTCAATTTGGCCTGTTCTAGTGTAGTATAGGCAACTTTACTTGGATCATATGGCCTATTGGGGATAGTCGCCAGAGTCAGAGATTGAATCTTTGTGGCTTCCTTTTCTGCATGTTTGAGGTCATGCAAGGTATACACACCACACCTCAAAGGAAAAGAGGGCCAGCTTTGCTTTTTATTCTTCTTAAGTGTTTGTGTAACACTCTCGGAAATGATTTGGTAAGAGATTTCCCTTGCTAGAAGTTTATCTGGTATGTACAGAGGGAGGAAATGGGGTCTGGCTTGGCTGCCGAAAACTCTTATGTAGGTAAACCTTTCTTCTCCAAACCAACTGGCTATTCCGGCTAAATCAAATCCAACTTGATAAGAGATCTTGGGAGCAGGTCTATCAAAAATGGAATAATGAATAGGCAACATAAAGCCATTACAAACTTGGTATAAATGATCTTTATAGGAAGACTTCCACATTTTCTGGTGATATATATGAATGGGTGAGGGGTCTTGCGCAGTCCACCTCCAGCCGAGTACTAGGAATTCAGAATTATAACAGAGGGTGTCTAGAATATAAGCACTATAGTAGAATGGGGGAATTATCCTTTCAGAAACCCGAGTCTTGCTTCTAAACTCAAGCACAGCTTGTGCTAGTTTATCGGAAAGGATAGTGGCCCAATCCATAATTATACTGTTTACTGCTGCCTCCATTAGAGGAACCATTTCTATGGTAAAATTAGCAGAGTCATGCAATCCCCATAATCTACACATCATTATCCCCGCATAGCAATAAGGAGAAGCCATAGAGTCGACCGAGTACTTACCCGAAGATTCTTGCTTGTGTTTGGCTGGATTCTGTCTCCAATCCCGGATGGGTTCGGATTCTTTTTCATTATCATTTGCAAACTTCGCCAGGAACGCCTTGTTATAGACCTTCTCCGGCTCGGGCAAATGATACATTTGCCTTAGATCATCTGCCTTGAATGATCCGAAAATCCTCCCATCTCTGGTGTTAAAAGTTCTGTCCAAGGTTGGAATTTCTTCAATCGCCCATCGCACGACGTCTGTGTATGGGAGACTTTGCTCTCTGGCCGCTATCCTGTGAAGGAAAGAGTCGGCCAAATCTTTGAGGGTGCTTTCAGACTTCCGAAGTAAATCCACACTAGCTTCTGTTACTGTCTTTTCTGGTTGTTCGGCTTCAATCAAGTTGTAAGTGCCTTGCCAAGTGACTCTGGTGAGACCCGTACACGTAGTATCAGAAATTAAGCCCTTCTTCTTGTCTACGACAGCTTGTCCTGCAACTGGTGTAGCGGAAGCGCCCGCGGTCTTCTTGGATTTCTTCCCCATTTTGTTTGAGTTTTCTCTTTCGGATGGATTCTGCACAGAGAGGCAAATGTGCGTAATACAGCGATAGCAATGAAAAATTTCAAGTGATGAGAACATATGCATAGGTGCGTAATAAGGGATTAGCCTTTAAAAATGGGCGCAGACACAATCCATGGAAAGATTTTAAGACTTATGATCTCATTAATTGGCCGTTTAAAACCTGTCATCCCTTAAATGCCCATTATATCGTTATTCGGATGAATGATTCACTTAAGCGTGCAGTGGGCATTTTGGCGGTTGAGTGCAGATAAATGACTGCTTAACCGATCAAGCTTTAAATATGAATGAACTGTGATATCCCATCACTTAACGGCTTTTTATTGAAAACTGCGCTTTATCGCATCGCGTCGGGAGAATGAGGATTATAAAGTGCACATATAGTGTATTGCCGATCGCCGATAGCGATATCGGATCGCATTGGGGGTATGACCTGTGCGCCTTAATGATGTTCATTGGATATTGCCGATTGCCGACTCCCGATTGCATCGCATCGGGGGGGAAAAGCTTTGAGCACATTAAGACTTAAGTAAAGATTACCACCGATATCCGATCGCCGATTTCACATCGCATCGGGACTAATGGCATGGGGCGCTTTAAAATGTGCATGAAGTATTGCCGATCGCCAATTGCGATATCGCATCGGCGAAAATCAATGTGTCGTTTATTTATATTTTTTATGTCATTGCGATATCCGATCTTGCGATCGCTTTATCGCAATAACAAAGATTTGCCTTATTTCTTTAAATGGGTTTTTCAAAAGGGTTTTATAAAATGAGTTCATTTGATTATCAGACCTTTTTGAACAATAAAAGTATTGATACCAATTAATCTTTAAAGGGACCCATTCCATATGTTAATATTTATAAATAAAAATGATATGAAATTGGGGGTTGTTGTAGAGCACAACACATAGATACCCCAGTTTCTTTGTCTCCATTGAAGTCTGAATCTGAGTATCCAATCAAGCTGAAGTCGCCCACCTGTGTATACTTGATTCCAAAGTCTTGAGTTCCCTTCAAGTACTTTAGAACTCTTTTTGCAACAGACCAATGTCCCTCACAAGGCTTTTTCATAAACTTGGAGAGGATTCCAACAACAAAATAAATGTCTGGTCTGGTAGTAGTTAGGTAGTTGAGACTTCCTACAAGCTGTCTATACTTTGTTGCATCCTCAAATTATTTTCCTTCAATGGATGTGAGCTTTAAGTTTTGTTCCATTAGAGTAGTTAGAGGATTGCATTCAATCATGCCAAATATATTCAACATATCTCCAATGTACTTCTTCTGAGAAAGGGATATGGACTTCGGATGTTGATTTGCTTCAATACCAAGATAGTAATGAACATAGCCCAAATTAGTCAATTCAATACCTTTCCTCAATTACTTCTTTATGGATGAAATGTAGCTCTCATTGTTCCCTGTCATCAAAAGATCATCTACATATACCACAAGATATACAACTGTTTTTCCAACCTTCTTGATAAACAAAGTTGCATCATCAAGATCATCATGTTTGAAATTTAGTTTCAGAAGATGCTCAGTTAATTTTTCATACCAGGCTCGCGGTGCTTGTTTGAGGCCATTCAAGAAAGTAGTTTTTACATCCATTTGATGGACTTTCCAACCATTTTGAGTTGCTAGGGAAAAGAGTGTCTGGATGGTAGCCCATTTTGTTGTGGGGGCAGAAGTCTTTTCATAATCGACCCCTTCCTTCTGTGCAAAACCTTTTGCCACAAGCCTGGCTTTGTGCTTGTCAAGTGAGCCATCAGCTTTATACTTGTTCTTATAGACCCACTTGTAGCCAATTGGTTTGGTTCCCAATGGAGGATCAACCAGCTTCCAAGTGTCATTCTTTATCAAGGCATCATACTCCTTTTGCATTGCTTCTTTCCATTCATCATGAGAAGCAACTTCTTTGAAGGAAGTTGGTTCAAAATCTGTAGATAAATTCAATTCACAATCATAAGAAACATCCATATCAACAGGTGAATCAGAGTCATCTACATCACCTCCATTTTGCTGGGTTGAATTTCTAGTTCCTGTCTTTCCAACCTCATCAGGATGAACACTTTCAAGTGTCTTTGTCAGCCACTTTGGGGGACCTTTTTGAGATGGTGCAGGCTACTCTGTTGATTGAGTTGGGACTGAATCAAGATTGAGTCTCCCAATTCTGTCAATCACATCACTCAAAGTATCATCCATTGTTAGATTTTCATGCAGGGGAGAGAGTGCTTCAGAAGAAGATTCCACAGGTTGATCTAGTATAGGACCCCCCCCTTCAAAATGTGGAATCTGATTATCAAATTCTTGAAATGATTTTGCATTTGCGAATCTATCCAAGCGATCAATTTTCCACTCAACAACATTGTCAGTTTTGGATGATTCAAGAAATATTACATCTCTAGATACAAAAAAATTTTTATTGACTTCATCTTACAGACAATATGCTTTGGAGGTGTTTGAATACCCTAGGAAGATACACTTACGACTTCTTGCACCAAGTTTGTTTCTATGTACCTTTGGTATCAAGGCATAACATGTGGAACCAAAGACCCTGAGATGCTTTACCGAAGGAATGTGCCCATACCACATTTCATAAGGAGTCTTGTTTCTAATAGCAATAGATGGACATCTATTCTTTAGATATATAGCACATAGAACTACATCAGCCCAAAACATCAATTTTACATTTTTAAAAAACATCATGGAGCGCACCATATTTAAGATTGTCCTATTCATTCTTTCAGCTACTCTATTTTTTTGGGGATTATAAGGCACAGTTGTTTGATGTTTGATCCCATTTTGACGAAGATAGTTTTCAAATTCATTTGAAGTATATTCTTTTCCATTATCAGTGTGAATAGACCCAATATGAGATTGTGCATCATTTTCAATCCATGTATGAAAGTTCTTGAATGTTTGAAAAGCATCAAATTTGTTCTTCAATATATAAGCCCAACACATTCTGGTGTATTCATCAATAAATGTCATCATATATTTATTTTCATTTGCAGAAGGAACATGCATTGGACCACATAAATTTGAATGAATGAGTTCAAGTTTTCTATGTGCTCTGGAATGTGAATCATGAAAATATTGTTTGCTATGCTTTCCTAAAATGAAACCATCACAAGCGAAGGCTGTCATAGTTCAAGTGTCCAAATCTAGCATGCCATAATAAACTTGATGGAAATGTACCTTCTTCATAATGAGAATTGTATGATAAATTTTATGCACGAGAAGAGGTACCCTGCAGCTTGAGAATCCTTTCTTCTTCTATCCCCGTCATGACAAGTGAGTGGTTTGATGGTTTTCTCACCTCAAGATTGCCATCAAAGATATGAATGGAGTGTCCTTGCTGGCAGATGTGGACCAAGGACAACAAGTT
Organism: Pinus tabuliformis; assembly: GCA_031772625.1. Classification (NCBI taxonomy): domain Eukaryota; kingdom Viridiplantae; phylum Streptophyta; class Pinopsida; order Pinales; family Pinaceae; genus Pinus; species Pinus tabuliformis. Next base: position 241,212,251 of record CM062817.1, read on the forward strand.
TCTCCTCAGCTGTGGGAGATATAAAACATGATGCAGAAGAAAGTCTGGAAGACTAGGCAATTTAACCCTGATTGTACCAAGCCCTGATGGCTTGATTTTTGATTTGTTTGCAAAGTATATTGCTCCATTAACATTGTTAGTAAATTCTTCAAAAAATCTCTTCTAAAAGTCATGTGGCAAGTTGCTCCTGAATCAAGCAACCAATCATTTTTCCAAGAAGCAAGTGAAGCATTAAATAAGTCTTCATTTACTCCAATATTACAGTGTGCCACAACATAGTGGGTGGATTCAGGTGCTTTACCTTTCTCTTTGTCATTAGTTTTACCTTTGGGTTGTTTTATTTCATGCTTAATTATGTCCCAAGGCAACTTGCATGTGGATACATCATGTGATCCATCTCTTTTGCAACACATGTAGTGCAAATATGACTTTTCTCCTTGAGAGTGTCTGCCCCCCTGCGTCTAAAATTTCTTCCTCTTCCTCTTCGACCAGCTCTTCCTCTGGAAGAATATTGAGCAATATTATTCTCTCTATGTGCAAGGCACACAACCTCTTCAGAAGACTTAGGAGATGTCTTCTTCCCAAAATCTTTCTCTCTTCTAGCAAATTTTTTCACAAGGGAGTCAAAGGTAATATCTTTGAGGTTTCCATTTGCTTGCAATGACTCAAGATAATTTGAGTAAGTGGGATAAAGTGCCTTGAGAAAAGCTATCATAGGAATGTCCAGTTCAAAATTAGTGACTTTGATATCATGCATAATAGATTTTACTTATGATGCAAGAGAAAGAGGATCATCATTTTGTAATTCAATGATGAACAATTTAATCATGAGTTGAACAACTTCAAGTGCAAAGTGTGAGTCATAGAGTTCCTTCAGTTTTTGTAAGGCTTCGAAAGCATTTGAAAATGGAGAAATATGGCGACTCACCTCTTCATTGATTGATGTTGCAATCAATGCATAAGCCTTATTGTTCTTATTTTCCCAAATGGTGAATTCCTTGTCTGAGGTAGGCTATTCTGGCTCTTTATCTCTGTTTCCAACACACACTCCTTTCCACAGCTCATTAAAAATGAGAGTGTGTTTGATTTTCTGAGACCACTCAGGATAATTTTCCTTCCCATTGAGGACCACTCCCACAATAGATATTAATGAGTGCATTTAAAAAAAATATACTTCTACTGCCAATAAGCTGTAAGAAATTGCACTTCTGCTTGTAAAAAAAAACTACAATTTTAATGTATATAACAGAGGTATGGACATGCTCACAAAACCCAACAGGTGAGTACAGATGTAAGGCTTCCACTTCAGAAGGTCCGATTTAGAGATGGTCCACACAAAAATTGAACCTCAATGTCTAACTATCAACAAAGCACACATTCAGGACCTGTATCTCTGATGAAAACAAGCACATTTTTGACAAAATAAAATGTCTCTTTCAAAATTCACTAGTACAACCCACTTAAAAACATCCTATACAGGACTCAAATAAAATGCCTCTTTCAAAATTCACCAGTACAACCCACTTAAAAACATATTAGAATAGATAATAAGGCATGTAATCTACAAGTTTTCTTCACGGTCAATCTGAGAGTCACAGTCTAAAACTCCGTGTCAAAGCAAGTACCCATGATTTTTTTTTTAGGGAAGGTGGAGGGCCAATACCATGGAGCAGTTGCCTCACATAACCAACTGAACGTCTGTAGCAGGTCCCGAAGAGGGGAAAACCTGCAGAACAGTTATCAAATTCTTAACAGAGGCACACCTGTGGAATGGTTTCAAGAGGTCAGTTCTGCAAAATAGGTAGAATATAGGCAGAATAGGTAGAAGGGAGTTACAAAGCATAGAGGGAAGCCAAAAAAAACTCTGGCTCTGATACCATGTCAGACCAGGAGGTAACTCCTCAAATATAATCGTGTTATTCATTCAGGTTGTTTATTATTATATACAAGAGGGAGTGATTTTTCAGTTCATCTCCCGATGACTCTCCATTTCCTCTATTATTTATTTACACTAATTATAGTTGTTCACCCAATCCCTACACACATACCTATTTACTGTATTCCACACCTAACCATTTTCAAGGATGTGTGGAAGGTTTTTCATGCCTCATCCTCCACAAAACCCATTCTACACACCTTCACACCCCATTCCTTATTAATTAGTCATTTTTACCTTTTCTTCACTTCCCTTTCCTCCACATGTAACCATCCCTCCATACATACCCATTTACTATATTCCATACCTAACCATTTTGAAGGATGTGCAAATTTTTTTTCATACCAGATCATCCACACAACCCAAAACCTTTTTTTCAGCATAAACCTTTTCTTCACACACCTTAACACCCCATTCTTTATTACTTATTCATTTTTACCTTTTATACTTTCCTATACTCTTGCACTTCACTTCCACAATATATGATTTCTCATATTAATTTATCCTATGTACCTTTGGCATATATCCTCATAAAACATGGTATCCAATTGGACATATCACAGGGTGACAGTTGGAAGATATTAATTGGACACATATGACTGAGCAATGAATTATCACAATGACTAGGAATGAGACAATAACAAAAAACTACACTATATGTAAGCTACACAAGGTTTTGTGGCTCTTTCTACTTTATATAAAAATAATATAAAGAGTATATTTATTTATAAAGCATTATAAATCCCCTCCCATAACACATGTGGGATGAATAAATTATATTGATAAATCAAAAGGTCAGGATTTATGTGAAGAAATGAACGATTGCTGACTCACTTCGTGTAGGTCAATAGTGGCTAAGTCATGAACTTTTGGAGGCCATAACTTGAGTTATTGATGTCTGGTTTGGGAAAACAAGAGCTTTTTGGAACTCTAGAAATATGAAGAAAACATTGAGGGTAGTTTTCCAAGGATGAAATCAAAGATATCATCTCCAAAAAGAAAAAATAAAAAACATTTATGAACAATTTCAGGGCTATCATTAAATTATTTTTTAAAATGATTTATATAAAGGGAAATATGGAATATCTAAAGTGATATACATCTTAGAGGATGAATTTATAACTTCATGGATCTTCATTATGTTAACACAAAGATGAAAAATCTAACCGCAAAATAGTTCCAAGAATATAAAGAGAAGATTGTAAAGGCGATGCTAGTCACATTGAAAGGAAACTCTTATCCTTGGATCCTTGGGTTATAATGCTAAGGTTTTTCTGTGCTCAAGTTTTTTATGAAGGATATTTTTTCCTTTCATGGAATATTTTGAATCAGCCTACTTGACTTTCCCTTTTAGATTTTCTTGTCATATTTCTTTTTAGTGGTTTTTTCCATATATGTTCAACAATTGGATTAATTCAAGTTTGATTATGTTTTCTCTAGTCTTCTTAAAATTTTCATGACATTTCAGTTCAATGGGAAAAATCCCTAGCTTGTTAAAGGCTAATATAATGTAATCACAATTTATCTAATAGTCTTAGATATTGTTCAACTTGTCACATCAAGATTTTATTTGTTAAATATCTCCGATCATATATATATATATATATATATATATATATATATATATATATCTATATATATATATATATATATATATATATATATATATATATATATATATATATATATATATATATATATATATGTTATTTTTAATTAATTAATTAATTAATTAATTAATTTTTTATGTTATCTGGCATTTGCATATTTATATGGTGATGTATCATTGGATTCTCATGCACATGTCCTAATGAAATTCTATGGGTGTCCTTTATCTTGTTTTAAAGTAATTTCCTTTCTTTCTTCCTAGTATTTGATCATCCAACTTTATGGATTGTCTTATATGTTTAGAAAGTCAATCCCTAACTACAATTTCTCTAATTCCAAGTAACTCTTATTATTTGGTCTACAAGAGTCCAATCCTAGTCCCTTTTGTATGGATACTGTACTATTATTTTTGACTCTCATAGAGAGCTATTTTTGGGAGTGGACGACATTTGTGGTTTCTATACTTTTAAAAGGGAGTGAAACCTAAGTTAATGTCCTCTTATGCCATTTATGATCTTTAAATGAATGAAATCATTTTAGAGTTGTCCAAATATGTAGACCACATTCTCTATGTTTTATCTATTTCTTTGCTTCACATGTGTTTCCTCATAATGTATGAATGGATATGTACCGTGGAATGAATCTTTCTATTAATATTTATTTTTGTTCTTCGATGAAGTGTCCATATTTATTCTTATTTCATCTTATAAAGTCATAGTTGGTTCTAGATTCACATTCTTTTAAAAGCAAGAAAAAATATTTGTTGAAAGCAAACCTAGTAGGTAAAAGTTCTTCACTTTCATATTTATTTATATATATCTATTGTTCATGTTCCTAATGTTGAAATATGGCAACAAGAATATTCTAATTTAATTTTTCCTTGAATTAAATTGTGAATTAAAATCGAATTTAGTCTTAACAGCTACTTGAAAATAATTAATTAAGTTATTTTGACTTAATTAGTTGGAGAAATTCAAGTTAGAAGTCTTTCTGAAGTCATGCAGGAGTTATCCCTTAAATTAAGGAGATAAGCCTTAAATTAAGCAGATAAGCCTTAAATTAAGGAGATAAGATTGAGTTATATTTAAGTTGTAATTAGTTAACTCAGTTTATTGAGTTAAGTCCAGTTAAATTAGTTCCAAACTATTTGAGGAACTAATAGAGAGTTAACATTCAGTTGATGCATGCATGCACTCAACTAGTGTACTCCAGTTAACTGAAGATTCTCTCATCAGCAACTCATGCATGTCTATTTTGAGAAAGATCCAGTTGAGATTAAAGTCAAGGAAAATGTACTATCAGTTGCATGTGTTTTCTTATAAAGAAAACTCATGCATGTAGTAGTTCTGACAGTTTGTGAGATCAGGTGATCATCCACTTGGTGAATGAGTTTTCCACTTGGTTGAAGGAGAATCATCCCAGAGGAACAATGCAAGGAAATAGGAGCTTGGAGGGCAGAGTGGAAGGCTGGAGAGTAGCCAAGATTTCCTGTGAGCATCTGTGAGGATTGTACTGAGAGCTGGCTAGCTGTGAGAGCTAAGGTTTTGTATAATTCCTATGTATTTCCACCTTGTATGATAATACAGATAGTGGGGTTTTTAGCCAGGCTTTCCCCAAAGTATTTTCATGTGTATTGTGCATTGATTCTTCTTCTTCTGGTTATATTCTTCAGCGCGATCTTTAAGCTTCTGCAAATTGATAGTAGAAGTAGGTTATAGTATTTTGCTTTGAATTATATTGCATTATTGGGTTAACCTACATATAGAGTTTCTACATGGTATCAGAGATGGATTTGTAGAAATTTTCTACATGGTATTGGAGCTGGATTTGTAGAAATTTTCTACAGGGTAATGGAGCTGTGAACAGTATACTGAGAAGAGAATTCGAAGTTTTAAGTTCGGGGTTGTAGGTGCAAATCGAATTCATATCATACTTCAAGGTTGGAAAATGGCATTCTATGGCTTGAGACTCGAGTATGCCTTGGAAGGTAGCTCAAATTACATTGCATGGAAAGATAGAATAGAGGTTGTATTAGAAGACAATGGCTTGAAGGAATTCATTGATCAAGAAATCTAAAACCCAGCTTCAATTAATGCACAAGAGTTGGTTGAGTGGAAGAAGTGTGTGGCGAAGGCGAGACAGATCATCCTTGAGGGAGTTCGAGACCATATTGTCTCGAGTCTCCATGGGAAGGATACTCCATTTTCAACGTGGAAGACATTGAAGGAACTCTACCAGAACAATAGCGACCAGAGGAAATTGGCGCTCAAGGATAAACTTCGAAGAATCAAGATGGAGAAGGGCGATACTATTTCCACATATATGAACAAGCTCACCACTTGCAGAGATGAGCTTAGCAGTGTAGGAATAACTACTGCCGATGATGATATGGTGAGCCTCGCTCTCCTTGGGCTTCCAAAGAGTTGGAATAGCTACCAAGACTCTATGAATTGAAGGGAGAAACTGCTAGATTGGGAATGACTGTGGTTGGATTTGATGCAGGAGGATATCAGGAGGAGCACACGAGATGGTTCTTCATCCAAGGATGATGATGAAGAAAATCTGGCCTTAGAAAGTAAGGAAAGGAAAGGGAAGGGGAAGGCTTCCCATTCCAAATTGAATTCTTCTCATGGAGGGAAAAGGGGTGACAATTCTAAAGTGAGATGCTTTAATTGTCACGAGATGGTACATTATGCGACTAAATGCCCATCAAAGAAGTCCAAGAAGGGATCCTCGGAAGGATTGGAAGGTTAGGCATTATCCTCTCAGTTCGAAATGGAATTTACCCTCATCGCATGCATGGTGTCATCGATGATGGGTTGTGTTTGGTATCTTGACAGTGGAGCCTCATTCCACATGACCAGTGTTAAAAGTTTATTCAGTGCCTTGGAGGAGAAATACCTCAAGATGTGCATAGAGATGGGTGACGACGGAAGGTATAGTGTTTCAGAAGTAGGCACAATTTCTTGTAAGAGGGAGCATGGAGCTCCTCCCACCTTGACAGATGTGATGTATGTGCTTGGACTAAAGAAGAACTTGGTATCGGACACGATGTTGGAGGACAAAGGCTATGATGTTTTCTTCAGTAAAGGAAAGGTGTTCCTAAGACACATAACCACGGGTCAGACCAAGAGGATAGGGATTTAGGTGAAGAATCTCTATAAACTAGAGGTAGATGGTTGTGCAACATTGAGTACGAAAGCAAAATTGGTGCAAAGCCAAAACATTGGCGAGTTGTGGCACAGGCGGTTGGGCCATTTGCATCATGGGGCTTTGAAGATAATGCAACAGATATCTACAGAACTTCCCAAAGGTAAACTTGAGCAAGTTGACACATGCAAAGGTTGTACCTTGGGAATGTACACCAAGTCTTCCTTTCATGATCGACACAGTTGAGCAAAGGTTATATTAGAGTGAGTTCATACTGATGTGTGTGGACCATTCTCGATGGCATCCACAATGAAGCAAAGGTATTATTTTATTTTCATTGATGACTATTCTCATAAATGTTGGATTTATTTCATGCAGAAGAAGGACCAAACTTTCACAAAGTTTTGTGAGTTCAAAGATTTGGTCGAGAAAGAGTCAGGGAAGAAGACCAAGGCCTTGAGAAGTGAAAACGGTGGAGAATATGTCTCTCAAGAGTTTAAGGACTTCTGTGCAACAGATGGAATTAAACGAGAGATGACGGTACCTTATAACCCACAATAGAATGGGGTGGCCAAGAGGAAGAACATAACTATTGTAGGGGCAACATGGTCAATGCTGCATGACCAAGGCCTACCACTTCAATTGTGGGCTGAGGCATGAAACACAATGGTCTATTTGCAGAATAGAAGCCTGTTGGCTTGTATGGGCCTGACCTAGGTTCAGAGATAATTTAGCCAAAAAAATCCCGGTACTACTGGCCCTTTCGGCAACAATCCGCAGAGCGCAGACTGAGGTCTCACCCGAAGTAGTATGGGAGGGTGCTAGAACCAGGTGTCCACACCCTAGAGATGTCTGATATTTTTTTGGTGGTCCGTGGTTTGACCCTGTGCGCATGTCTCTACGAGCATCTATCAGTCCCTCGCGGCATGCGATGCTGCCTTCGCGCAGCCCTGCTCAAGGCGCGATCCATGTTATTACCCTAGTTCCTTACTATTAACTCGATATTATCTGATTACTTAGCTTATCTGTATGAGCCCAATTATACTTAATAGTGTTTAGTATTCATATAAGTGTGCGTGATAAACAAAACAATATAAATGCATAGAAAGTAATACAAAAGTAGATACACAGTATTTGGAATCAAACTTCTCTTTATTATTCTTCTTCTTGGGTTACAAACTCGACTCCGCCCTACGCACTCAGCTGCAGGGGTCCACGCACTCAGCTGCAGACTCTACTAGGCCTCTACGCACTCAGCTACAGAGCCTCTTCCTACTACTACGACCCAAGACACTTAGACTTCTTCTCTATCCTCTCTATCTTCTAGACTCCATTCCTTTTTCATCTATTTCTACTTTTCTTTACAACTTAGAGCCTCGCTCTATTTATACAATCCCATGGCCCGCAGACCATGGGTAGGTCGACACAACATTACATTATATTACAAAACTTAGGGCGGACAACCATATGACTCAATGTACCTTTCACACTCCGCGCCCGCAATTCAAAGAATCTTACAACATATTTGACCCAAACTTGGGCTTTGAGCCCCAAAACATGTCGTGCGGGGATTCCATGCCCAATAGGCCCCCAGCACAAATATCATGACTCGCCCTCGAGTCAATCTTTTGGTGCGACGAACTTGGCACAAAGTCCCTCCAACTAGTCTCGAACAACTGAATGTCTGCAACACACTGTGCTGCTGCCTGCTGAACCTACTGTATTCTTGCATCTGAACCCTCTGTTTCTAGCGTGTTGTGCTACATCTGTGCATGCATTCCTTGAATCTGTGCAAGCTTTCCTTCAATGTTCACCGTGATTGTGAAGGCTTCATCAATCCACGACTAGACGCGTGCTTTTAGAACCGCTTCTCTGTGGCATGTGACATCCACCTGCTCTTTTAAGGCCTTAACCTGCTGCATCCTTGCAAGCCACTGAGTAAGGACTACTGTCTGTGTAGTCCCTCTAATGCTGTCATATTTTTGCTGGAGTTCGCATGCCTCGGTGTCTAGTCACTGAATGTTTGGGTCCTTCTGTAACGTAGTGATCCAACATGGTGGTACAGTCGAGAATTGCACCTCCAATCTCTTCCATCCCTGCTACAATAGCGCTGGTGCATTGTTCTCTGACCTATGGGGGAGTGGAAGGCTGCGCCTTCAGTCGTAGCTCGACAATATAAAGATTCATCTCTATCTATACTCTTGTTATTTCCTCGCATGTGTCACGGACTCCAGTTGCTAAACAGTGGATCCGCACTTCTATTGGTAGGTCTGCTGCAATAGACAACTCTGGGATGCACTGGCAAGCGTCATCGACTGTCTGTACCAACTGTTTGTTCTGCACTACCAACTCGTCACACTGCGAGCTGAGATGTTCTATATTAATATTCTGCTCGCTCAGAACCTAGATCGCGTGGCTCTCTCTAGTGTGGAGTTCTGCTATTACCCCATCCTGCAGCAGATAAAGTGTGTTGCAGGTAAGGGAAACCAAGTTAAGGTCAATGTCTTTCATTGCATTAAGCGTCACTCGGTCCATTGTGTTTTCTGAGACTAGCACTCCATCTGACAATGTTATCGTATTAGCCATTTTTGTGCGTAGCATCTATTCTACCGTCGAAATGCCTACTGCGACGTGGGTAGACAAAGTACCTTCCTGCGGGGGCCGCACCTATAGTTCCTACAGCTGCACCCTTAGGGCCCCCAACACAGTCTGCTGCTCCGTCATAACTTCTTGGAGCACTTCCTTGGTGACATCATGAACCATTTCACAGATGTCGTAGAGGTCTCCTTCAGTTAATGTGATTGGGTCGATGGCTAGCTTTGAGGCCTTGACCTTTTTCCGTGGACCCGATCTCTCTGTGACACGAGGCCGTTTGAGTTGGGTCGAAGTGGTTCCTGGGTTTGCACCCTCTTCTACAAGGTCTATGTCCTTTGCCTCCTGTTCTGCAGACACTTCTTGGCCCTCCTCTGCCTGCGCTGTTGCAGCCTCTGTTGTCTGCCCTTACCTCGGTTGCCACTTTTTCGTTGTGCCTTTTCTCCTCCAGTTATGTGACATGTAGCTTGGCCTCATCTTTCCTTTTCTGTGCGGCTACCTTTTCCAACTCTGCCAAATTTGGGTAGAGCCACTCAGGAGGCCATGTCTCTAACACTGTAAATATCGCGTCGTCAGTGGCTACGAATGGGAGCTTTTTCCACTGCTGCGATGGATCCTTTCACGCCCTGATGTAGATATTGTGCATGTCCGCCTTGAAGTCCACAAAACTCTGCAAACTATTGTGCATTGTGGGGGATAGGCATGGCCTCCTATTAATCCACATTCGGATGCTCGCCTCCATGAGCACCTAGAAAATCTTGTTATCGTGTCCTTGGTGGCCCAGAGTGAAGCATACTTCACGGCCTCTGGTAAGTCTTGGTCGATGCTCGGGAACTAGCTATCCTCTGGCAGTTCCCCTGCTACCAGCAAGATGGATAAGAGCAACCACGCATAGTGGAAGGTCTTACCCTATTCCTGGGCCTCCTGGAAGTTGAGAAAAAATTCTTCGCAAAGGAACTCGGCCCAGTTGAACTGGACCCCTTCCGCACATTGTTCAACCAACACAACTACAGGCGCTGGTACTTCATCTCTGTGACATTTTAGCATTACTTTACTGGCGAGGAGCTGGGTGGCTACGTGCACCCCTTTATCCTTGATACTGGTGATAGCGTAACCCCTCTTTTTCTTCTCGAGCTTATATTTTTTCTTCATGGCTTCTGTGAGAGCCAAATTGCCGCTTTTTCCTGCTATCATCACGAGGTCCTTTCCCTTACAGGGAAGCCAAGAAATTCTGTGGATGAGATCCGCTGTGATGGGAATAGGCTCCTCCAGCCATAAGTACCCATCATGCACTAGGAAAAGCAGCTACCTGATGATGAAAATGGTGATGGGTGCACTGTGAAAGTGTGGTATCCACATCAAATGAAGCAACCTGGCCTTCTCCACACCGCGCAATCATTTTCGTGGTTGTAATGTGATCAATGGCCCCTTCGTATTCTATTTCATCAGGCTAGCTGTCTCTAAGTGCAGGAACTTCTCGCTGTCTGCGAGGTCCCAATCTTCAAATTTTAGGGTAGGTACACGTCCTAGGAGCTGACCCTCAAAGGAAATTCCATCGGGGAGGAGCAGAGTCTGGAGTGCACTCTTCATTGCATCCACATCCTTTGGTACCTTAGCTTTCCCTTTTCACCGAGGGACATACTCGGGCAATTTCGCTGCAGAGCGCATTGTTTGGATGTCCACCTCCACGTCTTCTTCTTCCTCTACCTCGACAATCAGAGCCTGTAAGTCCTCCTCCTCTTCATCTGTCTCAATGGTGACAGCCTTTCCCTTTTCCTTCATTGATAGCTTACCAAACCGCGGATTCCTCGGGGACATGCAAACTGGTCCCATTGCCTGCTTATCTTTTTTCAGTCTCGGCGTCCGAGGTGATTTCGGGATTTTTGGCACGACCCTAGTACCTTTGGGAACATCATGTACCATATGGGTCGGCACGGCCTCGTCGACGGTTCCTTCTTCAAAGCCCAAACCTCTCCTAGTAGTCGTCATCTTGTTTGTACTGTATGCGGTCTTTTGCAAACTTAGGGGCTCGAATATCGCTTGGCGCTCAACACTCTGTGCTCTATTCAACCTATCAAGTCTCAAGTGGACAAGTGTTGTTTCATGGCTAGCCCCTGGAGTTTTATAGCGCCTTTTGAATTCAAATTCGACCGTTCCCCCCAATTCCAGGCCATCAATTCTTTCTTGGTGGCAGATTTTCCGCAATCTTGCCCATAAATCTTGTCTTAAATGCCTGTTTCCCACTTCATTTGGCCTTGAATTGGACATCCCGTCATGAATAGTGATGCCAATGGTCAGTGCGTTTCACCTGGTGAACCCTGTTCGACACTTCACACACCCTGTTGAATGCTTCTCTGGGGATACTCCTTGGCGCGCTTCACCTTTCCTGCTGCTGCATTTTGTTTTGATTCTCTATTCAGAGAGTGGTGTGCGCTTGTGCGGGTTGCATGTCATATGTCTGTACCCATTGGGAAAGGTGGGCGCGCAAGTTGTTCTGCCCCTGGTAACTGGCTCTCATCCTTAGATGGGATTTTCCAAATCGTAGGTGAATCATCTTGTTACATCCGCGCCAGTCCTCAGGACTTCTCTGATGTGTACCCCACCATTTTGCAGGCGTCACTCGTAGTGCACATTTCAGAGCCTCGAACCGCTGCTGCTCTGGTACTGCGCTTTCAAATTTGTTCAAGAATTCATCCACCAATGTCAACCTGTCATACATAGGCAGATCTCTTACCTCTGTTGTCATGCAACACAATGATCTAACCATCTTGTTGCAATTAAGCATTATTACTTCGTGTAGCCAATACTGCCTGCTCAATTTCTTCGTCTAAATGTGAAGTGCAGGAGGTTTCGCGCTCCCATGAAATCCTACCATCTGTAGTCGGGTACTCCTAATCCTATTCTCGTGCGGTTATCTTGTAGATGCAATCAAGATCGTCATCACTATCATCGTCACACACCAGTTCGGTGTATCATGCTCCTTTGGCTGCATCTAGCGGTACTACTACGCATAGTGACTTTTTCTCAAAAATCATTTTGCGCTTCTTCAGATTTATGACTACATTCATATTGGTGGCCCAATCTATTCCTAGTAGCATGGGATAGGGATTGTTGTCATCGACAATCTCTATCACTTCAAAATCCGCCTGCACGCTCGCACCTTCAATATCCACCGTTACCCCTTGCAATCTTCCCATGGGCAAGATCTTCTGTTGGTTCACCATTCGCAACTGAATAGGAGACCATTGTAGTGCGGGTCTGCCCATGCATTCCAATGTTTGTTTCAGCAGTACATTTGCGTCCATTTCGATTTGCCAGTCAACCTCATTTCCCTTCCTATGCGCAATGCATGCTTTCCAATTTTTAAGACCACACGCACCTAGTGATAAGTTCCTATAGTCTTTTTATTGCCTTGCTGTCACGTAGTAGTTTCATGCATGTCTCCAGAAAGGTAGTAAGCATTGAAGGATCCATCCCTAGTTCTAGTTGATCCTTACTACCTGAAGTGGAGGCCTCTGTGAACCTCTTCTTAGCTTCCATGACTGTCTCCTTCACATGTTCTAAATAAAATTCACGTTCCTTTGTAGAAGCCTTGCAAACCCACACACTCTCTTTTGGCTGCTTACCTTTATCATCGCCAGTGGTCATACTGCTCTTGTGCACTATGTTTACATTTGGGTCTTCTTCGTGCAGCTCAGGCCTCATCATCTGCAAATTCTGAGTCGGAGGAGGCTGGAGTACCCCTTTTTTGCGCAGCCTCGCTATCAATGTAGGGCAGTATTCTGCCTCATGATAAAACTGAGTACAGTACAAACATGATGTCCTTGTCGGGTTTGTATAATCGCAGGCATAGTGCCCTGGCCCTCCGCAATTATAACAAATTAGTTGTCCGTGACCCCTTCTTGGTCCCATTCCACCTCGACCTCGTCCACGCCCTTGAAATCCAGTGCGTGCCATTCCTATAGTTGGGTCGAGGGCTCACTTTTCGGTCTGCACCCTGTAGGCAAGAGTCGGATCCATCATTAGTTCGTAGCTTCTGTATGTACGTTCATCATGGCCTACCGACCTGTAGAAATTACAAAATAATTGCTAGGATGTCTGCGTATACTTCTGCAATCGATGACAATTATCCGTAGTGTGTTTTCCTCCTATCTGACAGATCACACATTGTTAGAAAATTAGATATTACAGAGAAATGGAACACATAGAATATTGCATAAATATAAACACATAAAACACATAAATCCAGAGAGACATAGATATACGTGGTTCACCTAGTTTGGGCTACGTCCACCCCGAATAGCCAGTCCTTCCTTTCTATTATCCAACAAAATGAAGAGATACTACCTACAACAGATCCGCTGTAACTCCCTCTTTGCTCTCAATCTCCTCTCTTTTCCTCACTCAGAATATAGATATATATAGACACAATACAATTCCATCATATATAGTGAGGGGTTGCCTTCTAGGGCAAAAAATCCTAAATTAAACATAACTTATATCACCAGATTATCTGCCTAATGAACAGCCCAGATTGACTAGAAATTACTAGACTTTTACAAGGCAAATTTTCATCTATTTTTAGCTTCAGGGGCGCTGCCCCCAAACCCCCACCGGGGGAACGCTGGCCCCCAAACCCCCCAGCTAGGGGGGATTAGGCCCCCTCTAGACTCTTGCAGGGGGGACAAGTCCCCCTCGCACCCCCCAGCATTGAGGGGTGTACAGTCTTCCTGAGGTATACATCCGGCTGAAACCTTTGAATACAGAAGATAATCAGGCTCCACACCCAACAATCTCCCACTTGGAGACTGATTATAGAAACTCCACCGCTGCTTCATTTACTAGACAATGACTCCACTTTGGACCTGGCTGTTTCTTATCTTCTTCATCATACTTGAAGACCAATTGAAACTGAGCATATTCTCAGTTTCGCCCTAGTTACAAATTTTGTTAACATATCTGCAGGATTTTGACTAGTGTGTATCTTTTCCAGCTTCAACTGTCCATATTCCAATGCTGATCATATGAAATGGTACTTGAGCTACATATGTCTAGTCTTGGAATGAAATGCAGAGTTCTTTGCAAGATGTATGGAAGTCTGGCTGTCACTGTATAACCTTCCCAACTCCTGCTTCTTACCGAATTCATCCAGAAACCTTTGTAACCAAATCATTTCTTTACTAGCCTCTGTAGCAGCAACATACTTTGCTTCTGTTGTTGAAAGTGCAAGAACACTTTGGATTTTTGAAACCCAACTGGCAGCTGTTCCACCTACAGTAAATACATATCCTGTAGTGCTGCTCTTGTTATCTCTGTCACCTACCATATCTGCATCAACATATCCCTGTAGAGCAATGTTTGAACCACCAAAGCATAATTCTTGATTTGTGGTACCTCTCAACTACATGAGAATCCACTTGACCGCCATCCAATGTTCTTTACCTGGATTGTTCATGTACCTGCTTACAACTCCCACTGCATGTACAATATCAGGCCTTATGCAGACCATTGCATACATTAAGCTTCCAACTACTGATGCATATGGAACTTTAGACATATGAGCCATTTCTTCTTGAGTCTTAGGACATGCCTACTTACTTAATTTGAAATGGCTAGCCAAAGGTATACTAACTGGTTTGCATTTTGCATATTAAACCTTTTCAACACCTTTTCTATATACTCACTTTGAGACAATGTTAATTTGCGATTCTTCTCATCTCTAGTTATTCTCATACCAAGGATTTGTTTTGTAGCACCCAAATCCTTCATTTCAAATGAGTTTGCCAATTTCCTTTTGAGCACATTTATTTCCTGCATGTTAGAACCTGCAAAGAGCATGTCATCTACATACAATAACAATATAATATAGCCGCCACCATTTTGCCTTTTGAGATAAACACAATGATCAGAGTGACACCTAGTATAACCTTGTTCAAACATAAACCTGTCAAATTTTAGATACCACTACCTTGGAGCCTGTTTTAAGCCATACAAGCTCTTCTTCAACCTGCACACTAGTTTCTCCTTCCCTTTTACCTCATATCCTTGTGGCTGCTGCATATATATCTCTTCCTCCAAATCCCCATGGAGAAAGGTTGTCTTTACATCTAACTGCTCAAGATGCAAATCTTCAGCTACTACTAGACTTAGAATAGTTATGATTGAAGTCATTTTCACAATAGGAGAAAATATCTCATCAAAGTTTATACCCTTTTTTTGTGCAAACCCTATCACCAC
This sequence comes from Pinus tabuliformis, assembly GCA_031772625.1. Lineage (NCBI taxonomy): Eukaryota > Viridiplantae > Streptophyta > Pinopsida > Pinales > Pinaceae > Pinus > Pinus tabuliformis. Next base: position 241,227,774 of record CM062817.1, read on the forward strand.
AAGTCTAGCTTTATACCTTTTTCTACCTCCATCTTCTTCCTTCAACTTGTAAACCCATTTATTCTGCAATGTTGTTTTACCTGTAGGAAACCTGAATAAGTCCCAAGTCTGGTTATGTGCTAAGGAGTCCATCTCTTCTTTCATGGCTTGCTCCCACTTCCTGGTTTCTACTTGCATTACTTCTTCATAACATTCTGGTTCACCAGAATCAGTCAACAATACATAATATAATGAAGGAGAGTATCGTTCAGGGGGTCTACTTATCCTGGTAGATGTTCTAACACCACTTTCAGGTGTTTGAAGTGCTTGTTGCTATTGTAGTTGTTGTTCTGGCTGTTGATCATTATGATTTTCAGGCACCATCACTTTTCCTGTGATATCGTCAAGCACTGTGTGTTCTCTGTTTTCTTTTTCCTGTTTCTTTTCCTGCAACTGATTCTTATACAAGACCTTTTCATTGAATATTACATCTCTGCTCCTAATGATTTTGTGATTTTCATAATCATATAAGCGATAACCAAAATCATTAACACCATATCCAATAAAGGTACATTTCTTTGATTTTTCCTCAAGCTTTGTTCTATTTTCTTTGTTAATGTGGACAAAGGCTTCACAACCAAAAGACTTTAAAAAAGAGTAGTTTACCTTTTTACCTGTCCATGACTCCTCTGGAATAACACCATCCAAGGAACTTGAAGGCCCTCTGTTTATTAGATAAACAAAAGTATCTACAACATCTGCCCAAAATTGTAAAGGCAATCCTGCATGCAATCTCATGCACCTTGCATGCTCCATGATTGTCCTGTTCATCGTTTCTGACATGCCATTTTCTTGTGGTGTTCTTGGAACTTTCTTCTCTCTACGAATTCCATTTTCTGAACAGTACCTATCAAACTCTTTGCTGCAATATTCACCTCCATTATCTGATCTGAGACACTTCAACCTTTTTCCTGTATCATTTTCAACCAAAGCTTTCCATTTCTTCAAAGTATCAAATACATCAGATTTATTTCAAATACAATAAATCCAGGTTTTTTTGGTTTCATCATCAATAAAAGTAACATAATAATGAGAGCCACCAAGAGATGATACCTGAGTAGGTCCCCATACATCAGTATGCAAAAGCTCTAATTTTTTGCTCTTCTTTTCTTTCCTAACTCTAAGGAATATGACTCTCTTATCTTCTCCATAAACACAATTCTCACGGAATTTTAAATCAACATGCTTCAAACCTAGCAACAAATTTCTTGAGTGAAGAATCTGCATCCCCTTCTCACTCATGTGCCTGAGCCTATGATGCCACAATGCCGTATCTTCTCTTGTAGAGGTTAAAACATTAACAGAATTAGAAATACCATTGCATAAATACAATGTACCAACCTTTTCTCCTTTCGTTATTACCAGGGATCCTTTAGTGACCTTCTAGGTTTTATCTGTGAAAGTAGTTACACAACCTTCACCTCCCAACTGCCCTGTTGAAATCATATTTTTATTCAGATCTGGAACATGCCTTACCTCCTTTAATAGCCACTGATTTCTATTTTGCTGTTTTATGAAAACTGTACCCATTCCAATGATTTTACAGGGTTTATCATCACCCAATCAAACCTATCCAAAATCTCCTTGAACATAATCATGAAAATGTTTCTTATTAGATGTGGCATGGAATGAGGCCCCTCAATCTACCACCTAGGCATCAATAATATTTTCTAAAGAAAGAATCAAAGAATCTTGTAACACATCACCTGTTACATTCGCTTCATGATTAGTTTCTTGCTGCGTGTCTCCTTCTTTTCCCTTCCGAGACTTGCAGTCTTTTTTCAGGTGTCCTTTCTTCCAGAATTTCTAGCACACTATCCCCGATTTGGACTTGGATCTACCTTTTCTTGACTTACTGTGATATCCTGGGCTCTTTCCTCTTTCCATTTTTCTTCCCCTAGTCTCTGCAGTTAAAGCATTACTTGATGTCTCACTTGAGCTTTTCCGTCGCATTTCCTCGCTAAGGATTGCACCGACAACATCATAAAACTTTAAATTACTAGATCCAGAGACAGAGTTAATAGTGGCCGTAACTAAGCCATTCCAACTTTCTCGCAATGAGCACAAAAATAACAGAGCCCTAACTTCATCATCAAAATTTACCCCTATAGAACTTAATTGACTTGTAACTGTATTAAAATCATTTAAATGGTCTGCAACAGATCCATATTCATATTGGCTAGTGCCGACATTAAACCCTCTGTTGTCATTTCCCTTGAAATATTAAATGCTACCGATGTCGCTAGGCACAACCGTATTGTTCCAAGTGCCTTTCTGTCGAGAATATCCCATTCTGTGTCTGTCATACTCGTCGGCTTCTTTGTCTTTCCACTCAATGGTAGGTACAAATCTCTCTGATACAGATAATCTTCCATCTGCATCTTCCACAGTTGGTAGTTTTGGCTGTTGAATTTTTTGACCCTAAACCTACCATCTTCCGCAATTTCTCCCACTCGAACCAGGAACCCTTCTCTCCTATAAGTTTATTAGCCAAATAGACCTTCGGCTCTGATACTAGTTGTTAGAAAATTATATATTATAGAGCAATGGAACACATAGAATATTGCATAAATATAAACACTTAAAAAACATAAAACCAGAGAGACACAAATATACGTGGTTCACCCAGTTTGGGCTACATCCACCCCGAACAGCCAACCCTTCCTTTCTATTGTCCAGCAAAATGAAGAGATACTACCTACAACAGATCCGCTGTAACTCTCTCTTCGATCTCAATCTCCTCTCTTTTCCTCACCCAGAATACAGATATATATAGATGCAGTACAATTCCCTCATATATAGTGAGGGGTTTCCTTCTAGGGAAAAAAACCCTAAATTAAACATAACTTATACCGTCAGATCATCCGCCTAATGAACAACCCAAATTGACTAGAAATTACTAGACTTTTACAAGGCACTTTTTCATCTATTTTTAGCTTTGGGGGCGCTGCCCCCGAACCCCCACCGGGGGACTGTTGGCCACCAGACCCCCGCAGGGGGGACAAGTCCCCCCTGCACCCCCCCCACGTGGAGGGGTGTATAGTCTTCCTGGGGTATCCATCCGACTGAAACCTTTGAATATAGAAGATAATCAGGCTCCACACCCAACGCACACCATAATGCAGGTTTTGTGCTTGGTCCTGCTTGTGCCTCAGGTCTTAAAGGCATCGACCCTCCTCCCGCCAAGTAATTCGCGAACACTGGACAGTGGTCCTTGTCATGTCCCTGGCCTTTGCATTTTATGCACCATACCTCCTTGCGTGCCTCTGACCGAGGTGTCCTATCCTGTTTCAAACTCTGCATCTCTAGACACAAATTTTGCAGTTGCGCGTGGATTTGTTGGACTCCCAGACCAGGGTCTTGTATAGGGGTCTCATGCAATCTCATTGCCATCTCCAGAGCTTCGGCTTGGGTAGAAAGCTTTGTTGTGACAACGTCGTCCTTAAATGCGGTGTTAGTGATGCTACAAACCATGCGTGGTATCCATCCGTCAAAGTCATGTTGGCCTCATGAATCATACTCTTCAGTCTTTGGTCCAGATCCTAGGGGGTCTCGCCAGGGAGCATCGTGATCTCCTTAAACCTGATAATTGATTGTGTCTCTAACTTTGGCTTGCTAAATTCCCTATTCAACGCGATCTGGATTTCTGCGATTCCTACATTTGGATGGTCATTAGAATGCTTGATGTACCATGTTAACGCACGGTCCTGCAATGTGCTTACCAACATAGCCTTCTTGATATTGTCATCCATGACTCCTTGTGCTTCCCATACCACCTTACCATGAACCAGAATTGGTCCGGATCTTCATTCCCTACTCCTCTGAATACCGGTAGTTTGATCGCACTTTCCATACTGAACTGTGGTGGTGGCAGAGGTGGGGTGGGTGGAGATGGAGGTGAGGAGGGTGAGACGGGTGGTGGTGTAAGTGGAGGTGGTAAGCGCAGAATTCACTACCTTATTAGACTGACCGCGCTTTTCGGAGAAACTTTCGCGAGCTCTTCCTTGCTTTCCCGTGAGGGTGAAATTAAGGGAATTGGTTCCTAATTCTTCACTACCTCCGCTTCTGTAGACCTTCCCACTTTGCATAGTCCCAAACATTAATTTACTCACATAACCTGCTTTTCACACAATAACAGCTTAATCCAAGTGTTCAAAAATTTAATATACTTACCTCGCAGTCCTTTGAGGAAGCGTTGCTCTGCCTCACTATAGCTAACGGTCGTATCTATCGGGAACTCAGTGATAAATCCCCCTATAATTCGATCGATCCAATGGTCCACAACTTGTGCGATCTTATCTCCTGAAAATTCTAGTCTGTGCACTAATTTTGAAGTCCACACGATTGGTTTGTTGAGCCTACACCTTCCCTAGCTATCTGCTAGCTTCACGATCCACTCATACAGCTCAGAAAGAAAGGATGCAAAGAAAATATCATGGATTTCCATATATAAGTAGCACTCAAACCATTGTTCCTTAGATACTCGCGGATTCCTGTTTTCCTACACCGCAAACTCGTGAAGCTTCTTGTCCAACCACCCTTCAATTTCTTTCTTTGTTGGATTCCAGTGACATGACGTCAGACATCCCTTATGTAGATCCTAGTCCTGGCAACGAAACCATTTGTTGGCTTGTATGGGCCTAACCTAGGTTCAGAGATTATTTAGCCAAACAAATCCTAGTACGATTGGCCCTTTCGGCAACAATCTGTGGAGCGTGGACTGAGGTCTCACTCGAAGTAGTATGGGAGGGTGCTAGAACTAGGTTTCCACGCCCTAGAGAAGTCTGATGGATTTTTGGTGGTTCGCAGTTTGACCTTGCGTGCATGTCGCTACGTGCATCTATCGGTCCCTCGCAGTCTATGATGCTACCTTTGCGCATCCCTTTTCGAGGCGTGATCTGTGTTATTACCCTAGTTCCTTACTATTAACCTGATATTATACGATTACTTAACTTATTTGTATAAGCCCAATTATACTTAATAGTGTTCAGTATTCATATAAGTGCGCACGATAAACAAAATAGTACAAATGCATATAAAGTAGTACAAAAGCAGATACACAGTATTTGGAATCAAAATTCTCTTTATTCTTCTTCTTCTTGGGTTATAGACTCGACTTCACCCTGCACACTCAGCTGCAGGGGTCTGCGCACTCAGCTGCGGACTCTACGAGGCCTCTGCGCACTCAGCTACAATGCCTCTTCCTACTACTACAACCCAAGCCACTTAGACTTCTTCTCTATCCGCTATATCTTCTAGACTCCATTCCTTTTTTATCTATCTCTACTTTTCTTTACAACTTAGAGCCTCACTTTATTTATACAATGCCATGGTTCGCAGACCATGGCTAGGCTAACATGACATTACATTATATTACAAAACTTATGGCGGACAACCCTATGACTCAATGTACCCTTCACACTCCGCGCCTACAATTCGCAGAGTCTTACAACATATTTGACCCAAACTTGGGCTTTGAGCCCCAAAACATGTTGTGGGGGGATTCTAGGCCCAACAAAGCCTGCATCTCATACTTGGGATGAAGACACCAGAGGAAGCTTTCTCTGGTAAGAGAATAGATGTGGGTCACATCAAGATCTTTGGCTCATTGATATATTTCCATGTGACAAAGGATGCACGGAAGAAGCTTGTGCTGACAACAGAGTTGGGGATACTTGTGGGGTACACTGATACACCTCACAACTATCGGGTGTACTTGCCTACCAGTCAGAGGATAGTGGTTCGTAGAGTTCTCAAGTTTGATGAGAAGAAGGCCATGCAAGTTTCCCTTGAGAGGGAGCTCCAACTACAGGTTGTGGAGGAACTGTTGGTTCCTAAGGAGGAGGAGCCTTAGATTGATGCGGAGCAGCCGCATGTAGAGGTTCCAGGAGTGGAGACATCCACTCAGGCGGAGTCTTCCAAAGACGGACATAAGTGCACAAGAGAAGCTGACAAATTTTTGGAGGATGCGAGAGAGAATGTGGGAGCACCATCTTCTCAACACAGACAGAGGAGGTCACCTGAGAGGTACACTGGATACATGGCCCTTGCTAGGGTATGTGTTGAGACCGTGTTGGGTCCCTATAATACTAGTGATTACCCCATTACTATTGTAGTTATACCCCTTATTTATATTGTTGTGCCCCTATTACCCCCATATTGTTATTTCTGTGCCCCATAGAATCCCCTATTGTTATTTTTGTGGCTTTATATTATTATTGTTAGGTCGACTGGATTATATTGTGACTCCTTAGACTCCTATATATAGAAAGGAGGTTTTGTCATTTGTATCATCCAAGAATTGTTCATTTATGTAATGTAAAGGAGGTTGTCCCCTCGAAGAGGCTGAATTCTAAGGCGTTGATCTATCTTTTCTATCTTTTCTTGAGCTGGTTTCATAACATTTGGTATCAGAGCTTGGGATTCTAGGGTTTCACTGCTCCAAACAGGTCATCGTGGAATTTTCGCTATAACTTTGTTTCTGTGATGTTTCAGAAGTCGAAAAAAAAACCCATTTTAGAAGAATTGGCGCTGAACCTTGGGACCGAATTTCAGAGCTTTTTGTGCAATATTTTCGGAGATATGATCTGAGGAAGTTGGCCTTTTTGCAGACTCCTGAATTACATTCAAAACAGGTGACCTGGGGAAAATCGTCATAACTCTCTCTCTGAGGATTGGATTGAAATTTCGTAAAACGGTATAGAAAGAGGACGGACTGTAGTTTCTTGTGTGTGTGTTTCAGATTCAAAGGTTGAAACAGTGACTCGTGGCACGTCGTACAAGTTTTCTCTACTGAACCAGTCTAAAAGAAAGTCACTGTGGGAGATTTCACATAACTCTTCCTTGGAGAATCCAATTTGGCTCAGACTTGTGGCATTGGAAAGAGGACGCAGAAGGCTACTACAGGTAGCAATTTCAGAACTGGATGATCCGAAATTACAGAGATACATCAGATTCAATATCAAGCTTCTATAAAGTGAAAAAAGGTGTGTAGTTTTTTTTAAAATTTTTGTGTAAGCTTGGTTTAACGAAATTCAAAGGGCATAGTAAAGCATTATTATCGGTAACTGATGCCCCGAGGAAAGAAAATGCAAACACCTAGTAAGGAACCTGAAAGCTCTAGCATGACTCATGAAGAAGAAGAAGAAATGCTACATGATATATCAAAATTACAAGAACAAGTGCAACAAATGTCACGCTCACAAAAGCTAACAGAAGCTAAGATAAGTGGCGTGGAATCTAAGATAAAGGGCATGGAAGCTAAGATGGATGATTCGAAGACAGATTTGAAGAGAGACATGGCAGATTTGAAGATAGATTTGAAGACAGATATGGAAGAATTGAAGAAGTTGCTACAAGAAAGGGTCACTAATGGTGAAAAGGTAGTAAAGGAAACTCATGATGAGAACAAAAGAAATGTTAATCATGATTCCATAGACGCTAATGTTGGATCGAAGAATCACCATATTCAAAAATCGATATGAGGAAGTTTGATGGCAAGGATCCCGCCACATGGATATTACAGATGGAGCAATTCTTCGATCTCAATAATGTGCAAAACGCACAAAAGGTACGTATGGCAACTGTATATTTGGAACCAAATCAGTTTGTATGGTATCAATGGCTTTGCTCTCGTAAACAATTTATCACTTGGGCAATTTTTACGGAAGAATTGATAGCACATTATGAAGATACAAAAAGCAACACTTTTTTTAGCCAATTGATAAGTCTCAAACAAAAGGGTTCAGTAATGGAGCACATTGAGGAGTTCCAAAAATTGAACATAAGGGTAAAAGATATTCCAGAGGAGCATAGGATTGATGTGTTCATAGGGTCTTTAAAGGATAATATCCAACATGATGTTCGCCTTTGGGAACCTGATTCATTAGAGAAGGCATTCAGGTTAGCAAGAAAAATGGAAAGCAAAATTATGGCAACCAGGAAGCATACCACTCACAACTATAAAGACGGAAGTGTTGTTGCCCCTAGTCTTCCACAACCTATAAGGTTGACACCACAACAATTGGAAGAAAAAAGAGCAAAAGGGCTTTGTTACAGTTGTGATAGCAAATACACTAAAGGTCATAAGTGTGCTGAGAAGAAATTATTCTACATAGATTGTGAAGAGGAAGAAGAAAAGGAGCAAGAAAGGTCAAAAGAAGAAGATATACTCCAGGAACAAAGCCTAGATGAAGAACAAATAAATCCGACCATATCTTGTAATGCATTGGCGGGAATTACCACTCCTCAAACCATCAAGATAGAAGGACAAATCAAGAAGAAAAAGGTAATAGTGTTGATTGATTCAGGAAGCACCCACAATTTTATTCATTGTAGGGTAGCAAAAGAATTGAATTGCTTCCTATATCCAGCACCAGAGTGTCAAGTGATGATTGCAAATGGAGGAACAATAAATTGCTCTGGAAAGTGCCATAATATCAAGCTATCCATGGGAGAATATGTATTGACTAGCCCAATGCTTTCCATTCCAATGGGAGGTGCTGATGTTGTACTAGGAGTCCAATGGCTACAATCCTTGGGTACAATAGCTTTTAATTTTCAAGAACTTTTCATCAAATTTTCTACGGAAGGAAAGGAAGTTGAATTAAGGGGTATTGCAGGGAAACCAGGAAAGATAATCAGCTCTAATGGTATGACAAAGCTTCTAAAAAAGGAGCAAAGAGGTGTAATTGCACAATTATGTTCGCTAGATGTTTCCACATTGGAATCATCTATTTCTCCAGATCTCCAAAAAGTCTTGGACAATCATTCCAAGGTATTTGAGACTCCCAAGGGTCTCCCACCTATGCGTGATCATGATCATGCTATTCATCTGATTCCAGGAAGTGTTCCTCCAAACATCAGGCCGTACAGATATCCCTATGTCCAAAAAAGTGAAATTGAACGTATGGTTGCAGAAATGCTAGAGGCTGGTATAATTCAACCGAGTCAAAGTTCTTTCTCAGCTCCAGTAGTATTGGTGCACAAGAAGGATGGATCATGGCGCATGTGTCCAGATTATAGGGAGCTCAACAAGCTCACTATTAAAGATAAGTTCCCCATTCCTGTTATTGATGAATTACTGGATGAATTGCATGGATCAATTTACTTCACCAAGTTGGATCTTCGTTGAGGATATCATCAAATCAGAATGAAGATTGAAGACATTCCAAAAACGGCATTTAGAACTCATGAGGGTCATTATGAATTTTTGGTCATGCCTTTTGGCCTTACCAATGCACCTTCAACATTTCAAGGTTTGATGAATTCAATTTTCAAACCATTCCTTAGAAAATTTGTGTTAGTATTTTTTGATGATATACTAATCTACAGCAAGTCTTGGAAGGATCATGTTGAACATGTTGACAGGGTGCTACAACTATTGGAGGAGAAACAATTATATGCAAAAAGATCCAAATGTTTCTTTGGAGTCCAGGAGGTGGAATATTTGGGTCATATTGTATCTCATGAAGGAGTTAAGGTAGACCCTAGCAAAATTAAAGCCATTAAGGAATGGAAAATCCCCACATCCATAAAGCATCTGCGAGGATTTCTTGGGTTGACAGGGTATTATCGCAAGTTTGTTAAGAATTATGGGAGAATAGCAGCACCTCTAACAACATTATTGAAGAAAGATTCATTTTCATGGACTCCGGAAGCAACAAAGGCCTTTGAACATCTTAAAGAGGCAATGTGCCAAGCACCGGTCTTAGCTACACCGGACTTCACAAAAACCTTTATTGTGGAATGTGATGCTTCAGGAAATGGAATTGGTGCTGTTCTAATGCAAGATGAAAGACCCATTGCTTTTGAAAGTCGTCCAATCAAGGGAAAGTTTTTAAGCAAAGCTATTTATGAGAAGGAAATGTTGGCAATACTCCATGCACTTAAGAAATGGCGACCCTACCTAATGGGAAGACACTTCAAGGTAAAAACGGATCATGATAGCCTTAAATACTTTTTAGAACAAAGATTATCCTCTGAAGAGCAACAAAAGTGGGTCACAAAGATGTTGGGTTATGACTTTGAAATCATCTACAAAAAAGGGAAGCAAAATGTGGTGGCAGATGCACTCTCAAGAAAGGATGAGGATGTGGAAGCATTGTTGTGTGCCATTTCTATTATCCAACCAGATTGGATAAACGAAGCAAGGGAGGAATGGAAGAATGACGAAGAAGTGTGGGCACTTATTCGAAAGCTACAACAAGATTCCAGTACTTCTGATACATTTAGCTGGCAAAATGATTCGTTATGGTACAAAGATCGCTTATACCTCTGTAAGAATTCCCAGCTAAAACAAAAGATTCTTATGGAATTGCACACTTCTCCCTTAGGAGGGCACTCAGGATTTTTAAAAACTTACCACAGGGTTAAGAAGGAATTTTTTTGGGATGGCCTTAAATCAGATATTCAAAAGTTTGTGGCGGAATGTTTGGTTTGCCAGCAAAATAAAGTTGAAACAATTAAGACACTGGGTCTATTACAACCTTTATCCATTCCAAGCCAACGTTGGGAGGAGGTTTCAATGGATTTTATCACAGGTTTACCCAAGTCTGAGGGAAAGAGTGTCATCATGGTGGTAGTTGACAGACTTACCAAGTATGCACACTTTTGTGCATTATCACATCCATTTAAAGCCAGTACAGTTTCTACTGCATTTATGGAAACAGTTCAAAAGCTACATGGAAACCCAAAGATTATTGTAAGTGACAGAGATCCCATTTTCACTGGAAATTTTTGGACAAAATTATTTTCTTGTCTTGGTACTCAGTTAGCTCATAGCTCATCTTATCATCCTCAATCTGATGGGCAAACTGAGATAGTAAACAAATGTTTGGAAGGATATCTTCGTTGCTTTGTATCTGATAAACAGACACAATGGGTCAAATGGTTGCCTCTGGCTGAATGGTGGTATAACACTTCCTTCCATACAGCAACAAAAATGACCCCATTTATGGCACTTTATGGGTATCAACCACCATCCATCACATCATATTTAAGAGAAAATTCTAAGGTTCAGGCAGTGGAACATCACATCGAACATCAACAACAAGTCCTCCAACTCTTAAAGGATAACCTCGTGTTGGCACAAAATAGAATGAAACAACAGGCAGATCAACATCGCAGTGAAAGAAGTTTTGATGTAGGTGATTGGGTATTCCTACGGCTACAACCATATAAGCAAATGTCCCTAAAGCAAGCTAAGAAGGATAATAAATTATCACCAAAGTATTATGGTCCGTACAAGGTGTTGCAAAAGATTGGTACTATGGCATACAAATTGGAGCTTCCTGCAGCTTCTCGATTGCACCCAGTTTTCCATGTTTCATGTTTAAAGAAGGTTATAGGTGACAAGCTCCCAATTCAAACAATATTGCCAGAACTTGATGAGGAAGGAAAAATTATATTGGAACCGGAAGCAGTCACAGAAACAAGAACTCGACAACTACGAAATCGATCAATTTCAGAGTATCTTATCAAGTGGAAGAACTTATCCGCTGAAGATTCCACATGGGAGGATGAGAATTTTATGCAGAAGTATCCAGAACTACTCAAGCGTTGAGGACAACACTTTTTTGAAGGAGAGGGGCATGTTGGGTCCCTATAATACTAGTGATTACCCCATTACTATTGTAGTTATACCCCTTATTTATATTGTTGTGCCCCTATTACCCCCATATTGTTATTTCTGTGCCCCATAGAATCCCCTATTGTTATTTTTGTGGCTTTATATTATTATTGTTAGGTCGGCTGGATTATATTGTGACTCCTTAGACTCCTATATATAGAAAGGAGGTTTTTTCATTTGTATCATCCAAGAATTGTTCATTTATGTAATGTAAAGGAGGTTGCCCCCTCGAAGTGGCTGAATTCTAAGGCGTTGATCTATCTTTTCTATCTTTTCTTGAGCTGGTTTCATAACAGACCGAGCCATCTTCCTTTGAGGAAGTAGTGTAGCAGCCGATTTGGGTTGATGCTATGGTGGAGGAGTATGACTCCATAGTTCGTAACAGTGTTTGGGACGTGGTTTCGAGAATGGAGAACAAGTCAGTTGTGAGTTCCTGTTAGCTTTACAAGGTACAACAAGCTGCTGATGATAGGAGGATCATGTTGTTGCTGTATATTTTGAAAGAGGAGCAAGATGCTGACATTTTTACAAAGGCATTGTCTAAGTGTAAATTCGAGTTCCATAGAGATGGGATCAGGGTGGCAGATAATCCCTTTCTTGTTGAGAGGGAGTGTTGAAATATGGCAACAAGAATATTCCAATTTAATTTGTTCTTGAATTAAATTGTGAATTAAAATCGAATTTAGTCTTAACCTCTACTTGAAAATATTTAATTAAGTTATTTTGACTTAATTAGTTGGAGAAATTCAAGTTAGAAGTCTTTCTGAAGTCATGCAAGAGTTATCCCTTAAATTAAAGAGATAAGCCTTAAATTAAGGAGATAAGATTGAGTTTTATTTGTGTTGTAATTAGTTAAATCAGTTTACTGAGTTAAGTCTAGTTAAATTAGTTCCAAACTATTTGAGGAACTAATAGAGAGTTAACAGTCAGTTGATGCATGCATGCACTCAACTAGTGTACTCCAGTTAACTAAAGATTCCCTCATCAGAAACTCATGCATGTCTATTCTGAGAAAGACCTAGTTGAAATTAAAGTCAAGCACAATGCACTATCAGTTGCATGTGTTTTCTTATAAAGAACCCAACTTATCATTCAAAGCCAAAGCATATTGATGTTCAAAATCACTTTATGAGGGATATTAAAGAGGACAAAAAGGTGTTGTTGGTAAAGATGGACACTTTGAAGAACCTTACAAATGCATTGACGAAGTCTTTGAGCACTGAGAATTTTTCTTGGTGTAGAGAAAAAATGGGCGTTGCAGGGCTGGAACAATGACTAAGCTCTCTTATGATTCCCTGTGTGGAAATAAAACAACAAGTGGGAGAATGTTGGGTGTGTGTTATATTATTTCCATGACTAGTTTCACATGCACAGTGGGGGGTCACAGGGGGGGCAGTAGTCCTCCCTGTTGGGGGATTTGTAGTGGGGCGGTAACCCCCTGCACAGGGTTTGCAGCAGCGCCCAACGATTTTTTTATGCGGACCCAATAATAGTTGGGCATACCCAAAGATGGTGGGCGGACCTGTCCATGGTTTTGTGCATGGGTTTTGCACATGGTTTTGGGCATGATGGTTTTCTGTCCATGGTATTTTTTAGATTTGGTCAAGGGAACTACGATTATGTTCTAATCTAGGGTTAATGGATTGGGGTTTATGAATGATTCGACATGTATGTGTATATATATATATATATATATATTGTAAAATTGAAAGGAATATAATGAAAAATCAATTTGGTAGTCCCGGTTTTGGGATCTCGGGGGAAATATTTTTGTATATTTTCTTTATGTTCTCACCATTGTATTTTTTTTTGTTTTAAGAATTCTTTTGTAGGTAATTTCTATATAGGGTTAAAACATACAATGTAAAGGAGGTTTCCCCCTCTAAGATGACAATTTTTAAGTCATTGATCTATCTTTTCTTCTGTTTTATGAGATGATTGAATAATAAAAGAAGTTAGAGCCACTCTCCACTCAATCATAGGCTCAACTACACTGTAGTCTTTCTTGCAACCAACCACCCCCGAGCTAGATCTGGTGCCTTAAGAGGAAGTCTCACTCAAGGTTCAATAAGATTCAAATCAAGGTAGAGGATGTGAAGGATACTCTCCTTTATATAGACGGATCCAATATGCTACCTTTGATTCAATGAGTTAGATGTTGTTATCTTTCACGATGTGGCCACTTTAAGCCTGCAAAATATGAAGGGATTTGTTCATTAAGCCAATAGTCCCTTAGTACTTCCCCTTTTTAGTTCTTTTTGTGCATAGTTTCAACAATATTTCTAAGCGATTGGCCACAACGGGCCTACATAACACAAAGGGATCCCTTCATTGATATAGTAGCCCCTTAGATCCATTCTTAGTGCTTCTTATGAATATGTTCAATAAGTTTTCTTAGAAATCCATCTGTCCCTCTCACTTAGTATGAAGGAGTAAAAACTAACTTCCTTCACCAATCACGTATCCACAACTCCATGGGGCCTGTTGCAACCCAACAATATTTTTCTCTCACCTTCTACTCATAGTTGTAGTCTTAAAATCCATGTGTAGTTATGGTTCACCCCACTAGTTACTCAGGTTTTAACATATATGATCACATTCTACATATCGCAGTCCTCATTTGTTTCTCTCTTCATGCTCACACACACCCTATTTTTATAAACATGCATGTTGTTCAACATGAGAGTTTGGGTTCCTTCCCTTGGGCTACATTGTCATTCCAAATTCTCCAAAATGGGTATGTAGCCCATACTTCTAGAGCAGTCTAGTACCAATTCATCACTCTTCTCCTAACTATTGGGAATTATGTAGTTCAATTACAAAACAAAAAATCAAAGTATTAATTCAAGAAAGATAGGAAACTTCCCAAATTCCTCTTACAACTTCTCTCTTAGGCATCAAGACTTGTATTGACTACTATCTTCTTCAATCTCTCTCTCTCTCTCTCTCTCTCTCTCTCTCTCTCTCTCTCTCTCTCTCTCTATATATATATATATATATATATATATATATATAGATATAGATATAAAGGGAAAACTGTTGAAAGAGGCTGCCTTGATCTTCTTTTCTGGGAACAAATGAAATAAGTAGGAGATTCATCCAACTACTCCAATGACTGAATGGAGACATGATGTCTTCACAATACATGATGAATGAAACTCTTTCATAGGCACAAGCATATTAATGAATTTCATAATAATCTACCCATCTCAGATTAGGATCATAAATATAAACAATTCTATGATATGGATATCTTACTGCACCAAAATAAGCACAATTATTGTTGATAGGTGCTAACAAAATATCATAGCTGTGTCTTGTATCTGAGAGCCAAAACCATTTCTCAAGAATGATCTTATGGATTTCCATGGATAAAGACAATTTTTTTCTAAAATACAATCCACACAAAAAGAATAATGGCAGGAAGAGCATAATGTAACTTGGGATTTGTTCTGGGAGGATGATGAACTTTCACCAAATTCAAAATTTTTAACTACATATTCTATTTGTATAATTGCTCCTTCTCTGGTCATTAAATCTGCAAAATAATTCTCTTTACCGACTTAATACATGATATCAAAATCATATCCATCTAACCACAAAGCCCATCTTAAAACTTTGGAGTTACCTTTTTCTAGCAACCTTTTGTTTTGCAACATTCCTTTCATGTGACTAAGATCTATCTTTACAATGAAGTGGACACTTCTAAGGAATAACCTGAATCTTTTTATACCTTTCTTTACTGCTAGAATTTCTTTATGGGAAGAAGGATAATGTTTTTCAACTTCTGAGAATGTGCCAAAGGCATATGCACATACTTCTTCCTTTTTGCCATGTTTATGTAATAAGATTGCTTCCCAACAATAATCTGAGGCATTTGTTTCAAGAATGAATGGTAGGTCATCATGGGGAAGAGCCAAAGGTGGTAGCTATTTGATTTTCTAATTTATGTTTATGACTGCTTTACTCATTTGTTCATTCCAACTACTGCCATTTTTTAATCTTTGTTGCAGAAGCTTTGTATCTGTGGCCTACTCTAGATAAAATTGCCTGATGTAATTCAAACATCCTAAAAATCTTGCACAGTCTTAACATATGGAAGATAGTCTGGGAAATTTGATAAATAATTCAATACATGTGATTGTAATTCTATTTTCCCTTGGGATATGATTAAATCCAAGTACTCAATCTGGGTTTTTGCAATGATGAACTTATCTGGGGAGGCAGAGAGAAGTAGACCATGCTTGAAAAAAACCTAATAAAATTTCTCTAAGTGTTTCTTATGTTCACTAATATCTTTGCTGAAAATTAACAAATCATCTATGTAGACAATAATAAAAGAATAATCTTTGAAAAGATATTCCATTCTCTTTTGGAATTCTGATGGAGCATTCTTCAAACCAAATGGCATAACTGTCCATTGAAACTGTCCTCCAGGTACCACGAATGTTGTTTTATATCTATCCTCAGGATTAATGCCAATTTTCCAAAACCCACTTTTAAGATCAAACTTACTGAACACATTTGCTTTGGTGATCTTTGATAACAACATTTCTTTATTAGGAAGAGGATATTTAATGGGCACAAGAGCTTCATTCAGAGCTTTGTAGTTGATAACTAACCTCTTTTTTCCACGTTTTTGTTTTGAGTGCTTGTTGACATAAAAAGCTGGACATGCCCAAGAACTCTTGCACGGTTCTATCAGTTTTCTTTCTATCAAACTATTAATTTCTGCTTTGCAAAGCTCTTGTTCGGACGGGCTCATGTGATTTGCTGATGCCTTTTGTGCTTTAACGGAGCCTTCTTTTTGGAATGGAAGTGAAACAAAATACTTTTCCCTGAACCAGAATGCGTCAGGGTGTTCTGTTGTACAATCATTTTTCAATTTGTTTACAATATCAGACAAAATGGCAGGGCCATGGATTTCTGCATGTTTGACAATTTTTTGGATCTTGGAAAGATCTGTTACTGCTTCATCAAAATTGCTTACCTCATCAGGTTTTACCCTAAGTGTGTATTTACTCTTAGCAGGGACTTGCACCTTGTCTCCTTGAATGCTGAAAATTATCATATTCTTTTCAATGGCGATTGGCACGAATTTCTTCATAAAATCCTATCCAAGTAACATATCAGCACCAATATCATAATTATATAAGGTGACATATGCATCTTGTGAAATTAAGAGTATTGGGAAGTCTAGAGCAATATATGGGATTTTTATCAGCTGTTTATTAACTGCTCTAAACTAGACTTGAGTGGGTTTCCAATAGTAAGTAGGAATGTCCTTGAATTTACAACAACTGCTCATAGCTCTAATATCAATCTGAGCATCAAGAGTATATTATTTGTAGCCTGTCCCTTTTATTTTTATAGGGATGAGCATCTTATCATCAATACCACTGATGTCATGAATGTTTTCATTACTGTATTGACTAGATGATAGTAATGGAGTTTGAGAGGAAAGGAAAGTAGAAGAAACAAACTGTGAATTCAAATTATCAAGCTCTTGCATGTTGGCTTGAATCCGTTGTGAAATCTGCTTCATCTGGTTTCTATCTCTTTGAAGATCTTCTTCTACCCTTTTAATTTTATCCAATAATTTTTCTACAGTATTATCTGTGGATTCTTGTGATGCTTCCAGTGTCATATGCTGATTTGAAATATCAAATTATTCTCCATCAATTATTTTGTAAGGAATATAAGCCTGCAACTGGTCAATCTCTAATAGGAGACGTCTGTGAGGAATAATCAAGCTGGGATGAAGAGAGGCCTTTTGTCTCTCGATTTCTTCAAATTGATGTTGGAGATCATAAAATGAAAACATGAAACAATTAGAAAGATATGTACATTCGCTGCTATCACTATTACTGTATGAAATATAAACCTTGTGGAATTTTTCATCAATGTCATAGTTATTATCTAAATCAGTACTATGTACAGAAAAACATTCAAAATCAGAATTAGTCTAGGAAACTATGTCCGAGTCAGCTGGGTCATTAGAGGATTTAAAATCTTCTGCAAGCTTTTTTTTGATCCCTTTCTTTCCTTTGTTGGGATATATGTTAGTCCAATAACCAGTATAACCACAAATAAAGCATTTGGACTGCTTAGCTGCTTTAGACCTTTTCTTGAAAATAAATCTTGATCTTCCAGTTTTGGGAGATTTTGACCAATATTTCTTTTTCTTAGTAGGAGGTCTCAACCTACAAGAACACTTACCACTTTGGTCTTTTTGAGAACCCTTTTTGGAGTGGTTCTTATAACACCCAAAATGATATGTTTCAGTAAAGGAGTCATAGATGGTGGGGCTGAAATGCAACTGCTTTTTGACATTCTTACGAGTTTTATTGGTGGCACATTCATTTTTCAGAATGGTAAGAATGTGTTGGTGAAGTGCAGTTAGTGACAATGTATCTATGGCAATGTGTTGTGTAGACAGTGACTGTTGAACTAATTCAGGTATTTTTCCTAACATGGAGGCTATGCAGTGCCTGAGATAAGACACATTATGGTGATCAGGGATTTTATAATAAAGATTTTGCATTGTGCAGTAATATTTTGATAATAAATCTAAATTTCACAATCTTTGACTCATAAACATTTGGGCATAATGTTCATTGTTAGAGGAAATAACTCCCAAAAATTCATGGGAGAGAGCCATTAAGATAGCTTCCAAAGGATCATCATTTTCAATAATTTTTGTTATCTCTTCTTTCTTAAGCATTTCCCATGATAGTCTGGCATTCCCTGTTAGGTTCCATGTGAATAATATGACTACCTCTTTCCATGAATAGTGTATGCTTTCTTTTGAGAAGCCCAAGCATTAATCTGTTGCAGGAGAATTAATGTCTGATCCCTATTTAGATAATCAAAATTGATAAAGAAAGTTTTTTTTTGATTTCCAAATTTTGTTTGGACATTCATATCATCTCTGACTTTTGCGGAGGCAAGATGTTGAGTCCAAGAATGGAATGAACTCTTTTTATGATGAGAGCTAACACCAACTTCTGATGTCTTTGCAACTTTGTTAGAAAAGCTGAAAGAACTTGTTCTTTTCTTCTTAGTTGTAGAGGATCCACCTTCATCCCATGATTAGCTTGCCATCCTTATTTCTCTCGTGTGAAATTATGAAATTTTCATTTTCAAAAGGTTTAATTTTTCTCGTGCTAACTCGGTAGCCTTTGATAAGGCTTCAAACTCGCTTTCATCCTTTTCAAAAAATTTGAGAGAGAGACTAGATGAGGATTGGGAAGATTTTATCAAGGTGAATTTGGGGCCTTCTTCTTCTATCTCAGAATATCTAGGGGGAGATCTTGATCTACTCATAGTAGTTTCAAAACTTGTGACTGCTTTTCTTATTACCCCTAATTGATCATTAATTTCTCTTAACTGACTTTCATGAGTATTCTGGTGACCATGCATTGTATCTATGCTCTGGTGGATATTTCTGACATGCTCTTTTACTTCTACAATGTCTCTTTCCAGATCATCTATGTTTTGGGCCACACATACAGACATGTAGTTAGCATAATTCTGCATTTTTAAGTATTCTACTGGTTCAGGCTCTGTGGCTGATCGATAATGCAGAAATTGCAAATCGCTCTGGATAGCACCATCTCTAAATTTAGGAGTACTATTACTAGGTTCCAGTCTCCTTTCCGGCAATTCTGCTTTTGCACCTGTCTTTTCTCTAGGTAGACTGAACATTTTCTAGTCTCAGACAGGGAACATAATGCATTCAGGACAGTCTGAATGTTGTCCTTGGTGTGATGTAGAAGTGATGGTTTGGTATTTCTTTTTTGAATTTTCTTTTTCTTTTTCATGGCAATATACACAATCTAGTAATTGACGATGATTATGGCTACTTGAAGATATTGACAGTCTGGGTGGTATTTGTATAGAATGAGGGACTCTGACTGACTGAATTCCTAGTAATTGTTTTTGCGAAGTAGTCAGTTGGAACCGTAAAATGGTACTACCATCAGGGTTAGAACTAACTTTAATTGGTTTGGAGAGAAAGAGCTTGCTAGCTATGGATACTTTTGAGACATCGAAGTATACTCACTATTCCATTTAGATGGCAGACTTAGTTCACAAAATCCTACTTGCAATGGAGTAGTATTACCAGGACCAACAATGACACCTTCTTTTAATGCTTGTTGTGATAGATTGGGATGTAATGGAGGCATAGTAGAGGAGACAAATCTAATACATACATTAGATTGGAGCTATGCTATTTGTGTATGAGGGGCGGTATCATATCTATGGAACTGTATGTAAGCTTGGAGAAATTCGTTAATATATGGATCTGCAAGCGACACTTGGTATCTTCTGATGACTGAAGACCAAACATGACCATTATTTAAGGGACTTTGGAATCCTCCTATCAATGCATCTTCAAACTTATTATGTCTAGTATCAAGAACACAAGTTAGACATGATTTATCTAACTCTGGTCGTACAAGAGGATTAATCCCAAATTGTATGAGTCCAATATGTATGTATTTGTAATCATGACTCAAACCCCATTCTACATCTTCCTATCTAATGAGAGGAATCGGTATCATATCCATTCTATCCATTCTGTTTGAGGTAGAAGGGAGAAACATATCTGTTGTAAGCGAAAGTTGAATGTGTCTGCTGCGATAAGTCCCATTGTTGCTAAGGAAAGGTGTTGTTGGGCATAGGGCATGACCCGTGATTGCAAATCTGCAATTTTTCAGGTGCTTTTAATCCTTTTATCTTCATCAGTATGGATGCTAGGCAAAGTTTTAATTTCTTTATTGAATCTCGTAAAGCAACACATGAGAAAAAATGGGCATGGCTTACAAAGTTTTTGAACAAAAGAAATACATATGTTTTGTTTGATACTAGAGTTGTAGAGCTGGAATTTAATCCACAACCTAATTGGGAACTACTAAACATTGAGATGGAAAAAATATATAAACTCCCAGTTTTTCAGTTCTCTGTAATGTTCTTGTTTCTATTGGTCATAGTGTATATCAAATTCCTCTCATTAGAAAGGAATATGTAGAATGGGGTCTGAGTTATGATTACAAATACATACATATTGGACTCATACAATTTGGGATTAATCCTCTTGTACGACTAGGGTTAGATAAATCATGTCTAACTTGTGTTCTTGATACCTGACATAATAAGTTTGAAGACGTATTGATAGGAGGATTCCAAAGTCCCTTAAATAATGGTCCTATTTGGTCTTCAGTCATCCCAAGATACCAAGTGTCACTTATAGATCCATATATTAATGAATTTCTCCAAGCTTACATACAGTTCCATGGATATGATACCGCCCCTCATACACAAATAGCACAACTCCAATCTAATGTCTGTATTAGATTTGTCTCCTCTACTATGCCTCCACTACATCCCAATCTATCACAACGAGCATTAAAATAAGGTTTCATTGTTGGTCCCGGTAATACTACTCCGTTGCAAGTAGGATTTTGTGAACTAACTCTACCATCTGAATGGAATAGTGAGTATACTTCAATTTCTCAAAAGTATCCACCGCTAGCAAGCTCTTCATCACCAAACCAATTAAAGTTAGTTACAAACCTTGATGGTAGTACTAATTTATAGTTCCAACCAATTACTTCGCAAAAATAATTACCAAGAAGTCAGTCAGCCAGAGTCCCTCATTTTGTACAAATACCACCCAGACTGTCAGTATCTTCAAGTAGCCATAATCATCTCCAGTTACTAGATTATGTATATTTCCATGAAAAAAGAAAAAGAAAATTCAAAAAATAAATAACAAACCATCACTTCTACATCACACCAAGGACAACATTCAGATTCTCCTAAATGCATTATGTTCCCTATCCGAGACCATAAAATGTTCAGTCTACCTAGAGAAAAGACAGGTGCAAAAGCATAATTGTTGGAAAGGAGACTGGAACCTAGTAATAGTACTCCTAAATTTAGAGATGGTGCTATCCAGAGTGATTTGAAATTTTTGCATTATCGATCAGCCACAAAGCCTGAACTAGTAGAATACTTAAAAATGCAGAATTATGCTAACTACATGTTTGTCTGTGTGGCCCAAAACATAAATGATCTGGCAAGAGACATTGCAGAAGTAAAAGAGAATGTTAGAAATATCCACCAGAGCATAGATACAATGTATTCTCACCAGAATACTCATGAAATTCAGTGAAGAGCAATTAATGAGCAATTAGGGGTAAGAAGCAAAGCAGTCACAAGTTTTGAAACTGCTATGAGTAGATCAAGATCCCCCCTAGATATTTTGAGATAGAAGAAGAAGGCCCTAAATTCACCTTGATAAAATCTTCCCAGTCCTCATCCAGTCTCTCTCTCAAAATTTTTGAAAAGGATGAAAATTAGTTTGAAGCCTTAGCAAAGGGTACCGAGTTAACACAAGAAAAATTAAACCTTTTGAAAAAGAAAATTTCAGAATTTTACACGATAAATAAAGATGACAAGTCAGTCAGGGGATGAAGGTGGATCCTCTACAACTAAGCATAAAATAACAAGTTCTTTCAACTTTTATAACAAAGCTGCAAAGACATCAGAAGGTGGTGTTATCTCTCATCATAAAAAGAGTCCATTCCATTCTTGGACTCAACATCTTGCCTATGTAGAAGTTAGAGATGATATGAATGTCCAAACAAAGTTTGGAAATAAAAACAATACTTTCTTTATCGATTTTGATTGTCTAAACAGGGATCAGACATTAATTCTCCTGCAACAGATTAATGCATGGCTTCTCAGAAGAAAGCATACACTAAAGCTTCATGGAAAGAGGTAGTCGTATTAATCACATGGAACGTAACAATGAATGCCAGACTATTGTGGGAAACACTTAAGAAATAAGAGCAAACATAAATTCTTGAAAATGATGATCCTTTGGAAGCTATCTTAATGGCTCTCTCCCATGAATTTCTGGGATTAATTTCCTCTGATAGTGAACATTATGCCCAAATGTTTATGAGCCAAAGATTGTGCAATTTATATTTATTATCAGAATATTATTGCACAATTCAAACTCTTTATTATAAAATCCCTGATCACCAAAATGTGGCTTATCTCAAGCACTACATAGCCTCCATGCCAGGCAAAATACCTGAATTAGTTCAATAGTCACTGTCCGCACAACGCATTGCCATAGATACATTGTCACTAGCCGCACTTCACCAACACATTATTAGCATTATGAAAAATGAATGTGCCGCCAACAAAGCTCGTAAGAATGTCAAAAAGTAGTTGCATTTCAGCCCCACCATCTGTGATTACTTTACTGAAACATATCATTTTGGGTGTTATAAGAACCACTCTAGAAAGGGTTCTCAAAAAGACCAAAGTGGTAAGTGTTCTTGTAGGTCGAGACCTCCTACTAAGAAAAAGAAATATCGGTCAAAATCTCCCACAACCGAAAGATCAAGATTTATTTTCAAGAAAAGGTCTAAACCAACTAAGCAATCCAAATGCTTTATTTGTGGTCAGATTGGTCATTGGGCTAACAAATGTCCCAACAAAGGAAAGAAAGGGATCCATAAAAAGATTGCAGAAGTTTTTAAATCCTCTTATGACCCAACTGACTGGGACATAGTTTCCCAGATTGATTCTGATTTTGAATGTTTTTCTGTACATAGTACTGATTCAGATAATAGCTATGACATTGATGAAAAATTCCAAAAGGTTTCTCTTTCAGACAGTAATAGTGACAACAGTGAATGTACATATCTGTCTAATTGTTTCATGTTTTCATTTTATGATCTCCAACATCAAAATTAACAAATCCAGAGACAAAAGGCCTCTCTTCATCCTAGTTTGATTATTCCTTGGAGACATCTCCAAGAAAAGATTGACCAGTTGTAGGCTTCTATTCCTAACGAAATAACTGATGGAGAAGAATTTGAGATTTTATATTGGCATATGACACTGGAAGCATCACAAGAACCCACAAATAATATCGCATAAAAATTATTGGATAAAATTAAAATGATAGAATAATATCTTCAAAGAGATAGAAACAAGATGAAGTAGCTTGCATGATGGATTCAAGCCAACATGCAAGAATTTGATAATCTGAATTCACAGTTTGTTTCTTCTGCTTTCCTTTCCTCTCAAACTCCATTACTATCATCTAATCAATACAGTAATGAAAACATTCATGACACCAATGGTATTGATGATAGGATGGTCATCCCTGTAAAAACAAAAGTGCCAAGCTACAAAGAATATATTCTTGATGATCGGATTCATACTAGAGCTATGAGAAGCTGTTGCAAATTCAAGGCCATTCCTGCTTACTATTGGAAACTCACTCAAGTATAGTTTAGAGCAGTTAACAAACAACTGATAAAAATCCCATATATTGCTCTAGACTTCCCAATACTCTTAGGTTCACAAGAATTATATGTCACCTTATATAATTATGATACTGGTGCTGATATGTTACTTGGACATGATTTTATGAAGAAATTCATGCCAATCACCATTGAAAAGAATTTGATAATTTTCAGCATTCAAGGAGAAAAGGTGCAAGTCCCTGCTAAGAGTAAATACAAACTGAGGGTAAAACTTGATGAGGCAAGCAATTTTGATGAAGCAGTAACAAATCTTGTCAAGATCCAAAAAATTGTCAAACATGTAGAAATCCATGGCCCTGCCATTTTGTCTGATATTGTAAACAAATTGAAAAATGACTATATAGCAGAACACCCTGCCGCATTCTGGTTCAGGGAAAGGTATTTTGTTTCACTTCCATTCAAAAAAGAAGGCTCCGTTAAAGCAAAAAAGGCATCAGAAAATCACATGAGCCCATTCGAACAAGAGCTTTGAAAAGTGGAAATTAACAGTTTGATAGAAAGAAAACTGATAGAACTATGAAAGAGTTCCTGGGCATGTCCAGCTTTTTATGTCAACAAGCACTCAAAACAAAATCGTGGAAAAAAGAGGTTAGTTATCAACTACAAAGCTCTGAATGAAGCTCTTGTGCCCATTAAATATCCTCTTCCTAATAAAGAAATGTTGTTATCAAATATTGCCAAAGCAAATGTGTTCAGTAAGTTTGATCTTAAAAGTGGATTTTGGCAAATTGGCATTAATCCCGAGGATGGATATAAAACAACATTCGTGATACCTGGAGGAAAATTTCAATGGACAATTATGCCATTTGGTTTGAAGAATGTTCCATTAGAATTCCAAAAGAGAATGGAAGATATTTTCAAAGATTATTCTTTTATTATTGTCTATATAGATGATTGTTAATTTTCAGCAAAGATATTAGTGAACATAAGAAACACTTATAGAAATTTTGTTAGGTTGTTTTCAAGCATGGTCTAGTTCTCTTTGCCTCCCCAGATAAGTTCATCATTTCACAAACCCGGATTGAGTACTTGGGTTTAATAATATCCCAAGGGAAAATAGAATTACAACCACATGTATTGAATTCTTTATCAAAATTTCCAGACTATCTTCCTGATGTTAAGACTGTGCAAATATTTTTAGGATGTTTAAATTACATCAAGAAATTTTATTCAGAGCAGGTTGTAGATACAATCTTATTGCATAAACATGGCAAAAAGGAAGAAGTATGTGCATATGCCTTTGGCACATTCTCAGAAGCTGAAAAAAATTATCCTTCTTCCCATAAAGAAATTCTAGTAGTAAAGAAAGGTATAAAAAGATTCAGATTATTCCTTAAAGGTGTCCACTTCATTGTTAAGATAGATCTTAGGCACATGAAAGGAATGCTGCAAAACAAAAGGTTGCTAGAACAAGGTAATTCCATAGTTTTAAGATGGGCTTTTTGGTTAGATGGATATGATTCTGATATCATATATAAAGTTGGTAAAGAGAATTATCTTGCAGATTTAATGACCAGAGAAGGAGCAATTATACAGACAGAATATGCAGTTAAAAATTTTGAATTTGATGAAAGTTCATCATATTCCCAGAACAAATCCCAAGTTACATTATGCTCTTCCTGCCATTATTCTTTTTGTGTGGATTGTCTTTTAGAAAAAGTTTTTGTCTTTACCCATGGAAATCCAAAAGATCATTCTTGAGAAATGGTTTTGGCTCTCAGATACAAGACACAACTATGATATTCCATTAGCAGCTATCAATAATAACTGTGCTTATTTTGGTGGAGTAAGATATCCATATCACAAACTTGTTTATATTTATGATCCTAATTTGAGATGGATAGATTATTATGCCATTCTTCAATATGCTCGTGCCTATGAAAGAGTTTCAATCATCATGTATTGTGAAGACATCATGTCTCCATTCAATCATTGGAGTAGTTGGATGAATCTCCTACTTGTTTCATTTGTTCCCAGAAAAGAAGATCAAGGCAGGCTCTGTCAGTAGTTTTCCCTTTCTATTTTGTATAATGACATGCAAGATGGAGTAGAAAGATATGATATATTTGAATTCGATTTATTATATAAGGGCACCAACATGAAGATCAGCCAGTATATTACTTCTCCTAGAGGTTATAATTTTCCTATTGAAATTGACTATTTTGGTGAAGTCGGAATACCCCCAGATAAGCTAGATCCATTCATGTGTTTCTTGGCTTTTTCAACTAGCTTCGGAATGGAACCATCATGGTTACAAAAACTTCCTGGGTTAAGTATTGACAGGTATGTTGAAGAATACGAGTCTGACTATGATCCTGACTATGACTCTGAAAATAGCTCCAAAGGCTAGTGACGAAATATTTAAAGAGATTTTATTTTAGGATTTTGAGGGTTCTCCTTAAAAGAATCTCCTCTGTGTTGATAATCATTGTACCTAGTTTACTTTATTTCAGGCTTTCGAGGGTTGACCTAAAAAGGAATCTCCTCTGTGTCAATAATCATTGTACTTAGTTTTTCTTTCGTGGGTTTCAAGATATTGGAATATCCAATGCATATCAACTTTTCTTACATATATGGTTTCTTCCATAAAGAAACACCTACTGTATATAACCTTTTAGTACATGCATTATGGTTGTCATGGATTCCCTCAGTCATAATCTCCACTTTGTATCATATAATTAAGAGCTTATGTGATATGAAAAATCTCTTGGGGGAGGGGAAAGATTCCAAAGCTGGAGAAACACCCTGAGGGTCCATCCGATATAAGGAAACACGAGCCTCAGCTCAAGACACTTGTAAATTTACGATTTTTTGTATAATATGAAATAAGTTCTCTTTGAGTTTTAAGTTCAAAACATCTACATTATGTGTTCTGTGATCTTTGAATTATGTGTTCTGCGATCTTTGAGTGCATGAGTGCGTGCACTTCCAACTCCAGATTTAACAAATTTCTAAATATAATCCCAGTTGCCTCTAAACCTGCTGTAGATGTACAAATAGAATGGTATATATCATCTCTTCCTTCTAATATTATGATTTTTGTAGATATATCCAATAAGGCTACCCTTGTAGAAAACATGATAGAAGCCCTGTCTGTAGAAAGAAGAATCATAGCTCTGGAAAAGGGATCACAAACAGACGAAAGGAAGTCAAAGAAAGTAACATTTAAGGATGATTCTAAGAAGAAAGCTTCAAAGGACCCTTTCAATCTTGAAGGCCTTTAGAAAGTGTTAAATCAATGTCTAATGAAATGGTCGAAATAAAAAAACAGGTCGCAGAATCCTTTGCTCCCAAGAAACCTTTCCGATCATTCAAAAGGAACCCTTCTTCTGCATCACAACCACCAATCACCATTTCAAATTCTGAGTCTGACCAAGAAGTGGAAGAATATTCACCAAATGAAGAGGATGTTGAAACGGAAGAAGAAACTGAACTAAATGGGATGTGGGATTTCATCCTCCCAACTGAAGAAGAGGCACAAGCAATGTTAGTGACTACAAGAAGTAAAAACTCTTCTGACATGTCTATCACAAAACAGAAACAAAACGCTGCTACTCCTGCAAAGGATAAAACAATAGCTAATAAATCTAAGACTAGCCAAACTGATCCTATTCATGTAGATTCCCCAAATGCCTCAAAAACATTGGTAATCTCATATACAGTGGAATAGAATATAGTGGAAGACATGAAAAAGACTAGAGCTAACATCTCGTTGCATGAGCTCACTAAACTCAAGCAGCAACATAAGATTCTATTAAGAGAGTTGAAAGCAGTTCCAGTATCTCCTCTACCATCTGCTATAGTTACTCAAGCTGCCTATGATATGGGAAAACCTCCCTCATCCTCAAACAAAGTAGATCCTTCAGATCTAGTTCTGATTGGTGATAGGTCTATTTCTCATGTTCCTCCATTTCTACTCACTTATGAAATTTTCAATAGGAATGTTCATAATTGCCTTGTAGATTCAGGAGCGTCCTCAAATATAATGCTAAGAGTTGTATGTACCAAATTGAACATTTCACCTCAAAAATCGCAGTACACATAGTTCAGTTAGATAGGACAAAAGTAGAGTTCCTTGGAGAGATAACATCGGTTTCAATTAGGGTTTCCTCTAATCCAAAGGTTTCACAAATAATTGATAAATTGGTGGTTGATATCCCTCAATTTTATGGTTTGATTCGCAGTAGGGATTGGTCTGAAAAGTTGCATAGTTATTTCACAATTGATTGGTCTCACATGTGGTTGCCACACAACGGTAAACCAAACCAAATCAGAGTAGATTGAGAGAAATTCATGAAATATATAGTCATTGACCTTGAGGGAAGCAACGAACCTGTTGCCTTCACTAATAATATCATTGGAAACTACTCAGCCGAGTCCTCTTTAGGATCCTTTAATTCCCAGAGGTGTCCCTTTTTAGATAACGTTGTAGTTTCTCAAATTGAAATTTTTTCACAAACAGATGCTTCCAAATGTCTAAATTTAGTAGATAAAGTTTCTAATAACTCTCTGTTCTGGACTCTCTATTTTGATGGTTCTAAATCAGAAGATGACGCAGGTGCAGGATGCATTTTGATCAATCCACAAGGAGAGAAAACCATGCTAGCCTGCAGACTTGAATTCCAGTGCACTAATAATATCGTTGAATATGAAGCACTGATCCAAGGACTGTATAAAGCCATCGGTCTTAATGTCAAATACCTGCAAGTCTATGGTGATTCTGAAATAATTGTGAAACAGGTGAGAAATACAATTCATTGTGTCTCTGGGCACCTTAAACACTATCAATCGTTAGCTCAAAAATTAACTTCTCATTTTTCTTCTTTTAACACATCTTCAGTCCCTAGACTGCAAAACGCAAGTGCTAACTTACTTGCCAATGTGGCATCTAGGATTATACCCTCAGAAGACTTTAGTCAAGATAGGTTTTCAATAGAGTTAATATTTAGGCCATCTGTTCCCGACAATATAACAAATTGGAGAGTATTGAACAACGATGCAGATATAGTTAATTTCCTTACATCACAAGGGTCGTATGAAGAACAGATCATAGATGAACATGAGCATGATCTAGAAATCAAACATAAGCATGATCAAAACCAAATCCCAAAGTCTGTGGTTAAGATTGAAGACCTCTATGATCTAAATGATAGGTTCAACAGAATTACTAACTCCAAAACTCAAAGTTCTACTCTAAGATTTGAAGTAGTAAACCTAGGATCAACAGAAAAACCCCAAAATGTCAACCTAGGTCTTGGCCTATCATCTGAAGAAAGAATATCATTCATTAGGTTGTTGTAAACATACAAAGGTTTCTTTTCCTGGGATTACGCAGATCTCAAGACCTACGATACCTCTATAATTCAACATACCATACCTATGACTTCGAATGTAAAGCTAGTTCAATAGAAGCTTCGCAAAATTCACCCAAACCTTGAGAGTCAAATCAAATCTGAATTGAAAAAGCTTCTAAAGGCCAAACTAATATTCTTTGTTAGAATTTCTAAGTGGGTATTGAATATGGTTACCGTAAGGAAAAAGAATGGTGATATTAGGATTTGTATTGATTTTAGAAACTTGAATAAAGCTTGTCAAAAAGATAATTTTCCCTTGCCTACTATGGAACAAATATTGCAATCAGTTGCAGGTTTTGAATTAATGTTTTTTCTAGATGGATTCTCAGGATATAATAAAATTTTTGTGCATCCAGATGACATATTAAAAACAACATTTAGGACCAAGTGGGGAACATATGCCTATCAGAAGATGCCTTTCAGACTCATTAATGTTGGTGCCACATTTCAACGTGCTATGGAAATTTCCTTCAAAGGTCTAATTAATAATTCAATTTTTATTTACTTGGATGGCATCACAGTCTATACCAAGGATAGGAACAATCATTTAAGCGACCTAAAGCACACTTTCGAAAGATGCAAGAAATATGGCATTTCCTTAAATCCCAAAAAATCTTATTTTGCTTTACTAGAAGGCAAACTCCTTGGGTTTACAGTATCCAAGAAAGGAACTTACATTGATCCTGATAGGGTCCAAGAGATTGAAAAAATTCCCCTCCCAGACAGAAAAACGAAACCATGCAATCATTCCTAGGCCAAATAAATTTTGTAAAAATATTTGTCCCAGATTTTTCACAAATTGTCCTACCCCTTCAAGCAATGATAAGAAAAAACACAGTTTTTAGATGGAACAAAGATGAAAGAGATTCATTGGAGTTGATTAAAAAAGGAATTATTAATGTTCCTTCACTAAAAATCCCTGACTTTCTCAAACCTTTTGCATTATATACTTTTTTGACTGATACGTCATATGTAACAGTTTTGACACCGCTGAATGATGAAAATATCGAGGCACCTATCTCCTTTTTTAGTTCTAACTTGCAAAGCACCGAATTAAATTATTCAGCTGTCGAGAAACAAGCATTTGCTGTTTTTAAAACTTTGAAACATTTCAGACCTTTTCTTCTTAAAACCCATACAAAGATAGTTGTACCCTACCCTACAGTAAGACAACTATTGATCCAAAGAGAAGTAGGGGAGAAAAGAGCTAATTGGGTGACTGCACTCCAAGAACATGATGTAGAAATCTGGCTAGCTAAAATTGTCAGAGGCCAAGGTTTTTGCATGATGTTAATAGGAGCTTCCCAGTTACCACCAGAAGAAGATCAAGGTAATGAAGTGCAAATGCCTAAGGTAAGCCTCAATGATATTCAATCGCAATACACTGCTTTGAAATTTTATCTAAAAAACGGATATGCTCCTATGCATCTTAATTATAAAACAAAGTGAGCTTTAAGATTGAAATCAAATTACTATGAGCTAGCCAATGATGTATTGTTTAGGAAAAATTATGATTCGATATTGCTATGATGCCTAGATAAACTTGAAGCCAAAAAGGTCATGCAGGAATTACATGATGGACCAGTTGGAGGACATTTCAGGGGAAATACCACAGCTCACAAAATCCTGCATGCAGGATATTATTGGCCAACGATATTTAAAGATGCACATGAATATGCAAGGAAGTGCAAAACTTGTCAAACCAAAGCTGGAAGAGAAAGAAAGCCAGCGTTCCCTTTACAACCAGCTAACATCCAACAACCATTCGAACAATGGGGATTAGACATAATCGGTGAGATTGTTCCTAACTCTTCCAAACAGCATAGGTACATCCTTACAACTACTGATTGTTTTACAAAGTGGTTAGAAGATGTTCCATTAAATATAGCTAATATAGAAAACATCACAAAATTCATTCATCAGTACATAATTACGATACTTGACTTACCCTCAACTTTAATGTTTGACAATGCATCTTACTTTTCTGGAAATACAATGGTAGATTTTTCTCTAAAGCGAGGTTTCAAGTTGAAATATTCAGCCAATTATTATCCTCAAGGTAACTAATCTAGATTTAAACAGGAACGCAACAAATTACAAAGACAACCATAAACACAGAGATACAACGGAAATAATATTTCATTTCATTAATATAAAATACTGAAATATGCTTACAAATAGCAGTGGAAATAAACCAGCTAAGGCGATGGTAGCTTATATCTAAGAAGAAATGTGGTGGCTACATGCCTATGAACTGTGGTACAATGAGGCTTGAAGGCATATTTATTGTTGAGAAACAATGGAAAACCCTAAACATACAAAAACCTAACCTAGAAGATGAAACACCAAACTGTGAGACCCGTTTGGGTAAATTGGTACATCAACTTCTCGGGGTCGTAACTTTGGCATACGATCTCCATTTGACGTGCACAGTATCTCGTTAGAAAGATATATCCAAGAACTACAACTTTGGGAAGAGTAACATTTGTCGATCGACCAATGTTGCTCCCAATTTTCCCATAAAACGTCGTTTGGGGCCTTAAAACATCTCCGGAAGTTCAGTACCTGAAAAGCTGCTAAAAATAGTAAATTGTGCTACAATTAAGGAAATTGGAACGATGAAACAAACAATGGTGGGGGTCTAAGTGGACTTGACAGGTGGCCACCAATATCCACCTAAATCATTCCTCCCCCCTTAGGAAGCAATGGTCCCTATTGCGTTGAGTTCCTCCATGAGATGAGGAAACTTCTGCTGAACTTGGTCCCTAGTAAGCCACCTGCCTGGTGAAGGAGTTGGCCTGCTTTGACAACTCGATATAGTTGGATATTCTACTGGTGAGTGTGCTTGATCTGTGTGTCCATGATCCGATTAGTTGTAGCTTGTTCCATTTAATCTGGATTTAACTTTTTGGGTGTGAGATGTTCTGCAATGTTGGATGTGTCTAGTAATGGTGGAAAGTATGGCCGAAGGCGGTCCACATTGAACACTGGGTGCAGGCCAAGGAATGGGGGAATGCTGAGCTCAAATGAATTATCTCCCATAGCCTTGGTAATGGTGTATGGACCACATCGAAGTGGCCTGAGTTTCTGATAGGCTTCGGTAAGGCGTTCCTTTTGCAAATGCAACCAGACTTTGTCGCCCACCTGAAACTTGTGTGGCACCCGATGTTGATCATGTCGCTGCTTGTACTTGGCATTTGATTTCTCCAGAATGTCATGGACTTGTTGGTGAATATGTTGGATGTGTTCAATGAATTTGTTTGCCTTATTTGTTTCGGACTGGACATGAGCGAAATCTGCATGAGTAGCTGCAAATGGCATTGCCACATCAATGGGACATAGTGGCTGGAATCCCAAGCTCACCTAGAAAGGGCTATGACCAGTCGAGCTGTGGAGAGCCCGGTTGTAGCTGTGCTGAACATAGGGAAGGCTCTCATCCCATGTGCGTGGATGCTTTGAGTTGTACATGCGCAAAATGTGTACGATCATCTTGTTGATAACCTCTGTCTGGCCATTAGTTTGAGGATGGAAGGCTGTGAACTTAGTGAGTTTGGTGTTGAGCATCGACCATAGACTGGACCAAAATGTACTGAGGAACCTGCTGTCCCGATCTGAGATGATAGAATGTGGGATTCCAAAGCATATCCACACTCATTCAAAGGAGTTTAGCAGTGGCTTTTGTTGTGATATTCTTCTTGCAGGCAACTATAATGGCCATCTTCGAGAACCTGTCGAAGACCACAAAACACAGTCGTTTCCATGCTTAGTGGAAGGAAGGCCTGACATGTAATCCATGGAGATGGATTCCAAAGGTCGACTAGGGGTAGGTAGCGGGGTATAGAGGCCTTGCTTCTTGATGGTTGGTTTGGCAATGGTGCAGGTAGTGCATGATCTGATGTACTTCTCGACA
The DNA here is from genome assembly GCA_031772625.1 of Pinus tabuliformis. Classification (NCBI taxonomy): domain Eukaryota; kingdom Viridiplantae; phylum Streptophyta; class Pinopsida; order Pinales; family Pinaceae; genus Pinus; species Pinus tabuliformis. The sequence continues at coordinate 241,261,062 of CM062817.1, forward strand.
TCATGTCGAAGATTCGGCCAATAGAAATACTTCTGCACTACTGCCACTGTTTTCTCGACCTCGAAATGTCCAGCAGCCTAATTGTAGTGTGATTCCCAAATCATCTTGGCACGCTCACTTGAAGGAACACAAAAGTGACCCAGGTGGCATAACAAGGCATCCTGGAGGTGAAAACATAGAACATGCTGACCCTCCAAGAGTGTCTGGTATGTGTGGCTGAATTCTGGGTCGCTTTTGTAGAGAGGTGGCCAATCAGAAGTCTCGTGCCCACAAGAGTTGAGCACAGTGATTAATGCCATGATCGATGGTGGAATGAGGCAATCTGCAACATTTTTGGTGTTTCCCTTCTTATACTTGATATTCAAATGGAACTGTTGCAGGTATGGGAACCAATTATGATGGCAATCATTTTGCAATTTCCCTCGGGTCTGTATGAACTACAGGGGTCAGTGGTCTGTGTGCATGACCGTTTCCTTCCCCAAAATGTAATGCTTCCATTGTGGGCAGGCCTGCACAATGGAATACATCTATTTTTCATAACTGGGATACTTACGGACTGTGTCTGAAAGTGTCTCACTGTGATATGCCACTGGATGCCTATGTTGAGTAAGGACTGCCCCAATAGCATAGTCAGAGGCATCTGTCTCGACCTCAAATGGTTGTTGCAAGTATGGTAATATGAGCATTGGTGCCATGCAGAGGCGATCTTTCAACTCTGTGAATGCCTTCTGTTGAGATTTAGACCAAAAGAATTTTTCTTTCACTCCTCCCTTGGTGACTTGACTCAAGGGCCAAGTGATGTGAGAAAATTCCAACACGAACCTGCGTAGAAGTTGGCAAGACCTAGAAAGCTGTAGAGCTCTGTTAGAGTGGTTGGAGATGGCCAATCTCGAATGACTTGGATCTTGGCTGGATCCACATGCACCCCCTGTTCATCAATAATGTATCCCAGATACTGAACTTGGGTCATGCCAAAAGTGCATTTCTCCAAATTGGCACATAACTTGTGTTGCCGCAGTGTTTGGAGAACCTGTCGAATGTGGTGGAGGTGCTCCTCCCAACTTTGGTTGAATACCAGGATGTCATCCAAGTATACCACTACAAATGAGTTGGTGAATGGCCGCAAGATGTCATCCATTAGCCTCATGAAGGTTGCAGGAGCATTTGTAATCCGAAAGGCATAACCAACCATTCAAAAAGGCCCTCCTTGGCTTTGGAGGCAGTCTTCCACACGTCAGAGGGTTTGATTGGTACCTGGTGATATCTTGACTTCAAATCGATCTTGCTAAAATATTTTCTCCCTTCAGTTTTTCTAATATCTCATCATTCTGTGGGATCGGGTACCTATTACAGGTAGTGATCTTTTTCAGTGCCTGATAGTCAATACAGAGTCTCCAAGTCCCATCCTTCTTCTGTACCAACACGATTGGGCTCCCACAGGGCAATGAATTCGGATGGATGTGACATTTCTACAATAGCTCCTGAATTTGCCTCTTGATTTCATCATTCTCCATAATGGAGCACCGATAGATTGGTCCATTAGGCAGCGACGCACCTGGGGTCAGATCGATGGAGTGCTTGACCTGACAGTGCAGAGGAACCCCTATGGGGGAGGTGAAGATGTCCTCGTACTCCTCCACGACCTTGTCCACCTATAGTTGTTGTACGGAGGGGCCCTGTCTGGAGGTCGTGGCCACCGTCTTCTTCTTTCCTTGAGGGCGTATCATCAGGAAAACAAATTTCCCACTTTTGGAAACGAGCTTACTACATTGTTTTGCAGTAATAAAAGAGATGGCGGTAGGTGGTGCTACCTCTGGTATCATGTACAACTTATTTCTCAAAGTAACAATAACAACACGGGCCTTGATTCATACACAACACGTCGCTTCCACAATTATGGTTGTCCTAATAATACATCACAAACTTCAAGGGGAGAAATGTCACACAATACCTCATCCGTGAAGGGCTTGATGTTATATGGAAGGCGACACTGCTGGCTCACGCGAAGATCCCGTCCTTGGTGAAGCCACCCGATGGTGTACGGTTGTGGATGTGTTGTGGTTGGTAAGCCCAGCCACTTCACGACCTCTATCGAAATGAGGTTCTTTTGGCTCCCGCTGTCGACAATGAACTGTAGCGGGGAGCCCTTTACCCACATCTGGGAGTGGAAGAGACACTCCTCCTCCTCTGGATCTTTGAGTTCCTCCTTCTGGATCTTCGTGGTGGCAATAATGGCGTTGGGCTCCGCATCGATAATCTACTTCCCTTTGTCATTCCCCTTGTCATGTTCTAACTCAGAGTCGAAACATGAATTTGATTCTGAAACCTTTAGCTCAGCCACCAGTGACTACTTGGCTCGACACTCACTTGTGTTGTGAGTGGAGCTCTTATGGAACTCACACCACTTTCTTGTGTCCTTTTTTCGCTTCACAACACTATTCTTTGCTTGCAGCTTTGGCAGGTTGTCTTGGGCCGCACTGCCTTGGCTTTGTCCTTTGTTCTGTAGTTTGGGGGCACCTTTCCCTTGCTTCATATTTGTAGATCCAAAGTCTCGCTTCTTCTGTTTAAACTTTTGCTTGACCTTGACGTCATATTGGTATGTCGTTCCGAGCGAGGGGATGTTCAGGAATTCTATTTCTTCCTGGATGTATTTGTGCAGGCAACTGTGGTATTTGAGTACCAAATGCTGCTCCAAATCCTTGATACCCAACTTTGTGCGAAGGGTATGGAAAATATTGGTAAACTCCAGCACGTCTTGATCCCTTCCCTGTCGCAGCGTGGTTCACTTTATGTATTGATCCTCATAGCTTCCTACAGGGTAGTACTGCTTCTTGATGGCATCCTGGAATGAATTACAAGTGGGTGTGGATGAAAATAGTGAGCCTGTACTTTCATCCTTCTACTTGCAATATGTTTCCCACCAGTCCTTGATGTGGGGGGCTGCTATGAGAAGAGCGAAAATAATCTTTTCCTAACTGGAAAAATCATGAACAGAAAAATAACCCTTTAGTAGATTTAACCATTTACCGATGACATCTGTGTCTATCTGACCCTCAAATATGGGGATTTCAAAATTAACTTGTACCTTAAATAGTGTGGCGTTTCCCGAGTAGCTGTTGGAAGCTGATGCGTCACCCCTAGGTAGCCACTGAAGGATCTTGGCAAAGTTGTCCATCATCGTGTTCCTTTGTCACTCAAGGGCTTATTCGAGCAAGATTTTTATAGGATCTCCTACCCCCTCATCTTTCTTTTCATCCACCATGGGAGGCCATCGAGATTTGTGAGGCTAGTCTTGCAAAGGTTCGACCAGTTCAAGCCCTAACTCCTTATATCCCGATCTCGTTGGGGACATGCAAAGAAAAATAGAGTAAAAGCAGACCGCTCTGATACCACTGATCTAGAATTAAACAAGAACGCAACAAATTACAGAGATAACCATAAACACAGAGATGCAACGAAAATAATACTTCATTTCATTAATGTAAAATACTGAAATATGCTTACAAACAACAGTGGAAATAAACCAGCTAGGGCAATGGTAGCTTATCTCTGAGAAGAGATGTGTTAGCTACATGCCTCTGAACTATGTTACAATGAGGTTTGAAGGCCTATTTATTGTTGAGAAATAATGGAAAACCCTAAACATCCAAAAACCTAACCCTAGAAGATGAAACGCCAAATTGTAGGCCTCGTTTGGGTAAATTGGTACATCAACTTCCCGGGGTCGTAACTTTGGCATATGATCTCTGTTTGACGCACACAATATCTCGTTAGAAAGATCTATCCAAGAACTACAACTTTGGGGAGAGCAACATCGGTCCATGGACCCATGTTGCTCCCAGTTTTACCAAAAAATGTCATTTGGGGCCTCAAAATGGCTTCGAAAGTTCAGGACCCGAAACACTGCTAAAAATAGTAAACTGTGCTACAATTAAGGAAACTGAAAAGCTGAAACAAACAATGGTGGGGGTCTAAGTAGACTGGGTAGGTGGCCACCAATATCCACCTGGATTAGTAATGGATTAGCAGAATCCACAAACAAGAACCTCATCAGAATTATCAAAAGGACTATTGATCAAAATCACAGGAATTGGCACAAAGAATTAACATTTTCTCTATGGGCAGAAAAGATTACTCAGAAAGCATCTATTGGTTCTTCTCCTTTTGCTTTAGTTTATGGAAAAGAAGTTGTTCTTCCTACAAACTTAGCAATCTCATCTCTTGCCCTAGTACAATTCATCAATGAAAACCCTTCTTCTTCTCTCCAGGCTAGATAATTTTAGATTCTCAAGCTTGAAGAAGAAAGGGAAAAGGCTAAAGCAACCTAGTTCCATCATCAACAATTAGTCAAAGCTTCTTTTGACACAACTTCTACCAGTCGAAAAACTCTTGAAGTAGGTGACTTGGTTTTGAAATGGGACAAAGCACACGAGGAAAAAGCTAGACATACCAAATTCCAAAGGCTATGGCTTGGCCCTTTTCAAATCATCAATAAAATTGGACAATCAATGTTTCTTTTACAAGACTTGTTAGGTAATAAGGATTCTTTGCCCATTAATGGGAAAATTTTGAAAAAATACTTTTCCTAGGAGATAACCTCTTCCAATTTTGTACATATTTCTTTTTAGGAAAACAAAGGTTAACTAGTATTTATTTTTGGCTTTTCAAAATAAAATATTTCATAGCATTTCTGTTTTTTTCTTTTACAAGAAAGCAAGAGTTAAAAGAAATAATTAGGGCATTTGAATACTAAAGTAAACTTGATTTCTTTAGAAAAACCTAATCTTGCTTAAAACATTTATTCCACGAACAAACTCTTATCTTTATAGAATATTAAGGTTTTGTTATTAGTCAAGAATATAATCTCTAATCTAGTAAGGACTTTCTTTAGATGAGTATCTTAAAAACTCTATCATTATCACCCAAAATTCTCAAAAGAACTAATGATTCACCCCATATGTTAAAATTTTCGTTTTTCAGAGTGTAATTCTAAAATATATAAACTTAGAAGATAAAAAGTCTCATTACAAGCTTGTTTACCATGTTCATAGGGAAGTGATTAAACCGATATTACCAATAATGCATATCAAACAGGGTAATAGCTAATGATATCCTCAATCAGAAGAAAAGAGGTCTCATCAAGAGCCAACTTGTTCAATTTAGTTACAACCAGTGAATGGCATTGTCATTTGTAGGTTACATGCCTAAACAATTTGTTTTAAGAAACCAAAAAAGAAAAAGATTACATTCAAAAAAGGAAAAAAGGGACAAGCTCCAAGTGAGATTCAAAGCAAGTGAATATCATTTTGAAATTTGAAAATTCATACAGATGGGATAATGAATCATTGTTGCTTAAAAGAGAACCCTGTCGAGGCTATGAACTCTTGCTGGTAGCAGAGGCTCTATCTGTGATAAATGAGTAAACACCAAAAAACTATTCTGCAGAAGACACCTGCTATATTACTTTAAATCTGATTATTGACTGATGTGAACATTCATACTTCTATCATTACAAGAGTAAAGTAATTAAATAAATAAATTGAGCAAGTAATGATGATTCAAGAGAAATTTTGTTTACCTTATAATTCATGTAATCATTATTCTTATAACTCTAATTACTTTGAAAAGTTTTTAGAAATTTCATAAAACTACTCAGAGATAACTGGTTCTTCCAAGTGAATTGCCAATTGTTGTACTATGAAACAACCCCCCATTTAAAAAGAACAACAACTAAGGTTAGAATTATAAATGGGGACCCTTTTAAATTTTTAGGCTTAGGATAATAATTCCTAAATCTAAGAAAATACCTAGCAAAACCTTGCAAAACGAACTAAGGATGATATCCACATCGCAAATCGCAACTTGCACTTTGTCGGATGACTATCTTAAAACAACTTCAAAAAAAATTGCAATCTGTGATTAGGTCTCCCGCTGTGATAACCTGATAAATAGCATGTTATGAAACTAGCTCAATAAAAGATAGAAAAGATAGATCAATTGCTTAGAATTCAGCCTCTTCGAGGGGGCAACCTCCTTTACATTACATAAATGAACAATTATTGGATGATTCAAATGACAAAACCTCCTTTCTATATAGGAGTCTAAGGAGTAACAATATAACCCAGCCGACCTAACAATAATAATCTAAAGCCACAAAAATAACAATAGAGGGATTCAATGGGGCACAGTAATAACAATATGGGGATAATAGGGGCACAACAATATTAATAAGGGATGTAACTACAATAGTAATGGGGTAATCACTAGTATTATAGGGACCCAACATGCCCCTCTCCTTCAAAAAAGTGTTGTCCTCAACGCTTGAGTAGTTTTGGATGCTTCTGTATAAAATTCTCATCCTCCCATGTGGAATCTTCAGCGGATAAGTTCTTCCACTTGATAAGATACTCCGAAATTGATCGATTTCGTAGCTGTCAAGTTCTTGTTTCTATGACTGCTTACGGTTCCAATATAATTTTTTCCTTCCTCGTCAAGTTCTAGCAATATTGTTTGAACTGGGAGCTTGTCGCCTATAAACTTCTTTAAACATGAAACATGGAAAACTGGGTGCAATCGAGAAGCTACAGGAAGCTCCAATTTGTATTCCATAGTACCAATCTTTGGCAACACCTTGTATGGACCATAATACTTTGGTGATAATTTATTATCCTTCTTAGCTTTCTTGAGGGACATTTGCTTATATGGTTGTAGTCGTAGGAATACCCAATCACCTACATCAAAAATTCTTTCACTGCGATGTTGATCTGCTTGTTGTTTCATTCTATTCTGTGCCAACACAAGGTTATCCTTTACGAGTTGGAGGACTTGTTGTTGATGTTCGATGTGATGTTACACTGCTTGAACCTTAGAATTTTCTCTTAAATATGATGTGATGTATGGTGGTTGATATCCATAAAGTGCCATAAATGGGTTTATTTTTTTTGTTATATCGAAGGATGTGTTATACCACCATTCAACCAGAGGCAACCATTTGACCCATTATGTCTGTTTATCAGATACAAAGCAACAAAGATATCCTTCCAAACATTTGTTTTATCTCAGTTTGCCCATCAGATTGAGGATGATAAGATGAGCTATGAGCTAACTGTGTACCAAGACAAGAAAATAATTATGTCCAAAAATTTCCAATGAAAATGGGATCTCTGTCACTTACAATAATCTTTGGGTTTCCATGTAGCTTTTGAATTGTTTCCATAAATGCAGTAGAAAATGTACTGGCTTTAAATGGATGTGATAATGCACAAAAGTGTGCATACTTGGTAAGTCTATCAACTACCACCATGATGACACACTTTCCCTCAGACTTGGGTAAACCTATGATAAAATCCATTGAAACCTCCTCCCAACGTTGGCTTGGAATGGATAAAGGTTGTAATAGACCCGGTGTCTTAATTGTTTCAACTTTATTTTGTTGGCAAACCAAACATTCTGCCACAAATTTTTGAATATCCGATTTAAGGCCATCCCAAAAAAGTTCCTTCTTATCCCTGTGGTAAGTTTTTAAAAATCCTGAGTGCCCTCCTAAGGGAGAAGTGTGCAATTCCATAAGAATCCTTTTTTAGTTGGGAATTCTTACAGAGGTATAAGCGATCTTTGTACCATAAAGAATCATTTTGCCAGCTAAGTGTATCAGACGTAATGGAATCTTTTTGTAACTTTCGAATAAGTGCCCGCACTTCTTCGTCATTCTTCCATTCCTCCCTTGCTTCATTTATCCAATTTGGTTGGATAATAGAAATGGCACACAACAATGCTTCCACATCCTCATCCTTTCTTGAGAGTGCATCTGCCACCACATTTTGCTTCCATTTTTTGTAGATGATTTCAAAGTCATAACCCAACATCTTTGTGACCCACTTTTGTTTCTCTTCAGAGGATAATCTTCGTTCTAAAAAGTATTTAAGGCTATCATGATTCGTTTTTACCTTGAAGTGTCTTCCCATTAGGTAGGGTCGCCATTTCTTAAGTGCATGGAGTATTGCCAACATTTCCTTCTCATAAATAGCTTTGTGTAAAAACTTTCCCTTGATTGGATGACTTTCAAAAGCAATGGGTCTTTCATCTTGCATTAAAACAGCACCAATTCCATTTCCTGAAGCATCACATTCCACAATAAAGGTTTTTGTGAAGTCCGGTGTAGCTAAGACCGGTGCTTGGCACATTGCCTCTTTAAGATGTTTGAAGGCCTTTGTTGCTTCTGGAGTCCATGAAAATGCATCTTTCTTCAATAATGTTGTTAGAGGTGCTGCTATTCTCCCATAATTCTTAACAAACTTGCGATAATACCTTGTCAACCCGAGAAATCCTCGTAGATGCTTTATGGATGTCGAGATTTTCCATTCCTTAATGGCTTTAATTTTGCTAGGGTCTGCCTTAACTCCTTCATGAGATACCATATGACCCAGATATTCCACCCTCTTGTACTCCAAAGAAACATTTGGATCTTTTTGCATATAATTGTTTCTCCTCTAATAATTGTAGCACCCTGTCAACATGTTCAACATGATCCTTCCAAGACTTGCTGTAGATTAGTATATCATAAAAAAATACTAACACAAATTTTCTAAGGAATGGTTTGAAAATGGAATTTATCAAACCTTGAAATGTTGAAGGTGCATTGGTAAGGCCAAAAGGTATGACCAAAAATTCATAATGACCCTCATGAGTTCTAAATTATGTTTTTGGAATGTCTTCAGTCTTCATTCTGATTTGATGATATCCTGAACGAAGATACAACTTGGTGAAGTAAATTGATCCATGCAATTCATCCAGTAATACATCAATGACAGGAATGGGAAACTTATCTTTAATAGTGAGCTTGTTGAGCTCCCTATAATCCGGACACATGCGCCATGATCCATCCTTCTTGTGCACTAATACTACTAGAGAAGAGAAAGAACTTTGACTCTAGTTGAATTATACCAGCCTCTAGCATTTCTGCAACCATACATTCAATTTCACTCTTTTGGGCATAAGGATATTTGTACAGCCTAATGTTTGGAGGAACACTTCCTGGAATCAGATGAATAGCATGATCATGATCACGAATAGGTGGGAGACCTTTGGGAGTCTCAAATACCTTGGAATGATTGTCCAAGACTTTTTGGAGATCTAGAGAAATAGATGATTCCAATGTGGAAACATCTAGCAAACATAATTGTGCAATTACACCCATTTGTTCCTTTTTTAAAAGCTTTGTCATACCGTTAGAGCTGATTATCTTTCCCGGTTTCCCTGCAATACCCCTTAATTCAACTTCCTTTTGCTTCCACAGAAACTTTCATGAAAAGTTCTTGAAAATTAAAAGCTATTGTACCCAAGGATTGTAGCCATTGGACTCCTAGTACAACATCAACACCTCCCATTGGAATGGAAAGCATTGGGCTAGTCAATACATATTCTCCCATCGATAGCTTGATATTATGGCACTTTCTATTATTGTTCTTCCATTTGCAACCATCACACTCTGGTGCTGGATATAAGAAGCAATTCAATTCTTTTGCTACCTTACAATGAATAAAATTGTGGGTACTTCCTGAATCAATCAACACTATTACCTTTTTCGTCTTGATTTGTCATTCTATCTTGATGGTTTGAGGAGTGGTAATTCCCGCCAATGCATTACAAGATATGGTTGAATTCATTTCTTCTTTATATAGGCTTTGTTCCTGGAGTATATCCTATTCTTTTGACTTTTCTTGCTCCTTTTCTTCTTCCTCTTCGCAAACTATGTAGAATAATTTCTTCTCAGCACACTTATGACCTTTAGTGTATTTGCTATCACAACTATAACAAAGCCCTTTTTCTCTTTTTTCTTCCAATTGTTGTGGTGTCAACCTTATAGGTTGTGGAAGACTAGGGGAAACAACACTTCCATCTTTATAGTTGTGTGGTATGCTTCCTGGTTGCCATAATTTTGCTTTCCATTTTTCTTGCTAACCTGAATGCCTTCTCTAATGAATCAGGTTCCCAAAGGCGAACATCATGTTGGATATTATCCTTTAAAGTCCCTATGAACACATCAATCTTATGCTCCTCTCAAATATTTTTTACCCTTATGTTCAATTTTTGAAACTCCTCAATGTGCTCCATTATTGAACCCTTTTGTTTGAGACTTATCAATTGGCTAAAAAAAGGTGTTGCTTTTTGTATCCTCATAATGTGCTGTCAATTCTTCCGTAAAAATTGCCCAAGCGATAATTTGTTTACGAGAGCAAAGCCATTGATACCATACAAACTGATTTGGTTCCAAATATAAAGTTGCAATACGTACCTTTTGTGTGTTTTGCACATTATTGAGATTGAAAAATTGCTCCATCTGTAATATCCATGTTGCGGGATCCTTACCATCAAACTTCCTCATATCGATTTTTGGAATATGGTGGGTCTTCGATCCCACATTAGAGTCTATTAAATCATGATTAACATTTCTTTTGTTCGCATCATCAATTTCCTTTACTACCTTTTCACCATTAGTAAGTATTTCTTGTAGAAAATTTGTCAAATCTGTCTTCAAATCTGCCATGTCTCTCTTCAAATATTTCTTCAAATCTGCCATGTCTCTCTTCAAATATGTCTTCAAATCTATCTTCAAATTGTCCATCTTAGCTTCCATGCCCTTTATCTTAGATTCCACGCCATTTATCTTAGCTTTTGTTATCTTTTGTGAGAGTGACATTTGTTGCGTTTGTTCTTGTAATTTTGATATATCATGTAGCATTTCTTCCTCTTCTTCATGAGTCATGCTAGAGCTTTCAGGTTGCTTACTAGGTGTTTGCATTTTCTTTCCTCGGGGCATCAGTTACCGATAATAATGATCTACTATACCCTTTGAATTCCTTCAAAATAAATTTTCAAACCAATCTTAAGCAAAAATTTAAAAGAATCTACACACCTTTTTTCACTTTATAGGAGCTCAATATTGCCTCTGATGTATCTCTGTACTTTTGGATCATCCAATTATGAAATTGTGACCTGCAGTAGCCCTCTGTGTCCTCTTTCCAATGCCACTAGTCTGATCCAAATTGGATTCTCCAAGGAAGAGTTATGCGAAATCTACCACAGTGACCTGATTATAGACTAGTTCAGTAGAGCAAACTTGTATGACGTGCCATGAGTCACTATTTTGGCCTTTGGCTCTAAAAAATATATACAAGAAACTACAGTCCATCCTCTTTCTATACCTTACGAAATTTCAATCCAATGCTCAGAGAGAAAGTTATGACCATTTTCCCCAGGTCACCTGTTTGGAATGTAATTCAGGAGTCTGCAAAAAGACCAACTTCCTCAGATCATATCTTTGCAAATATAGCACGAAAAGCTCTGAAATTTGAACCCTAGGTTCAGCGCAATTTCTTCTCAATGGGTTTTTTCTTTAGCTTCTGAAACATCGCAGAAATTTTTTTATAGCGAAAATGCCACGATGACCTATTTGGAGCAGCAAAACCCTAGAATCCAAAGCTCTGATACCAAATGTTATGAAACCAGCTCAAGAAAAGATAGAAAAGATAGATCAATGCCTTAGAATTCAGCCTCTTCGAGGGGGAACCCTCCTTTACATTACATAAATGAACAATTCTTGGATGATTCAAATGACAAAACCTCCTTTCTCTATATAGGAGTCTAAGGAGTAACAATATAACCCAGCCGACCTAACAATAATAATATAAATCCACAAAAATAACAATAGAGGTATTCTATGGGGCACAGTAATAACAATATGGGGATAATAGGGGCACAACGATATTAATAAGGGATGCAACTACAATAGTAATGGGGTAATCACTAGTATTATAGGGACACAACCACAACACCTTGTCATTTCCAATCACATTTCACACTTCGCTTACTTCACAAGAAACTTAGCCATGCCATTAGAATGTCCATTAGTGATTTGTGAAATGCGATATTGCGATATCCGAAATCAATTTTCGTTTGATGCATTTGGTAGAGCTATAATCTATCCCTTTAAAGATTGTGATGCACGATTAAGAGCAGTAAAATGTGTGAAATAATTACGTTTTAAATACCAAAATGAATGAATTGACAGGTTAATAAATATCTAGTGGCCCGAGGAAGGATAATCATTTTCCAGGTTATGGGTAGTTAACATTGAATATCTCATTAAACATTTCTCACAATCCAAAGTCATTTCAGAGAAGCTTTCATTCTTAATTACCTAATATCGTCTGCGCTGATATATCTTGTCTATTCCAGGCAAGCTACAAAAGACATGTCACTAAGAAAGGTGACGCAGAAACAATGAAAGCAAACCATTGTTGAATTTGAGTTTACAGATATGGCTCCTATCTTCATTGATATAGTTTGTGATGCTGCCGAAGGTGTAACAGCTTGGGAAGTTATTTACAATAGGTTGGAGGACGAACATCCTAAAATCACTATTATGAGAGAAGCAACTGATTCAACAAGGCCTTCAGGACTTCAATATAGAGATGCTTCCTGTTCTTTCCTTCATAGGACAGGAGAAAGAGCTAAAATCGTCCCATACATGGATCAAGTGGGTGATCGAAAACCTTATCATTGAAGATAGGCAATTGAAGAATTCAAGAATGGATCTCATGGGTTCGTTCAGAGTAGAGGACTTGAAGAAAATGTACCACATACTTGACCCCACACGATATCTAGGAGAACACATTTGTGGCTAACTTCGCAAAGAAGAACCCAGACCCGTTCAAGCTAATTCAGGGTTGGAGAGTGTTGGACAACAATTTCAAATATGACAAATTAGGTATGTATGCTATAGCCTCTTTGGAAAACCCCTACAACTATGCAGCAGCTATGTTATGTAGATTGTATGGGCTACCCAATGTTGGAAATAATACTGAGAGGGGGGGGTGAATCAGTATTATCAGATCAGATAAAACTTTTTCAATTTCATACTCAGATTCATACACGCAGCTTCAGTTAAGGATATCAGCGTATATACACGACTTCGTTAAGGGCAACTAGCGTACATGCAGTAATCTTATGATTCAGTTAGCTTATCTTCAGTAAATGCATCAGAAAATTATTAACCATATTAATAGTAAACAGGTGCAGTATAACAGAACAGATCATCACACAAAGGCCACACACATGAACACCATGATATAAGGTGGAAACCCAATGTGGGTGAAAACCACCTGCTGCAATTTGTTTCTATCTTCCTTTAATAAGAAACTTCTTTTACAATGTACTGGTGCAGTCCTTTACCAGCACGCAGGATACAACCTGCAGAGGGCTACAACCCTCATAACTTTTGTACTAGCCGATCCATTTACTAGTACGTAGGTGCCTACCTACAGAATGCTTAAACCTTTACTCGTTTTCCAGCTGCTCCTGGAAGGGAGCTACAACCCCCTGGCTCTTGTACTGGCTGATATGTTTACCAGTACGTAGGTGCCGGCCTACAATCTTCCCGGGACCACGTTTCATACATTTTCATACTGGATCCATAAGACAATCACCATTGTAGTACAACCTGCATCATCAATCACTGAAACACCCAATACTGAATCACTGAAACCTTGTCAACAACATCATAACAACAACTAGATCCAACTCCATCTTCAAATATCATACTTCACATTGTATACGCTACTTGGATGAGCCCAACCTGCGTGTATACGCTCTTTTACCAAAACCAACCTGCGTACAGATCTGCAAATTCAAGCTTAAAACTCCGCAGCTATATCAGACATCAAAACATACCCAGATTATAATAATAATAAACATGCGTCAGTAGATCTAGTCTGTCCACAGTCAAACCATATGAAGATAATTATTCCAAGCCTTGAGATCTCGTTCCATCATCCTCCACATGAGTGAAACCTTGGTTCAGATCACCAACCCATAACCAGCATTTTGGATCTCACACTTCCTCAGATCTTCATTACTCACACACACTCACTCATGCTTCTGGCCTAATGATCTTTCTCCTTATATAGCTTTAGGCCCTTCACAATACCACGGTCCAAAACCATAGTAACCCACTACCATCAACTCAATACTAGGGATCAACACGTCTGTCGAGACTCCATGGTCCAAAACCATAGGCACAAATTCCAAGGAATAACTACCACGGACCAAAAGTAAGCTTTCTGACATGTACGCTCTTTTCCATTCATGAAACTGTGTGTATACCCTACTTGGTATATAGCGAACCTGCGTACACGCGACTTGGTATATAGTGAACCAGCGTGTATACGCGACTTGGGCTTAATGAACCTGCGTGTATGAACTTTCTTGGCCTGCTGTACTAAGATTTGTCCTCTGATTAAGTTGCCATCACCTGTACCAACCTCTGAGTGAGTTGCCATCAAGGACAACACTTGAATCATAATGCCAACAATCTCCCCCTTTGGACTTGATGGCAACCACCACACCAAGTCACTCTCCCCCTTTGACATCAAGGGCAAAGGGCGGACCAAGATATTCTCCTCTTTGGTATACCTTTTGCTGTACATACTCCCCCTGAGTACCTGCTGAAATCTCCAAATGTGCTCCCCCTTTGTATATGCCAAAGTGTACCAATCTGTCCATGCTCCCCCTGAGTACATGCTGAAGTTTCTGATTTGGCTCCCCTTTGTATTAATCCATCCATGCTCCCCCTGAGCAGATGCAGGTTCTAAGACCAGCAATTCATTCAAGACCATGACTATCATTCATCATATATGATCTGTACCATAAGCATCAGCCTGCAATACCATTCCTTTGATCAAACAACAAGATGTATCATTTAGCTTCATAGACTTTATCAACAACTTGTAACCATAATGCCAACAATGCATTGTTTGAGGTATATGCTCCCCCTGAGCTTGTGCCATCTGTTTTCAGTTAGATCTGATCATGCATACATCAGTAATAAGCATCAAGATATCATCATCATCAAGTTAGGATTAAAACACTTCTAGCATCTTAAGACATTTCCAGACCTCCTCAGCAGACTATAACTGTTAACCAATAGAGCATATACTGGACTGAATCATATCAGACCCCTTTTCTGAGCCTATCCCCAATGCATTTCTTCAGACTGACATATACGCGATTTTGCAGTGTGAAACTCGCGTATATACGCGACTTCCCTTAATTAAACTTGTGTATGAGAATTAGAACACTGAAGTTCTATACCTTCAGCTCCCCCTGAGTCTGTTATGTCTGTGTTGTGCTGAGTACCTTGTGCTGTGCCACATCTTTCTGACTGAACTTCCTTCTTCTTCCATATCTTCAGGCATGTTGATGATTTCTTCTTATCATGAGCTTTGTTCCTGCAATCCTTTGCTCTATGTCCAAACTTGTTACATGCATAGCATCTTACATGTTTCATATTCCTCCTATAGCAATCAGCAGCTTTGTGGCCAAACATATTGCAAGAAAAGCAATATCCATTAAAGTACCTTGAGTGTGATGATCTTTCTGCATGATGGTCTTGAAACCTTCTTCTTCTACATATGGCTGCAACATGTCCAAGATTATGACATACATAACATTCAACATTATTCATGGGAGGAGTAACGGATTTTCTTTGAGGAGTCTCTTTCCTTGACTGTTGATGGGGTTGTCCTTTCATTTCCTTGTAGAGCCTTTTAGATTTTGCATTAGAGATTCTTGTCTTACTTTGTGAACCAGATTCACCTTCAATAGACTCATGAAAACCAATACCAGTTTTGATAGCAGGGGACCTTTGACTACTAAGAATATCATCCAAGATCTTAGTACTATCTTGAAATCGTAATAGTTTTTCTTCTAATTTACTTTTCAAGATATTTACCTCAACTTGATGTTGTTCTTCTTTTTCCAGACATTAATTCTTCAAGGTCTCTTCAGCTTTCCTTCCTTCATCCAACTGATGCCTTAGTTCGAGGATCTTGTTTTCTTGCTCTTTATTCAGCGCTAGCAGCATTTGTCGAATTCTGGATGCACATTCCAACTGATCTTTTAATATGATGATTTCTTCTTTGAGGGAATTCTCCCTTTTTCTAGGTAGATCTTGCTGATCTATGATTTGATCTGATGCTTCATTTGCTTGTCCATCTTCAATCTGAGGTGATTCAGGATCTAAATACTTGCTTCCACTCAACGGTAGGTTGTCATTGTTCCTTTGAGCTGTCTTCTTCTTCTAACGTGCTTTCTTCCCCATTGTTCTACGAATCTCCTTCAAGCGATCAAGCTTCTCTGAAGGACCCACTCTGATACCAATTGTTGGAAATAATACTGAGAGGGGGGGGTGAATCAGTATTATCAGATCAGATAAAACTTTTTCAATTTCATACTCAGATTCATACACGCAGCTTCAGTTAAGGATATCAGCGTATATACGCGACTTCGTTAAGGGCAACTAGCGTACATGCAGTAATCTTATGATTCAGTTAGCTTATCTTCAGTAAATGCATCATAACATTATTCACCATATTAACAGTAAACAGGTGCAGTATAACAGAACAGATCATCACACAAAGGCCACACACATGAACACCATGATATAAGGTGGAAACCCAATGTGGGTGAATACCACCTGCTGCAATTTGTTTCTATCTTCCTTTAATAAGAAACTTCTTTTACAATGTACTGGTGCAGTCCTTTACCAGCACGCAGGCTACAACCTGCAGAGGGCTACAATCCTCATAGCTTTTGTACTAGCCGATCCATTTACTAGTACGTAGGTGCCTACCTACAGAATGCTTAAACCTTTACTCGTTTTCCAGCTGCTCCTGGAAGAGAGCTACAACCCCCTGGCTCTTGTACTGGCTGATATGTTTACCAGTACGTAGGTGCCGGCCTACGATCTTCCCGGGACCACGTTTCATACATTTTCATACTGGATCCATAAGACAATCACCATTGTAGTACAACCTGCATCATCAATCACTGAAACACCCAATACTGAATCACTGAAACCTTGTCAACAACATCATAACAACAACCAGATCCAACTCCATCTTCAAATATCATACTTCACATTGTATACGCTACTTGGATGAGCCCAACCTGTGTGTATACGCTCTTTTACCAAAACCAACCTGCATACAGATCTGCAAATTCAAGCTTAAAACTCTGCAGCTATATCAGACATCAAAACATACCCAGATTATAATAATAATAAACATGCGTCAGTAGATCTAGTCTGTCCACAGTCAAACCATATGAAGATAATTATTCCAAGCCTTGAGATCTCGTTCCATCATCCTCCACATGAGTGAAACCTTGGTTCAGATCACCAACCCATAACCAGCATTTTGGATCTCACACTTCCTCAGATCTTCATTACTCACACACACTCACTCATGCTTCTGGCCTAATGATCTTTCTCCTTATATAGCTTTAGGCCCTTCACAATACCACGGTCCAAAACCATAGTAACCTAATACCATCAACTCAATACTAGGGATCAACACGTCTGTCGAGACTCCATGGTCCAAAACCATAGGCACAAATTCCAAGGACTAACTACCACGGACCAAAAGTAAGCTTTCCGACATGTACGCTCTTTTCCGTTCATGAAACTGCGTGTATACCCTACTTGGTATATAGCGAAGCTGCGTACACGCGACTTGGGATATAGTGAACCAACATGTATACGCGACTTGGGCTTAATGAACCTGCGTGTATGAACTTTCTTGGCCTGCTGTACTAAGATCTGTCCTCTGATTAAGTTGCCATCACCTGTACCAACCTCTGAGTGAGTTGCCATCAAGGACACCACTTGAATCATAATGCCAACACCCAATAATACTAAGTTTTCAATAGAATGGATCCCTCTGATTGATGCCTGTGTTAATTCCCTTATCGTGAATTATCTCTCCATCCTATCTAACAACTTAGCCACCACCATTACCGAATATCAGCAGAAGAAAGCCTCCTCTTCAAATAACCTCCCTCTGTTCTATTTTAGTTCCTACATTATGGATGTTATCTGTTTTTGCATGACATTTCCAACCATGGGTTGGAAATGGACCTTACAGGACCCCTACCCAATCCATCTCAGTCATAAACAAATATGGGAATCACATTACATAGCTCACCTCTATAAGATATTTCATGTTGTTGTGCTGCCCCTGCATCAAATAATCTTCAATAAGAAAGCCCCTAGGTTTTCCCAAGAAGCCACAACAAACCTATTTACTGTCGACAAATATTTCATTGAAGAATGTTTCACCTACATTAGGGTTTTTGGTAGCACAACTGATCCACATGTCCTTCCTTTATATGTTTCTGATAAATTATTAGCAAGAGAGATTTCCTACTAGACAGTGGGAAAGGGCCTGACTAAAGTTCTCAAAGATGGCAAGAAGTCATTATGGCCCCCTTTCCCTGTCAAATGTGGTTGTTTTTCTTTAGTGAATTTTGTTCATGCTACTAAAGAGTCAGCACATATGGAAGCCATCAAGCTTCATACGTTGCCTAAGAGGAAATTTGATCCAAACAAAGTGGCATATAATGTCACTACTAGAGTAAAGCTCAAACCATACAACCACGAAGATAATTATTTTGAAGACTTGCTACAGTCAACTATATCCTTCGAACAAGCGTTCGGATGGAAAAAGGCGAATTTGAAACCTAAAGATTTTCAAAGCTTTCAACAATTTAGAAATGAGAGGCTCTCGATGATCCCAATGCATCTTTTAAAGCTCGACGATAAGCCTAGGCCAAGTGTCACTGTTGATAGTGGAGCATGGAAAATTTTAGGGGCTAATGTTCGCCCAGTGGGCTAATTTTCCATGATTTTTCCACAAAAAAGATTTGCCAATTTCCAATTTTATAAAAGACGATTCGCCCAAATTTTAGAATATAAAATTATTTTACCTTAAAAATCGCCAACATTATAGAGAGACTATATATAAAATAATTATAAATTTGATTAATTTTACAAATATATCAATAAACATTTATAATTTGCATATTAGGGATTAGTGAGATTCGCCAATGTTTTAAACTTCAAGAAAATTTTCCATCCTTAAAATTTTCCTTGTAGTGGAGGTCCTAACTCTCAAGTAGATTCTCAGGTAAAGACTGAGAAGACACCAGACACAGGGAAACCCCAAGATGCAAACAACACAGTTGAGTCCAGTAGGAAGTCAGCTGAGAAACATGTGATGAGCACCCCGACTACATAGATCAGTTCAGAGGTCAAAGGTAGTATTTTGCAGTAGGAGTGGGATCAGTTTAATTAGAAATTGCAAGGCACTCCCAAAGCCACAAATACCCAAGAGACAGTGGAATGTACAATTTCTCTACATGTTCATAAGGATACAGAGCCCAATTCTATCAGTGAACAGTCCAAGCCTATGGAGGAACAAGCGAAAACATCCCAACATACTGAAATTATCCCTACTATGCCCACATCAGAAATTGTTTTGAAATTAATTGAAATACCTCCACTTGATGTGTTCTATAGCCCTCTCCATAAGGTTGTAGTTAGAAGGTAGAGAAAAATGAGAAGGGTAGATACACCCGAATTCTCACCTGGAAAGAAGCCGATGGACGTTGTTTGGTATGATATTCCTTTCAATGCAGCTGAGAACTTGACTAGACTATCACAGTCCATAGGAGCATACGCATCGGCCACTATGGACAAGGCCACTGAAGTCTCTACTTTACTAAGGGAAAAAGAGGAGAGGATTGCACAACTCGAACAAGAGCTCGAGGCAGAGAAAGCAAGTGTAAACAAGCAAGCGACTGAGCAGCTTGCACAATTGCAGAAAGTTATGGAGGTCTTGAAAATAAGCCATGAAGCCGATATATCGGCCCAAAACATGAAACTCCAAGAAATGCAACAATCCATGGAAACATACAAAGATTTTCCCACTACTGAGGAGTTTATTAAAGAGGCACTGGAATTAAATTCCCTTCTGGTGAAACAACAAAAGTATTTCTGCCAAAAGATGTCACACATTACTCCCTATCTGACTACTAGCAACCAGCTGACATATAAGGCAATCGACCAGAGAACTGAGTTTAATGATTTAAACACCAGAATCTCTGAGTTCATTGAATGGCAAGAAATAGAAGACAGAAGGAAATCCAATCTACCCGAGATTGAGGAAAAATATAAAGACATTCTCTTCATGGATTGGGATGTGAGAATCAAACAGACCGAGCTAGCAGTCGCAAGGGTAGCCAGGGTATCAAAGAATATCATTAAGACAGTGAAGCACATCATGTTTGCCACCACTCTCATTAAAGAAGGCAATCTGAAAGAAATTCCTGATTTAAGTGCTTTGTATAAAAGTTGGCATGAAAAGGCGGGGAGTCAAAGAGAGGCAATTACAAAATTGACCACGACCAACTCGGAGTCATATTGGTAGTATCTTGTTAAGCCACATAGCCAGATTATGACTCTCAACTATTCCATTCATACGACTCAACAGATGCTGCCACCGCTCACCAATGCGATCTTCACAAGATAGCTGAGGGCACATTTCAGGGCACCTCCTCAAATTTAACCGATGACCGAATTTTGCGATTTAAAGGACAAGTTGGCAGACAACAAGTCATCCTCTTAGTTCTGTTCATTTAGCCTCTGTTTATTTTTGGAGTTAGTTACCTAGTTAGGAGGAAGGTTGTTTGAAACCCCCTCAAATTTTATATAATATATTTTTGTACATTAGTTAGAATAACATTTATATCCTTCTCATGCATTTAGAGAAGGGTCCAGAATTTTATCAAAAACATTTGCAAAGAATGCACTATTGTAATTTTGTGAATGCTTTGGTGAAATTATGGAACATGATCGTTTCTTTTAGATATCAAACTACTTTCCTTTGTTGATGCACTTTTGTATTCTTGGGAGACAATTTGATTTGAAGAAAGAAGTTGGTCTATGTCATTTGTTAAATGAGCAGGACTTCACACATATGGTACTATTATCTTGTATGATTGATTCTATTTACATTTAATTAGTGGCAAAATTTTACTTTCATGAATTTTATGTGAGATTTATTGTCTCTGTTAAGCGTTAATTGCACTTTTGTATGATGCCTCGCTGAAATTGTGATTTTCATATATGACTCATCATATGCGATATATTTTATAAATTCCTTTGACTAACTATTTATTCAAAGGAATTATGTTTTACATTATCATCTCTGTTTAGTTGTGTTTAGTATTTATTATCACATATTAAAAAAAAATCTTTGTAGATCGCATACCACACAGGAATACCTGGGTTTATATTAGAATAAGCTAGTTAGAGATTTGCATCATAGAATAGGTCATCTAGATTATCATTATTCTATTGCAAACACTCATGAACCACCCACTCTCATCTTAAAACCCATATTGGGAAACTGGTCCCATTATCCCCAGTCGGAGCCACCACTTTAAACGGAAAAGGAGTTGTCTTAAGCTCAGGACCGGGTGGTTATCCCCCATGTTTCGACAACATAATTATGAGGTCGCAACAGGTTCTAGACCATTCTTCTATTGAACTAAAGGGAGTCTAACTACTGACAGTGGAATGTAAGTCTATTTCTAATGTAGAGAAGGTGAATGCTTGTAAAACTAGCAAATGAAAGCTGCCAAATTGTAAATGCTATGAAATGACACAAATCACCTGCAGAAAGGAAACTATGCTAATCTTATACTTGATCACCTAGCTATCATGGTTGGTCAAAGATGCATGTATTAACTATCTCATTCACAATTGCAATATAGATGAAGTTTTAATTACCAGACTTAGAAATAAAAGAGCTAATGCCATATGATCTTGCAGGAAGGAAAGGAGTGAAGGGACAAGTATAGGTGGCACTTCTGGTCATGGAGTCCAAGCTGAGGGATTATCCTACTCCTAAACTGGGCTAGGCTATCATTACAGGTCAAAACAGGGTCAAATCATGTTGCTATAGGTTTGCTACAGGAAACTGCTACATGATGTCCTAAAATGCTACAGGAAGTTGGCATAAGAGGTTTTGGAGGAAAATAATGATGCGATGAAGTATTGGAAAGGTGCATGACAGTTGTGGAAAGTGTAGGGAAGGTGAAAATCAACCAAGTCCAAGCCCAACAATCCAAGAAGGTCGGATTTGCCTAAGGAAACTTGCTCACGCTGGCTGGAAAAGAGAGGTTCAGAATATGGTCTGGTATGCATCAACAAAAGGTGGAGAAGACCTAGGGGGAGTTGGTTGGAGGAGTCCCTTCTTGCAGATCAAGAATCGCTGCAATAAAACTTGTATCTCTTTGCATTTACAAATTATTGCATGTTAACATGGAAAAGATGAGTTGAATTTAGAAAATATGATCTAACTATTGTTAAGGATTAGATATGTGAAATGGACTACCTTCTAAGTTACAACAAACTTAAGAATCAAAATAAAAACTGCAAATATTTCAAAGGAATCATAAACAATTATCTAGCTAAGAATGAGACTTAATCTAGGCATTGAACAAAAGACAAAATCTATTTTTGGGTTGTGAGAGTGGGGTCCCCTAATCATGATCCCATAAGGGATATGAGATAGAAGTCATTATCACAAGCTTTCTTGGTATATTTTCCTTCATTAGACAGAAACACTAATCTACTCTTTAAGCTAATGGAAGCATAGATAAGTAACAACTTAATCAACCTTCTAATCTAAACAGAAACATAAATAGCTTCAGTGGTTAATCAATATTCTAAGCCAAGAATAAAAATAAAAAAGAGAGGAAATTCTGCTACTAGGGTTGGGCCCTAACCCAAGAGCTCCAGCCCTCTGAGTTAACTGTTGGGAGTCACGATTGCTGTTAGACCAAAGCCCATTGTTTTTATTCAATGATCACATCGCTGGAGATAAGGATCCATGATAGGTGGTTAGTCCATGTCAAGAAACACACGGGGAGCGTTGGTTTATCCAATGCCCAACAATCTCACCCCCAACGTGAGACATGTGTGTATCGAACTCGTGACCTACGCTTTGATTCCACTTGTTGGGAGTCATGATTTCCATTAGACCAAAACCCACAGGTGTTATTCAACAATTGCATCACTAGAGATAAGGATCCACGAGATGTAGTTAGTCCATGTCAAGAAATAAATGGGGAGCGTTGGTTTATCCAATGTCCAAAATCAACTCAATGTTGGATGAAAACACAATTTCTCTTTATCATAAAAATGTCAAATACATCATAACAATAACATTCAAATGTGCTTCAGCTTAATGGTCTCTTGGATACATTAAAACTTCAAATCCTAATGAGTCCCTTAGCTTTATTATTTATACAAAACTGGAGCTCCCAACAATTCCCTAGAAAATATGGATACTTGGCTCCCTAACTTGAGAATAACTTTTCCTTGACTGGCACTAGCTTGGCTGCCAATGACACTGAGATGATGAGATAGAGGGGGAGATGCTTCGACTGATTTGAGGAGTTAAGGAGGGAGACCACTTCATATAATCTCTCTATCTTTCCTACTCTGAGTTACTGCACTCAAGTCAACTCAAAACTGCTCCAATTTCCTACATTTAACACACATTAGGCCATAAGACATAGTACCTTACTTTTACTCTTCTCACTAAGAAAAATATAATAAAATATATAAATAAATATGAGAAAAGACAATTTAATAAGCTGGAGAGTGGCATTGCGACCCATATAGTTTACCTATTTATGAGCCTCATTAGTCATACCTAAGCCTACCTGTGGATCGAATTGTTGGAGGTGCTTGCATGTTGGAGTTGGATATCATGACATTGTGATCTTCAACATGTTGATTTTCTTTGCTTGTTTGTGTTCAGGGATTCATAACGTAATGGTATTTTGACTGATAACTTTGATGTGTGTGCAGGTCCCTTCCCTATGTAAAATCTGTTGGTGGTGGAGTGGATGGACTACTTTCTATGGATGATGTGTCTCTTCTCTACTTCAGAAATGGCTCCATGATGCTCTCTATGGGTGGAATTTGTTTTTAAGGAGTTTTGTTGTGACTGTATAGGCTGCTACATGAGGAGTGCCCTTCCTATAACAATCATTTAATCCCATTTTTGAAGAGCTCATTTGGTACATCAGATTGAGGGAAAGTCATGAAAGGTATGAGGACATGATTAATATCATGAGGAAGTGGTGTAAGTGGTGGAAGAACAGAAAACATATGTTTCCTGTGTTTTTTAGATGCATGACAGAGAATAAATTTGAGCTAACTTTGACTAGATGGACTAGATGGGTGATGAAATTGACATTGGTGGACCTATTTCAATATTACATAAAGAAAGTATGACCCTCTCGTCTCTTTTTCCTACAGATCTCCCTTTTGTAGAATTTTGGGCTCCTCCTATAGCATTACGGCGAGGAGGCATACTTTGATTCTTTTGTTGGCTGCATGATGGAGAGAGGTAGGAATGTGAGTGTGGATTGTGGAAATGAAAGGTGTGGTTAGAATAATGGAGGAATACACTTGTAGATGCTAATTTGTAGCCACGATTCTGCCAACTATTTGGAGTCCTTCAAAGAAAAGATGTTAGCAAAAGTGGTGTAAGAACTCCTTCCATGTGTTTTTTTCTCTTTTTTCCCTTTTTTTTTGATACAAGTAGGCTGCCTATGCAGAGGTTTTCAACCTGCATGCCTTCCCTAGGTGCCTTAGAGGAGGTTTTCACCTGGGTATCTTTTCATCTTTTATTTGTTCTTCTCTTTTTTTCTCCTAGGCTGCCTTAGAGAGGTTTTCAACTCAAGAGTTGGCCTCAGATGCCTCATCTAGGCCCTCTTATTATTTTTAATTTTATTTTTTTTAGAAATCTAGTGGATCGAGGGATATGAGCCTCCCAACGACATTTAACTCTTAGTTAACTGAATTGAAATACTCTTTCTTGGACACAGATTTCTCTTACAGCTTCAACCTATGACCATTGACAAGTAAGGAAATCCCTTCCTCATGAGTTGTTCTGATTTAGACAAGCCCAATCTCATGACACTTATCTATTAGATAGGGACCCAACCATCTTGTCATTAACTTCCCCTTGAAATCCTTGAATCTGGAATCCTATAACAAAACCCAATATCCTTCTTGAAAATTCATTTCTTTGATGTTCTTATTATGCCAAATATTCCTTTGTACCTGGATTACCTCAGTGTGCATGAGAGCTTGCATCTCAATTCATCTAGACCATTGAGTTGGAGTGGCCTTCCTTATTGTGCTGAAGTGAGATACAAGTCTAACTGAGCTACCATCCTCAAGGTGTTGTACTCAAATTCAATAGACAATAGGGCCTTCTTCCTATAGACTAGCTCAAATGGAGTGAATCCATTTGTTAGGGTCCCACCCTAACCCCCTTATTTATGTAATGGGATCACGTCATAGTCAAGAGTCAATAAAGCCCATATTAATAATTGTAAGTGGTTAATCCGCAATTAATGACGAAACCACAGTTAGTTGCAAATGGGCCGTAGTATTCGATAGATGGTATTAATAAAACCACGGTATTGGCCCGTGGTATTGCATGTATGAGTCATATATAAAGGATAGAGACTCCCTGCGAGGAGCACCGTGTCTTATTTTGTAGTCGAGCTCTGCTCTATTAGAGGTTGCCCCCTCGAAGAGGCAAGTGAACATTACTCTCTGAATAATAAAATCATTGCTATTCTGTGTTTTGGGTATATTTTCTTCGCATATTCTATATTTGGGTATCATTTTGCAGGTTAAGAGCATAACAAGTGGTATCAGAGCACTTTCCAGGGCCGGTGGGATCTCCATTTCTTAGCAAATTTTTTTTTGGCTAGAGACGTGTTCTGACGTCTTTAAACCACGGGATCTGTCGTTAAGCGCATAAACCTGCGGATTTGGGGAGGCATGCACGCAGGAAATACAAGAGGTGGTCACATCTGTTGGACTCCCTTGTAACCCCTGTGGGTACCCCTTCGAGTATTAGCGCATTACACAGAACCGCGCATGGATTGTCTTCCACGTACCCTCTGGGTATATCGGAAGCCCCCTAGGCTCCCTTGAAACCTCTCCATAGATAAACCGTCGGCCATCTTGCGGCTATAGTACACCGAGAACAACACTCGGGGAGATTACTCGCCCGTACGATAGGGTAGTCGGGTTGTACGGCTAAGGGTACAGTCGATCCTCCTTAGTTAGAGCCCTGAAACATTGGGCCAAGTACTACTGCCAGACCCTTATGTATATTGCGATCTGTAGCACCTGACACTCCTAAAGACCTTAGTTCCCTTTTCTATCGGGGAATCACACAGCATCTCTTCCAGATCCGCCTGTGCAAAGGGGTGCAGCAGCAACAGACATCAGTCCCGCAGTCTCAAGTTCGCAGATCAGCCATTCCGATCTATTAGATCCATCAGATCCGCAGAAGCAGTCTGTTCCGCCATTCAGATCTCTCAAATCCCCCAGATCGGAGTCGTTGTGAAGGGTTCATATACCGGGGTATAATTTTCGCAGGACTTTTGGCCGCATTGACATTTTGAGGATTTGGCCACTACAGTATTGATAAGGAAGGAGTACAACTCCGTTAGGAGTTTTCAAAAAAAAAAAAAAAACTAGCCCATCAGAATCAGGACGACGAGTTGAGCACGGTGGTACCATTCACTTCTTAGTGAAATTTTTTTTAGGCGGTCCCAATTTTCAAAAAACCCGGTTGGTGTATGTTAGAAACTAGAGCTCAAACGATGGCCAATGAAAGGATGGACAAATTTGAAGAATCAATGCACAACCTCCACCTTCAGCTTACCGGACTATGTAACATGGTCGAGAAAATAGTCCCGAAGGGCAAGGACCAAGCCCACGAGGAGGAGTATAATGGCACTGAACACAATGAGGGTGAGTCTAGCCACTCTCCTCATGTCTAGAACACCCACCCACCACCCAGTCAGCGACCTCCCAAGTTGGATATGCATAAATTTGACGGCTCTCACCCGTCGGCATGGATAGCACAAATGGAGCAGTATTTCAAACTGAATCGCATCTTTGATGATGAGACTCAGCTTATGTTGGGGAGCATGTACTTGGAAAATGAAAGGTGGAAATGGTGGGAATGGCATCAACGTTGCACTGGACCTTTTAAGACTTGGACCAAATTCACCAAAGCTCTTCAAGACCGCTTTAACTAGGAATCATATTTTTTGGGTCGTCTTACTAAGCTCCGACAGACTAGTACAGTGGATGAATATATTACAGCTTTTGAAGCCTTAGCCTTCCGCACTTGGGGTCTCTCAGATGTGTTCTACACGGAATGTTTTATCAGCGGTCTTAAAGAAGCTATCAAAGCCCAAGTCCTACTGCACCACCCTCCCACATGGACGGAGGCTTGCAAGGTCGCTCATAACGTGGAATGTGCATTAGCAGCCCAATACAGTCGCCCAAATTTCTCCACTAAAGGTCGCCCCCCACAGGCTCACAACACGACTCAAACACTTAAGGTCCAAAAGGTGTCACCTGCGGAAATGGCCGAAAGAAGAAAGCAAAGCCTATGTTACTACTGTGATGAAAAATACTCCCCAGGTCATAAATGCAAGGAGCCCAAATTTTTTCAAATTGATGCCACTGACTACAGCTCAAGAGAGGAAGATCCACCACTGGAGGAACATGAGCCGCTAGAAGAAGACAACCAAAAGGACAATGTCTTTGATGAACCAGTTATTTCGTTGCATGCTTTGGCAGGGATTTCTTCCCCTCAAACTCTCAAAATCAGAGGCTTTATTAAACATCGCCCAGTAGTAGTCTTGATTTATAGTGGAAGTACACATAATT
This sequence comes from Pinus tabuliformis, assembly GCA_031772625.1. Lineage (NCBI taxonomy): Eukaryota > Viridiplantae > Streptophyta > Pinopsida > Pinales > Pinaceae > Pinus > Pinus tabuliformis. Next base: position 241,288,750 of record CM062817.1, read on the forward strand.
TCATCCATCAAAAAGTCGTAGAAGCAGTGCATTGTTTTGTACGAGCAGTTTCTAACTTCCAAGTTCAAATTGCGGATGGAGGCACAATGAAATGTGAAGGCCGCTGTGAAAATGTCAAACTTCAAATGGGGGATTATCAGTTGAAAACTCACATGTTTGCCATACACATGGGGGGTTGCGATATTGTCCTCGGCGCTGAATGGCTCCGCACTCTTGGGCCAATCACAATGGATTTCCAGGAGTTATATATGAGTTTTAAGCAGAACAACTACACACATACCCTCCGAGGACTCCAGGCGGGAACCCCCTCTATCATCAGCTCGCACAGGATGGAAAAATTGTTAAAAAAGGGCAATCATGGAGTTGTAGCTCAATTTAATGCCATCCAGGCAGTCGAAACCAAGCCTCTGCCAATTCATCCTGAGATGCAATAGATTTTAAATAACCATCTGCCAGTCTTTGACAAGCCTCATGAGCTTCCACCCTCGCGAGGGGAACATGATCATAGCATCACCTTGGTTCTAGGGGCCCAACCCCCAAATGTGCGCCCATACAGATATCCGTTCACCCAAAAGAATGAAATATAAAAAATCATCAAGGAACTTTTGGAAGCAGGTGTCATTCGTCCCAGCATTAGTCCTTATTCATCCCCAGTGGTCATGGTGCTCAAGAAAGATTGGGAGTGGCGGATGTGTCCCGACTTCAGGGCCCTCAATAAGTTGACAGTCAAAGATAAATTTCCCATCCCGGTGGTTGATGATTTGCTGGATGAACTCAATGAGGCTCAATTCTTCACTAAGCTGGATCTTCACTTAGGCTACCACCAAATTCGCATGAAGGAAGTTGACATCCCCAAGACTGCTTTCCAAACTCATGAAGGCCATTATGAATTCCTGGTCATGCCATTTGGTCTTTGTAATACCCCCTCTACTTTTCAGAGCCTTATGAACCACATTCTCAAACCATATCTCAGGAAATTTTTCCTTGTCTTCTTCGATGACATCCTCATATATAGTTGCACTTGGGCCACACATCTTCAACATGTAGATCTACTCTTGCAACTTCTCCACAAGCATAAATTATTTGTCAAAATGTCCAAGTGTTTGTTTGGCATGGTAGAAGTAGAGTATTTGGGCCACATTGTGGGGCGTGAAGGTGTCAAGGTGGACCCCAAAAAGATCCAGGCAATGCAAGAATGGCCTCAACCTAAGACCTTGAAGAGCTTGAGAGGATTTTTGGGTCTCACAGGCTATTATCGTAAATTTTTCCGCAACTATGGTCGCATAGCGAAGCCCCTCACCCAACTCCTAAAGAAAAATTCATTCTTCTGGAATGAGGAAGCACAACAGGCCTTTAAAGCTCTAAAAAATGCCATGTGTTCCACTCCAGTCTTAGCACTACCTAACTTCACCAAATCTTTTGTCATTGAATGTGATGCTTCGGGTACAGGTATTGGGGCAGTCTTAATGTAGGAAGGGCGACCGTTGGCCTTCACAATCCAACAACTCAGTGGGAGGAATCTAGGCCAATCTACCTACGAGAAGGAAATGATGGCCATCTTACATGCAGTCGAGACCTGGCGACCTTACTTATTGGGGCGACGTTTCCAAATCCGCACAGATCATCACAGTCTTAAATACTTTTTGGAGCAACGCCTATCCTCCCCACAACAAAATAAATGGCTAGCCAAAATGCTGGGATATGATTATGAGATCATTTACAAGAAAGGGAAAGACAATAGTGTAGCAGATGCATTATCTCGCCAATTTGAGGAGGAAAGTACTCTGGTAGCAATTTCCCTCCCCATTCCAGAATGGATTGAAGAGGCTCGCAGGGAATGGTTTTCACACCCCGGGCTTTCCCAACTGATTTCTAAATTGCAGGTAGATCCAAATTCCACCAAGGGCTACTTGTGGTGGGATCATATTCTTCGATACAAGGACAGAGTCGTAATATCACCAACATCCACCCTCAAAAGTCGCATTTTGGCAAAATTGCACTCATCTCCCATTGCAGGACATGCGGGCTTTCAGAAGACGTATGCTTGCACCAGAAGATCATTTTTTTGGACAGGCATGAAAAAGGACATCCTTACTTTCGTAGCAGAATGCGATGTCTGTCAACGCCACAAAGGGGAAACCGTCAACACACCAGGCACATTACAACCATTGCCCATTCCGGCATCAATTTGGATGGAGGTTTCTATGGATTTCATTACAGGTCTTCCAAAGTCAGGGAATCAGTCAGTCATCATGGTGGTTGTGGACCGACTGTCGAAGTATGCTCATTTCTATGCCCTACCCCACCCATTTACACCAACTTTGGTTGCTCAATCTTTCATGGATCAGATCTTCAAATTGCATGGCATGCCCACTTATCTTCACCAGTAATTTTTGGCAGGAACTCTTCAGAATACAAGGCACTCAACTAAAACTCAGTACTTCCTATCATCCGCAAACCGATGGTCAAACCAAAGCCGTCAACAAATGTCTAGAAACCTACCTTAGGTGTTTCACTTCAGAAAAGCAACACCTTTGGGTACAGTGGCTACCTCTGGCTGAATGGTGGTATAACACCAACTATCATGCCACCACCAAAATGACTCCCTATGAAGCAGTATATGGTCAACTCCCACCTTCACCTACTTCGTATCTCAAGGGATGCTCAAAAGTACAAGCAGTGGATCAACTCCTACAACACCGCGCAACCATGCTCGCCCATCTTCAAGAGAATCTTAATCAAGCTTAGAACCGCATGAAGCAACAGGTAGACCAGCATCGCTCAGAGTGCCAATTTCAAGAAGGGGATCAGGTCTTTTTACGGCTCCAACCATATAAGCAAACATCACTCAAAGACAAGGGGTGTCAGAAACTCTCTCCCAAATTCTACGGACCATATCAAGTACTTCAGCGCATTGGAGAAGTGGCCTACAAGTTGGCCTTGCCACCTACTGCAAAAATCCATCCAGTTTTCCATGTCTCATGCCTCAAGAAAGTGATTGGGAACAATTGCAGAATTCAGACTAGTCTACCTGAATTGGACGAAGAAGGGTCCATCTGGCTTCAACCCGAATAGGTCCTAGACACACGAGACAAGCAACTGCGTGGCCGCATGATTAAGTAAGTCCTCGTCAAATGGAAAGACACCTCTCCGGACGATGCAACTTGGGAACCAGCCACTATTCTTCAGCAGTTTCCGCAGCTTCAGGCTTGAGGACAAGGCTAGTCTTAAGGGGGAGGGCATATTAGGGTCCCACCCTAACCCCCTTATTTATGTAATGGGATCACGTCATAGTCAGAGTCAATAAAGCCCATATTAATAATTGTAAGTGGTTAATCCACAATTAATGACGGAACCACAATTAGTTGCAAATGGGCCATAGTATTAGATAGATGGTATTAATAAAACCCACGGTATTGGCTCGTGGTATTGCATGTATGGGTCATATATAAAGGATAGAGACTCCTTGCGAGGAGCATCGTGTCTTATTTTGTAGTCGAGCTCTGCTCTATTGGAGGTTGCCCCCTCGAAGAGGCAAGTGAACATTACTCTCTGAATAATAAAATCATTGATATTCTGTGTTCTGGGTATCTTTTCTTCGCATATTCTGTATTTGGGTATCATTTTGCAGGTTAAGAGCATAACACCATTGGTGGTATTCCAAGTGGTGTTGTAGGCCCAAGTGGCTTCCACAAGTCTATTTGCCCAATCGTTTTTGCTGCTAACAAAAATCTTGGTAAGAATTCTCTTAAGTGCTCTATTTGTGACTTCCACTTGCCCATTTTCTTGAGGGTGATAAGCAATAGATTTCCTATGCTTGATGTGGTGTTGCTTCATAAGATATTCAATCAAATTGATGTAAATTATGCTCCTTGATCAGTGAATAATTCCCTTGGAAAACAAAATTTGTAGAAGATGCTATCCCTCAGAAATTTAGCCACCTTCTGCTCAATTTCTTCCATTACTGCTTTTTTTTTAAGCCCATTTGGTCAAGTAAGTAGTGCATACAATGATATACCTTTTCTATCATGATAGGGGATCAATAGGTCCAATGAAATTCATGCCCCACTTTTCAAATGGCTTTAGAGTCACTTGAGGTTGTAAGGGTATTTCATCCTTAGGTGTTGGGTTACCCATCCTTCGGCACTGATCGCACCTGGTGGTGTACTCCTTGCATCCCGATGTAAAGTGGATCAATAGTAACATGAATGAAGAACTTTGAAGGTTGTCCTCTTAGCAAAAAAGTGCCCCCCACAGGGTCCATCATGGCATGATGAGAGGATGTCAAAGACCTCTTCTTCCCTCACACATCTTCTCAGGATCTTATTTGGCCCCAATATGAAAATGTTTCCCCCAATCTAGGTGAATGGGGCACTCTACCTGACAATATTTCTTTCTCCTTGGAGGATAGGTTAGGAGTTAAAATCCCAACAACCAAATAGTTGGCTATATCAGTAAACCAAGGAGAGAGCACCGATATGGAAAAGAGATGTCCATCTAGAAGTCAGTCATCTATCATTTCTTCCTTTCCTGCAGGCAGGGTTAATCTTGACAAGAAATCTACAACAACATTCTCTTTCCCCAGTTTATCAACAATAGTCAAATCAAATTGATGCAATAATAACAACCATCTAATTATCCTAGCATTGACATTAGATTTATTAATTAAACACTTAATGTTTTCATGATCACTGTGAACCAAAGTTTGATAACCAATGATATAATTCCTAAACTTGTTCAAAGAATGCACCACGACCAAGAGTTCATTTTCAGTGACAGTATAATTTAACTCAGCTTTAGAAAAGTTCTTGTTGATGAAATATACAACATAAGGAAATTTGTCTTCCACTTGTCCTAAGGCTACCCCTATAACTTTATCTAATGCATCTGTGTGTATATGGATGGTAATGCCTAGTTTGGACCCCTAAGGATGGGTGAAGTGGTTAGCTTTTCTTTTAGTATTTCAAAGAATTCTAGATAGGTGTTTGTCCAACAAAAATCTAAATCTTTAGGCAACATTCCAAACAAGGGTGAAGCTATTTTGCTAAAATATTTAATGAACCTTATATAGTACCTATCTAATCCAATGAAACTTTTGACATTTCTTTGTTTTTGAGGGATAGGGACCCTTTTGAAGATGGAAACCTTGTTTGGGTCAACCTGTATCCCTTCCTTGGATATGGAATCGCTAAGTCCCTACATTCATAAAAACTCACATTTCTCAAGGCTTATTGAGAGATTCATTTCAATACATTTCTTCAAGACTTTGAGTAGATTATAAAGAGATTCCTATAAGTCACATCCATAAAGAGTGAAATTATCCACATATATCTCAACAAAGTCATGAAAAATTTCAGCAAAGATACTTAGAACTTCCCTTTGAAAAGTAGCAGGGGCATTGCATAGAACGAATTGAAGAACTCTATAGGAAAAGGTGCCCTAAGGACATGTAAATGTGGTCATTTCTTGGTCTTTAGGGTTGATCTAAATTTGGTTGTATCCACTAAACCCATCCAGGAAGGAGAAGAATTTCTTTCCTACAAGGCCATCTAGGACTTTTTCAATGAAGGGAAAAGGAAAATGTTCCTTCTTTGTGGCCTTGTTAAGTTCCCGGTAATGAACACAGATTCCCCACTTCCCATTCTTCTTGGGAACTAAAACAAGAGGTGATACCCACTCACTATCTGAAATGGGGTATATGAACCCTGCATCCAGTATCTTTTGTAATTATTCTTTCACAATGTCCTTAAGAGCTATGTTCATCCTTCTTTGGGGTTGGTGCATAGGCTTACATCCCTCTTCGATGTAAATACGATGAGTACAAACTGAGGGATGCACAAAATTCATTTCCTTATCATCCCAAGAAAAATCATCCAGGTGTTGTCTCATTACATTGCACAATTTTTCTTCTTATGTAGCCAAGAGAGAGGGGATGATCTTTAGATTTCTTGATGGGCTAAACTCTACAATATTAACATTTTCTAGGCTAGAGTCAACAAATAACAAGTAAGTAGAGGGACTACTCTTAGATTCTTTCAGCAATTCATCAATTAGTATGGCAGTGGGAGGTCGGTTCTATAGGATATGGTCAATAAGGTCATCTTCATTAAGATGTCCCCCTTCTATAAAAATTTCTAGAGTGCATACTGGGTAGGTGGTTGTGTGATATAATTGATCCTCTTCCTCACCCTCTAACCATATGGGTAAATCACATTCAATAGAAGGTTGACCAGGAGGATACAACACAAGTTGTTTTGATAAATGTCCATTTTTGATAGTCATGTTCCCATCCATACAACTAATGTAGGCATTGGTGGTGGCTAAACAAGGTATTCCTAAGACGAGAGGATAGCCATTAAATTTGGTTTTGGGCTGGAGGACTAGGAAATTAGAAGAGTACTCCTAAGAGTCAATGGAGATCACCACATCCTTAATAATTACCTCAGGAGCTACTATGGATCTATCTGAAATCTAAAACACTGTGGTGGTCTTTCTCAAAGCCCCTTGGAGATTGAGCTTCAACATGGCTTCCCTAGTCATCACATTGATTGCATTCCCAAGATCAATCAGGGTATTAGGGACCATAATTCCATCAATGGGCATATCCACTACTGGGCTAATAGGGTCTAGGTATTATGGGGAGATCACCCTCCCAAGCATCAGATCAGATAGTTTTCCAACAAAATTTATGGTGGGTATATCTTCTTCTTCTCACAGAACTTTTGAAACATTTTTCCTTAATAATATTGTTGTAGACAGGAACATCTTTAATGGTCTAGAGAAGGGGTATATTGACACACAAATTTTTCAATTCTCCTAAAAGTTCAACCTCTTCTAGGGTGTGCTGGTTAGGGTGGACCAACCTTTTAGTATAGTGCGATGTATTAAATTGAGGGGAACTCTCTTCCTTCTCTTCTTCAAGCTCTTTAAGTGGAGAAGGTGGGTGATTATCTAGGAGCACCCTCCCAAACTGAAGGTTGATCTCTTGTATTTCCATAGCATAAGCAGGATAGGATGTTTCCCCACTATAAACATGTTTTGCCTACTTATTTTTAAGGTTAATATTAGGTTGATAAGGCATTTGAGGTTTCTTAGGTTGGGTATGAAGAGTTAGCTATGGTTGAGGTTGGGGTGGAGGAAATGAAGCAGGAGGCTAGTTTGTTTGAGGCCTCCACCCTTGTGAGGGGTTGCCCCATTTGGAAGATTAGGGTGGATATGGATGAAAAGGAAGGTTGATATGCCGAGGAGGATATTGAGGAGTATAAGACCGAGGAGGAGGTGTGGACAATGATGGATGAGTGGGAGAGTTACAAGGATGGAAAGGTGCATTCTGATTTGGATTGTAGTGAGGATAATGTGCACCTTTCATGCCTTGTTGATATCGCTAAGGTCCTGGGGGTCTCCTTTGGTTGATGAAGCACAATTGTTCTGACCCACTCTCTACTCCTCCATGGTATACAACCTTTAGGCATGAAAGAGAGGTGAATTTTTCTATTGCATGATTCTCTTCACAAACTAGGCAGACTTCTATGACATTCAATGGGAATTCATTCCTAGGATAGCTCTTAGTACATGTACGACAAAAAATAGCTAGTACAATTTATGATTCCTCTTGTTTTCTTTTGATTTTCATAGTATCCATTTGCAGCGCAAAGATATGAAAAATTTCACTCTTTAAATCCTCCAATATATCCCCTATCTCATGCTTGATGGATGTTGTGGAGGGAGAGGAACTAGCCAAGATTTGGCTAGGCCTATCCTTTTTCCTAGAAGCCCTAAATTGATTCTTGAATAAAATTTTGTTGTCATCATAAGACAATTGGTAGATATCTTCTCCAGATAACATATTGAGGGCTTCTAATACATCTTCCCTGATCCATGAGAGAAGAACTAGCTTAAGTGACTCAAGATCAAGGGTACAGTTGGCCCTCCTAGAATTGAGTTGAAATATTTCCTCATAGTCCTCTAAAGATTCATTAGGTCCAAGGGTCATCCTAAATATTTCCTCCTTTGTTTATTTGGATCTATAGTAATCTAGATATTTTTCATTTAAGGTTTTTTGCATTTGGGCCCAGGTAGTTATGTTTCCTTCAGGTAGACTCATAAACCCATGCAAGGTTGCATCTTTGAGGGTAGAAGGAAACAACTTCAACTTCTTCTCCTCAAACATGAAGGTGTCAGGATATTCAGAGGCTAGGCCATGGAAATGTGGAAGGGAAGAAAGGCTTATATTTTTCAATCTAACCTCTCCATTGGCTTCTCTAATAAGTAAAATTTCATTGTTCTAGTTTTCAGCCATAGTTTGGGTAGATGAGATAGGTTCTTCTTCTCCTATAGGTACTTCAAAAATTTCAGCTCGCTCTCCTATAGGGTTTTCCAACTCCCCTGTAGTCAGAGAAGGAAGTTCACAGCCATTGAAGAAGAATGAAGGTTGACTTCTTGTCTAGTCAATTTAACATCTTAAATTGCTCTACATAAATTATCAATCCGGGTATCGTAAACTGATGAAATGTGGTGCACCATATGTGCTTAGTTAACCTTTTTCTTACTTCGTTGTTTTATAGATTTTATTTTGTTTTGGGGTTTTGTTCTTGTTGATCTCCTAAAGTATCTAATGCAAATGGAAATCCTATTGTAAGCTCTTAAGAATACTTTTAAAGGTCAAGTATGGATGTAGATTTCAAGACAAGGTCTATGTCCCTAATGGTAACTTCCAAAACTTAGCACTTCAAAGATCTTAAAACATGTTATTGATGGAATTAGTACTTAAACAAAAGTGTAAGTATGCATCTACTTTAATCAAGAAAAAGTTGAAATACTGATCATGAAATCACGGTCTCTGCTTCTTGTCTAAATACGGAAATAAAAGTTAAGCTATGGCACTCAAACAAGTAAAAAGTTGCAAGGAAAGTAAAACTAAAATCAAATTACACATTCATAATTCGATCCCTCGCCAGTAGTCCCGCTATGGCTTTCGGACGTAACCATCAATGATATGAGCAATTTAATATCTAATTGCAAAAAAGTAAAGCTAAAATCAGATCACATCAATTCATAGTCTGACCCCTCGCCAGTTAGTCTCGCTATGGCTTTCAGAGGTAATCATCAACAACTTGAGAAATCTGATATCTAATTGTAGAAAAGTAAACTTAAAATCAAATCACATCAATTCATAGTCTGACCCCTCACCAGTTAGTCTCGCTATGGCTTTCGGAGGTAATCATCAACAACTTGAGCAATCTGATATCTAATTGCAGAAAAGTAAACTTAAAATCAAATCACATCAATTCATAGTCTGACCCCTCGCTAGTTAGTCTTGCTATGGCTTTCGGAGGTAATCATCAGTAACTTGAGCAATCTGATATCTAAAATAACTAACAAAGCAAATGAATAAGACTGAAATCAAAGCATAACTGAAATTGAAAAGCTAAAAAAACAAAGTTAGCAGAGAGGTAAATCTCATGTCACTATTTGATGCAGAAACATGTAATGAAAAACTAATCTACAATCAACCGGTTGAACACACTTACATGAATTAAAATTGCATAAATGGAAAATCTAAACTATCAAACTTGAAAGCAATCAAATGACATAATGGAATCAAAGCAAAATTACAAAATGAAATCTTCTCTACCTTACATTCTAATATGCTCCATGACATCTACTTCACATCTCCTTCCATGTTGAGAACATCAAAGCTTTATTCAAATTCTTCAAAATTACAAAGTACAATCAAAGCTCTCCAAAGCTTTCCAAAGCCATCTCACAAGCTAACAAGCTAAGACTTAAGAACTTACAAGTTAACAAATGAAGGAGAGAGATCTTCTATTTATACAAAAAGATGAGAAGCCATCTCATTAATGAGAGTCCATGAATTTCTCCCTCTACCTCTAGAGTCCTAATCAAAATAGGAACTGATAAGATACATGTCTTCTTAGAGTTACAATATAATTATGAGATGTGACACATATCCTCATGGTCCCATGATTCTTTCCACTCAAATTCGAATTTGGCCTTAGAGTGCCACATAAGGGTCTTCTAGAAGCCTCCTTTCAACCTACACATGTCAACAATCTCAACCCATTTGTTAGGTATAAGCATATGCACATTATTTTCTAATTTTTAACCACAAATTCACTTAAAAAGCTTTAGAATTAATAAAGTTTGGAAAAACATAAATGTGGCCCAATGATAATGAGAGTGGGATGAATGTAGTGACATAGTAGTGAAATGGAGGTGAAATGGAGGTGACATAATGGACATAATAGTGAAAGTGTAATGGGTGTTATCACCCAGGTTGTTCCCTTTGACTCCCAAGGGAATACGGCCGGGGTAACCACTAACCAATCTTTGGATTACAGTTTCTAGCCGAACTGTAATCAGAGAGGGCTCTCTCTTTAAAGTTTGTCTCTGTCTTTGTGAAGATTTTAGGCTAGTTATGAGTTCAGGGTTTGTTTTGTTTTTATGTTTTGGTTGAGGGATGTCTTTCTGTACCTAATGTGAAAATCTTCAGATAGTTCTAATCCATTGGGCTATGGAGTCTGTGGCTACAGGTTGTTTGAAATATTGAGTTGAGTTGCTGAAACTACAGGGCCTTTTAAATACTTCATGAAACAAAATTTAAAGTGTGATTATGAGCTGTGATCAACCAGTGAAAAGCATTTAAGAATTTTCCACTAAGCTGGGAGTGTAAGAAAGAGAATATACTGCACAGGAACAAACTTGAATTCCTGAAACAATAATCACTGTGAAAGATATAGTGTAGAGGTGCAGCAATTAAGAATTACACCTTTATTTCTATAACTGAAGAAAACATTTATAATAGCATAGATTGAGTTCAGGGTAATCTGTGATTAAATCCTAGAACTATTCTTTTTCCTTGCCATTAACTGTGAAACACAGAACATGAATGAGCTATGAGAAGATGACAAAAACACATAACGAAGAGTTTAAAGAAAACTTATTGAGTCATGAAATACGCAGGAATCCTGTAACATTCAGCTAAACACCACAATGCATCAAATAACGCAGAGCTTTGGAAATTCCATCAGCTTTGTATTAATTCTCTGAAAGTTTACAGCATAAGAAATCTGGAAAAGAAATCAACAACAACCCCTGCAAACTTATGCGAGGGGGGAATATATACAAGCGGTCATACAAAATATCTGAGGCGTTGAGTCATCTGAGAAATAAATACATTCACCAACTTGTACAGAAAGCAGATAAGAAGTTATTACAGCTTTGAATATAACATAAACGCTCTTTAATGCTGTCAGAAAACTTTTTGACCTTTGGAGGCCATTGAGTCGGTTGAACGCTCTGTTATAAATGATGAATGACGTGTCTTTGTAGCTCTGTCATCCTGTAGCTTTTCGGCCCTGTCACCTGTGACTGTCACTGCTGCTTTGGTGGCCGAAATAGTTTTGCTGAGTTGGCTCAGCCCATTATTCTCCATGCATGCTGATTTTATCAAAATTTTCCTGTGCATGATAACTTATATTTTTTTGATGAAAAAACTTAGTGAATGGCTTCTTGTCTATAATATCATCTGTATTGCCTTAGTCCACCATTCCTGTGTGGGCAATTGATGTCTCAGAATTTCCTCTAAAGTCTCATCTGCCTCTGTGTATTTGTAGATGTTTGGAGGCACTTCAAACAGATGTTTAATTTCATTCATTATAAAGAATAAGTTCTCTACCCTGTTGAAGAGACTTTGTCCTGTTGCTGGTCCTGTTTCTTCTGAGGTACTGGGCCTTTCAGTGATCTGAGTAGTAGCGAATGTATTGACCCTCTTGGCATAATGCTCATGTGAAAGTAGTCTCCCTGCGCTGTTCAGTAAGCTAGGAAGACCTTTGCCCTGTAGTGCTGTGAACTTGTCCATGAACTTATTTACCTCTGTCTGCATGTCATGGCTTCTTCTTTCCAGCATTTGTACCAGGCTTCTCAGTGTAAGGACCCTCTTTATTAGCTGGATGGTCTCAGTTCTGCTTGTGATTCCCATTGTCGCCAGCTGAGCACTTGTTCTGTTACTAAGCACATTGATCATTCTGTTGGCAACTTCAGGCATATTGCCTAGAGATGCCCTTGATCTCTGGATTTCTCTGTGTGCTTTCCCTATGAGCTCTATCTGCTCATGAATGGTTTCAATGTATTGCCATTGATCAGTGATTGATTGGCCAATGTTGGCCCATAGAACTGTCTTAAGCTCAGCTGTCACTTTGTCAAGTGTGAGCTTCTTCTCCAGCTCCTTTATCTTATCCTTAAGGGCCTTTATTTCCCTTCCTTTTTCTGCCACAGTATGCTTGGATTTATCATATCTTTCATTGAGCTTGGCTAAATTCTCCCTGGCCTCATTTAGCTCTGCCATTTGGGCTTCCAGGGCTTGGATTTCATTCTTGAGCTTCTGCATATCCAGGCTTGGAGCCTGCTCCGTTGTTGGTGCAGTTGCTGACGTAGATGGTGTTGTCTGTTCAGTAGGGGGAGCTGTAGTCTGAGGAGGTTCCTCCAGGTTAATTATTTCTGGAGGAGGCTGAGATGTTTTTCCTCCTTCCTTTTGTTGTAATGCTGCCTGCAGTGCAGCCTGTGCAGCCTCTGATTCTCCCAATTTTTCTTGTGTTTGGATGAGATGTTTGTATAGGGACACCAGCATAGCTGATGCATCTTGGTCATGCCTCAGCTGGGCAACTTCTCCAGTTTGTGGGTGAATGGTTGCTGGGACTTTTACCATTTTCCTTAATGCTGCCATATCTGCATCTCTCAATTTCAACAATGCCTGCACAGCCTTGATGTCCTTGGGATCATGCCCAAGTTCTATGATTATCTCCTCCAAGGCTTTGATTCTGTTGTCCTTTGCTTGAGAGGATGCTCTCTCCAACTCAAGTTGGGCAGCTGTATTATTTAGGCTATTTTCTAGCCTGTAATTCTCCAATGTCTTATCTGCCAAGGAGGCATACACCATCTCACCCGTTTGCTTATGCAATTCGATTTTGTCCATTGGGTGGATGTCCTTGGCAAGGACCTCAAGGTTGGTCCTTATGTAATTTGCAGCCGACTGCGGCTGCAACACGGTTGGGATAAAGTGGCTCATGATCATCTTGCCCTCCTGGACATCAAATGCAGACATTAGTCTTTGTTGGTTAGTGGGAGCCATTTTCAACAGATGATTATATAGATGTACTCTTATGGGCTCATTCCTCTTCTTTATGTCAATGAACTGCTGCTTGATGCCCACCTCAGCTCCTCTTTGCTGGCTTGAGGAGCTAACTTCTCCTCCCACTGTCCTCTCTTGTTCCTGCTGGAAGGAACTTGCAGATGCCTCCATGCTAGGTGGGCCCATGCCCAAAGATTGCCCTATAGGCATTTCTTCCTCTGAGAAGGGATTCATTCTATGTCTTTTCTCCCCATGAGTTGTTGATGTTGTGAGGGGAGTCTCTCTGTCCCTCTTTCTGCTTATGTCTTCTTTTTGTGGGGTTTGGAGGACTGAGGCCTCCACTGTTGTCTCCTGCCTAGGAGGCAGGGTGTCCTGAGCTTGCTGCCCGGTGGATTCTGGGGCCTGTGATATATTTTCTTGCTGCCCTGATTTCTCCTTTTCTTGCTGCTCCTCTTGTTGTTGCTGCATTTCCTGCTGTTGTACCTGTTCATGCTGCATCTCTTCATGGTGCACCTCTTCATGCTACACCTCTCCATGAGGTGGCTTCTCTGGCTCCATTTCTTTCTCTTTGCCTTTGCTAGAGGTTTGATCAGTAGCTTTGGCTGTTTGCTGCTGTGCTGTGGAGGATGAGGCAGCTGCTCCCACTTGAGTGCCTGGAAGAGCAAATACCTGTGCACAAAGCTCTAAGTCAGCCATCTTTTGGATATTTTTAACTACCCTTTGATTTAAATCTTCTTGTGTGGCAGCCTCCTCTAAGGTTCCTCTCCTCCACTTAATTTGATTTGCATACTTTTCTATGTGAGGCAACCTTACACGGTCATAACCGGACAGCCTATTTTTGACCCTTCTTAAAGTTATGAAGTGATTGGGGTCATAAGGTTTCCAAAAGAAACTGGTCTGTAGGCCAAGGGATTCTAGCATTCTGTCTGCTTCTTGCCAACCTTCCTCCCTTTTGTTGTAAATGAAGTGGCCTAATTGGTTTCTTACTTTGAGTTGTGCTTTCTTGCCTTTGCCTGAAAAATGTAGCACATCAGCATTCCCAAACTGCCTGAAATATTCAAGGGCAAATAATCTCATGGGCACATATCTGGGCAATCTGTATGGGGGCAACTCACACCCATATATTCTGATGACTGTGTGGTGTTGGTAATAGTACCAATCCCCAATGCTGTATGCCTTGGATAGCTGAAGAATCCTCTGCATCTCATCAGTTAGTCTAGGAGGAGGTGAGCTCATGAGCAGAGACATGGCTGGGTGGATGAAAAGGTCTATAAACTCACAATAAGTATATGGAGAACAAGATCTGCAGTGGAAGGCAGAGGACCAATAAACCACTGACCTTGGATTGCCTTGTGCATCCACTCTCTTCATAGCAAAGTGGAACTTCTCATGTTGATAATACAAAATCAGGTGGTAGATGTAGGAGGTGTATCTGAACACCCTTTCTCTTGATAAGTTCATTAGTTGCTCATGTATTTTGTCAGATATGTAGGTGGCATAGTCATAGCAGATTGGAGACTTGCCAGGGGAAAACATGAGCATCATTACCAGCACAGTTTCATCAACAAACTCAATTGAATTATAGCCCAGAATGGGACTGATCATATCTACAAGGTCCCTGCCCAATTGGTTGAGGTAAACATGAGAAATGGGAGGGTACTTCACGGTGTCAGACCCAATGTATAACTGATTTAGTTTGGTGATCTGAGCATCTGTCAATTTAGCTCCTTGCTTTATCAAATCAGCCAGTGATAAAGGGACTAATTTCTTCTCAGTTTTGAAGTGCAGCATCTCTCTGATGGCTTCAGGGGTGACATAGAAAACAACTGAGCCTGAAGGGTCAATCACAGCCCTCTGAGTGGCGTCGTAGGATTCAGCACATAGGTGGATTAGGTCAGGAAACTGGTTGACCTGGGGAGTTTGAAGAGAGGGAGGAAAGAATCCCAAATGCCCAATACATCTGTTCCAGCCTCATGTTTAATTTTCAACTCATTCAGCAAGTGAATGTGGTACTTGCTGTGCATTAGCATTTCTTCTGATATCTGATAATCCAGGTCTGCTAATGGTTGCCATTCCAATTGTCTCTGAGGAGCATTTAAAGGAGCAATGTTCAAGGCTACAGGAGCTACTGGAGTATCCATGGTTACTTTAAAGCTCTGTTTATATGTAAACTGGTGTTACTGTGCAGAGCAACACAAAAGAGTAATTCTTGAAAAGAGAGGTGATTTACTGAGGAACAGAGGATAAAACGGTAATGGCAGTAATTGAAATACTGCACAAGCGCTGATAGGGCGAATGCTTGGCCTTAAAAAACTCTTTTTCACAGCAAATTGGTGCAGTTTGGGTTCCCCGTTCACGATTGCGCGAACAGAATGCAGGTTTGTGAAAACTCGGGTAAACAAGGCTTAGCAGTTGAATTTCGACCTTACAGTTGTAAATGGAGACTAGGCACAGAGGATTTGCCGGTAAATTATGTGTTTTATCAGTGTTTTACGTTATCCTTGGAGAATTATGGACAAACTTAGGCGCAGGGAGGATAATTCGAATAAATACCTGGTATACTGCGGCAATGGTGACAAATGCAGGTGGGTTTGGCGCGCCAACGGTCACCGGGTCGAATTCAGCAGGTTGGTGAAAGCTTGGACGTAAAATGCATGCAGAAGAAACAACAATCGTTTTTGCAAAAAGTGCAAAGAACACGGTTTTTTGGCAAAAATATGGATTTTTTGGAACATTGGCGCTTTTTTTGGGTGACGTCAGCATGACGTCATCAGGTGGGGTCAAGGTCAGATGATGTCAGCATGATGTCATCAGGTGACGTGGCATCTTAAGAGTGGTCCACGGGGATGGTGAGGTGGCGGACAGGTGGAGCAAATGGCGAACGGGGGCGCTGCCACGGCGATGACGTAGCAATGACGAGGTAATGACGTTGGCATAGCGGGTTAATGGAAACCGGAAACAGTGAGCGGTTTGATATCGCACCGCCTTATATACGGAAGCGGAAATGTCAGGGGGTGCTCCGATACAATTTGGGGGTGACGCGTGGCAGAGGCCTGACGTCACCCTCTGACAAATATCGGAAGCTATCTTACGGACGTCGGGGCCGCTCCGATATGCATGTGGGCCGTCGGATGAAAAGGGCCCGATCCGACGGTTGACGGATCGTTAAGCTGCCAGGTCGATACGGATATTGGCGGGGAATAAAATAATATTTTCTTTGGTAAATGCGCCCGGCGGGGACCTTAGAACTTTGGCGGATTTGCATGATTTTTCAATGTATTTTGTAAAAACGCGCATAGCGCCCAGAACTTAGGATAAAGGGAAAAAGTGGGTTTTTATGTATATTTTGCAAATGAAGCGGGATAGGGGTGAAAATGGGGTTTTTTACAAGGGTTTTTTAGCAAATGAAGGGGTTTAGATAACTTCTGAAGGGGGAAAAGGGGTAAGGTTTGGGTTCTTAAACTGACCAGATGTCAATTTAATCCCTGACTGTAAACATATGGCTATAATGCCAAGGGGAAGGGATATTTATAGAATGCTTGGGGTTTATACACCATAGTGTTTATAATAATAGGGAAAGGGTAACATAGGGGATTTACATAATAAGAAGTTAGGGGTTAATATGAATGGAAGAGGTGAATGAGGAGTGAGATCACTAAGTTTATATAGAAACAACTTAGCTAAGGGAGTAGATCAAAATGAAAAGAATTTTAGACAAGAAATGTGGCTTTCAAAGGAATAAGAACCAACATAAAACCTTAAATTCTTTCATGAACACAACTGATGAAGGGATGTTAGTAATAAAGGTGAAAAGGGGGAAAAGGAAGTTAGTCATGCTCCTTTGCTTTGCTGCAACATGATGGAGAAGAGGAGCTTCTCTATCCACTGATGTTTCTTTATGCTAGATCAGCAAATTCATTTGAAATGATTGACATTTCTGCAACCCCATCTACTTACCCATCTACTTGCCTAGCATTTTTTGTTTCTTCATGGAGGGTGCACTTAGACTTGCAGACCCTTATTTGCCTTTTCTTTTCTCTTGGATTTTTCTTTTGATTTTCTATCTAGAACTACCCTTATTGCTTCCAAGGTCCCAGATTAAGCAGTTGGGAACCTTACTTCTCTACCTAAGCTACTGGTCTGCCAAGATTAAACAGTTTGGACAGACTTATTTCTCTATTCTACAACAACAACAAAAATTGAAACATGGCATGATCCAGATTAGGCTGTTGGACCACCCATCAAAACTTAATCAACATGAAGCTATATACATACATTGTCTCCTTTTGGAAATATGGGATCTTTGTATCACCAAAGCAGAGCATATTTGGAACTTTCTTTGCCAATCATGAAATATGAAACCTATTGGTATAGGTAGCTAACAATGGGAATGAATGACATTTTCAAGACTCAACATACCCGCCAACTGAAGCTATTGCATGTCCTCATGCAATATATGTTACATTAACTCTTTTGATCCTTGAGCTTTGGCTTAACTTTGCATGATATCATTTGATAGCTTCATATTTTTGCAAAGTAGCAACATGGTTGGTTCTTGTGTTACAACAATTTTTTTTTTTTTTGCATTCTATTTTGATCTTTGAACTTTGCATAATGATATTTTGATTATTGTTGCAAAGTATATCTTTATTGGATTGCACGATGGTTGGTTCTTGTGTGACAACCATGATTTTGTTTGTATCCAATTTATCCTTTAAGTACATTTTGAAAAGCCATTGTATGCTTATAATAACAATGTAATAGTTAATATATGTTGGAAGTATGTGGGCTCCTGAATATGATATGGACATGGCAAGATATGAGATGAATGTATTCCCCCCCAACTGATGGTATTGGCATTTTTTATGAAATGAGGAAGATAAATGTTTTTTCAACAATTATCATTCTAGCTTTTTATGGAATTCTATAGTCAAAAGTTAGAAAATGACGCACCTTCACTTACCCTTTGGAATGGATGAGTTGTATGTGTGGTGGCTGAAAAATTCTGATCATATTCTTCTTCAAGTGGCTGAACAAGAGGAGTCATGGATAAAGAGTTAAGATGACTTTTTATTGATTCTATTAAAACTTGCTAAATCTGCTCCAAAATGCTGAAAATAATAGTCTTCATGTCTTCAAAACTGATTGGCACAATTCCTATTATGTGAAAAGATGTTCTGATGTCGAACATAGGATGCCACTAGTCAACACGAGAACTCTCACAATTGATGACAATGAGAGTCAAGATGCCCAAAACACATCTTGCTAGGTATGAATGATTTTGCTGATGTCGAGTCACCTAGAAGATCTGACGAACAAGGGACATTAATGTATTCCCATTGTTTGTCAGCATGAGAACTTGCCATTAAGGCATGCAAACATCAAGGTGTTTTTAAAAAGAACTTAGACTCAAAGGACTATGGACTCAATAATTTGCATTGAAGCAAGGCTTATTTGCGAAATGAAAATGACAGGAAATGGAAGATGAAAATGGAAGATGGCAATGGAGAACAGAAATGACAATGGGCAATAAGCATGTGAATGAGCCTCTTACTTTTATTTGTGGGTTATGAATGGACAAAAAGAGATGGAAAGTGTATGTGAATGTAAATGGAAAATATGGAGGAAAATGAGATGAATGGTTTATTATGAGGTATGGATGTGATGGATGGATGTGATGGAGACAATAGTATCTGAAAGTTTTTCAAGTGTTTGGATCTGATTTTACATCAACATATTTTCTCTTTGTTGCTGATCATCCTCTTATGAAACAAATTGGTCTCTTAGAGAGACACCATTCTCTTGTAGTCATTTGTCCTTCCTCCTGGAACCTGCAAAAAAAATAATACTTCCTCTGCAATGGAATGTAAGGTTATCAAAGGAGAGAGGTCATCAATCTCTTTAGTTATGATATTTACACACAAAACTAAGAATTTGTATTAATGAAACAAGTTCTCAAAGGAAAAATCAAAAAGAAGTTATACTTGCTTTGGAATTGGACTTTAGCTGCAAAATGTCGATGGTTTCTATAGCTAAAAATCTTGAATAAAAAGCTAGCCATTTATCTTCAATCATCAGTCCAAAATTAATCAATACCATCAGAAAAGCGAGCAAATAGCTTATTCATTTCATTGATTCAAAATTATTATTTTTTCTTGACATGTGGAGACTTAGTGTGGCGACTCAGTGATAACACACAACTTGACTTCCCTTTGACCGAGGTCTTTTTCATCGAATTGGATCAAATGAATAGGACACCATCCATGTACTAACATTTCCTCAGCTACCCATGTGGCTTGTTTTGCTTGATGACACCTACAACCTAGAGTTTAACAAAAATAGCTGCGGAAAGTGGTTGCATTCCGCAGCTAAAAGACAGTCAACCATTAATTTTTTGATTTAGTGATTTTATTCATTGTCTACATGTAGGAACTCTGTGAATGGTAGTGGCATATGAAGCAAAACAATTTCAGCGATGGAAATGGAATACCAGAGTACCTACTCTTGTGCTGCTCAATATATATATATATATATATATATATATATATATATATATATATATATATATATATATATATATATATATATATTAAGATATACCTGAAGTGTCACTTTCCTATTGCCTTCTAAATCATAAACCTTGAGGATGAATTCAATCTTTTGGTTACTTAGTAATTAGGCATGGGAACAATTTTAGAGCACTTCGACTATCAAAAAGATGCTTATGCAAGAGTGCAAATATGCAAGAGCTAGTATGCAGAAATGATAGATTATTTTCAAGATCAAACGAAAACCAATGATTTCAAGAATACCATTATAATGCACCAGACTTTGATATGATTCAGATCAGCCCACAATTAGCATGCAAACAGTCCCAAAATCTCACTTGAAAAAAAAAAACAAGATAATACTTATTGAGCCTTTAAGTGTATTTTAAAATACGTCTGCGTGAATAATGGATGAAGAAAAATCCATTATGTGTTAGCGGGGAATTGACACGGTTTTTTGGAGAAAAATTCAATGATGGTAAATGGAGAAACAGAGAACAAGCGGTGGGAATGAATTCACAGAGCAGAGTGGAGGTTTATGTGAACAGGGTAGAAATGCAAATGTAACTTCAATAGAACAATAGGGGAGTAAAGTGAGCCCGACAGAGTTTTAAACTAGACGGCTGTGGAGTTTGTGCGGCGGAGAAGAGCCGTGATCAAATCAATTACATCCCCATAATTACAGGTGGAGTGTCAAAGTACAACCAACATGAGTTAAATCTGGAGGTTGATCATGAAGCCGTTTGAAAATAAATGCAAGAGTTGTGGAGGAATCATATAAAGGTCGTGGAACGGTTATGGAAGTCTTCGTGGATTCGGACACGTCTGACAGGTGTGATGAAGTATGAGTTGATTAAGGACGTGAGGCATGTAACCAGGAGTTGAATGCCACCGCACAGTTGATACCCAAATTGGAACTCCCTACCCCAGACAGCCGAATTAAATCAAACATCAAACTATTAGTTAATTAATTCAAATTCCGTTTTTCTTCATGCGGCGACAAAAACGAGGCTTCAAAGAACTGATAAATTCTCTTAAACCGCCACGAATTTCTTGAAACGGTTTTTGAGTTATCTAATTGACCCTACTGGCGAAAAAACCCATGTTTTAGTTTTTTGAAATTCGTCTCCGTTTAGCCAAATCATGCTCTCAAAGTTTGACATTTTTCTCTTGTTACGTTTTTTCTAAATTGCTGTGGCAAATGCGTTTTCTTCAAGTTTGCAATATCTACAATAGCCAGTGGCAGCAAGTGAACATGTTTTACAGTAACTATCCCATGTTTTCATAGAAACAACTAAATCTTTCACATGTTGAGCTATGGGTAGTTTTGCAATTTTCAGCACAGAGAATAGCCTCTGTTGCTTCATCGTCGATTGGATCAAGAACAGAAACAACTGTTGTAGCATAAGATGGTTTAACTTTTGGCTTGACTGGCTTTCCTTCCCTTCCTCTAGTGCAGCATTACTTCAAACAAAGGTGCACTCTCAGAATAATTTGATCAAGGAATTGTGAATCGATTAACCCCAAATTCTGAGTCAACGATTATATCAGACTCTTGAGAAGTTCTTAGTTGATGAATTTGAGCTTGTCAAAGATATAATTTGTTGATTCGAATGTGCTTTCCCCTTATTTTAAAGCCAAAATGAAGACAATGCCTACAAGTAGGGCAGGAAGAGTTAGAATGAATCCATTTGTCTATGCATTCTGTGTGGAAGCCATGGTTGCAATTCAGCCACATTGTGGCATCTCTTGTCATGAATCCTGCCCAATAGATAATGCATTCTATTCCAAGCTATGGCATAATTATTTGAGTCGATCTCAGTTAACTCCATAGATCTGCATGTATTTTTTTTTAATGCTTTTGTAGGTTCGTTTTAAGGCCAAAGCTTGAACAGGGATGCAGATTTCTATTGAAGCCACAGTGAAAGCTAGGATTGAAGATAGCCATAGATTGTTTTTCTTTTTTTTTTCTCTAAAATTGTAAATTTTTATAATAAGGATTAATGATTTTCAATTTCAGATAGCAAAGACTTCAACAAAAACATGCTAAAAACAGGACTTTGACTGAGGTCTTAGGCTATTTTTTTATAAATATGAGTTGGGTGAGTAGGATAGGATCCATGTCGGGACAATTCTGGAGATGCCCATGTGGTCGGTTTCTTCATTCGATGCCTGTAACTTGCTAAACCTTGAAATTAGCTGCGGAATTCTCAACTAGTTGTGGAATCAAGCTACATTCCGCAGCTAAGTTGCAAAACCTTATTAAAACAGGATACAATGTCTTGAGGACCACTACAGACCATAACCAGTCACAACTGAACCTATCAAAGCAGTTGGGTTTCATTTTTTTTTTTTTTTTTTATTTTTTATTTTTTATTGAATCAATTGAAATGATGAAGTTTATTTTGTCTCCTTTTTTTTTTTTTTTTCTTTTTTCCTTTTTTACATAACAATTCTTTTTCTGATCCTCCAGATCACACAAAGTGCAGGAGGAGAGCATACTCAAGAATTATTAATTTTTTTTTTCTGATCCTCTAGATCACACAAATTGTAGGAGGAGAGCATACTCAAGAATTATTAAAAAAAAAATTTAGATGTAAGAAATAAGGTCTCCTAATTACACTTCCCCGACAACGGCGCCAAAATGTCTAGTCAATTTAACGTCTTAAATTGCTCTATATAAATTATCAATCGGGTATCGTAAACTGATGAAGTGTGGTGCACCATATGTGCTTATTTAACCTTTTTCTTACTTCGTCGTTTTATAGATTTTATTTTGTTTTGGGGTTTTGTTCTTGTTGATCTCCTAAAGTATCTAATGCAAATGGAAATCCTATTCTAAGGTCTTAAGAATACTTTTAAAGGTCAAGTATGGATGTAGATTTCCAGACAAGGTCTATGTCCCTAATGGTAACTTCCAAAACTTAGCACTTCAAAAGATATTAAAACATGTTATTGATGGAATTAGTACTTAAACAAAAGTGTAAGTATGCAGCTACTTTAATCAAGCAAAAGATGAAATACTGATCATGAAATCACGGTCTCTGCTGGTTGTCTAAATACTGAAATAAAAGTTAAGCTATGGCACTCAAACAAATAAAAAATTGCAAGGAAAGTAAAACTAAAATCAAATTACACATTCATAATTCGTTCCCTCGCCAGTAGTCCCGCTATGGCTTTCGGAGGTAACCATCAATGATATGAGAAATTTAATATCTTATTGCAAAAAAGTAAAACTAAAATCAGATCACATCAATTCATAGTCTGACCTCGCCAGTTAGTCTCGCTATGGCTTTCAGAGGTAATCATCAACAACTTGAGCAATCTGATATCTAATTGCAGAAAAGTAAACTTAAAATCAAATCACTTCAATTCATAGTCTGACCCCTCGCTAGTTAGTCTCGCTATGGCTTTCGGAGGTAATCATCAACAACTTGAGCAATCTGATATCTAATTGCAGAAAAGTAAACTTAAAATCAAATGACATCAATTAATAGTCTAACCCCTCGCCAGTTAGTCTCGCTATGGCTTTCGGAGGTAATCATCAACAACTTAAGCAATCTGATATCTAATTGTAGAAAAGTAAACTTAAAATCAAATCACATCAATTCATAATCTGACCCCTCGCTAGTTAGTCTTGCTATGGCTTTCGGAGGTAATCATCAATAACTTGAGCAATCTGATATCTAAACTAACTAACAAAGCAAATGCATAAGACTGAAATCAAAGCATAACTGAAATTGAAAAGCTAAAAAAACAAAGTTAGCAGAGAGGTAAATCTCATGTCACTATTTGATGCAAAAACATGTAAAGAAAAACTAATCTACAATCAACCGGTTGAACACACTTACATGAATTAAAATTGCATGATTGGAAAATCTAAACTGTCAAACTTGAAAGCAATCAAATGACAATGAAATCAAATCAAAATTACAAAATGAAATCTACTCTACTTTACATTCTAATGTTCTCCATGACATCTACTTCACATCTCCTTCCATGTTGAGAACATCAAAGCTTTATTCAAATTCTTCAAAATTACAAAGTACAATCAAAGCTCTTCAAATCTTTCCAAAGCCATCTCACAAGCTAACAAGCTAAGACTTAAGAACTTACAAGCTAACAAATGAAGAAGAGAGATCTCCTATTTATACAAAAAGATGAGAAGCCATCTCATTAATGAGAGTCCATGAATCTCTCGCTCTACCTCTAGAGTCCTAATCAAAATAGGAACTGATAAGACACATGTCTTCTTAGAGTTACAATATAATTAGGAGATGTGACACATATCCTCATGATCCCATGATTCTTTCAACTCAAATTCGAATTTGGCCTTAGAGTGCCACATAAGGGTCTTCTAGAAGCCTCCTTTAAACCTACACATGTCAACAATCTCAACCCATTTGTTAGGTATAAGCATATGCACATTATTTTCTAATTTTTAACCACAAATTCACTTAAAAAGCTTTAGAATTAATAAAGTTTGGAAAAACATAAATGTGGCCCAATGATAATGAAAGTGGGATGAATGTGGTGACATAGTAGTGAAATGGAGGTGAAATAATGGACATAATATTGAAAGTGTAATGGAAATGAATGACATTTTCAAGACTCAACACTTCTTAAGGGGGTGAAGCTTTCAGGTAAGAATTTCCCTTACTTATCCCTACTCCTACAAGGCATGAAAGAACATTTTTTTTTTAATTTTCATTTTTTTCCCAAAATAATAAGATTGATGAAAAACAAAAATAAACAATTCTTTAGCAAAACAACACCAAATTAGAAGCCCCAAGAGTTAGCTCAACCGGTCAAAGCAGTGCCTCACCGTACGGGAGGTCACAAGGTCGAATCTACCCGAAAGCTTTTGGGGTCAGGTCAGTACATAGGCCACGGGGACGTGATCCCCTTCGAGGTCGATATGCCCAAATTTACTGTGGAATTAATGGCTACCCAATGACCAAGGGTGACCGTGAACCACCGGGTAAAAGAAAAAACACCAAATTAGACACCTCCCTGACAATGATGCTAAAAAGTGGTGAGCCCTGGTATTGCACCAAAAGTGTTACAACTCCCAAGGACTCCTCAACTCAAATTATCAACTCAGGGTTCCTACAAACTTATAGGTGAAAGTGCTATATGAAAAGTAGGTTAGGTTCTACCCATGTCACCCTCAGTCATGAAATCAAACCAAGGTGTTCAAAGACCATTCCTCCAACTAACTTTAGTGAAAACTTCTTATGAAAACACAATTGAACTTGATTCTAACTATGAAAATGAAAATGTCATTCATTCAAATGTAGATGCTAATTGACATTACATGAAAGAGAAAGGGTTAATTTACTTGTAGAAGTAAAGCTACTCTACTTTGCAAGTTTAATCAAATTAGTTACCTACTTGCATGTACCATTGATCTACTTTACAATTTCTTGAAAATAAGGAATCTCACTTTTAACATGCTTATAAAAAAACCACTAATTTTAGATTTGTTTTGAAGTGAGGAAAGGAGGAGGTTGGAGTGGTATAAGAACCTTCCTTAATCATAAAATCACAAGATGGGGCCAGTTCTCAACTTAACTAGGATAGGATCGAAGTGGGGAGAAAAAATGGTTCAAAAGAACACTACTACAGGGCTACTACAGGAGGTCTTGTATTGCTACAGGAAGGGTTCTGAGAGTCTTTTGAGGGTAGAAATGGTGTCTTGAGGGTAGGAGAATATGGATGAAGGTAGGAGGAAGTGAATAAAGGTCAGGGGAGCCCCCTGTCCGAGCCTAGGACCTCTTGGAGGCCTATCTTGCACCAAGGGTGATGTCCACAATGTCCTCTATTTGCATTAAAATAATGACTATGGAAATAGAGTTTGGGAGTAGTGTGAGGTCCAGCGGAAGAAGATGGAAAGGTCTATGTGGAGATGGAAAGATTTGCCCACACCTAGAGATCAACACAATCGTGCAACTAGCCAAATACATGCATCAAATGATTGAAAACATAGTGAGATAAACTATCATGGAAAAGGTGAGTTGAATTTGACTAAAATCAATTCTATTCCAAAACTCTACTCTGATCACTGCACTAACTCCTAATTTGTAGAGAATTAACGTGCAAAGGATTAAAACTAACATCTCTCTATTTCCAATAAATCATAAACAAATGTTTTTGGATTGATATTATAAATATTTCCAATCACTCTTTCCACAAGAGAGGTGACAGGGAAGCCTACAATCACAACAATTTATAGCTTAACATATACTAAAACAAGAGAAATCCATGAAATGATTTGATATAAGAACAAGAAATAAATATAGAGGAGGGACCAAAGCATCTGGGTTGGGCCCAAACCTAAGGGTTTCAACCCTCTAACACTAGCTCAGATGAAAATCAATGGAAAATTTCTCATTAGCAGAAAATAGTAGTCTCATACATCACATGAAAGTAAGAGTAACAATGTCAAGCACTAGGCTCAGTAGCTACTCTTAGTTGAATAAAAAAATTGAATCCTAATGACCCTTTTAGCTGGTTTATTTATACAAAAAGGTAGCTAATGGCATATCCCTTGAAAATAGGAGTGATTCCCTCCAAGATCTTGAGAATTGTGGATATAGTTCTCCTTGATCTTCACATGGACTTGGAGTCCCTTGGCTGCCATGAGTGAGGATCCTATGATCCTAAGCTGAGTTAGAGAGTTAAGGAAGTGGAAAATCCCCTTAGATTCTCTTTTGGTTGTGTCCATCAAGCCCCTGCATAGTAAATGCCTAACAATGCCTCTTTTTCCTGCAATTTAATCACATTAGGCCTCATAATATGACAAACACCTTTTAATCTTCTTACTAAGCATATTATGACTAAGAATGTGAATTAATGTGAGAAAATGATAGTTTTAAGGGTTGGAGGATGGCATAATGAACTTTATAATATACTTATTAATGGGACCCATCAACTAGAATGGTTCTTATGGAGAAATATCTTGCCACAAGGGAAAATGTTTGATCATAGTCCACTCCCTCTACCTGCGAGATTCCTTTGGCCACAAATTTGGCCTTGTATTTCTCGATTCTCCCATCAGTTGCATGCTTCACTTTTTAAATCCATTTGGAACCAACCAATAACTTGTTCTATGGTCTCGGTACCACCTCCCATACATTGTTCTTCATGATGGATTCATACTCCTCCACCATGGAATAAACCCACACTGGTTGCAAAATTTCTTCATCAAATAAAGAAGGCTCTGACTCAATGAGTTATGTCATGAGTGCCATATAACCAATTTATTTGTTTGGTGACCTCATTTGCCTATGTAAGGATGTAGGAGCTCCCACATGCTCTCGTGCAACATGCACCAATTTTTCGACTTCATTATTTCTCTTCCTTCCCTCTCTCAAAGATTTAGGTTGAGTGGGTGCATCCACTTGTCCTCTTGTCTGCTCCTCCATATGTGGCTGTTGTTGATCCAATTAGTTGTTCCCAAAAGGACCAACTAACTACTACACATTGATTTATTAACACGACGTTTCATTTTTTTGTTTCAAGGTTATCAACACAGTTTATGCAAGAGAAATGTGGATATCAATACAATATAAAAGCTACAATAGTAAAGGAATCAACTCAAGATGAAATCTCTAATTATCACAAACCTTTCAAAACAATAACTTCTATAGGCTTCAGAAGGAAACAAGAAAAGGAAACATTTTGAACATCAAGTTGTTTCTTAGGGAAAAACAACTACAAAATAGAAGGAAAACACTACAAAAGCATAGTCATTAGGGGAATTTTGAGGTCTAAAATGGGCCTCCTAAGGAAATTATAAAATAATAGTGGAAATAATAAAATAAGATTACATTACATCATCAAATTTTAGAGGGAAAAAAGAAAAAAATATTTTTTCAACTCGTATTTTCAACTTATCTCCTTATGGGTTTACTCAAATTTCGAGCAACAACACACGTTGGATGAAAAAATTGATTCCCCATTCAAGAAGTACCCATGTTGCATACTTTTGATGGACCCTGCTAAACGAAAAATGAGAAATACATGAAAAAACGTGATTGCACTCAATGTATTTCTCATTTCATGTAGCAGGGTCTATCGAAAGTATGCAACATGGGTACTCCTTATATGAGGAATTAAATTTATCATCCAACAAGTACTCCCACTCAAAATTTGAGTAAAACCTTAGGGAGATGATTTTAAAATACGAGTTGAAAAAGTTATTTTATTATTATTTTTACTTTTTTACTCCAAAAATGTTGAATCATCCCCCATTGTTGACATCATCATCTTCAATCCTATTGGTTCTTATAAAGTTTATTTCTGTTGTACATTTTTCTTAGGAGGCCCATTTTAGACCTCAAAATTTCCCTAATGTTTGAAAGCAATTAAGCAAAAAAAATAACAATCTATGATAATCTATAGGAAACTAAAAGAAACAACACTACTCTTAACAAATTAACTACAATAGCTCTATGTTGGGTCCTTATAATACTAGTGATTACCCCATTACTATTGTAGTTATATCCCTTATTAATATTGTTGTGCCCCTATTGCCCCCATATTGTTATTACTGTGCCCCATAGAATCCCTCTATTGTTATTTTTGTGGCTTTATATTATTATTGTTAGGTCGGCTGGATTATATTGTGACTCCTTAGACTCCTATATATAGAAAGGAGATTTTGTCATTTGAATCATCGAAGATTGTTCATTTATGTAATGTAAAGGAGGTTTCCCCCTCGAATAGGCTGAATTATAAGGCGTTGATCTATCTTTTCTATCTTTTCTTGAGCTGGTTTCATAACATTTGGTATCAGAGCTTTGGATTCTAGGGTTTCGCTGCTCCAAACAGGTCATCATGGCATTTTCGCTATAATTTTTTTTCTGCGACGTTTCAGATGTTAAAAAAAAAACCCATTTGAGAAGAAATCGTGCTGAACCTCGGGTCCAAATTTCAGAGCTTTTCGCGCTATATTTGCGAAGATATGATCTGAGGAAGTTGGTATTTTTGCAAAATACTGAATTACATTCCAAACAAGTGACCTGGGGAAAATCGTCATAACCTTCTCTCTGGGGATCGGATTGAAATTTAGTAAGAATTTACAAAAATATGATAGACTTTAGTTTCTTGTATGCATTTTTTAGATCCAAAGGTCGAAACAGTGACTCGCGGCACGTCGTACAAGTTCGCTCTACTGAACTAGTATATAATCAAGTCACTGTGGGAGATTTCGCATAACTCTTCCTTGGAGAATCCAATTTGGGTCAGACTTGTGGCATTGGAAAGAGGACACAAAGGGCTACTGCAGGTCACAAATTCAGAACTAGATGATCGGAAAGTACAGAGATACATCAGAGGCAATATCGAGCTCCTACAAAGTGAAAAAAGGTGTGTAGATTTTCTTAAATTTTTGCTTAAGCTTGGTTTGAAAATTTATTTTGAAGGAATTCAAAGGGCATAATAGAGAATTATTATCGGTAACTGATGCCCCGAGGAAAGAAAATGCAAACACCTAGTAAGGAACCTGAAAGCTCTAGCATGACTCATGAAGAAGAAGAAGAAATGCTATATGATATATCAAAATTACAAGAACAAGTGCAACAAGTGTCACTTGCACAAAAAGCAACAGAATCTAAGATGGATGGTTTAAGGAAAGATGTATAAGCTAAGATGGATGGTTTAAAGAAAGGTGTAGAAGCTAATATGGATTGTTTAAAGAAAGGCGTAGAAGCTAAAATTGATGGCATGGATGATAAGATGGAAGAATTGAAGATAAATATGAATAAGTTGCTACAAGAAATGGTCACTAAGGGTGTAAGGGTACTAAAGGAAACTCATGATGAGAACAAAAGAAATGTTAATCATGATTCCATAGACTCTAATGTTGTATCGAAGACTCACCATATTCCAAAAATCGATATGAGGAAGTTTGATGGCAAGGATCCCGCCACATGGATATTACAGATGGAGCAATTCTTCGATCTCAATAATGTGCAAAACACACAAAAGGTACGTATGGCAACTTTATATTTGGAACCAAATCAGTTTGTATGGTATCAATGGCTTTGCTCTCGTAAACAATTTATCACTTGGGCAATTTTTACGGAAGAATTGATAGCACATTATGAGGATACAAAAAGCAACACTTTTTTTAGCCAATTGATAAGTCTCAAACAAAAGGGTTCAATAATGGAGCACATTGAGGAGTTCCAAAAATTGAACATAAGGGTAAAAGATATTCCAGAGGAGCATAGGATTGATGTGTTCATAGGGTCTTTAAAGGATAATATCCAACATGATGTTTGCCTTTGGGAACCTGATTCATTAGAGAAGGCATTCAGGTTAGCATGAAAAATGGAAAGCAAAATTATGGCAACCAGGAAGCATACCACTCACAACTATAAAGACGAAAGTGTTGTTGCCCCTAGTCTTCCACAACCTATAAGGTTGACACCACAACAATTGGAAGAAAAAAGAGCAAAAGGGCTTTGTTACAGTTGTGATAGCGAATACACTAAAGGTCATAAGTGTGCTGAGAAGAAATTATTCTACATAGATTGTGAAGAGGAAGAAGAAAAGGAGCAAGAAAGGTCAAAAGAAGAAGATATACTCCAGGAACAAAGCCTAGATGAAGAAAAAATAAATCCGACCATATCTTGTAATGCATTGGTGGGAATTACCACTCCTCAAACCATCAAGATAGAAGGACAAATCAAGAAGAAAAAGGTAATAGTGTTGATTGATTCAGGAAGCACCCACAATTTTATTCATTGTAAGGTAGCAAAAGAATTGAATTGCTTCCTATATCCAGCACCAGAGTGTCAAGTGATGATTGCAAATGGAGGAACAATAAATTTCTCTGGAAAGTGCCATAATATCAAGCTATCCATGGGAGAATATGTATTGACTAGCCCAATGCTTTCCATTCCAATGGGAGGTGCTGATGTTGTACTAGGAGTCCAATGGCTACAATCCTTGGGTACAATAGCTTTTAATTTTCAAGAACTTTTCATCAAATTTTCTATGGAAGGAAAGGAAGTTGAATTAAGGGGTATTGCAGGGAAACCAAGAAAGATAATCAGCTCTAATGGTATGACAAAGCTTCTAAAAAAGGATAAAAGAGGTGTAATTGCACAATTATGTTCGCTAGATGTTTCCACATCGGAATCATCTATTTCTCCAGATCTCCAAAAAGTCCTGGACAATCATTCCAAGGTATTTGAGACTCCAAAGGTCTCCCACCTATGCGTGATCATGATCATGCTATTCATCTGATTCCAGGAAGTGTTCCTCCAAACATCAGGCCGTACAGATATCCCTATGTCCAAAAGAGTGAAATTGAACGTATGGTTGCAGAAATGCTAGAGGCTGGTATAATTCAACCGAGTCAAAGTTCTTTCTCTGCTCCAGTAGTATTGGTGCACAAGAAGGATGGATCATGGTGCATGTGTCCGGATTATAGGGAGCTCAACAAGCTCACTATTAAAGATAAGTTCCCCATTCCTGTCATTGATGAATTACTGGATGAATTGCATGGATCAATTTACTTCACCAAGTTGGATCTTCATTCAGGATATCATCAAATCAGAATGAAGATTGAAGACATTCCGAAAACAGCATTTAGAACTCATGAGGGTCATTATGAATTTTTGGTCATGCCTTTTGGCCTTACCAATGCACCTTCAACATTTCAAGGTTTGATGAATTCAATTTTCAAACCATTCCTTAGAAAATTTGTGTTAGTATTTTTTGATGATATACTAATCTACAACAAGTCTTGGAAGGATCATGTTGAACATGTTGACAGGTGCTACAACTATTGGAGGAGAAACAATTATATGCAAAAAGATCCAAATGTTTCTTTGGAGTCCAAGAGGTGGAATATCTGGGTCATATTGTATCTCATGAAGGAGTTAAGGTAGACCCTAGAAAAATTAAAGCCATTAAGGAATGGAAAATCCCCACATCCATAAAGCATCTGCAAGGATTTCTCGTGTTGACAGGGTATTATCGCAAGTTTGTTAAGAATTATGGGAGAATAGCAGCACCTCTAACAACATTATTGAAGAAAGATGCATTTTCATGGACTCTGGAAGCAACAAAGGCCTTTGAACATCTTAAAGAGGCAATGTGCCAAGCACCAGTCTTAGCTACACCGGACTTCACAAAAACCTTTATTATGGAATGTGATGCTTCAAGAAATGGAATTGGTGCTGTTCTAATGCAAGATGAAAGACCCATTGCTTTTGAAAGTCGTCCAAACAAGGGAAAGTTTTTAAGCAAAGCTATTTATGAGAAGGAAATGTTGGCAATACTCCATGCACTTAAGAAATGGCGACCCTACCTAATGGGAAGACACTTCAAGGTAAAAACGGATCATGATAGCCTTAAATACTTTTTAGAACAAAGATTATCCTCTGAAGAGCAACAAAAGTGGGTCACAAAGATGTTGGGTTATGACTTTGAAATCATCTACAAAAAAGGGAAGCAAAATGTGGTGGCAGATGCACTCTCAAGAAAGGATGAGGATGTGGAAGCATTGTTGTGCGCCATTTCTATTATCCAACCAGATTGGATAAACGAAGCAAGGGAGGAATGGAAGAATGACGAAGAAGTGTGGGCACTTATTCGAAAGTTACAACAAGATTCCAATACGTCTGATACATTTAGCTGGCAAAATGATTCGTTATGGTACAAAGATCGCTTATACCTCTGTAAGAATTCCCAGCTAAAACAAAAGATTCTTATGGAATTGCACACTTCTCCCTTAGGAGGGCACTCAGGATTTTTAAAAACTTACCACAGGGTTAAGAAGGATTTTTTTTGGGATGGCCTTAAATCAGATATTCAAAAGTTTGTGGCGGAATGTTTGGTTTGCCAACAAAATAAAGTTGAAACAATTAAGACACCGGGTCTATTACAACCTTTATCCATTCCAAGCCAACGTTGGGAGGAGGTTTCAATGGATTTTATCACAGGTTTACCCAAGTCTGAGGGAAGAAGTGTCATCATGGTGGTAGTTGACAAACTTACCAAGTATGCACACTTTTGTGCATTATCACATCCATTTAAAGCCAGTACAGTTTCTACTGCATTTATGGAAACAATTCAAAAGCTACATGGAAACCCAAAGATTATTGTAAGTGACAGAGATCCCATTTTCACTGGAAATTTTTGGACAAAATTATTTTCTTGTCTTGGTACTCAGTTAGCTCATAGCTTATCTTATCATCCTCAATCTGATGGGAAAACTGAGATAGTAAACAAATGTTTGGAAGGATATCTTCGTTGCTTTGTATTTGATAAACAAACACAATGGGTCAAATGGTTGCCTCTGGCTGAATGGTGGTATAACACTTCCTTCCATTCAGCAACAAAAATGACCCCATTTATGGCACTTTATGGGTATCAACCACCATCCATCACATCATATTTAAGAGAAAATTCTAAGGTTTAGGCAGTGGAACATCACATCGAACATCAACAACAAGTCCTCCAACTCTTAAAGGATAACCTCGTGTTGGCACAGAATAGAATGAAACAACAGGTAGATCAACATCACAGTGAAAGAAGTTTTGATGTAGGTGATTGGGTATTCCTACGGCTACAACCATATAAGAAAATGTCCCTCAAGCAAGCTAAGAAGGATAATAAATTATCACCAAAGTATTATGGTCCGTACAAGGTGTTGCAAAAGATCGGTACTATGGCATACAAATTGGAGCTTCCTGCAGCTTCTCGATTGCACCCAGTTTTCCATGTTTCATGTTTAAAGAAGGTTATAGGTGACAAGCTCCCAGTTCAAAAAATATTTCCAGAACTTGACGAGGAAGGAAAAATTATATTGGAACCAGAAGCAGTCACAGAAACAAGAACTCGACAGCTACGAAATCGATCAATTTCAGAGTATCTTATCAAGTGGAAGAACCTATCCGCTGAAGATTCCACATGGGAGGATGAGAATTTTATGCAGAAGTATCCAGAACTACTCAAGCGTTGAGGACAACACTTTTTTGAAGGAGAGGGGCATGTTGGGTCCCTATAATACTAGTGATTACCCCATTACTATTGTAGTTATACCCCTTATTAATATTGTTGTGCCCCTATTGCCCCCATATTGTTATTACTGTGCCCCATAGAATCCCTCTATTGTTATTTTTGTGGCTTTATATTATTATTGTTAGGTCGGCTGGATTATTTTGTGACTCCTTAGACTCCTATATATAGAAAGGAGGTTTTGTCATTTGAATCATCGAAGATTGTTCATTTATGTAATGTAAAGGAGGTTGCCCCCTTGAAGAGGCTGAATTCTAAGGCGTTGATCTATCTTTTCTATCTTTTCTTGAGCTGGTTTCATAACACTCTATTCTATATCGATTTCAATAAACATGATTCAAATAGACTATTCCATATAACATGTAGGCAACAAGAAATTAAGAACAATTGCGCAAATAGAAATAGTTGGAATAGTAGAATCAAACACCAATTTGATGAGATAAGAGAAGATTTCCAGTTTTGGACCCAAATACAGAATCAGACTGCCTTATGAAGAAATCAACACAATAGACTAAATCTGAGTAATAAACACTTCAATTTTATTGCAGAGAACCATTTACAATTAATGTATCCGCAAGTCTTAGCGTGTGTAAAAAGTAATAGTACAACTTTGAACAACAACTTTAGAGGCTTAATTCTAGTTTTTATACCGTATCAGTAAAATATAAAGATCAAATAATCTATTTTTAATAATGAGAAATTCTGAGAATCTAAAGATTCTCAGGATGCTTTTTTAATCTGCAAATATGTTAATGCATTCATAAGACCAAGTCGAAAGGTTATTTTTAACTAATTCACTCCAAACAGAGTGTAACACCCCGAGGCTTATATGATCTCCCACGATCATTCTAGAAAGCAATGTCAAATATCAATGTATCAATAGATTCCTGTCCAATAATGAAGATCCGTTTGTTAGGAAATAACACTTTCATGATCAAATCCATTCGTAAAATAATGAAATAGTAAATGCATATAAAATACTACTAAAATCCATACTACACAAATTAGCATAGCCTAATCATAAGAAAGACTTGGAGAATAATATGAAAATTAAGAAATAAGGCAAGGAAAATATGACAATTATGAGGCCTAACATCACCTCCCAACTAAATGTTTTGCATGACCTCATGAAAACAAATGATTAACATGTAGGGCAGTTAAGGAGTAAGCTTCATAATATTCCTTTCCTATATGCTTGAATCCATTTCTACTTCGGAGTTCTTCAAAAGCCATAAACTTACCTGCTTCTGAAAAGTAATAATTAGACTTTTAAAATGAATGAGGGCACTAGATCATGGGGCATCGATACATGCATCCTATCTAGTGGATACCTCTTTCTAACACCAAGTGAACATAGTCTTTTGCTCTAGTCATGGCATATCAAAAATTGTGATAACCAAAGGGCTCTCTATACATGAATTCATTAGGTGATGCCTGCCATCTCTCCTTAGCTCCACAAAGGGCCTCATCTCTAACATCTTCCAAATATTCCATCCCTGAGTGCAAGAAATCATATTAAATTTGTGAAAGTGTAGGGGAAACACCAGGTTTCTCTATAAATATACCACGACGAATTTGTGTGCAGAAGGGGTTATAAGGTTCCCCTCTAACCCAAATATCTAGAACATGCTCCTTTCTCTAGAAGGTATGATAAGTCTTTTCCCACTTCACCTGGTTTTTGGAAAATAATATAAAAGCCTGAATTAAATATCTCCAATAAATGGGACATGATTTCTTCCACATTCTCTTCTAAAAAGAAACTATGCATATATAACTCAAACAGAAGATACGGTGTATACTAATCTTGTCTATGAAAAGAAGAAATGAAATCCAGTACATTTCTAAATTCATATGGTTTTCCAAATTGTATTGCCTTCAATTTGAGCAACAGATATTTCTCAAGAAAATATAAAGCATAGTTTTGAGCTGGGGACTTGCATGCCAAGGCATGTGAATAAATAGAGAAAATTTCCTTCGTTTTCTCTACATCTTTGTTAAGGCAGTCCTTTAAATTATATACTTCCTTTTCATATGCTGTTAGTTATGCACAGGTCTCATCCTCTGTTGATGTCAGTGCTTTAAATCATTGGAGAAACTCCTAGTGTTCCCTACAGGTTACCACTTCTCCTTGATATCTTACTATGGTCTTCTGTTGTTCCTCCATAGTTTTGTGCAGGACTCTAATGGATTCTCCTACAATAAAGGGAGTATAAGGAGGCATATCTTCTATTTGTACCCCTTTTTCATTAAAAGTAAATGGTGGGTCAGTTTGAGTTCCTACTTCAATAAGGCTAGGAGGAGCACCCACCATATGTTCCTCAGGGTCAGCCTGGGTTCCTACTTCAGTAGAAGTAAGAACAAAGTATGTCTAATTACTTGCTTCATTAAGGACATATATGAAATCAGTATGGACTTCCATTTGTTAAGTTTCCTTCTTTATTTTAGACCTCTTCACAAAATATCTATGAAACTTCTTATTGCCATGTAACCAATTTTTCAACTATTGTACCTTTCCTTGCAGTTTCTTATTTTCTTTATTTAATTTATATATTTCCTTTTGAAATTTGCATTTTCCTTTCTTTCTCCTAGCTCGGGTATCTATGGTCATCTGAACAGGACTACTAACTAAGATTGCTGGAGAGGGAAGACCAACTATTATTTCAGTTTATTCTATAATAGTTTCTTGAGTGGGTTGGACTATCAATGATTTTTCAACTTCCCTTTTTGTTACATCAGTTCCAGACTCTAGGAAGCCAACATCAGGAAAATCAATCTAAGGTTCAACTAAAGATGATTTTGGGATGGGGTCCCCTAAGTTCAATTTTGAGACAAAAGCCCAAGTTTTGTTGTATAAAGTACAGTCTCCACAAGTTGTGGTCGTGGAGCTCGTAGATAATTAAAGAGTCAAAAAGGGTTTTACCCTCTTTTATGTAAGTTGAGTCAGATTTTAAAGATCTACCCATGGTCCACGAACCATGGGATTGTGTAAGTAGGTGTGTCTTAGGATGTCTAAGAGAGGAGATGAATATGAATGTAATGGGTCAATAGAAGAAAAAGTGTAGAAGTCTTAGAGTAGAAGGAGGGCTCTGCAACTATGTGCGCAAAGGCCTAGAGTAGAGTCCGCAGCTGAGTACGCAGACCTCTACAGCTGAGTGCGTAGGGAAGTCTTGAGTTAGTAAGATGAACCGAATATTAATAAAGAAGATTATTGCAGAAATTCTCATGTTTATCTCTTTACTCTGTTTTATATGAATGCGCTTATGCTGTGATGAATGATGGGTTTATGAAATATGATGTATTGATGCACGACTTTACACAATTTATGTTGTTACTTGAATGCAATTAATATTAACTGTTTACGCGAAGATTATCTTGTCGTATGTTAAAGTTATCGAACACTTAAGCTGATTTAAGTAATTATTGGGTTAAGAGTAATCTTTGATGCGCATAAGTAGTTGACTCATCTACTCAGGGTTCACGAAAGATAGTCATAGACCTTCGCGAAGGTCTAGAGGTAGACTAAAGGAGTTATATCGATAAGCCATAAAGGCTTATCGATCTATGCGAAGGCAGATTTAGGGCATAAAACGACATCATGTTGATCTCTGGGTGTGGAAACTTGGTTCCAACATCCCCCCATATCGCTTTGGGTGAGACTTCAATTTGCGCTCCACAGATTGATGCCAAAACGGCTAGTAGTGTAGGGATTTGTTTGGCGCAACCAATTCTGAACTTGGGTCAGGACCCACTAAGCCAACAAATGGTTCTATTTCTGGGATTGGGATCTTCATAAAGAGATGCGTGATGTCGCATCATTGGAATCCAACAAAGAAAGAAATTGAGAAGTGGTTGGATAGAAAGATCCATGAATTCGCGGAGCAAGAAAATAGAAATCCATGCCTGACAAAAGAACAATTGTTGGACAGATACTTATACATAGACAGACATGAGATCTTCTTTTGCACCTTCGTGATCGAACTATATAGAGTGGATCGCTAAATTGGCAGACGACCAAGGAAGGTGGAAGCTTGACAGTCCAATAATGTGGACCCCGAAGCTAGTGCGTAGGTTGGAAGCCTCTGAAGGTATGATCACGTGCATTGTCAATTACTGGCTTGATTGAGTCATAGGAGAATTTGTGACAGAATTTGCAGTCAATACCTCAGTTAGCTACAGTGAAGCAGAGCGACGCTTTTTCAAAGGACCGCAAGGTAAGTATTTGAAATATTTGAATACTTGGATTAAAATGATCTTGTGTGAAAAGCGGGTTATGCCACTGCCTTGATGTTTGGATCTATGCGAAGTGGATAATTATTTAGAAATTAGCAAAGAGCAGGTCTTGAATATAGCCCATTGATAGAACCTCCTTTGAGTGACGACGAGGGAGTGGTACAGGCCTCATCGTGAAACATTGTACATCTGATAAAACAAGGCTTTTCGTGAATACCTCATCCACCCATGCCACCTCCATCTTCACCTCCACAACATACACCTTCGCCCACACCACCACCACCTCTGCCACCATTCAACATGTCGAATACGATGAAGCTGCCCATTTTCAAGGGCTTGGGAAGTGAAGACCCAGATCAATTTTGGTTCGTTGCGAAGGCTGTATGGATGACACATAATATTACAGATGATCATATAAAGAAGGCACAGTTGGTTACTTCTTTACAAGATCGCGCGTTGACATGGTACATTAAGTACTACACAGATAACCCATTGGCATCATTAGCAGACACTTAGACTGCTCTGAACAAGGAATTTGGTAGACCTAAGTCTAAATCACAATCAGTCGTTGGATTCAAGGAAATCATGATAAGGATTGGAAAAACCCCCTGGGAGTTGGATCAAAGACTGAAGTGCAGAATCTGCGAAGCAAATATGAATCTCATAGACAGTCAACATCATGATTGGTTTATAGCTACGCTCCTACCTCACTTAAGGATTGATTTGTCACAATAAAAGATAGGGAT
This sequence comes from Pinus tabuliformis, assembly GCA_031772625.1. Taxonomy (NCBI): domain Eukaryota; kingdom Viridiplantae; phylum Streptophyta; class Pinopsida; order Pinales; family Pinaceae; genus Pinus; species Pinus tabuliformis. The sequence continues at coordinate 241,327,464 of CM062817.1, forward strand.
TGAGGTGGAAGCATTGGAGATTGCAATGAGGTTACATGAGACCCCTATCCAGTATGCGACATTGGGAGTTCAATGGATTCGCGTGGAGTTGCAGAACCTCTGCTTGGAGTTGCAGAGCTTGAAGAAGGAAAAAGCAGCTCAGTTTGAGGTGCGCGAAGAAGTTTGGTGCCTAAAATATAAAAACCAGGGGCATGATAAGGATAATTGCCCTATTTTCGCGAATTATATGGCAGGGGGAAGGCCCATGCGTCTGAGGCAGGAAGCCCCAGCAGGACCAAGCACAGGGCCCACGTTGTAGTGTGATATCTGTCAAGTAGCAGGAAAACATGTAACAAACACTTGCCACTTGTGGCAAAAATTTGTGCAGGAACCCCAACAGTTATTTTGCAATTTTTGTAAATCGGTGGGCCACGATGAGCATAACTACCATAGATATGAGTTAATGATGGAGAGAATGCTTGTGTATCGAATGCAGATAGAAATTCGGCCTTCGGAGAAATGTTCTGGGGGACTGCGCAAAGGATATCAGGGCCGCGTACGAGGCCAAGGAGGAGGATGACCTAGTAGAGGTTGAGGACAAGTTATTTGCTACAATTGCAGAGTGCAAGGACACTGCGTGTGAGAATGTATGAGCCATACTTGCCCATATCGCCGATACTGTACTCAGTTTGACCACACGAATAAGAATGCCCCATACTGATAGCTAAGATGCAGGAGAAGAAGGTGCAGCCTCAGTGATGAGCCCCAAATTTGGTAACATTTTGGGCTCATTTGGCCTACTTACCCTTGCTCAACCATTCATTTTTCATCACTTATGCATCATTTTTAGTATATTCATGTTATTTTTACGAAGGCGGGCAGTCACTATTCCTAGGTGGCTAACACATGTTTATTTCAGGTTTTTTTGACATTTATTGGAGCAAAACCACGCAGATGAAGGCTAGGAGACAGCCAAGATGGGATTGCGGTTTTGTAGGAAGGTTGTCCACAGCCTTGAATGGCCTTCCTCGTGATCTCCACCCCAACTCCGAGCTCCAACCACCACCGAGCTAGAAGGCAGCCAAATGGATTGAAAGGAAACAGCAGATTACTCTTAGTTTGGACAGCCAAACCCCACTAATTTAGGAGGCCAGCTTGGCCCTTGTAATGTATAAATGATGAGGCTGTAGCCTTCGATGGGAACTTTTGAACCTTTGTTGTTTATTCTGGATTACGAGCTGATAGCTCTGTTTTGCTCTTTGTAAGCCGTTTTTGGCATGTTATTTGACTTATGACTATTATCTTTTAATGAAAGGCAGGCATATTTGAGTTCAGTTATGAGTTCTTAGAGGAGCTATAGCTCTCGGGGTTGGGCCCAACCTGAGAGCAATAGACCTCCTTTCTTTGTATTGTTATTTTCCTTTCAGCATTGTATTTCTTTTCCTTTACATGCATTTGGAAACACAATTTGCTGAGTTGAATTTCTTAGTGTGATTAAGTAGGTTAGTTTTATGAACAAAGTTTCTTTCAGTAGTTTAGATTAGAGTTAATCAGAGCTCCAAAAAGGGTTGATTGCACACTCATTTCCACCTCTGTTTAGAGATTGGGATTGCAGCCCGTGCCACCCACCAAAAACACTGTTTTACATGTTCATACAAGCCTTGATGCAATGTTCTCGGTTGTAGCAGCATCCATGCGTTCAGATCTTGTGGAATGAATCATTGTTTCAATGCCATGCAAGAGTTTCCTTACAAAATCATGTCGCTGTTCTGTAGTTTTATGAAAACAGTTAGAATAGGTTGATGAAATCTCGGTTTTGTGCAAGACTCTAATGATTTGTTTCATTTACACTGTGTAGTATCACTCTCTCACGTCCTTACCCTCCTGAGCCGTGCCTAGGCCATCCACTCTTCCCTCAGTTAGACCACTTACCTCCAAAACTCTTCTATCACCCATGTGGTTCCACCTTTTCGGCCTTCCATCTCCTCTAACATCCTCCAGACCAACCAGCTTTGCACACCCCCTCTCCATCTCATCTATCTGTCCATAAGTCATCACAAGCTCCCCTCCTACCTCCCTGTCCATCCACATAGCCTCTTCCACTCATCCCTCACCCAAAAATCCTATTGCAGAACATCCTGTAGAAATTAGCAGACTTCCTGTAGAAATTCTGAACATCCTGTAGAACCCCTGCAGACTTCCTGTAGAAGCTTGTGAACATGGTTGCCAAGCATCTGAACTTTATGAACTTCTTTGAAAGGATGCTAGGGATCCCTTAGACCCTCTCTGAGCCTTCCTGACCTCTTCCAAGCATTTCCCTCCTTGATCTATCCCTGCACAGTCAAAGACCCAGATAGAAGCACACACATAATAATTCCAACAACTTGAACAAAAATACAAAAATACGTTTTATTTAGATCAAATTAGTCTAGACACATGCATCTCACCTTCCTAGAAGTAATGGCACCACTTTCAGTAGTTTGCATTCCCACCTGTGCATCAGTAGGACTAGCTGGTAGAATTAGGGTTTGCTAGGGTTTTCATTCCTTGTTGGCTTTCAGTTTCTTCCTGCAGTAGGTTAATTTCCTTTGAGATAGCTTTCATTCATCGGTTAAAAAGCTTCTTCTGAGAACTCATAGAAGTTGGCTTGAGCCCTAGCGGACTTGTGCCAGCTGACCAAGTGACAGCTGCGACAAGAGCTAGTACTTGTGCATACAGCACCGTCGCTTCCAAGTTTGTTACGAACTACCGAGTTGATAAAATTAGAGAAGGAAGCTCCAGGAGTTGTAGCATTATTGCTACAATACTGGAGCCCACCATCTTTTTGGCGCCGTTGCCGGGGAAGCGTCAAAGTATTAGTAATTGTTGCTTTTCTTCTATTTTCCTACTCTCACCTTCTGCCAAGTAGTTTATTCCATTTCCATTCTGCAAAAGTAGCATAGACATTTCCTGCTTTCATAGATTAACATTTCAATTCTGTAATTTCATTTTTGCAAGCGTAGATTAGCATTTCAATTCTGCAAGCGTAGACTAGCATTTCCATTCCTGCAATTTCATTTGAGCAAAGTAGATTAGTTCTTTCCTTCTTTCATTTCAATTCTGCATTTTCATTTCAGCAAGATAGTTAGTTGTAGATCAATCTGTTTCAGTTTTTGCAGGTACCAGAGAAAAAAAAAACAAAAAGCAATCAAAAGTCTTTCCATTTCATGCCTCGTAGGAATCGAGATAAAACAGGGAAATTCTTACCCAACACCCCCACTACATCACTGAGTCACCCTTCTCTCTTCTTCGGTGACAGTGATCCAGAAGAACCTATAGGTGAACCTCCTGAGATATACGAAGATCCTATAGCAGAAGAAGAATTAGAGACCATTCCATCTGAAGCTATGGCTGACAATAGAGGAGAAGATGAGAGAATAGAAGGTGCCTTCCCCATCTGAGAGACCAATGGAGACATGAAAATGAAGAACATTAGCCCCTCCGCTTTACCTCACTTCCATGGACTGACTACTGAAGATCCTGATACCTTCCTGTTTGAGTTTGCTGTCCTTTGTCAAACCTATGACTATACTGAAGATGAGCAGAAGCTGAAACTCTTCCCCTCAACCCTTAAGGATGCAGCATTACGCTGGTTCATGGGCTTACCTGGGAACAGTATCACCACTTGGGCTCAGATGCAGCAAGCTTTCAATACCAAGTACCGGGACTACTGTAGGTCCAAGGAAACCAAGGGGGAAATCTTTCGGATGACCATGGGAAATGATGAGTCCTTAGAGGATTATGAGGAAAGGTTCCAACTTAGCTATAAACGGGCCAGGTGCACACTTGACCCTGAATCCCTCAAGTTGGTCCTGCTCCGAGGAGTCCCTGAATACCTCTTAGATACCCTTCACATGTTAGCTGGAGGAGATATTTACCAACTGCCTTATGAGGACATAAAGACTGTGTTTAGAAACCACTCTAGGGCAGCCCGGAAACGAGGTAGAGGAAACCTCCTCTCAGCTGGTATTCCTTTCTCCAAACACGAGTTTGCAAATCAATTAGAGGATCTCAAAAGTGAGGTGAGACAGACCATTGCCATGCAACTTGATACATTCAGGATCCAGCAGAAGAAGGAAGAAGTTGAGAGGGCCTTGGCTATCTTCTGCCGTAGGTGTACAAGGAGACACCCTAAGAACGAATGCCCATTACATTCGATTGAAGTATGTTTCGTTTGTGAGGAGGACCACCCCACAAACCAATGTCCAACCTTACCTGGGTTTAAGGCCATGTATCAAGGGACAGAAGCCCCCACCGAACCTCTCTATTTCCTCAACCAAAGGAGGCCACAAGGACCTAGACCTTACCAGCAGGGGATGCAAGGGGCACCCCAAGCTTATTACAGCCCCAACCAATCTACTCCTATGCCTTCCTGAGGTCCCCCTGCTCACCCTTCCTGGTCTGTGCCTCCTCCATGGTCTTACCCACCTCAGTACCATACTCAACCCACTACTCATTCGTATCACTCACATGCCCAGCCACAGCCTCAATGGAATGCACCTCAGTCGGGGTGGAGGCCCCAGTACAACACTCCTCCCGCCATTTTGCCTCCACCACCAGTTCAACCTCAACCATTACCTCCTGCTCCTCCAAGGCAACCTCAAATGCCTGCTCAACCGAACCCGAACCCCAACAACAGACAGGCTCAGCAGGTATACACTGGGGAAACATCATGCCCTACCTATGCTATGGAGATCCAGGAGATCAATCTGCGATCTGGAAAGACTCTTCCGGATCGCCAACCTCCTCCCCCAGAGGACGAGGAAGACAAACAAGAAAGTGAACCAAAGGCTATTCCACCCTTTCCTGAGAGACTAACAGCCACCACACAACCCAACCCAAAGGAGGATGAGCTTTTGGGAGAGCTCAAGCAGTTGTGTGTGAAAATACCACTTCTCCAAGCCATCAAGGATGTGCCAATATACAACAAACTGGTTAAGGAAAAGTGTTTCAGACACCCAGGCAGGCGAAAGAGGGATGCTTCAACCATCAATGTCATAGGACAACTGTCTGACCTTATGTCGGGACAAGTCATTTGCCCAAAGTACCTAGATCCTGGGAGTCCTGTAGTAGATGTCCACATCAATGGCACCATCATACCTCACACCTTGATTGATCTGGGGGCTGCCATTAATGTGATGACTAGGGATACCATGCTCAAAATCAACCTTCAAGGTTCCTTGAGGAAGACCTCGACAGTCCTACAACTAGCAGATCGCTCCACTGTGACTCCCAAAGGGATTGTGGAGGATGTCTTGGTCTCTGTTGACTCTTGGGAATACCCTGCAGATTTCTTGGTGCTGCAACCAAAGGCAAAGCTCACTGGATATCCTCTTATTTTGGGAAGGCCTTGGTTAGCCACTGCAGATGCTTACATAAGCTGCCGTGCAGGAAACATGACCATCAAAAATGGTCCTATGTCCAAGCAGCTAGTCCTATACCCTCCTGCCCAACCCTCATTAGAGCATGACTTACCACTTTGGTTGGAGGAAGGAGAAGAGGATGAGGTGTACTCAGCACCTTTGTGCACCCTAGGCACCACCAGGGGAGACCCCCCAACCGAGGATGATTTGATTGAGACCTTGATCCAGAATCCACCTCCCAGTGCACTGACCTTAGAGGAATTGGTGGAGGATGCCCAAGCCAGCACCTTAGTGGACCTTTGTGCGACCAACCCTGTCACTCCTAGAGTCAAGAATGTGGAGTTCGGCCCTGAGAGGACGTTAAAGATCAGCTCCTCCCTATCTCCTTCTCAGGAAAAGGAGCTGTGCAGTCTGTTGGCCAGTGATCTAGATGCTTTTGCTTGGAGCTATAAGGAGATGAAAGGAGTCCATCCTTCGGTCTATACCCATCACATCTACATCAAAGAGGATTGTAAACCGATTAGGCAACCCTAGAGGAGGATGAATCCAGCTCTTAAGGACATTGTCAAGGAAGAATTGCAAAAACTGTTGGATGCCGGATTCATTTACCCCATCTCAGATAGTGAATGGGTGTCCCCTCTGGTGTTGGTTCCCAAGAAAAATGGGAAGTGGAGAATCTGTGTGGACTACCGAGAACTGAACAAAGCCACCAAGAAAGACCATTTCCCTCTACCTTTCATAGATCAAGTGTTGGATGGACTGGCAGGAAAGAAGTTTTTCTCTTTCCTAGATGGGTTTAGTGGGTACAACTAAATCCAAATCAGCCCGGAAGACCAAGATAAGACCACCTTCACCTGTCCTTGGGGTACCTTTGCCTACCGAGTTCTTCCCTTTGGGCTATGCAATGCTCCTGCTACCTTCCAGAGAGCCGTCTTGAGCATCTTTTCTGAGCCGGTCCATGATGCAATGGAAATCTATATGGATGACTTCACTCCTTATGGGTCCAACTTCCAGGAAGCATTGTCCAGTCTTGGAAAAGTCCTAACCAAATGTATTAAGATGAACCTATACCTTAGTCCTGAAAAATGTGAATTCTTGATGACTGAAGGGACCGTGCTAGGCCATACCATTTCTTGCCAAGGGTTACAGGTAGATCCTAACAAAATTGCTCTCATCAAGAAGGTTCCACCTCCCCAAAAGGTAAGGGATTTTTGGAGTTTCTTAGGATTAGCAGGGTATTATAGGAGATTCATTAAAGACTTCAGCAAGCTAGCCTCGCCATTGTTTGGCCTGTTGGCAAAAGATGTGGAGTTTAATTGGACTGACGATTGTCAGAGGGCTTTGAATGAATTAAAGCACAAGTTGGTGTCTGCCCCAATCTTGAGAGGTCCAAACTGGGCCCTACCTTTCCACATCCACACTGATGCCTCGAACAAAGCCATAGGGGCAGCCTTAGGACAAGTTGAACAAAAACTTCCGTATGCCATTTACTTTGTTAGCAAAAACTTGTCCAAAGCAGAACTAAATTACACTGTAACCGAGAAAGAATTCTTGGTTGTGGTCCATGCGCTGAACAAGTTCCGACATTATATCACTAGCTATCAAACATTTGTACATACTGATCATGATGCAATTAGATATTTAATGAATAAACCAGATGTGAATGCTCATATTATTAGATGGTTACTTTTGTTACAGCAGTTTGATTTGACTATCGTTGACAAACCAGGTAAAGAAAATGTTGTTGCTGACTTTTTATCTAGATTGGATTTATCTGCAGATGAGGATGGAACAGTGGATGACCAGATGCCCGATGAACATCTGTTTGCTATTTCAGTACTCTCTCCATGGTTTGTTGATATAGCAAACTACCTTGTTTCAGCACAGTTCCCTCCGCACCTATCCTCAAGAGAGAAGAGAAAAATCATCAGAAAAAGTGCCTCATTCACTTGGATCGGGGGCAACCTATTCAAGATTGGCCCTGATCAGATCTTAAGGCGTTGTGTAAGGGAGGAGGAAGTCTTTGATATCCTCCTCACCTGTCATGATGGGCCTTGTGGAGGACATTTTGTAGCAAAGAGGACTGCCTTCAAAATCCTGCAGGCAGGTTACTATTGGCCCACACTTCATCAAGATGTCAGAAGGTATATCAGCCAATGTGACCGATGCCAAAGAATGGGGAAACCGACTCAAAGGGATGAGATGCCTCTCCAACCTCAAGTGACTCTTGAGCCATTTGAGAAGTGGGGTATGGACTTTGTGGGTCCAATCAACCCTCCTTCGAGGCAAAGGTCTTACATCATTGTGTGCACTGACTACCTGAAAAAGTGAGCATAAACTAAGGCAATCAAAGTAGCAACAGAAGAAAAGGTGGCTGAGTTCTTAAGAGAAAACATCTTCTACAAATTTGGCTACCCAAGAGAGCTAGTCACCGATCAAGGAAGCCAGTTCACATCCAACCTAATTGAAGACCTGCTAGCTCATCACAAAATCAAGCATAGGACTTCCACCCCCTATCATCCTCAGGCAAATGGGCAAGTGGAAGTCACCAATAGAGCATTGGAAGGGATTCTGACCAAGGTAGTGAGCAGCAGTAGGAAAGATTGGGCAGATCGCCTGGTTGAGGCCACATGGGCTTACAACACCACTTGGAAGACCACAACCGGCTTCACAACTTATGATCTGGTCTATGGGAAGAGAGCTTTGCTGTCCATTGAATTTGAATACAACACTTTGAGGTTGGCAGCTCAGCTGGACCTAGATCTCAGCCATGCCCAACAAGAAAGGTTATTGCAGCTGAATGGATTCGATGAGCACCGAATGCAGGCCCTCCTTCACTCAGAAGTGGTTCAACTTCAGAGAAAGGTGTGGCATGACCAACACCTCAATGACAAGCAATTCCAGCCAAGAGATTGGGCGTTGTTGTATGATTCCAGGCATAAAGATTTCAAGGGGAAGCTGAGAACCAGATGGCTGGGACCATATGCAGTGGAAAAATGTCATGACAATGGATCTGTTCTTATTCAGACCATTGATGAGGAGGCCATCCCCATGCTTGTTAATGGGCATCGACTGAAGATCTACAGGAAACCTCTCTCAAGACAAGAGTTCATCAAAATTGTGGAGAAATCAGTGTTGGTCATAGAGAAGGGTTCTGCCTCTGTTTTGGGCATACCCTGAAAGATCTAAAAAATAAATAAATAAATAAATAAAGATCCTTGGGTGAAAACCTTTCTGAGGCTCCCAAGGCAGGTGGTAGGGGTGAAAACCTCATTGAGGCGCCCCTATTGTCTTTAAAAAAAAAAAAAAAAAGAATTTGAAAAAGATCCTTGAGTGAAAACCTCTCTGAGGCGCTTAAGGCAGATGGCAAGGGTGAAAACCTCATTGAGGCGCCCCTGCTATCTTTCAAAAAAAAAAAAAAGAAGAAGAAAAAAAAGAAAAAAACAATAAGCAAAAAAGACAGGGACAACAAGTTTATAATGTGGCAATGCATGCAGGTTGCAGGTATTCTATGAAGGAGAGGAGGTCTCTCAACTCAAAGCCAAGGATCCTTATCATGCTGCCAGGAGACCTCACCAACACCTCTTCCAAGAACACTCATCTTCTCCAAGGTATGGGCACGATTTCATCACAGCTTAGTCTTCTACAGGAAGGTGCAGACTTTCTATAGGAAGTTCTGTATTTCTACAGGAAACTTCCTGTAGAAGTTCGGGACGGCCCAGAATTCATTGTGTGAGGAGATCTAACGACCAAGGTTCGACATGGAGGCATGCAAGCTACTCTTTCCTCCATCACACACTGTTGTCACCTCCTGCTACCACCCCAGTTGACATGCAATAAAAGTACCTGCACAATCAAAACAAATCATTGAGTTATCAAGAGAAAGCGATTTTTAAATGAAAAAAGATGCTGAGATGCCATGCAATACCCATCACAGCTATCCAAGGGCCTTGTGAGCGTGATTGTGATGCCACTGTCTTCATCGTTCAGCATGCACCTGAGGAGGAAGAACTGCTACAGGACATCCTGCAGGAGTCCCGTAGCAGTTAAGCCAACTAGAGTGTACACCATTCAATCGCCTGCAACATGCAATGATAACGCGGGCACATGCAGCCGAATCATAAGCTTCATCGTCAGCAACCTGCGCAGAGGAACCTCCAGACCTGTGCAATTAAGCAGCAGCAAGCAAATTGAGTCATCGTCGTCCAAGAGCTTGAAAAATCATGTCGCGGCCGCACAGGTAAGTGCCTTGCCCTTTCTTTCATCGATTTACATGGATATTACTTTGAAATGTTTGCAAAGTGTTAAGTGAATGGGTTGAGCGGTCGTATGGCCATTCGACTGGCCACGTCGACCAGTCAGATGGGCTAGTCGGATGTGTAAAAGGTGGTCGTGGCAAAAGGAACAGGTAGTGGACACGCGAGAGCCATCCAGTTGGGGAGAAGTGCATTTTAACATAAATGACAGCGGCAGATCTGCGGGGAATGATGCGGCAGTAAGGGAACTTGCAGAAGAATGATTGAGTGACGTCGTCCAACGGTCCGGCAGGGACAACTCACCCCCGCGCCACGGATTCCGCCGGATTCAAATCTATCGGCTAGATTGCCACCCCACGCATTTATCATCCGCCGTTTGAAAGTCGAGTGAGCATCTGGATTCCTCTGAAGCTCGACACTCCAAGTCTTCGACCGTTCGAACGTCTGTTAAGCAACACAGAGAGCGCAGAACCACTGCAGTGTTCTCCAGAACCCGTGCGCTGTTTCTACAAGAAAGCTGCTTCTACAGGAAGCTCACTGCCACGAGAAAATTGGGCTCTTCACGTCAAAGGTGGCAAATTAAAACGGTAAGCCTGAACCTTGTCTCCCATGCAATTGGTTTCGAGGGTGGCGGAGTCGACGTTCTACAGTCTGCTCATAAAGGAATGCAAGTATTGTCTGTCGTTTGCATGAATTGTGGTCGGGGTGTATGTAAAGTCTTCTACAGGATATAATTTGTAATTAAGCTCTGTTAAAGCTCATCTAGAGATAGTCTTCGTGAATTGTATGCGTGGAAAAGGCGTAATTCTACACTCTGTCCCAAAAGGCTAGTCTTTTTGCATCCGCCACCTCCAGCCAACGTAGCAGTTTTTCACCATGCCGGGTGGGTTCATCAGAAAGGAACCAACCGACTCTAAGAAACTAAGAGAGAACCCTGAGGTGGTGGAGTTGTTCACCCGCGCGCAATGGATGTCGTTTTGCGACAAATTGCAGGGGTATGATGATGAGGTGGCAGAGGAGTTCTTGCGGGCTCTGAAGCTGAAATCAAAGACATTAGCCACCATCAATTTCAGGGGTTTGAGTCTCAGACTCACCCCAGAGTTCATCAGCCGAGTTACCGAGCTCCCAATGGGGATACCATGGGACAAAGAAGAGAGGAAATTAGGCCAACAGGCTAAGAAAGAATTCTTTCCACCAGAGGAGCAGTTCTCAGAAGATAAGAACGGGGTTTGCAGGACTAGCTTACTGCCACTGTGGAGCGAAGTCAACCTCCAAATCATTAAATACATCACCTGCGAAGGTCGGTTTAGCATTGTGTATGGGTACCATTTTCGGTTACTCACAGAATTAAGGCATCAGATGGACCTACCTGTAGAGAACAAATTAAGCATTCCCTACTTTCTATTGTAGTCTATGACCGAATGTGCCACCAAGTTGAGGGAAGGCACACCAGACCAGATAGCTCATCACGGGCTCATTAAGCTCCTCGTGGAGGATGCACTCCATACATACAAGGTCCCTCTCTCATGGGAAGCCTTCCGAAATCTGACCAAGGATGGCAATATAAAAATGTTGACTGAAGAGCTTGGTTCCTCCAGCAGCGAGGAGAAGGAGTCAGTACCCACAGGGAAGAAAGAAAAAGGCCAGAGACCCACGGCCAAAACACCAAAGACAGAGCAAAAGGAGAAACAAGAGAAAAAGGGTGCCAAAGAGAAAGAGGACACACCCATATTAACGCCCAGAGAAAAGAGATTACAAAGCAGGGTGGACAAGACTGAGCAGGTCCACATCAACAAAGGCACCTCGACAGCAGCCTCGACCAAGTCAAAAAGTAAAACACCCTCAGCAAAGCAAACTAAAGCGGTGCAACCTGTCTCTACAGGAAAACTGAAATCGGCTTCTACAGGAAGCCCGAAATCAGCTGAAAAAGGGCCTTCTACAGGAAGCCCTGAAAAGAGAAAACCCAAGGAAAAGAAAGCCGACGTTCTTGCAAGGGAAGTAGCAGCTGTGCTGGCCACCCTCAGTACACCTCCTAAGCCCAAGGAAAAGAGAAAGAGGGAGGCCCCTCTAAATTTTAAAGCTAGGAGAAGTGTGAGAATAAAGACGGGCAAGCCATAGCCTCCGTCCAGCAGCCCAATCACGATCGAAGATGCCCCTACTTCGCCCAAGGAGAGGTCCCCCTCAAATATATCATTCACCTATGAGAGGGGGAGCCCTAAAACAACTACTTGGAAAGAAAGGTTAGACCAATTGGTTTCAAAATCCCGGCTATAGGATGCTGAAGCTGCTCTACAGGAAACCTTAGCCCGGCTTAAGGAAACAGAGAGAATGGAAGGGGAAGCACCCTCATCACCACCGAGGGAGGTCGAAGTAGAGCCACCAAGAGAAGAAGAAAAAGAGCATATCCCAGAGCCTAGCCCTCAGCCAAGTCTAAGCTCATACTATAACTTCTTGGAAGCTGGCAAAATTATACCACAGAAATTCACTGTGCCACTGTTCTTTGCATTGGAGGAAGAGAGAGTACGCACACACACGTGGATGAAAATAGCCAAGTCAAAAGGTGTGACAGACATAGGCCCCTTGGAGGAGAAACTCAAGGAGGCTAGAAGTGAATTAGCCATGGCTAAACACGTGGCAAATTGCCAACAGGTGTTCCTACAAGAAGAAAACGAAAAGCTTAAGCTGCAGCTACAGGAGCTAAGGAGAGGAACAGGCACATCCTCCGGGGACATCATAGCAGAACAACAAGGCAAAACGGAACTGCACATCGGTCTTGGGGAGCCAACCACGCATCTACAGGAAATAGAGCTGCAAGCACAAATTGAGGTGCAAGCTCTCAAACAACAGCTGCAACAGAAAGAGGCACAATTGGCCTGCATGGCCTGTTGGGCCATGGATGCTATATAATGCAGACAGCCGGCCAAATCCTATGGCCTGTACCTGAGAGACCAATGGCTACAATTTCGAATCAACACCTTGGCGCAAAGGGGTATCTCTCAGCTCCAAGACCCGCAGCAGTTCACTGAATTATGCAATACCAGTTCATCTGAGGATAAGGCCAAACTATCGGAGTTCTACCTCCATAATTTGGCCCTTCCTAATGTCATTTCATGGGATCCCAACACGGTCTTAGGGGATATGCAGTTAATGGCACTTGCCTCATGGTTGAACCATGAAGACAAAAGAGCAGCAGAAGCCAAAGCGGCCATGAACCGAGAGCTGAATGAGCCATTACTAATTAGACCAGAACCAGGGGATCCAACTGCACTAATATCAGCACACCAACACTTATCCACCGACCCTCAAGCTTCATTGAAATTTATGGATCAGCAAGCCCAGGCCATAGCGCATTTCGAGGATATGGAGAGACTGTTAGGAGATAACTGTATTCAAGCTTGCACCCGCTGATGGAATACATTGGCCCACAGTCTAAAAATCAGAGAATATCATACTCCAACTCGAATGAGGGAAGCTCTAGTACGGGTGCCCCTCTATAAAAAATCCATGCAAAATCTCCAGGCCAGCTGGATTGGCCTCAAGCTAAACCCACCTCTGCTGTTAGGATTAATGGAAGGTAGCACAGAGAAAGATGAGCAGGAACAGTGGGAAGAGGTGGAGAGAAAGGCTGGGTTCCATGTCAGTAAGGAGGACACTACTGCAGAAGCTTGGGATGTGAGGGTGGCAGTAAAGGCAATGAAGGATGAGGAGCTGGATTAGTTGCTCAAGGATGAGCAATCACTTTAGCTGGGGGGTGATGATGAGCACCAAATTTGGTAACATTTTGGGCTCGTTTGTCCTACTTACCCTTGCTCAACCCTTCATTTTTCATCACTTATGCATCATTTTTAGTATATTCATGTTATTTGTATGAAGGAGGGCAGTCACTATTCCTAGGTGGCTAACACATGTTTATTTCGGGTTTTTTTGACATTTAATGGAGCAAAACCACGCAGATGAAGGCTAGGATACAGCCAAGATGGGATTGCGCTTTTGTAGGAAGGTTGTCCACAGCCTTGAATGGCCTTCATCGTGATCTCCACCCCAACTCCGAGCTCCAACCACCACCGAGCTAGAAGGCATCCAAACGGATTGAAAGGAAACAACAGATTACTCTTAGTTTGGACAGCCAAACCCCACTAATTTAGGAGGCCAGCTTGGCCCTTGTAATGTATAAATGATGAGGCTATAGCCTTCGATGGGAACTTTTGAAACTTTGTTGTTTATTCTGGATTACGAGCTGATAGCTTTGTTTTGCTCTTTGTAAGCCGTTTTTGGCATGTTATTTGACTTATGACTATTATCTTTTAATGAAAGGCAGGCAGATTTGAGTTCAGTTATGAGTTCTTAGAGGAGCTATAGCTCTCGGGGTTGGGCCCAACCTGAGAGCAATATACCTCCTTTCTTTGTATTGTTATTTTCCTTTCAGCATTGTATTTCTTTTCCTTTACATGCATTTGGAAACACAGTTTTCTGAGTTCAATTTCTTGGTGTGATTAAGTAGGTTAGTTTTATGAACAAAATTGCTTTCAGTAGTTTAGATTAGAGTAAGGAGATTAGAGTTAATCAGAGCTCCAAAAAGGGTTGATTGCACACTCACTTCCACCTCTGTTTAGAGATTGGGATTGCAGCCCGTGCCACCCACCAAAAACACTGTTTTACATGTTCATACAAGCTTTGATGCAATGTTCTCGGTTGTAGCAGCATCCATGCATTCAGATCTTGTGGAATGAATCGTTGTTTCAATGCCATGCAAGAGTTTCCTTACAAAATCACGTTGTTGTTCTGTAGTTTTATGAAAACAGTTAGAATAGGTTGATGAAATCTCGGTTTTGTGCAAGACTCGGATGATTTGTTTCATTTACACTGTGCAGTATCACTCTCTCATGCCCTTACCCTCCTGAGCCGTGCCTAGGCCATCCACTCTTCCCTCAGTTAGACCACTTACCTCCAAAACTCTTCTATCACCCACGTGGTTCCATCTTTTCGGCCTTCCATCTCCTCTAACCTCCTCCAGACCAACCAGCTTTGCACACCCCCTCTCCATCTCATCTCTCTGTCCATAAGTCATCACAAGCTCCCCTCCTACCTCCCTGTCCATCCACATAGCCTCTTCCACTCATCCCTCACCCAAAAATCCTATTGCAGAACATCCTGTAGAAATTAGCAGACTTCCTGTAGAAATTTTGAACATCCTATAGAACCCCTGCAGACTTCCTGTAGAAGCTTGTGAACACGGTTGCCAAGCATTTGAACTTTATGAACTTCTCTGAAAGGATGCTAGGGATCCCTTAGACCCTCTCTGAGCCTTCCTGACCTCTTCCAAGCATTTCCCTCCTTGATCTATCCCTGCACAGTCAAAGACCTAGATAGAAGCACACACATAATAATTCCAACAACTTGAACAAAAATACAAAAATACGTTTTATTTAGATCAAAGTAGTCTAGACACATGCATCTCACCTTCCTAGAAGTAATGGCACCTCTTTCAGTAGTTTGCATTCCCACCTTTGCATCAGTAGGACTAGCTGGTAGAATTAGGGTTTGCTAGGGTTTTCATTCCTTGTTGGCTTTCAGTTTCTTCCTGCAGTAGGTTAATTTCCTTTGAGATAGCTTTCATTCATCGGTTAAAAAGCTTCTTCTGAGAACTCATAGAAGTTGGCTTGAGCCCTAGCGGACTTGTGCCAGCTGACCAAGTGACAGCTGCGACAAGAGCTAGTACTTGTGCATACAACACCGTCGCTTCCAAGTTTGTTACGAACTACAGGGTTGATAAAATTAGAGAAGGAAGCTCCAGGAGTTGTAGCATTATTGCTACGATACTGGAGCCCACCACTCAGCAGCCCACCCGAATTTACAAATGATGAGGGACAAGCCCTACAAGGAGTATCCCAATGTGAATATTGTGCTGCAAAGTGAAATGATGACTCGTGATGACAAAGGAAAGAAGCCTAAAGAAAGTGAGTGGGTTCGCAAGGCTCTAGAAAAAGAAGTTGGGTTTGACTTGGAGCGCGTGAAGGAAACATTCATGGAAGCAAGGAAAAGCTTCGCTGAGGCCTCTACCTTAGGAAGTCAAGACAAGCTATCTAAAGAAGTTGACCCCTCTATGCTTACCACTTTTTTGGAGACTTGTATGAAGCTGTTGAGCAACAACAAGGCAATGAACGGGCTACAAGAACTGATAAATAAGTGTGTTGGTAAGGAAGGTGCTCTTGAAGGATAGCACGTAGTCAGAAAGATAGGTAAACACAAGGTGAGAACAGGGCACGAGATGAGGCTTATCGCGCAAATAGGAGAGTATGAAATGGATCAGGTTATATTAGATTTGCAGTCGAATGCAATTTTTTTTCCTAAACAGACATGGGAAATAATGGGGAGATCTTCGCTGCAATGGTCCCCAATTCAGCTGAGGATGGAAAATCAATAGAAGATTATCCCTATGGGGAGATTGCATGGAGTGATTGTAGATATAGAAGGAGCGAGCGCATTGGCCGATTTTGAAGTAATAGAGATTGTTGATGACAACAATCCATACCCCGCGCTCTTGGGAATTGATTAGGCCATTGATATGAATAGGGTAATCAATTTAAAGAAACATACACTATCATTTGAAAGGAAATCGCTCCACATAGTAGTCCCATTAGACCCTGCAGAAGGACCACGCTACACTGAACTAGTCTGCGATTATGAGGAAAGCGATGATGATTTGGACCAGATCTATAAGATAACAACGTGAGATCAAGACTGGGTTAATTCGACAGCCAATGGATGAATTGCATGGGACTGTGAAAGCTCCTATACATCAGACTCATATGAAGAATTTGAGCACTAGCAGAATCAGTTGCATGAAGTATCTACACTGCACTGTAATATGATGACTAAATCTTTGCGCTGTGTATCATTCAAGGTAAGAAGTTTTCATTATTATGATGGTCTAACTGATGTATATAAATTTATGGATGCATTTGAAAGGGAAGTACCGGAGAAGCATCGCTTCCAAGGACTGAATTTGGTGCTATGCGCTACGCCTGCACGGTGGTGGGGTACGCATAAAGACAATTTTGGTGAATGGTGCTAGTACAGAAGAATGATGATATTGTGGTTTGGTCGCTCAAAAGTTTGGCTAACTAAAAAATACGATGGGAGAAATGATCCGCATGATCATTTAGAAAAATGGACTAAGGTTTATGGAATGGAGCCGCAGTTGGAGTGGGTGCATATTTTCTATCACACTTTGGACATTGTTCCTATGAATTGGTACCTGGAAACAGAGCTCCACCATGGTACCACAAAGTGGGACATTTTAAGAGAAGGATTTTTTATGACCTTCAACTTTGAGGATGGGTTTGAAAGAATCGATGAAGCCTGCAGGAGGTTAAGGCAACAATCTTTAGAATACTGCAGGATCCTTTAGACTTGATTCACCCAGATTGGAGCACCCAGCTGCGCCATGTGCTAGAATGCTACAATGTGACCGCTAAAGAAGATGATGAGGATATAAGTAATATTAACATCCCATAGGCAGAGGGCCACCATGAAGTTGAGGGACCATAGATAGAGAATCCAGACATCACCTCACCATTGAAGACTACACAAGTGAACATTGGCACAAAAGCGGAGCCAAAATTTGCGAAGATTGGAGATTACTAGGATGATGCCACGGTATATAAGGTCACTAAGTTGCTCCGTGAATACCAGGATTTGTTGCCTACCAAATTTTCAGACCTCAAAGGTATCATAGGAGACTTGGGTGTGATGAATATTACCTTGAAGTTGGACGCGAAGTCGATCAAGCAGAGGCCATATCAACTTAATCCCAAGTACAAAGAAAAGGTTTGCTTGGAGTTGGACAAGATGCCTGCAGTGGGTATTATTGAACCGATGGAGGAATCTAATTTGGTGAGTCCAATGGTGGTTTAAGAAAAGAAGTAAAAGCATGAAATAAGAATTTGCATAGATCCTAGGAAGCTTAATGATTCTTGTGTCCATGATCCTTTTGCAACTCCTTTCACAGATGAGATATTGGATAATGTTGGAGGGAAGGAGGCCTATTAATTCACTGATGGGTTCTCTAGATACCATCAGATAGATATCACGCCAGAAGACAGGAGTAAGACCACCTTCGCGATAGAGTGGGGATGTTTCCAGTATACAGTGATGCCTTTTGGACTTAAGAATGCACTGACGATCTTCTCATGCGTAGTCATCGTGACATTCAAAGAACTTGGAGGTATATTTTGATTATTGGATAGTGTTTCGGCTAGTAAACTGCCATGTAACCAGTTTGCACTTGATGTTGGATACATGCCAAAGGTATCAGATCGCACTAAACCTAAAGAAATGCTTGTTTTTCATTCCTTTCGAAATCTTGTTGGGTCATGTGGTATGCAGGAAAGGACTTATGGTGGACCCTGCAAAGATCTGATAATCATTAATTTGGAGGCACTGAGAAGTGTTAAACAGCTGCACGCAACACTGGGCCACACTGGGTACTATTGGAAGTTCATTAAAAGTTATGCCCAGATTATTGTGCCTATGGAGAAACTGCTGAAAAAGGATGCTACATTCTGTTGGGATGAAGAATGTCAGCGGAGCCTGGATGTACTAAAGGACAAAATGGTCACTGTGCTAATCCTAGTCTTCTCGGATTGGAAGAAGGAATTTCATGTGCATGTGGATTCTTCATGTATTGTGCTAGGAACAATGCTTACAAATGTTGGTGAACGAGAATTGGATCACCCTATAGCATTTGCAAGTAGGAAGTTGTCTAAAGATGAAAAGAATTACTCGACGACTGAGTGCAAAGGGTTGGCTATGGTGTACACGCTCCAGAAGTTCAGACATTACCTACTAGGCGGACATTTCAAGATGCACATAGACCATTCTGCATTGAAATATTTAGTTAATAAGCCTGTGTTGGGGGGGATAATATGTAGATGGCTGCTGTTTTTTCAGGAGTATGATTTCGAGGTGATTGTGAAGCCAGGAAGGTTGAATGTCAAGCCAAACCATTTGTCATGCATTGAAACTAGAGAGAAGCCTATAAATTTGAAGGAATGGCTACCTAACACATAACTCTTCGTGGTGCACGTCGCAGATAATCACCTAGAAGAAATTATCCACTTTCTGACTACGGGGAAGGCTCCAAAAGGATACAACAATCAACATAAGAAAGAATTGGTGGTGCAGACGATAGACTTTTCGGTAATTACAGGCCATTTGTATAAGATGAGATGAGATGAGATACTTAGATGTTATGTACCCGATTTTGAATGAAATAGTATCCTTGCTGAGGCTCATGGAGGAGCCACGGGAGGGAATTACATGGGAAAAGCAACAGTGTCGAAGATTTTGTGCCTTGGATTATGGTGGCCGACATTTCATAAGGATTCTAAAGCATATTATAGAGCACGCGATGCATGTCAGAGAATGGGTAGGCCATCGCGAAGGGATGATCTTCCTTTGAATTTGTAGGTGTCATTGTAGCCATTTGAAAAATGGGCAATTGATTTTGTAGGAACGATTCGACCTCTAGGAAAGAAGATGAGTGCGCAATATATCATTACCGCGACTGAATATTTTACCAGATGGGCGGAGGCACAACCTGTGAAAGATTGTACCAGGGAAACAACTGAAAAATTCTTGTTCGAATATGTGTTGACCAGGTTTGGTTGCCTGAAGGTTTTGATGAGTGATTGCGGAACACATTTCTCAATGAAACGATCAACGTGCTCATAGAAGAGTTCCAGGTTTATCACCAGAAGAGTACACCGTATCATCCTCAGGCCAATGGCACGATCAAGGCTTTTAATAAGATATTGAAGAATGTGTTGATGAAGGTTTGAAACACACAGCAAAATGATTGGGACGTGCGCATACCAACAGTGTTATGGGCATACATAACTACTTGCAAAAATCTTACTGGTCAGACACCTTTCCGGTCGGTCTATGGTGTGGAAGTTGTAATGCCTATGGAGTATATCGTGCCTAGACTATGCATAGTGGATTTCACAGGAATGGTGGACCACATAGCCTTATAAGAAAGGCTCACACATCTAATGGAGCTCAAGGAAGATAGGTTTTTGGCTGGATTCCATCCTCATGTTCAGAAGGAACATGAAAAAGCTTGGCATGCTCGGCACATCAAACTGCGCACCTTCAAGGTAAATGATTTGGTTTTATTATATGACAGTAAGCTTGATAAGTTTCCAAGAAAATTTCAGATTCACTGGCTGGGGCCATTTGTTATCAATGATATTACAGATGGTGGAGTAGTTCAGCTCGTGAAGTTGAATGGAGACCCATTTCTGGGAAGGATAAATGAAAGCCGATTGAAGCCATACACCAAGGATCTGGCCCAATGACTACATGACGGTAGCATAGTCACTACAAGAAAAAAGGACATTGGTGAGGGGTGAAAAATGTCACCATAAGCTCATTGGTGATGATCAAAGGAGCATTCGTCACCAAAAACTGAACGTCACCAAAGGTGGCGTCGCCAAAATTATAGGTGTTGTAGTGACATACAAAGTCCGTCACCAATAATGATTGATAATGATGGATAGCGACCATCACCATTTCATATGAGCAATGGTGATAGACCATAGCCTCCATCACCAAAAATTGAACGTCACCAAAAGTGGCGTCGCCAAAAGTATAGGTGTTGTAGTGACATACAAATTCCATCACCAATAATGATTTATAATGACAGATAGCGACCGTCACCATTTCATATGAGCAATGGTGATGAACCATAGGCTCCGTCAATGAAAACTGAACGTCACCAAAGGTGGCATTGCCAAAAGTATAGGTGTTGTAGTGACATTCAAAGTTAGTCACCAATAATGATTTATAATGAAGGATTATGACTGTCGTCATTGCATATGAGCAATGGTGACGGAACATAGCCTCCATCACCAAAAAATGAACGTCGCCAAATTTGTTATGGTGACATTCAAGGTCTGTCACAAATATTGATTATAATGATGGATAGTGACCGTCACCATTTCATATTAACAACAATGATTTATTGTGATGGATATTTAATGGCTGTCACTATTGGTGAATATATATGGTGATGTTCATTGACCGTCACCAAAAGCCACATTGCCAGAAGTATAGGTGTTGTTGTGACATTCAAGGCCCATCACGAATAATGACTATAATGACGGACAAGGACCGTCACCATTTCATATCAACAACAACGATTTATGGTTACGAACCTTTGGGGTTCGTCACTATTGATGCATATATATGGTGGCATTCATTGATCGTCACCATTTCATATTTCTGGTGAGGGTCAAAAAATGTCGCCAAAGCTCATTGGTGATGGTCAAAAGAGCCTCCGTCACCAAAAATTGATCGTCGCCATTCCATATGGATGTCAAGGCATGATGGAATCGAACGACCAACCTCCGTCTTGTAAAGCAGGTGCTCTTCCATTTAGCTAGCACCCTTTAAAGAACTATACTTTTAAAAATTAGACCTTGAAACTTCATAAATTGTAAATTCTACAAATTTCAATAAATTAAAGTCTTGGCAATATTTTACTAAACAAGCAAAGAAGCATCGAAGCTGTAGGTCCCTACCTAATGGTTATTGAAGTTATGAAAAGTGGGTGGAGGGAAAAATAGTTATGTATAAGAGAATTAATATGTTCAGTTGAATACTCAATTATAAGTGGAACTCTGAAGACATTTATAACCTATAAATGACCTATAACTAGCAAATGCACCAAAGAGTGCAAAGCAAATGTCATAAGTGGATAGCATATGGAAGAAGAGGAGGCAGGGACTTGGAACCCTTGAACATCTTGGCATGCCTTAGCACTTGGCACATTTTATCTTGTTTGACATGTCTTCATACTATCTGGCACCTGTTAACATGCCCTAGCATTCCCTAACACACGTTGGTAGTCATGACCTCACAACTAGCATTACATTTTTCCTTGACTTGGGAACCTTAAATTCACTAGAACACCTTGGCACTCCCTAGTTGTCATGCCCTCTGTTATCCTCCACAATGTCCCAAGTTGATGAGGAGATCGACACAAGTAACCACAGACCAAGCTTTTAGTTTGGTAGCTAGCCCTACCAAATCAAAGAGGGCTCTCTCTATGAAATCACACCCAAGAGATGACTGGAATGTAAAGGATTTTAGGCTAGATAGATAGGCTCAGGTGGGTTTCGGGAAAATTTAGGTACTTGGAACTCTATCCACCGGTGTCTTGCCTGGAAAGGACTTTGTCAAGGAGGCAAGGACTTATAACTCTGTCTAGGATAAAGCACCTAACATGCATGACAGAAGCTCCCTAGAATAGAGTACCTCCTACCTAGAAGAGTGTCCCCTGCTCAAAATATAGAACCCTTCTCTACTGTGAACTTTTCTTAAAGATAAATATGTGCATAAAATAGTACTAAGAAAACCCCTAAATTAAGAAAAGTGAGCATCTAAGTCAAACTATAAAAGCATATTAAATATGGATCTATATAAGTTTGGGAAACAGTAGACAATTATGCTTGCATACAACAACCATAAGATGCCTAAAATCGATGCGCTTCTTTCATCGTTTCTATACCCTCACATCAAAACTAGAATCTGTAGCACATACCTAAAGGCTATATGCATTTGTTGAAGGTGTAGATTGAAAGGATCTAGTGAGATGAAGTACTATTGAAGGAGAAACACCTTCAAAAAAATAGATAAAGTCTACTGTGAATTCAACCCATTTGCACACAGACCAAGGCTGCGACTGGGTAGACTTCTCCGCTGAATGGAAACTGCAATGTATTGTAGTGTTGCTGAAGAAAAAGAACCTTTAGTGCAACACGGATAAAACTCTAACATATATTGTCACTGTGGCCTCAATTGTAGATGATCTCATCAATATAGGTAACAACTTCGATAATTGAAAAACCAAAAGGTGAGCTGCATAGATCATTTGAAATGACATATTTGGGCATACTTTATTATTATTTAGGAGTGTTAGTATAGAAAATGTAAGGTAGCCTGTTGCGTCTTTATGTCACATGCCAAGGATGCAAAGAAATACATAAAATATTAAATAGCATGGTATAAGTCGATTGCAGGTTTTTTTGAAACGAGAATGGAATTCTCCTTGTGCGGGTTCTAATCTAGTGGGTATAACTTTAAATAAGAAACTGATAGTCATGGGGTTGGAATTGTCTCACAATTGATGAAAAGTCCCAAATTTGTTCACTAGAAAGAAGCAGAGCAAGTCATCAGGTTTATGGAAGGGAACACCCTATTCACAGGAAGATAACTTGAAATTAGTCAGGCATATTATTTCTCGTCTTCTTATACGTGTGTGCTTTGAAAAGATAACCACATCCAAAGACTCAATAACAACTCTGGTAAAGTTTATAGATGTGAAGCACTTCAATGCACTTTATTACATTGTTCAATGAATGAATTTCTTTTGAGGTTGTTGAATTTTGCAATAAGACATGGAAGTGTTCAGAGAATATGTCTAATGACAAGTTAATATTTTGATAGTTTATACTGACAAGGGAGCATGAACCACACCAATAAGAATAAACATACCAATGACCCAACATGATCTCTTCCTCTTTTTTCTATTTCTTCTGATGCTTTCCTTTGATGCTTGAGATATGTCTTCAACAAAGGAACAAGTGGAAATTTTTCTACAAGTCCAAATGCAAAGACAAATCATAAAGCATCCAATTTCCTTTGACTACACAATTTTTCCAAAATATCTGCAAGAAAGAAGACCAAACATGTCATGCAGGACCACAATCAACCAATTAGAAGGCCATAAAGTCTTGAAACAACTTGTATAAACCACAACTTTGTAAGCAATTTAAAAATAATTTAGAGCACAAGAGTCAACAAGTTCAAGAAACCTTTCTGCTAAAGGCATATTAAGCATAATCATCATCTATGTTTGAAGAATTAAATCATCAACCAACTAGTAAACAAACCTTTCTGCATAGTTTGTTTTGCAACCAACAGCCACAGGAGAAGGATAAACAAATGGCATGTGCCCAAGAAATTTCTATTTTCTGGGTTATTTTAGACGAGTAAATTTTAGGGCTTTGGTCCAATAATAATATAGAAAACTCTCATTTCAATCTTAAAAATATATAAAAATATAAAAGTTACAGAAACTTCGCACATATCAAATTTTTATGTGTTCAATTTGACAAGATTAATGGTGCAAGACGAAAACAATAATATCTGTCGTAGGAAGGGACTAAAAACAGATCTACTGAATGTGTCTAAAACATTTTATAGATAAGACACAAAGGAATCTCTCTTCATAACCAAATATCAATTTTGGAGTTCTCGAAACAAAATAGAAAAATCGATATATTTTATTTCTTAATATTCAACCATATTCCTTCACAATCTGAACGGACATAATCCACATTCACGTCAACGTTGACATCGACATCATCGATATGTTCTTCACTTACACATTTTGTTTCTTGAAAGTCTACAACCTATGACAAATCTGCATACTCAGGTTCATATGATGTATTATTTCTCAATCCTTTTGGAGGACATGTTAACACTACATACCAGTCAGTCTCAACTGGATCTTGTACATAGAATACTTGTTTAGCTTGTGATGCTAGAATAAATGGATCATCTTGCCAATGATTTTGACTTAATAATTTCTTTATATTCACCATTGTAAAACCCAAATCATTAGTTTTGATCCCTCTCTTATTGTATACATCAATCCAATTACATTTGAACAATGTGTACTCCATACAAAAATATTCCAATGTAATTATTTCTTCTACCACTCCATAAAATGTTTTCTTTTGAAGTACAAGGTTTGCATCTTTGGAACTTGACCTCATCGTTGTTTGAGCTTCCATACACATGCCACTATTTTGGGTGGTTCTCTCATTCTCTATGCTTTTTGTATGGAATTTATAACCATTGATTAGGAATCCCTTGTACTTATTCACGAATTTCCTGGGGCCACGCGATATCCATTTAAGTGTATCAGACACCTTTCCATATCCTTCTACCTTTATATTTTTAGATTTTTAAATGTAGTTAGAATTCATACATTTAACCTTTGAAAAAATATTTAATTTCCTACATGACAATATTCCCATATACTGATTTTTAAGTACACTTATAATATAAATAATATCGTTACTTGTTGTTTTAACCAATTAGTAAAATTATGGGTATGGAGTTTCTGCACTAGAGCTTCATCTTTTTTCATTTGGGTAATTAAGTTGGAAATCTCCATTTTGTGCATCCTAATTCAAAAATTATGGACAATAGATATGGTGGTTAATGTGTTTTGATAAAATATGAATAAAATATTTTTAAAGGTCAAATATGTTAATCTATCCATGGATATATGTTTTGTTAAACCATAAACAAACAACAAAAAATTACAGGGCAAATATGTTACTTACTCTATCCATGGATCAACTTCATTTGTTTGAAATAGAACCCACCTGTGGGCTTGTTCCCAACTAATGTCATCCAATTCTGAAAGAATTGGAGTAGAGAATGGCTTTCCATCAAGGATAACTTCTTCAACTTCCTCATCCCACACTTCATTTCGACCATGTGTGGATCCACTAGCTTCCATACCTTTCAAGTATCCACCACAAAAATTTATTGATTCCTCCATAGTATAGCTTTTAGCAATGCATCCTTAAGGCGTATTTTTGTTCTTAACATAACTCTTATATACTTTCATGTTCCTACAAAATGAAAAAAAGAGAATTAAGTAATGTCAAAAGCTTTCAAAAAAATTCATCTTGTTGTTGTGCTTGATAAAAAGTAAAGTTTCACGTACCTCTCAAAGGGGTACATCCATCTATATGCAACCGGGCCACAATATCGAAGCTCACGTACCAAATGTACATTCAAATGCAACATTATATCGAAGAATGAAGGAGTAAAGTACTTTTCAAGAAAGCACATTGTCTCCACAATATCATTTTCCAACTTGTCAAGACACTCTACTGAAACTAATTTTGCACAAATTTGCCTATAAAAGTAACAAAGCTTACAAAGCGTCTTTCAGACAACAATTGGAAACACATGACGCAAAGCCAATGGGAGGAGTTGTTGCATTAGAACATGGAAATCATGTGCTTTCATACCATGGAACTTAAGATCTTCCATAAATATATGAGTTTTTGGATTAGATCTGTAACCATTTGGCACCTTTAACATGAAAAGAACATGACCTAGGGTCTTCTTCTGTTTCTTTGAAAGAGTATGTGGTGCAGGTGGAAGGAATATTTTTTGTCCTTTAACTTCTGGCCATAGTGATTTCCTCAAACCCATTTTTTGCAAGTCATCACGTGATTTTTTTCCATCTTTGGACTTCCCTTTTATATCCAAAAGAGTTCCAAAAATGCTTTCACACACATTCTTCTCCACATGCATTACATCTAAATTGTGGTGTATTAGGATTTTCTGCATTCCAACACATCAAGAATATCATAACAATATTTAATATGGACAAATAGATAAACAATAAATTCAACCAAGAAATCTAATCACAATGAGGTCAACTAAGCAAGTTGTGTCCAATAATTAGGCATGGTTGATGGGTATACATACCTCCCAATATGGTAGATTGAATATAATTGATTGTTTCTTCCACACCACAACATCAGCCTTTTCACCTATTTTATTGTTTCTTCAGCATATTCATTCTTCTATGGTCTATGGCTCATCAAAATGGATCTATAATGGTGTGGCAGTGACTCACTATGACTACATATTGTTGGAAATAATACTGAGAGAGGTGGGGGGGGGGGGGTGGTGAATCAGTATTAGCAATTTAACAATATTTCATTTCCATAAACAGATTTATATACGCTACTTCTATTAATGAAACTTGCGTGTATACACAATTGTGTTTAGAGCAACTGGCGCATACCTTGCAAACTTATAATTTAGTTAGTTGATCTTTAATCTGTGTATCAGAACCATATAACCAGTAACTAGATGCAGTAAACAGAATAGGCAATCACACACATGAACACAAGATATAAGGTGGAAACCCAATGTGGGTGAAAACCACCTGCTACAATTGTCTCTATCTTTCTTTAATAAGAAACTTATTTTTACAAATTTTGTACTGGTACAGCCTTATACCAGTATGCAAGCTTCTACCTACAGAAGGCTACAACCTTCTCTCGTTCTCCAGCTTTTCTTGGAAGGGAGTTACAACCCACTTAGCTCTTGTACTAGCTGATGTGTTTACTAGTACGTAGGTGCTGACCTACAGAAGGCTACAACCTTCTCCAGGGACCACGTTTCATAAATTTTCAAACTGGATCCATCAGTAACATCAATCAAACATCAAATATATCTGCATCAACCAATCTCCTTTGTACCAACCAAAACTAAATCAAACAATCACTTTTCTGAATGCTATAACTAGAATACAGTAGCAATAACCAAAACCAAATCCAGAACCCAAAACACTGCAACAGCAAACAGAAGTAGCTACAACATATTTTATGAGACGTACACTACTTCAATGTGTCGAACCTACGTTCATACGTTGTTATATGAAGGAAAACCTGCATATACGCTGTTTTGAAATGCCGAACCAATGTGTATATGCGCCTTTGCTATACTGAACTTGCATACAGATCTGTAAAAGATGATTTAACCTTTACAACTATTCAGACATTAGTTATACCCAGAGCATCAGATTTATAGATTACGACATGTGCCAATTATAAAAGATCAAAACCACACAGAGATACTTCTCTTCAAGCCGTAAGATCTTGACCCATCAATAGAACTTATCCTTCTTCAAGCGCTCAGGTTCCTCCTTTATTTAGATCCAACTATGCACCATAACCCAATGACCAGTATTCTAGATCTTCCTCTTCATTAGATATTCAATGCTTGAGTGCCCTTGCCTAATGATCTCCTCCTCCTTTTATAGTCTTAGGCCTTACTCAATACCATGGTCCAAAACCACTTTAGAATCAATACCTTGGAACAAATACCTGGGGTCAACACTTCGGACAAGATACCTTGGACCAATACCATGGGTCAAAATACCACGGACCAAAACCAAGTTTTCCAACTTGTACATGCTTTTCCTTGCATGAAAGTGCGTGTATACACATACACACCTTTTGGTCTGCAAACCCACGTGTATATGCGGTTTGGTCAAGGGGAACCTGTGTATACCTCTTTTTCCTTCATTTTGTGATCCTAAACTGTGATCTGTCATCTGAGTGAGTTGCTATCAATGACAAAACTTGTGTCATAGTGCCAAACCTATGTCATAATGCCAACACATATCACCTCTATATGCACCTTCTCAAGTTTGTTCAAACCCAGATGCGCTTCTTTAAGGCTCGTATTTTTCCAAGGTATGGCTTATCTAATTCTTGTATGTATCCTCTAGACCTGCACTCTAGACTCTGTTAATGGTAATTCTTGGTCATCCTATATTAGCCATGACACAATGAATAAGGTATTAGCGATGTATATGTCATATTGTATGATACAAAAGGTGAGAATTGAGGTAAGCACTAAGGGAACATCTCAGCTAAAGTGAAAAGTGCCCTTTCAATCATATAAAATTCTTCCTCAACTTCTAAAACTGTTAGTTGAAGTAAATATGAATCTAATTTATTTATCACAAACTTGACTTCATCTAATCTAGGAACCACGTTAGCCAATTCCTCGATAGATAGGTTTGACTTCTTGGTCAACTAAGGTAATATCTTGTTGAAATTCGAAATGAAATTCTAAAATCTTACTGATATACCCAATAATTTGAGGCCATCATAGAATGGAAAAGAATGTTGCATAATAGTGTACAAGAAGATTCACCAAATAAATCCTAATGCCATGTAAGCCGTGCAAACAATTTCTAACTTTGTTTCATGATACTCAGCACACTAGATATACACTTGGCATTGATTTGATTATCATAGAGACATTGATTTAAGAAAGCTAGTCTACGCTGACCTGGCCTAATAAAATTATTATTACTCTTATATATTCCTGATGAAATGATTGTCACACCTTAGTTATTCTTCACTTTCAACTACTGTTAAGTTTCCTCTACATACTATATTCTAGTAAAGAACTGAAAAATTTACATTATTGAGGCATGGTGCCCTCTTATTGAAAACCAACAACACTGCAAGATGCTATATATGAGTTGGAATTACCTGATCATATTTTTTAGCATGATGATATTTTTTTGAGAATAACCACTTGTATCCATTCTTGTTATTTGGAGTTCAGTAGCTGGAGCCCCAAAGTTTGATCCAAGATTGTAACTGCAGTTGTTTTAATCCTCTCAGTACATGTCCCAATATACCAATCTCATGCAGGGCATAGGTCTACTTTGCCTGCTAACAAATGAAACTGAAAAGGGCAGAAGTAATCAAAAGTTGTCTGCTGTTTTTCCTGACAATCACTTAATATGTCATCTAAATGACCATTTCACTATATCTAAGTAATCAGGGTTCATGTGTGCAGGAACAGGGATTGTCATTTTTTAAATCAGGGAGAGTAGGGATGCACATGAAAACATAACATACATATGTATGAAAAATATAAAATATTAAAATCATAAAAATATTGAAAAAATCTAATAAAAAAAGGAAAATTTACTAGTGTTAAAACATGAGACGCCATGATCCAAACTGTAAAACAAATTTTGTACCATTGGACAGCAGTAGCAGCACATTGCAATTTATATGGTTGTGCCAAAACACAGGGCAAGGGCACATAGTTGTGGGAAGTACAAATATTCAGAAACGTTAGCTGGTGTTCACAAGTATATTTAGGCATTAGACACAATGATCAGGTCTCTGTAACGGTTTACCAGGAAAAAGGAAACACATATCCAACCTCTGTATGGCTATTGGACATAAAATAGACAGATTAAACCTCTATATAAGCTAGAGAGGCATGAAATATGGAGGTTAGGTGCTTAGGTTAACTTACTAGATGGAGTCACATAGCAGATCACAGGGAATTAAGAATGTAAATCAAACCTTAAATCAGGTTGTTTAGCATGGAGAACACAAATCAAATCTTAAAAAACAAAAAATTGGGCATGGGATTAGACCATACAAATGAAAATTTTAAATTATTTTAAGGGGGCCATCCCTCGAGATTCTCCAAGGACATCATCCCACACCTAGGCATAGGAGGGATGGAGATATGTGTCCCCACAATGGGAAGACACAAGATCACATCTTCACGAGGGTGAAACCTTGCCAACACAAGTACATATAGATGGTATGAGAGCATTGTTTAAATTTAATTAGCAAAATTGACTAGTATTTAGTATTTACACAAAAGGGAGTTATCTCATGTGAAATTGGACAGGGTAGCTTTTTCCTTTCTATAGAGCCATGGTACCAAGGGCATTTTGTAATTTTTCCTTGCATGAATGACTGATGTCTGCCATAGCCATGGAAAATTTTAGGGGCTAATGTTCGCCCGGTGGGCTAATTTTCCATGATTTTTCCACAAAAAAGATTCGCCAATTTACAATTTTATAAAAGGTGATTCGCCCAAATTTTTGAATATAGAATTATTTTACGTTAAAAATCGCTAACATTAAATAGATACTATATAAAACCATTATAAATTTGAATAATTTTACAAATATATTAATAAACATTTTATAGTTTGCTTATTAGGGATTAGGAGATTCACCAATGTTTTTAAATTTCAATAAAATTTTCTATCCTTAAAATTTTCCTTAGCCATAGGTCTGAACAATATCTAGATAGATTTAATCAGTTTCACACCAAAATAGTGAAAGACATCAACTACTCCCAGCTTCTGTCTGAGGTATTCAAATGTCTCTCTGGGTAGTGGTTTGGTGAATATATCAGCAACCTGTTCCTTGGAGGGAACATACTCCAATTTGACCTTTTGTTCAAGCACTTGTTCCCGGAGAAAATGATATTTGATAGGTATGTGCTTGGTCTTGGAATGCATGACTGGATTCTTTGAAATATTGATTACACTTGTATTATCACATAGAATGGAGATGGGTGGAGTACATGTAATTTGAATGTCTTGCAATGTTTGCATCATCCAAAGGAGTTGTGTGCAACAAGATGCAGCAGCCACATATTTTGCTTTAGCTGTAATGCAATTGAACTTTGTTTCTTGCTGAACCAAGACACTAATCTGGAACCCATATAGAATGCACCACCACTAGTGCTTTTTTTGTCATCCACACTTCCTGCCCAATCTGCATCTGATATGCATAAAGTGTAAGATCTGTATCTCTAGGATACCATAAACCAAAGTTTTGTGTTCCTTGAAGATATTTGAAAATCCATTTGACTACCTAAAGGTGTGATTCCTTTGGATTTGCTTGGTATCTTCCAACTATTCCCACTGCATGCATGATGTCTGATCGGGTACCTGTTAGATAAAGTAGACTACCAATCATGGATATGTAGGTTGGTTGATGTACAGCTGCTGATTCATCATTTGAGCTGAGGCTGCATCCTGTTACCATAGGGGTATATACTGGTTTAGAATCTTCCATGCCATATTTCTTCAAGATTTGCTTGAGGTACTTGGTTTGTGATATAAAAATACCATCTTTATTTTGTTGAACTTATAAACCAAGAAAATAGGTGAGCTCACCAAGAAGGGACATTTCAAATTCTTTCTGCATTACCAAAGCAAATTTTTTACTCATGGCTTATTCATTGCTACCAAAAATGATATCATCAACATACACAACAAGTATTAGAAATTTATCATTGTCAATTTTTATATATAGATTGCTATTAGCTGATGCTTTTGAAAAACCTTGTTGATGAAGGTATTTGTCAAGACGATAATACCAGGCCCTTGGAGCTTGTTTTAGACCATAGAGAGCCTTTCTAAGTCTGCATACAAGTTTTGGATCATTTCCAAGGATGAATCCGTCTGGTTGCTCAATATATACTTCTTCTTCTAGGTCTCCATTAAGAAAGGCATATTTCACATCCATTTGATATACTTTGAACTTCTGAAAGCTAGAAAGAGCAAGGAACATTCTTATGGCTTCAAGTCTAACAACAGGTGCAAAAGTTTCTTCAAAGTCTATACCTTCTTTTTGAGCATACCCTTTACAAACAAGTCTGGCTTTAATTCTAATAACTTCTCCATTTTCATTCAGCTTGTTTTTGAATATCCATTTAGTTCCTATGACATTCTTATCATTAAGTATAGGAACCAATTCCCAAGTATTATTCTTTTCAGTCTGCTCAAGTTCTTCATTCATGGCCTTGACCCAACATTCATCTTTGCATGCTTCATTTACATTTTGCGGTTCGATGGAGGAAAGCAATGCTAGATAGCTTGAAGCTTCTGTAATAGTTCTTCTTGTCTGCACACCTGCCTCTTTCTGCCCCAAAATTTGAGTCTCTAGATGATTCTTCTGAACATACCTGGATGGAGTCTTTTCTTCTACCCTTATCTATTCTTCTGGTACCTCATTGGTTTCTTCTTCTGAATTAGTCTGATTTGATGTGGAAGGATAGTCCTCATCTTCTTCATAATCTTCGGTTTTTACCTGCTTTGGATTTTTGCCTGCTTCATCAACCACAACATCAATACTTTCAACAATTTTCCCAAGTCTTTTATTATAACACTTATATCCTTTACTTTGGGAAGAGTAACCAAGGAGAATGCCTTCATCTGCTCTAGGTTCAAACTTGCCAAGTTTTTCATCAGTCCTTTTGATGTAACATTTGCTTCCAAAAACTTTGAAGTATTTTACAGTAGGAGTCTTACCATACCAAAGTTCATGTGGAGTTTGAGTGCTATTTACCCGGATGTTTGTTTTGTTGAGAATAGTGATAACAGCAAATGCAGCTTCACCCCAGGAGGTTGCAGGATTTCCAGACTCATATAGCATAGCACGAGCCATTTGTTGAACAATTATGTTCATCCTTTCTACCACTCCATTTTGCTGAGGAGTTGTTGCGATAGAAAATTCCCTTCTTATTCCATGTTCTTCACAGAAGTCGAAGACTTCATTCGAGGTAAATTCCCCTCCTTGATCAGACTTAAGGCATTTGATTTTGCGATCTGATTCATTTTCAACCAAAGCTTTGAAGGCTTTGAAATTTTCTAATGCTTCATCATTATGCTTTAGAAGTCCTATCCAACACATTCTTGAAAAATCATCAATGAACAATATAAAATATTCTTCTCCATGAGGTGACTTTTTCCTTGATGGTCCACATAAGTCAGTATGAACAAGTTCAAGAGGCTTACTAGCTGATCCTTCCTTTTCAGGGAAATGTGTTCTGGTTTGCTTACCAAATTGACATGATTTGCATATTGTATTTTCTGGAATGCAGATATCTGGAAGATCACGAACCGCCTGGTATCTGCATGCTTTTCTTATTTGAGGGAAGCTTAGATGCCCCAGTCTTCTATGCCATAGCCAGTGTTCATCATTTTTGCTTAGATAGCACTGTTGTTGTCCTCCCTTGAGTATGTACAAGTTGTTTGGAGTTCTTACACCTTTGATCACTGTTTCTCCTGTATCAAGCTCACGAACAACACATCCATTTGATCGAAATACTACTTCATTTCCTTGATCACACATTTGACTGACACTTAATAGGTTATGCTTTAGACCATCAACATACATAACATTCCCAGCTTTAACCTTTTCTTTTAAGAGAACAGAGCCTTTACCTTTTATGACTGCAGGAGTGTCATTACCAAATGAGACCTTCTTTTCCTTTTCTAAGGCATTATATGATTGAAGTTTTTCTTTATCACCTGTCATGTGTTTCGAGCATCCACTATCAATATACCACTAATTTTCTTGTCCTTCTGCATACAAGGCTATTCCACATCTTTTTGTTTGCAGTTCTTTCTTTCTCCATGTTTTGGGACCCAATGAAGCTTGCTCCTTCTAAGATGTTTGCCGAAATTTACTCCTGCATTCATAATATTCATGACCGAATTTGTTACAGATAGAGCATTCTATTTCATTTTCAAGGGCAGAAAAGTTATTGTAGGCCCTTTTCATGATCCCAGTCACGTTCCTTTGATTTTGTGCTTCTCTAGTCATGATGATCTTGTAAGCAACACATTGAGTAGCTTTTTGTCCAAAGTTATGACATGAAAAACATTGGCCATTAAATAAATTCTTGTGATTATCAAATCTACTGAACTAATGATTGTAGTTTCCATTGACATTCATTCTTGAAGAAAATTGAGACTGATTTACCTGTGGTTGGTTATAGCTTCTATTCATCCTTGAAGTAGATTGAAACCGATTTACTTGATGATCCAATTTATGCCTTTGCTAACGGTTGTCAACCTGTTCACTTCTCCTTGCTGCATCAAGATAGCTTTTGGAGGTTTATGGCTTTTGTGCTTGAGATGCTTCTTCAGTATATCCAAGACCTGTCTTTATCAGAGGAGAATGCTGCACTTTGATAATTTCATATAAAGTTTCTAATCCTTTCGCAAATCTAAGATTCAGAGATTTTGTTTTCTCAATATCTTTTCTTAGACCTTGCTGCATCAAGATAGCTTTTGGAGGTTGATGGCTTCTATGCTTGAGATGCTTCTTCAGTATATCCAAGACCTGTCTATCAGAGGAGAATGCTGCACTTTGATAATTTCATATAAAGTTTATGATCCTTTCGAAAATCTAAGATTGAGAGCTTTTGTTTTCTCAATATCTTTTCTTAGACCCACAATTTCACATTCTAACTTTTCATTGTGTTTTTCCCTTTCAACAAGTTGGAATGTTAGAGTATCTATAATCATACTCTTTTCTTCTAAACATATTTTATGTTTAGAAATTTCTTCATAGAGACCATCTTCATCTAAAGCATCCAAGAAATCATCATCTTCAAAATCCATCAAATTTCTATAATCATTACCATATTCATCTTCATCACTATTTAATAAACCATCGGTATCTTCATGCGTATAGTAGTTCTTCTTACTTACATTCTGTTTTCTATTCCATTTTTCCAGTTTCTTACCTTTATCAAGCTTATCTTTATGAGGAAATTTGGCTGCATAATGACCGTCTCTTCCACAAGCAAAGCACTTGAAAGGTAATTTACCTTTGAATCTTCCAGAACCTCGTTGAAGGTTTTTGACAAAGTTTGCTTCTTCCTCTCCTTCTAAAATGTGTCCCGATTCATTGAGCTCTTCTCTTCCTGAGGCCTTGAATGTGGCTTCTCTCATATTTGATGGACCTCCTTTTCTCATTTCAACAACAGTTAGGATTCTGTGTAGTTGTGTCATAGTCATACTCTGAAGATCCTGCTTTTCTTCTATGGTAGAAACTTTTGATTCAAACTTAGAAGACAAGGATCTTAAAAACTTTTCAACTAAAGTAACTTCTTTTATCTCTTCACCCAAGTTTTTCATGCGATTAACAATCTCATCTATACGTAGGAAGTAATGAGCTATACTTTCATCATTGTGCATTTTGAGAGTTTCATATTGAATTTTGAGAGATTGTAGTTTTGCACGTTTTACCTGATTGTCTCCTTCATATCTTAGAACGATCTTGTCCCATATTTCTTTGGAGGTTTTGAGCTGCATAACCTTGACAAATTCTAATTGTGACAGACTCCCCAATAGTGTATTGACAAGAATTGCTGATGGAAATGTATATCCTCCTTCCATGATTTCCCAAACATCTGTTCCAAGAGATTGAATATAGGTTGTGGTTCTTACCTTCCAATAGACGAAGTTGTTCCCATCAAAGATTGGTGGTCTAATGGATCCCTCTCTTTCTTAGCTGCCCATGATGATATATCTTCCTTTAAGCGATCAAGCTTCTTCTGAAGGACCTGCTTTGATACCAATTGTTGGAAATAATATTGAGAGGGGAGGGTGAATCAGTATTAGCAATTTAACAATATTTCATTTCCATAAACAGATTTATATACGCTACTTCTGTTAATGAAACTTGTGTGCATACGCAACTGTGTTTAGAGCAACCAACATATACTTTGCAAACTTATAATTTAGTTAGTTGGTCTTTAATCTGTGTATCAAAACCATATAACTAGTAATCAGATGCAGTAAACAAAACATGAAATCACACACATGAACACAAGATATAAGATGGAAACCCAATGTGGGTGAAAACCACCTGCTGCAATCGTCTCTATCTTTCTTTAATAAGAAACTTCTTTTTACAAATTTTGTATAGGTGCAGCCTTATACCAGTACACAGGCTTCTACCTGCAGAAGGCTACAGCCTTCACTCGTCCTCCAGCTTTTCTTGGAAGGGAGCTACAACCCCCTTAGCTCTTGTACTAGCTGATGTGTTTACTAGTATGTAGGTGCTGACCTACAGAAGGCTACAACCTTCTCTAGGGACCACATTTCATAACTTTTCAGACTGGATCCATCAGTAACATCAATCAAACATCAAATATATCTGCATCAACCAATCTCCTTTGTCCCAACCAAAACTGAATCAAACAATCACTTTTCTGAATGTTGTAACTAGAATACAGTAATAGTAACCAGAACCCAATCCAGAACCCAAAACACTGCAACAACAAACAGAAGTAGCTAAAACATATTTTATGAGACGTACGCTACTTCAATGTGTTGAACCTGCGTTCATATGCTATTATATGAAGGAAAACTTGCATATACACTATTTTGAAATGTTGAACGAACGGTTATATGCGCCTTTGCTATACTGAACCTGCATACAGATCTGTAAAAGATGATTTAAATTTTACAACTATTCAGACATCAGTTATACCTAGACGACCAGATTTAAAGATTACAACATGCGCCAATTATAAAAAAACAAAACCACACAAAGATACTTCTCTTTAAGCCTTAAGATCTTGACCCATCAATAGAACTTATCCTTCTTCAAGTACTCAGGTTGCTCCTTGATTCAGATCCAGCTATGAACCATAACCCAATGACCAGTATTCTAGATCGTGCTCTTCATTAGATATTCAATGCTTGAGTGCCCTTGCCTAATGATCTCCTCCTCCTTTTATAGTCTTAGGCCTTACTCAATACCATGGTCCAAAACCACTTTAGAATCAATACCTTGGACCAAATACCTGGGGTCAACACTTCGGACAAGATACCTTGGACCACTACCATGGGTCAAAATACCAAGGACCAAATAACATGGACCAAAACCAAGTTTTACAACATGTACGCGATTTTCCTTGCGTGAAAGTGGGTGTATATGCATACACACCTTTTGGTTTGTGAACCTGCATGTATACGAGGTTTGGTCAAGGGGAACTTGCGTATACCTCTTTTTCCTTCATTCTGTGATCCTAAACTATGATCTATCATCTGAGTGAGTTTCCATCAAGTACAACACTTGTTTCATAGCGCCAAACCTGTGTCATAATGCCAACACATATCACCTCTATATGCACCTTCTCATGAAGTCTGTCCAAACCCAGATGCGATTCTTTAAGGCTCATACTTTTCCAAGGTATGGCTTATCTAAGTCTTGTATGTATCCTCTGGACCTGCACTCTAAACTTTGTTAATGGCAATTCTTGGTCGTCCTATATTAGCCATGACACAATGAAATAGGTATTATCAATGTATATGCCATATTGTATGATACAAAAGGTGAGAACTGAGGTAAGCACTAAGGGAACATCTCAGCCAAAGTGAAAAGTGCCCTTTCAATCATATAAAATTCTTCCTCAACTTCTAAAACTGTTAGCTGAAGTAAATGTGAATCTAATTTATTTATCACAAACTTGACTTCATCTAATCTAGGAACCACGTTAGCCAATTCCTCGATAGATAAGTTTGACTTCTTGGTTAACTAAGGTAATCTCCTGTTGAAATTCACAATGAAATTCAAAAATCTCACTGATATACCCAACAATTTGAGGCCATCATAGAATGGCAAAGAATGTTGAATAACAATGTACAAGAAGATTCACCAAATAAATCCTAATGCCATATAAGCCGTGCAAGCAATTTCTAACTTTGTTTCATGATACTTAGCACACTAGATATCCACTTGGCATTGATTTCATTATCATAGAGACATTGATTTAAAGAAGCTAGTTTGCGCTGACCTGGCCTAATAAAATTATTATTACTCTTATATATTCATGAGGAAATGATAGTCACACCTTAGTTATTCTTCACTTTCAACTACTGTTAAGTTTCCTCTACATACTATAGTCTAGTAAAGAACTGAAAAATTTACATTATTGAGGCATGGTGCCCTCTCATTGAAAACCAACAACACTGCAAGATGCTATATATGAGTTGCAATTACCTGATCATATTTTTTAGCATGATGATATTTTTTTGAGAATAACCAATTGTATCCATTCTTGTAATTTGGTGTTTAGTAGCTGAAGCCCCAAAGTTTGATCCAAGATTGTACCCACAGTTGTTTTAATCCTCTCAGTACATGTCCCAATATACCAATCTCATGCAGGGCATAGGTCTACTTTTCCTGCTAACAAATGAAACTGAAAAGGGCAGAAGTAATCAAAAGATGTTTGCTGTTTTTCCTGACAATCATTTAATATGTCATCTAAATGACCATTTCACTATATCTATGTAATCAAGGTTCATGTGTGCAGGAACAGGGATTTTCATTTTTGAAATCAGGAAGAGTAGGGATGCACATGACAACATAACATACATATGTATGCAAAATATAAAATATTAAAATCATATAAATATTGAAAAAATCTAATCAAAAAAGGGAAAATTTGCTAGTGCTAAAACATGAGACATCGTGATCCAAACTATAAAACAAATTCTGTACCATTGGGCAGCAGTAGTAGCACATTGCAATTTATACGGTTGTGCCAAAACACAGGGCAAGGGCACACAATTGTGGGAAGTACAAATATTCAGGAATGTTAGCAGGCGTTCACAAGTATATTTGGGCATTAGACATAATGGTCAAGTCTTTGTAACGGTTTACCAGGAAAAAGGAAACACATATCCAACCTCTGTATGGCTATTGGACATAAAATAGATAGATTAAACCTCTATATAACCTAGAGAGGCATGAAATATGGAGGTCAGGTGCTTAGGTTAGCTTACTGGATGGAGTCACATAGTAGATCATGGGGAATAGAACATGAAAATCAGACCTTAAATCAAGTTGTTTAGCATGGAGAACACAAATCAAATCTTTAAAAAAAAAGAATTGGGCATGGGATTAGACCATACAAATGAAAATTTTAGATTATTTTAAGGGGGCAATCCCTCGAGATTCTCCAAGGACATCATCCCACACCTGGGCATAGGAGGTATGGAGATATGTGTCCCCACAATGGGAAGACACAAGATCACATCTTCACGGGGGTGAAACCTTGCCAACACACGTACATATAGATCGTATGAGAGCATTGTTAATAAATTTAATTAGCAAAATTGACTAGTATTTAGTATTTACACAAAAGGGAGTTTTCTCATGTGAAATTGGTCAGGGTAGATTTTTACTTTCTATAGAGCCATAGTGCCAAGGGCATTTTGTAATTTTTCCTTGCATGAATGACTCAAGTCTGCATAGATCTGAACAATATCTAGATAGATTTAATCAGTTTCACACCAAAATAGTGAAAGAAATCAGAAAGAAGATTCCCAAGTCCACATTGGAAGAATGATTACATGATCAATAAAACCATATACACCCCTCAACTGCCTTTAAAAAATCACATACAAGAAATTGCAGGAAGGTGACATGTTTCTTATTGTCCAAGTATCAAAAAACATTCACCTGTAGAAATCAAGCTAGGGGGATAAACATACAAGAAATTATGTCCTCCATAAATCTCTATTTCTAATCATATAGAGAAACTAGCTAACAAGAAAAATTCCTAGTACCAACAGTTATTAGCATATTCTGACAAAACTTCTGGGATGAAGTTACCATTTGTTTGTAGGACAGTCCTTAAGTAAATGTACAATTTATTCAATTTTATCTAATATAAGTATTAAAAACAAAAAGTACATGTGTTCCCAATTTCAAATAAGTGTTTGTTGATGCCTCGAAAATCACTGCATCAACATTGGGGAAAACCACCCGGTCTGGACCTTAAAAGCAGCTCTTATTCCGTTTGGTATGGTGGCTCCGACTGGATATAATGGAACCAGTTTCCCAATGATTTATAAATGGGATGGATAAGTGATCGATTTCCTAATATCTAATAGGAATGATGGATGGTTTATTCTACAATGCAACAATATAAATAACTAATATATCCCGAGAAGTATTTCTCTTAGTGAAAATTTTGATGATTCTTATTGACAAGTAGGCATATAGATGACTCTACTTACAAACAAAAATATTCATTCATATGATAATTATTTTGTTCAAGTAGTTGAACAAAGTAATAATTAAAACGTTATCACACTAATCTTTATATATCATTGACATACATATGTATAAAAAATAACAACTCTTAAACATTCAATAGTGATAAGTCAAAGAATTGTTGTGAAAGCATATACATATATCAATAATAGCAAAATAAATAAATGTTGATTCACATAAAAGCATGAAGCAAAAACATAGATAGTAGTACCATATGTATTTGAGTCTCCTCCAATATGAATTGCATTCAGATCCTGCCTTTCAACTTGGAAATACTTTTACAGGAAACAATAGTGCATATCACATAAAAGTATTCTTCATCAAAACTCAGAATTCAGGTCCAGTTTTTATAAAAAAATAAATATATCGGAAGCACAATAGTGCAACTTCTGATCCAAGTCTTAATACAAAAATTTGAGGACCCTTTCTAAAAACATGAAAGGACCTATAAATACTAATTAAACTAACAAACTATGAAATAAAAATGCCATATGTTGGTATAACCAATTCACAAAAAATGTGAAAATCTTCTCGAAATAGGTATGCTGCAATCGGTCAGAAGTATTCACTGTATTAGCTGATCATCTGGTGACTTGAGCTGACAAATGGAAAGCATCGGTTGAAGTTCTGGAGGATGACTCATGTTTGAGTGTAAGTGAGCATTATATGTGGCATCGGTAAGTTTGGGAATCATATGACCGATTGCATCAGTGAGGCATTTCATCGTTGTCCGCTGACTATATGGTTTAACAAGGAAAAACCAAAAGTTTTCCCATGTTAAAGTTTGAATTCCTGCGATTAATCTTTCCCTTTGCTCTAGCTCCTGTTTCCATGTCTGTTCTAACACTTTCACTGATGGAAGTTTCTCTGGAGAACACTCTGTAATTAAATTTGATAAATAAAAAGTATCATTAATTAGTTCAACCAGATTACTTGTTGCCGATCTACACCTTGATGTCGCTCTTTCTGCTTTCATTAGTTAGGATTGCCATTCAGTGAATAGGATTTATTTATGCGATCCCAGAATTTGTGGTATATTAGCAACTTTTCTTTCTTTGGTTTCTTGCCAAGAGAGAAAATATATTAATATTTCCTCAGTTTTTTCCAAATTTAGTCTCACATCAACTGATTTATCCACCATAGATGATGAAATTTCACATAGGGGAAGAACGAGTGAGATGTTATGACATAATAGGTTCAATTGATTAGATAATGCCTTGGTAATTTACAGAGCCTCCGATTTGAATTCTCCCACTTGGGGATATTCTTTGAATCATTTTATTTGTAGTGATAGTTGAGCGATCTGTTCTTCCTTTGATTTACTCAACTATTCATTTAATGATCTCAATTTTCTCAATGCTTGGGATAGTTCTTGTTGCTTATGAATTGCATGTTGATCAATCCTTTGATTTTCTTTGAGCAGTTGCTCATTCAATTGGTCATTTGACTACTTCTGGGCTGCTAACTATTGTTCCAACTGCTTTATCTTCTGCTGCTTCTCTTGTACCTGTGTCTCTAGCAAAATGATTGCTTGGTCTGTTTCTTTGAGCAAGTTACTGACCTCCGATGCTTTGTCTATTGTAGCCACTGTGTATGCTCCAATATACTGAGAAAGTTTAGTAAGATCTTCAGAAGGATTAACTCCTTCTCTCCATACCATGTTTGTTATCTCCATTTGTGAAGGAAAAAGAGGAGATTGATCAATTTTCCTCTTTTTCCTTTGTCTCTTGATTACAGCCCTATGCTTAGGGCTGTAGAAGACATCCAATGGTGGTATTTATTCTACATGTAAAACAATTTCATCAGAGGGATTTTCTGGAATTATTTCTACATCCTTGTGAGTTATGGGTGGGCCGCTAGTTCCTTCAGTCGGAACTATATTGATTGCTGATTTCTGACCAGTCGTCACCTCAGGTGTGCTGAATCCTTGTAGGCTCTCAGTATTACTGATGATAGAATCAAATTGTTGCCATTCTTTGATCAGTTTAGGGTCAACATAAATGCTCGAATCAATGAGTTCACTACTTTTTCCTTGTCCCTGCTCTTGCTCTGGCGATTTTTCTTTTTTGGGAATCTTTTCCACTGTAGGAGTCTTGTCAGCAGCTTTCTGTTCACTTTGACTTGGTGGTTGAACTGTAGGGGTGGTAGCTAATAGGTCTAAAGGCAGAGTTTACAACCTCTTGGCTCTGAGCCTATTAAAAGTTTCTAATCCCTCTTCTCCATACCTGATCCTAGCCAATTCTTTAACTTGAAAAAATGTTTCGGCTGAAGCAAATAAATCATCAAAATCATCTGCTTCATGACCGAATTTGGCAAGCTTAGCTTGAGTGGTAACGTTATGGGAAACCTTCCTTGGGTCATATTTCCTATTTGGAATTGTGGCAAGATTCAGCATTTGAATCTTTTCTGCCTCTTTCTCTGCATGCTTGTAGTCATGTAAGGTAAAAATTCCACATCGTAGGGGGAATATGGGCCACATATGTTTCTTGGAATCTTTAAGGGTCCTGGATGTCCCTTCGACTGTTATCTGATATGCCAATTCCCATGCTAACAATTCATCGAGAACATAGAGGGGGAGAACATGGGGTTTAGTAAGACTGCCAAAAAGTCTCACATAGGTAAATTTCTCCTCTCCAAACCAACTACCTACTACTGTCAGGTCAATTGCTGCTTCCTGGGATATCGTGGGGGTAGGCTTATTGAAAATAGAATATAATACAGGTAAAACAAAACCATTACAGATTCTGTACAAGTGATTTTTATAGTGTTCCTTCCATAAATGCTTGTGATAAATATGAATTGGGTTCGGATCTTGGGAAGTCCACTTCCATCCGAGTACCAGGTATTCAAAATTAAAACAAATAATATCCAGAATATATGCACTATAGTAGAAAGGAGGAATGATCTGGGAAGTTGTATATGCATTCTTTCTATACTCTAATATCTCAGTGGCTAATTTATCAGACAAAATATTTGCCCAATCCATAACATAGCCATTAATCGCAACTTCCATTAAGGGGACCATATCTATAGTGAATTTCGCAGAATCATGTTGTCCCCACAGTCTACACATCATCACTCCAGCATAACAATAAGGAGAAGCTAATGAGTCGACATAATACTTACCCAATGACTCATGCTTATTTTTCTCCAGGAAATGCCTCTAGTGCTTGATCGAGTCTGAATCCAAGTCATTTTCCTTTGAAAATGCTTCCAGGAATGATTTTTTATATCGCTTCTCGGGCGGAGGTAGATGGTACATTTTCCTAAGATCTTCAGGCTTGAATGAGCTGAATATCCTGCCATCAGCCGTGGAAAATCTTCTATCTAAAGTTGGGATTTTCTCAACAACCCATCTGACCACATTAGTATATGGAAAAATTTTGGCCCATGCTGCTCTCCTGTGAAGGTATGAATAGGCTAATTCTTTGAGAGTTCCCTTTGACTTATTGGTTGAATCGGTTGTGGCTTCCTCTGCTACTTCTTCGGGCTCCTCTGCTTCTATCAAATTATAAATGTTTTCCCAGCTAGCATTTCCCAGACCGAGGCATGTTGTATCTGATATTAATCCCTTCTTGCTCGGTCCTAGTTCTTTGGCTGCAGGAGTTACTTTGGGCTTCTTAGATGTCTTCCCCATCTTCTTTGGATTCATAGGCTTGAAGAAATTCTGCACAGACAACTGTAAATCGTAATATAGAGATACTGTCGCTGAAAGCCAATATGAAAATGAACAGAATTATAGTGATTGACATATGATAAATCAGATGCAGTTAAGAATTACCATGAATGAAATCTTTTAAAGGATCTACCCTTAACTGTAAAATTTAATAGCCGTTCGAACCACCAATCGTGGTGAATAAATACCATAAATACCCATCTCGTCGATCGTATATCGAATGATTATCTCAAGTGTGCTTCAGATTTCCTCGATCAGCGATCGACGATAAATCACAAATTGCAATCGGGAGTTTCAAAGGGAGAGGCTTTAGCACTTGCAATGAATATCTCCAATTGCCGAAAAGTGGTATTATAATAAAGCGGAGTATTATGCATGCAAACTGTTTTAGCATATGTTTTCCTCTTGAGATGCGTGCCCAATTGATTGATCGCAAATCGGGGTTTGGCTTGCGCTTTTATCCTTTTGTCATATGATTTCTCTGATTTCCGATTGCGATTTTCTTTATCGGATCGGAGGATTTGATGAGGTCTTGCTTTTATGTGTGTTCCTTTATTATTTGATTTCTCCGATTTCCAATTGTGATTTCCTTCATCGGATCGGGGAATTTGATGAGGCCTTGTTTGTGAATGTCCCTTTGTCATTGCGATATGTGATCTCTGATCGCTTTATCGCAATGTAGTTTTATTTATAATATTTTAAAGGAACACTTTATTCTTTTTAAAAAGCTTTATAAAATGAATTATCTACATCGGGCCTTTTGATAAATGTTTTTCTTGTAATGAGGTCAATACCAGTTTTATTCATCAACTCACAAATCTAACTAAGTTTATT
Source organism: Pinus tabuliformis (assembly GCA_031772625.1). Lineage (NCBI taxonomy): Eukaryota > Viridiplantae > Streptophyta > Pinopsida > Pinales > Pinaceae > Pinus > Pinus tabuliformis. Next base: position 241,371,936 of record CM062817.1, read on the forward strand.
AAAAAGGGACCCATTTCATATTAAAAATTTTGTGTAAAAGTTTTTTTATAAAAATGGGGGGTTTTTGTACAACACAACAATTGGCGATTCACTAGAAGAAATAGTTATCTCTGAGAAAGTAATGTAATATTTTAACTTTCTTAATCTGAAAACCTTAGTGGATAGAAAAAATCTAATATAACTAGGTAATCATAAATTCCGAATATAATGAAAACTGTTTTTGCTATTTCTTTCTCATTTCAAAATTAAATACATTCTATGTTTAAGTAAACCTTAATTGGTTGATAATGATAAAACAAGATACTTCTCCAACTTAGCTTGTAAGATGACTCCTTTGTCATAGGTAAAGCCACTACTGCCAAAAAACGTTCATAGTCTCCATAGGGTTACCTTTTAACCATTTGATCATTCATTGTCCCATCCATTTTAGAGTATAATTTAAATGAATGAATCCAAAAGATATGTTTCCACATTTTTTGTATTGCATTTTCTTTTTTCCTTATTTCTTTATTTTGTAAGATAAAAATCCATTGTCCTAGTTTGGTGGCTAGCTGTTGACAATGCCATTCATTGGTTGTAATTTAACTGAACAAACTGGCTCGTGATGAGACCCCTTGTCTTATAATTATAAGCCATTACCTTGTTTTGGTATGCAGTGTTGGTAATGTCAGTTGAACTAGTCCCCTATGATTATGGTAAGTAGGCTCGTGATGAGACCTTTTATCTTTTATATCAAATATATTTTAGAATTACACTCTGAAAAATTATAAACTTTAATGGATGGGATGAATAATTTTTTCCTTAAGAGAACATGGATGATAGTTTTAGAGTTGAAGATGCTAAGATTGGATCAGTGTTTGCTTTCTAATGATAACCTTTTTTAGGCTTCTAAAAATTAGAACGATTTACAGTATTTTCAAGTTTTGAGAAGATTTCACAAAAATAAAAAGGGTTTTCAGAGTTTAATTATACCTAATTTCCTAGAACTTTTTCCTTTTCCTTCAAGGTTTCCATATATCAAAAGTAAATATTAAGATTATTTTCTTTTAAGTAACCTTTTCAAGATAGTAATGACCAATAGAAGGCTATTTACAACTTTATTTTCTAAGAAAGAAAATAAACTAATTATTCACACAAATATAGCTAAAAATTGAATATTTACAAAGTGAGAAGGGGTTACCTACTTAATTGAAGAATTTTTTAAAAATAAGCCCTTTGACAAGAAGATAATCTCTCTTTCTGATAGATCTTGCAATATGAATGTTGATGGGCCTATTTTCTCTTTGATTTGGAATGGTCCGAGCCACATTTTCTAAAATTTAGTGTGTTTTCCTTTATACTCATGGGCTTTGTCCCGTTTCAAAACAAGATCACCAACTTGTAAATGTTTTGAGCTGGTTGAAGTTGTATCAAAAGAAGACTTGATAATTTTTTGATGCTTCACATGTGTAATTCGGGCTTTCTCCCTTTCTTCCTCTTGTTTCAGGATCTGATCATGTCTCAATTGAATAGAAGATGAGGGATTCTCTTCAATAAACTGCATTAAGGCTAGTGATGGAAGTACTAAGTTTGATGGTATGACAACCTCCTTTCCATACACTAAATTAAATGAAGAAGTGCCTATTGAGGCCTTCTGTGTTATACGGTATGCCCATAGTGCAAATATCAAAGACTTATGCCAATTCTTATGATTCTGATCAATAGTTCTCTTAATGATTTTGATAAGATTTTTATTGGTGGATTCTGCTAAACCATTACCCTGAGGGTAGTATCTTGCAGAATATTTCAATTTGAATTCTCTTTTGATAGAAAATTCAAGTATGGAATTACCGAAGAAATAAGATGCATTATAAAAAATAAGAGCAATTGGGACACCAAAGCTGGTAATGATGAACTGATCTATGAATTCAATGATCGCCTCAGAGTTTGTTGTCTTCAAAGGAATTGCTTCTACCCATTTAGTAAAGTAATCTGTAGCTGTAAGGATATACCTATGTTGTTTGGATGAATGTGGAATAATTTCTCCAATGTTATCCAATCCCCATTGTTCAAAGAGTTGTTCAATGTTGACTGGTTGCAAAGGAAAAGCTGGCTTTCTTTCTCTTCCACTGGTAGTTTAACATGTTCTGCATTTCCTTACATATTTTAAATAAGGTGGACCAATAATACCTAACATGAATAATTTTGTGGGTTGTTGTATCAGCTCCAAAATGTCCTCCCATTTGACCATCATGTAATTCTTGCAAGACCTTTTGCGCTTCAGGTTTTTCTAAGCATCTTAACAAAATTGAATCATAATTTCGTCTAAACAACACATCATCAACAATCATGAAGTTTTTTTCTTTCAATCTTATGGCATGTTTATTTTTATAGGAAAGATTAGGAGCATATCCATTTTTCAAATAGAATATCAAATCTACATACTAGGATTCAGGATTAATGGTACTTATCTCATTGATTTCTTCAATATTGTTTGTACCTTCATGTTCCTGAATATTAGAAGCTCCTGCTAACAACCTGAAAAAACCTTGGCCTTTGATAATCATTGTTGGTCTAATGTCCAAATCATACTCTTGTAATGCCATGATCCAGTTTGCTCTTTCTTCTCCCAATTCGCTTTGAACTAGTAACTGTCTTATTTCTGAAAAATGGACTATAACTTTTGTGTGAACCTTTAAGAGAAAGGGCCTAAAGTGTTTAATGGTTTTGTATATAGAAAAGGCTTGCTTTTCAACTTCAGAGTAATCAAGTTCTGCACCTTGAAGATTTGAACTATAAAATGAAATTGGTGCTACCGAGTTCTGATCATTAATTTGTGTCAGCACTGCTGCGTAAGATGAATCAGATGTAAGAGTATATAAAATGAAATGATTTGAAAAATTATGAGTGTTTAATGCAGGAGAATTTATGATTGCTTGACAGATTGAATCAAAAGCTTCCTTTTCTATATGTCCCCATTTAAACACTGAGTTTTTCTTGATCATGGTTTGTAATGATAAAACAATCTGTGAAAAATCTGCAACAAATGTTTTTACAAAATTAATTTGACCTAAAAATGATTGCATTGTTTTTTTATTATGTGGAAATGGAATGTCAGAAATCTCTTTGATTCTGTCTGGATCAATATAAATACCATATTTTGAAACAATGAACCCCAAGAGTTTACCTTGGTCAAGAGAAAAAAAGGACTTCTTAGGATTGAGTGAAATGCCATACCTTTTACAGCGTTCAAAAATTTGTTTCAAATCATGTAAATGATTTGATCTTTTCTTAGAGAAGACAGTAATGTCATCCAAATAGACAACTACTGATTTATTGATTAGAACTTTGAATGCTATGCCCATCGCTCTTTGGAATGTAGCTTAGCATTGATTAATCACAAAGGCATTTTTTGATAGGCATAAGTCCCCCACTTAGTTCTGAAAGTAGTCTTAAGTCTGTCATTGGGGTGTACCAAAATTTGGTTATACCCTGAAAAACCATCTAAGAAAGACATTAATTCAGAACCAGCTACTGAATGGAGAGTTTGCTCCATTGTTGGTAGAGGGAAGTTATCCTTTTGACTTGCTTTATTAAGATTTCTAAAATCAATACAAATTCTAATGTCACCATTTTTCTTTCTTACTGGCACCAAGTTGGACACCCAATTTGAATGTCTAATAGGAAAAGTGATCTTAGCTTTTAAGAGTTTGTTTAACTCAACTTTTATTTGACTTTTGAGGTTGGAATGAATTTTCCTTAATTTCTGTTGTACTGGTTTTTCTTCAGATGTCATTGGAATTGTATGTTGTATGATAGAAGTATCATATGTTTTCAAATCATCATAATTCCAAGCGAAGACACTTTTATATCTATTCAATAATCTGATAAATGCAATTCTTTCTTCTGAAGTAAGTCCTAATCCTAGATTGATGTTTTGTGGCTTGTCCTCTGTACCAAGGTTTATTAATTCAAATCTGAAAGTAGAACTTTGGAGCTTTGAATTAGTAACCTATTTAAACCTATCTTTAATGTCATAAAGGTCTTCAAGTTTGACCACTGGTTTAAGTATTGAATTTTCTTTTATTTGAAGATCATGCTCACTTTCATCAATAATTTGATCATCATAGGACTTATCAAAAGTTAAGAAATTCAAAATGTCATCATCATGATTAAATACTCACCAGTTAGTGACATTATCAGGAATCGATGGTCTGAAAATTAATTCTACTGAAAATCTATTGGGACTGTAATCTTAAGATGGAAGGAGCTTAGAAGCAACATTGGCTAGTAAATCTGCTGCTACATTTTGAGATCTAGGAATGGGAGAAATATTAAACGCTAGAAAATGAGATACAAGGTCTTGTACCAAGGACTGATAATGTTTAAGGTGACTAGAAAGACAATTTATAGTATTTCTGACTTGTTTTATAACAATTTCAGAGTCACCAAACACTTTCAAATATTGTACCTTAAGACCAATTGCTTTATAAAGTCCTTGAATCAGGGCTTCATATTCTAATCTACAGTATTATTTGAACACTCAAATTCTAATCTACATGATAGCATGGTCTTTTCTCCCTCAGGACTAACTAAAATACATCCTTCTCCTGCACCTTCATTAGATTTAGACCCATCAAAATATAATGACCAAAATAAAGGTTTATCTATAGTTTTATTTACAATTTCCTCAGCAATTTTAACACACCTTGATGTATCTGTTTGAGAAAAATTTTCAATTTGTAATGTGAAATTATTAACTGAGAAAGGTTATGATTGAGCAATAAAATTACCAAAGAATGACTCAGATGAGTAGTTACCAAGAATTTTATTGTTGAATGCTATAGGATGGTTTTCTTGTTCAAACTCTGTTACAATATGAGTCATATGCTTCTCCCGATCAATCTTAATCTGATTTGGCTTTCCTTTATAGTGCAGCGACATGTGAGAACAATTGGTAGAAATGTAACCATGAAGTTTTTCAGACCAGTCTCTACTTAAAATCAAACCATAGAACTCAGGAATATCAACGATTAAAATGTCAATTCTCTGAACCACTCTTGGATCAGTTGATAACCTAATGGTCACTGAGTTGATTTCTCCTAATACTTGGACCTTAGTTCTATCTAGCTGGACAATATGGATTGCAGACTTTTGGGGTTCAGTATTCAATTTAGAACAAACCGAGGCTGACATTATATTCAATGAAGCCCCTGATTCTATCAAGCAATTGTGCAGATTTCTATTATAAATCTCGTAGGTCAAGAGAAAAGGAGGAGTATGGGAATTTGATCTATCTATGATTAGAACCGCATCAGTGGCTTCTACTCTACCAAGTGGTGGTTTACCAGTCTCATTAGCAGCTTTGGATAATACAACATTTGGAAGCGGAGAAGAAGGTATTGCATCTAATTCCTTGAGCAGCAATTTTTGTTGATGTTTGAGTTTACTAAGCTCAAACATAGTGATATTTGCTTTCGTTCTCTTCATTTCTTCAATGATTTTGTAATCCATAAAGTCTGCAACTACAAATGTTTTAGATGTTGAAGGTGGATTGGACGTTGATGGTTGGTTTTGAGTAGGTGTCGTCGTAGACTTCTTTGTAGGAACTTTTTCTTTAGTAGTAGTACCCATGTTCCTTTTCTTTTGAGTTACTTGAACAGGTTCTGGAGTGCCTTTACTCCTGGTACTTACTGGGAAAGCTTCCTGTTCATTTTCAGTATCAGAATTGGGCAAAATGAAGTCCCACATCCCATGACATTCTACAGCTACCTCTTCTTCAATTTCTTCAAATGATAAGACTGTATCTTCTTCTTCATCATCCTCAAGGTCTGACTCTACGCCGGATATAGCATTAGGGGGTTTTGATTCTGGTTTCTTAAAGTTTCTAAATGGCTTTTTAGTTGAAGTCTCAGCTACTTGTTTCTTGATTTCTATCATTTCATTTGACATAGTCTTTAGAACCTTTTGGAGACCTTCCATATCATATGGATCTTTAGCCATTTTCTTCTTCGAATCATCTTTGAAGGTGACTTTTTTAGATTTTCTATCTTCAAGAGCAGCTTTCTTTTCTAAGGCGATGATACGTTTTTCCACAGCAATTGCCTCTTTCATATTTTCTGCTAGAGTAGGTTTTGCAGCTCTATCTACAAAGATAGCTATGTTTGAAGGTAAAGCTGATATATACCATTCACTTCTAACTTGTTCACTAGGTTTAGAGGTAGTAGGAATCTTATTTAAGAGTTTATTAAATCATGAATTAAACTCTTTTATAGGCTCTCTAGATTTTGTTTTAAAATTTGAAAGATCATTTATTAACATTGCTACAGATATGTCATCACCGTACTTAGTTAAGAACTATTCTTGGAAGATATTCCAACGAGTAATGGATCCTGATGGTAAGGGAAAATACCAAGACCCAGCTGATCCTTCTAGGGTATAAGGGAAAAGTCTGCACATCTTCCTCAGTAACTCCTTTTAAGTTAACTGACAACATAAAGTTGTTTATGTGTTCGTTTGCTTGTATGCCTGCATTTGGATTGAATTTTGGCAATCATTTTTCAGGATGAGTTGGCAATGGGTGCAAAGGTGCAAGCATTGTGACTGCACCAGGATTGTTCCATGGGTTCTATGTCATTGTCGAGTTACTAATGGATGATAGTGCCAATGAAGTTCCAGATGGTTGGGAAAGAGTAGATATTGAAGTTTGAGATGGTTGAGAAATAGATGTTGAAGTTCCAGTACCATGTTGAACTACAATCTGGAGTTGAGGAGTGGATGGTTGACTTCGCAATGGAGAAGATGAAATGGATGATGATGATGAGAGATTGCCACTATCAAACCCTTCAGTTGTTTTCCTTGCTCTTTTCCTTTTAGGCAAAGGTAACTCAGTAGGTTCAATACCAAGCTTTTCACTTTGAAGTCTAGTGAGGGGGTGAGAAGGAATGAATTGCGAAATTACACTACCTTGAGATAACTTGGATTTCTGTGGTAATATTGAGAATCCTTGAAGTTTGTGAATTAGAGACTATACTTCAGGAGATTCTAAAGTTTATTTATTTGAGATATTTTGGGGTTGAGAAGTGGTTGTTGTTTCCTAAATTTCTCGCTTGAAAACTGGAGTTTCAGCATGCGAGGGAGAAGTCAGAGGTGGGGTGGAGGGACATTTACTCTCAGAATGGACTATAGATTTGGGTTTTCTCACCATTCATAGTTCATGCCCTCCTTCTAGCACCAAAAATGTTGATGCCTCGAAAATTGCTGCATCAACATTGGGGAAAACCACCCGGTTCGGACCTTAAAAGCAGCTCCTTTTCCGTTTGGTGTGGTGGCTCTGACTGGATATAATGGGACCAGTTTCCCAATTATTTATAAATGGGATGGATAAGTGATCGATTTTCTAATATCTAATGGGAATGATGGATGGTTTATTCTAAAATGAAATAATATAAATAACTAATCTATCCCGAGAAGTCTTTCTCTTAGTGCAATTTTTGATGATTCTTATTGACAAGTAGGCATATAGATGACTCTACTTATAAACAAAAATATTCATTCATATGATAATTACTTTGTTCAAGTAGTTGAACAAAGTAATAATTAAAACGTTATCACACTACTCTTTATATATCATTGACATACATATGTATAAAAATTAACAACTCTTAAACGATCAATAGTGATAAGTCAAAGAATTGTTATAAAAGCATATACATATATCAATAATAGCAAAATAAATATTGATTCACATAAAACCATGAAGCAAAAACATAGATAGTAGTACCATATGTATTTGAGTCTCCTCCAATATGAATTGCATTCATATCCCGCCTTTCAACTTGGAAATACTTTTACAGGAAACAATAGTGCATATCACATAAAAGTATTCTTCATCAAAAATTAGAATTTAGGTCCAGTTTTTATAAAAAATAAATATATCGGAAGCACAGTAGTGCAACTTCCGATCCAAGTCTTAATACAAAAATTTGAGGACCCTTTCTAAAAACATGAAAGGGTCTATAAATATTAATTAAACTAACAAACTATGAAATAAAAATGCCATATGCTGGTATAACCAAATCACAAAAAATGTGAAAATCTGCTTGAAATATGTATGCTGCAGTCGGTCAGAATGGTTCACTATATTGGCTAATCATCTTGTGACTTGCGCTGACAAATGGAAAGCATCGGTTGAAGTTCTAGAGGATGACTCATGTTTGAGTGTAACTGAGCAGTATATGTGGCATCGATAAGTTCGAGAATCATATGACCGATTGCATCAGTGAGGCATTTCATCACTGTCCGTTGACTATATGGTTTAACAAGGAAAAACCAAAAGGTTTCCCATGTTAAAGTCCGAATTCCTGCGATTAATCTTTCCCTTTGCTCCAGCTCTTGTTTCCATGTCTATTCTAACGCTTTCACTGATGGAAGTTTCCCTGGAGAACACACTGTAATTAAATTTGATAAATAAAAAATATCATTAATCAATTCAACCAAATTACTTGTTGCCGATCTACACCTTGATGTCGCTCTTTCTGCTTTCATTAGTTGGGATTGCCATTCAGTGAATATGATTTCTTTATGCGATTCTAGAATTTGTGGTAGATTAGTAGCTTTTCCTTCTTTGGTTTCTTGCCAAGAGAGAAAATCTGTTAATCTTTCATTTGTTTTTTCCAAATTTAGTCTCGCATCAACTAATTTATCAACCATAGATGATGAAATTTCACATAGGGGAAGAACGAGTGAGATGTTATGACATAATAGGCTCAACTGATTAGACAATGCCTTGGTAATTTGCAGAGCCTCCGATTTGAATTCTCCCACTTGGGGATATTCTTTGAATCTTTCTATTTGCAGTGATAGTTGAGCGATCTGTTCTTCCTTTGATTTACTCAACTGTTCATTTAATGATCACAATTTGCTCAATGCTTGGGATAGTTCCTGTTGCTTATGAATTGCATGTTGATCAATCCTTTGTTTTTCTTTGAGCAATTGCTCATTCAATTGGTCATTTGACTGCTTCTGGGCTGCTAACTGTTGTTCCAACTGCTCTATCTTCTGCTGCTTCTCTTGTACCTATGTCTCCAGCAAAATGATTGCTTGGTATTTTTCTTTGAGCAAGTTACTGACCTCCGATGCTTTGTCTATTGTAGCCGCTGTGTATGCTCCAGCATACTGAGAAAGTTTAGTAAGATCTTCAGAAGGATTAACTTCTTCTCTCCATACCACGTTTGTTATCTCCATTTGTGAAGGCAAAAGAGGATATTGATCAATTTTCCTCTTTTTCTTTTGTCTCTTGATTACAGCCCTATGCTTAGGGCTGTAGAAGACATCAAATGGTGGTATTTCTTATACATGTAAAATAATTTCATCATAGGGATTTTCTAGAATTATTCTACATCCTTGTGAGTTATGGGTGGGCTGCTAGTTCCTTCAGTCAGAACTATATTGATTGCTGATTTCTGACCAGTCATCACCTCAGGTGTGCTGAATCCTTGTAGGCTCTCAGTATTACTAATGATAGAATCAAATTGTTGCCATTCTTTGATCAGTTTAGGGTCAACATAAATGCTCGAATCAATGAGTTCACTACTTTTTCCTTGTCCCTGCTCCTGCTTTGGCAATTTTTCTTTTTCGGGAATCTTTTCCACTGCAGGAGTCTTGTCGGCAGCTTTCTATTCGCTTTGACTTGGTGGCTAAACTGTAGGGGTTGTAGCTAATAGGTCTAAAGGCAAAGTTTGCAACCTCTGGGCTCTGAGCCTATTGAATGTTTCTAGCCCCTCTTTTCCATACCTGATCCTAGCCAATCCTTTAACTTGAATTTTTTTTTCGGCTGAAGCAAATAAATCATCCACTTCATGATCGAATTTGGCAAGCTTAGCTTGAGCGGTAACGTTATGGGCAACCTTCCTTGGTTCATATTGCCTATTTGGAATTGTGGCAAGATTCACCGTTTGAATCTTCTCAGCCTCTTTCTCTGCATGTTTGTAGTCATATAAGGTAAAAATTCCACATCATAGAGGGAATATGGGCCACATATGTTTCTTGGAATCTTTAACGATCCTGGATGTCCCTTCGACTGTTATCTGATATGCCAATTCTCATGCTAACAATTTATCGGGAACATATAGGGGGAGAACATGGGGTTTAGTAAGACTGCCAAAAAGTCTCACATAGGTAAATTTCTCTTCTCCAAACCAGCTACCTACTACTATTAGGTCAATTGCTGCTTCTTGGGATATCCTTGGGGTAGGATTATTGAAAATAGAATAAAATACAGGTAAAACAAAACCATTGTAGATTATGTACAGGTGATTTTTATAGTGTGCCTTCCACAACTGCTTGTGATAAATATGAATCGGGCTCGAATCTTGGGAAGTCCACTTCCATCCGAGTACTGGGTATTCAGAATTAGAACAAAAGATATCCCGAATATATGCACTGTAGTAGAAATAAGGAATGATCTGGTAAGTTGTATATGCATTCTTTCTATACTCTAATATCTCAGTGGCTAATTTATCAAACAAAATATTTGCCCAATCCATAACATAGCCATTAATCGCAGCTTCCGTTAAGGGGACCATATCTATTGTGAATTTCGCATAATCATGTTGTCCCCACAGTCTACACATCATCGCTCTAGCATAACAATAAGGAGAAGCTAATGAGTTGATAGAATACTTACCCAATGACTCGTGCTTATGTTTTTCTGGGAAATGCCTCCAGTGCTTGATCGGGTCCAACTCCAAGTCGTTTTCCTTTGCAAATGCTTCCAGGAATGATTTGTTATATCGCTTCTCGAGTGGAGGTAGATGGTACATTTTCCAGAGATATTCAGGCTTGAATGAGCCGAATATCCTGCCATCAGCCATGGAAAATGTTCTATCTGAAGTTGGGATTTTCTCAACAACCCATCTTACCACATCAGTATATGGAAAAATTCTGGCCCGTGCTACTATCCCGTGAAGGTATGAATAGGCTAATTCTTTGAGAGTTCCCTCTGACTTATTAGTTGAATCGGTTGTGGCTTCCTCTTCTAATTCTTTGGGCTCCTCTGCTTCTATCAAATTATAAATGCTTTCCCAGCTAGCATTTCCTAGACCGAGGCATGTTGTATCTAACATTAATCCCTTCTTGCTCAGTCCTGGTTCTTTGGCTACAGGAGTTGCTTTGGGCTTCTGTTGAGCCTCAAACCTGCACTTCTTTACACATCCTCTCAGCCTCCTTTTCCTATTCATTTCCTTGTTTTGCCACTCATTCCCTCCATCAAATTGCTCAAATCATTGTATTTTAGGACTTTTTACATGGTTTGCTAATTATGATAATGACTGTTGTTGGTTTAGAATTTTGGTTCAAAGTGCTGCGTTTCCGCAGCTCACACAGGGTTTCCGCAGCTGATTCCGGTTTCCGCAGCCAACCCCGAATTCTGCAGCTGTTTTATTAAATGATATGTTCCAGGTGTCCTCCGAGAAGAAGAGCCACATGGGCAAGTTCGTGGAACCAAGGACATGGTGTGTGTCCTTCCAGCTCACCCAAACCGGTCATAAAAACCTGTGGTCAACGAGGAGGCAAATACGGTCAACAGAAGTCATTGGCGGTGGCACGGCTCTGCGTGTTCTGTTTTGGAGCACGTGAAGAACAGGTGGCATCTTCCTCAGCCACGAAGACAGTGGGAAACATGAATCCAACAGTAGATTGAATGCCCACAACGACCGTTGCCTAAATCCGAGGACGCAGCAAGATTACGTGTTTATACACAGCTGCTTGAATAGCTTAGTTTTCGTTAAGTTAGTTTGCTTTCCTCTGTTATAAATAAAGTGTCTTTGAACGATGGATAGTTAGTCGTTGTTGTAATCGCTTTGTAATTTTGAGCTCCCCACTGTACTTTTACATTTGCTGTCAATACATGAGAAGACTGTTTTACACTTAAGCGTATAACTGCTCCTTGAACCGACTGAAGTAGGCAGAGGGCCCTTGTTTGCTGAAGTCCTGTATAGTAATCTTTAATTTCCTGCATTTCTCTTTCTTGTTTCATGTATAATAGCTGTACAGATGTCTTTTAATTGCTGCGTTTTTATTTCTTTTCAACATGTATATTAGCTATACATAAACTTTGAATTCTGCTGATTTACATTTCTGCACTTTTGTTCATGACAGATCAGTGTGTTATGCAGGTTTCTTAGGCGTGCCCGGGACAGTTTTCCTTTCTTTTCTTTTCATAACTAGTGACATGCGTGATCATCTTGTCTATGTTGCTGACCTTCATTGTTTTGCAGCCTTGATTTTCCTTATTGTCATTTGCATATTTACTTTCTGCTCTTAGATATCAAGTTGTTCATCTATTGATGGTTCCTTTTTCATAATCAAATATCTTTATTGGGAGCCAAAATGTCACTTAGCATAGCTTGATTTAGTTTGCTTTAGAACTCACATTACTTGACTTATTCCTAACTGTTTCTCACATGATAAATTTAGCTGAAAGGCAAGAAGTTAAGAGGAAGTTAAAGTATTTGTGACTAGTCTCTTTTATGTAGTTTCACTTCAATTTCACATTGATTAACATTTCATGATATCTTTTCATAGAGAAGATTGAGTTGAAGGGTTGAAATAGTGTGAGATAATTGTTTTTACTTTTAGTTGGATTTAATATAGATTTCATTTTCATTTTCATGCAGCAACAGAGATACTGGGCCGATGTCATTAGTCCTTTTTATTTGATGTCTTCATTTTCCTTTAAGAGTTGATTTTATTGCAGTTGTTGTTCAAGCTTTCTTGTAGAATACTTTTTAAGCTTTGAGAAATCATTTAGAAATCACCACAATCATCCACATTTCACTTGCTTTATTCCATTTCCATCACATCACAGTAGGAAAGATACATTTGAAAACAAACTTAAAAAAAGAGAGCTAAAAACGACAAAAGATTAAGGAAACAGTTACCTAAGTACATATAGTACACCTCACTTCATCAGCTTACGAGCTCCGGGTTGACATTTAAAATTTGCAATTTAGACTTCACTAAATTGACCAAACATTTTGGCGCCGTTGCCGGGGAAGTGAAATTAGGTAGCCAATTCTTAAAAAAAAAAAAACAAGAAAATTTCAAGGAAGGAAAATCAATAACCTCTCAAAGTATGCTCTCCTCTTGCACCTAGAGTGATCTGGAGGATCAGAAAAGAGAAAGTTATTGGTTTAATAGTTTCTTGAGTATGCTCTCTTCTTGCACCTAGAGTGACCTGGAAGATCAGAAAGAGAATTATTACCCCGACTTGAAGAAAAATAAAAAAAATGACATGCATAGAGCAAGAGATTCTAGGGGAAGGTTTTTAGCTAAAGCTAAGAGTTCGATTTTTACAAGTCCATCTAGTTCAAGGAATAGACAAGAGACACCTCCATCATCTCCAACTTACACTCCTAGCCCTAGGATTCCTGGAATTCAAGGGGCAGGAGTCGAATCTCCCACACCTTCCATCGAATCTAAACTAGAAAGAGATCCTTTCCTTCCTTCTACAGAGAGACAAATTGTAATAGAAGGAGTAGAATCATCAGAAGAAGAGGAAGAGGGAGATAAAACCAAGAAACAGAAAAAGGATAAAGGGAAAACAATTGTTCAAGAATCATATCCATCACCTGAACCTTCAGTAGAAGAAGACTCTCAAACCTTGGCTGATAGACTAGCACAACTTTAAGCTGCTGCCCTCTCAAAGAAGAAACAGAAAGAAAAACAGAGTGCCCAGCAAAAGAGCACTAGTGCACAAGTGAGAAGAAGCAGTAGACTTAAAGAAAAAATGAGTGTGACTAAAGAAAAACAATCAGATTTCATTGATTTGGGAGAAGGTACACCTGAAAAGGCTCCAACTCAGCTTGACCTTGAGTCGAGTCCTCCACGTGTTGAGTCCACTCCTCCACGTGAAGAGAGTCCCTTTCAGCCAGAACCTCAAACAGAATTTGATTTTGAACATAGCCCAAGAAGAACACCTGAAATTGACCCTGACCAGCAGGAGGTATACAATTATTTGGAGACCTTGGAGCAATCAGTTGCAGGTCCAAGCACTATATTGCCTCTTGATGAACAGGTCCAATCTTTAAAACAGGAAGTGTTTGAGATAGAAGTCCTGAACCGGCATATTAAACAAGAAAACGAAGCATTGAAAGAACAAAGCAAGGTGGACAAAATTTTCCATGAAAATACCATGCTTCACTTAGGACTCTGGCAGAAGAAGAACAGAAAATTGAAGAGAAAATGTAAGAAGCTGAGCAGGGCATTGATCAATTCGAAATTCAGGTGTTTAGTCAGAAAACCAAGGACAATTTTGGCAGCAAGGAGAAAGAGAAGAAGGCTAGATATTTTGGCAGAAGCATCTGAGCACATGGATTGAAAAACAATGACAAAGTTTTGGTTGCATGAGGACATGCAACACCTTCACAGTGGGGGTATGTTGAGCCTCAAACCTGCACTTCTTTACACATCCTCTCAGCCTCCTTTTCCTATTCATTTCCTTCTTTTTCCACTCATTCCCTTCATCAAATTGCTCAAATAATTGTATTTTAGGACTTTTTACATGGTTTGCTAATTATGCTAATGACTGTTGTTGGTTTAGAATTTTGGTTCAAAGTGCTGCGTTTCCGCAGCTCACACAGGGTTTCCGCAGCTGATTCCGGTTTCCACAGCCAACCCCGGATTTCGCAGCTGTTTTATTAAATGATATGTTACAGGTGTCCTCTGGGAAGAAGAGCCACATGGGCAAGTTCGTGGAACCAAGGACATGGTGTGTGTCCTTCCAGCTCACCCAAACCGGTCATAAAAACCCGTGGTCAACGAGGAGGCAAATACGGTCAACAGAAGTCATTGGCGGTGGCACGGCTCTGTGTGTTCTATTTTGGAGCACGTGAAGAACAGGTGGCATCTTCCTCAGCCACGAAGACAGTGGGAAACATGAATCCAACAGAAAATTGAATGCCCACAACGACCGTTGCCTAAATCCGAGGACGCAGCAAGATTACGTGTTTTTACACAACTGCTTGAATAGCTTAGTTTTCGTTAAGTTAGTTTGCTTTCCTCTGTTATAAATAAAGCGTCTTTGAACGCTGGATAGTTAGTCGTTGTTGTAATCGCTTTGTAATTTTGAGCTCCGCACTGTACTTTTAAATTTGCTGTCAATACATGAGAAGACTATTTTACACTTAAGCGTATAACTGCTCCTTGAACCAGCTGAAGTAGGCAGAGGGCCCCTGTTTGCTGAAGTCATGTATAGTAATCTTTAATTTCCTGCATTTCTCTTTCTTGTTTCATGTATAATAGCTGTACAGATGTCTTTTAATTGTTGTGTTTTTATTTCTTTTCAACATGTATATTAGCTGTACATAAACTTTGAATTCTGCTGATTTACATTTCTGCACTTTTGTTCATGACTGATCAGTGTGTTATGCAGGTTTCTTAGGCATGCCCGGGATAGTTTTCCTTTCTTTTCTTTTCATAACTAGTGACATGCGTGATCATCTTGTCTATGTTGCTGACCTTCATTGTTTTGCAGCCTTGATTTTCCTTATTGTCATTTGCATATTTACTTTCTGCTCTTAGATATCAAGTTGTTCATCTATTGATGGTTCCTTTTTCATAATCAAATATCTTTATTGGGAGCCAAAATATCACTTAGCATAGCTTGATTTAGTTTGCTTTAGAACTCACATTACTTGACTTATTCCTAACTGTTTCTCACATGATAAATTCAGCTGAAAGGCAAGAAGTTAAGAGGAAGTTAAAGTATTTGTGACTAGTCTCTTTTATGTAGTTTCACTTCAATTTCACATTGATTAACATTTCATGATATCTTTTCATAGAGAAGATTGAGTTGAAGGGTTGAAATAGTGTGAGATAATTGTTTTTACTTTTAGTTGGATTTAATATAGATTTCATTTTCATTTTCATGCAGCAGCAGAGATACTGGGCCGATGTCATTAGTCCTTTTTATTTGATGTCTTCATTTTCCTTTAAGAGTTGATTTTATTGCAGTTGTTGTTCAAGCTTTCTTGTAGAATACTTTTTAAGCTTTGAGAAATCATTTAGAAATCACCACAATCATCCACATTTCACTTGCTTTATTCCATTTCCATCACATCACAGTAGGAAAGATACATTTGAAAACAAACTTAAAAAAAAAAGCTAAAAACGACAAAAGATTAAGGAAACAGTTACCTAAGTACATATAGTACACCTCACTTCATCAGCTTACGAGCCCCGGGTTGACATTTAAAAGTTGCAATTTAGACTTCACTAAATTGACCAAACAGCTTCTTAGATTTCTTCCCCATATTCTCTGGATTCATAAGCTCGAAGAAAATCTGCATAGACAATTGCAAACTATAATACAGAGATATCGCCGTTGAAATCCAATATGAAAATGAACAGAATTATGATGATTGACATATGATAAATCAGACGCAATTAAGAATTACGATGAATGATATCTTTTAAAGGATCTACCCTTAACTATAAAATTTAATAGCCGTTCGAACCGCCAATCGTGGTGAATAAATACCATAAATACCCATCTTGTTGATCATATATTGAATGATTATCTCAAGTGTGCTTCATATTTCCTCGATCAGCGATCAGCGATAAATCACAAATCGAAAATCGCAATCAAGAGTTTCAAAGGGAGAGGCTTTAGCACTTGCAACGAATATCTCTGATTGCCGAAAAGTGGTATTATAATAAAGCGGAGTATTATGCATGCAAACTATTTTAGCGTATGTTTTCCTCTTGAGATGCGCGCCCAATTGATTGATCGCAAATTGGGGTTTGGCTTGCACTTTTATCCTTTTGTCATGTGATTTCTCTGATTGCCAATTGCGATTTGCTTTATCGGATCGGAGGATTTGATGAGGTCTTTCTTTTATGTGTGTTCCTTTATTATTTGATTTCTCCGATTGCCGATTGTAATTTCCTTCATCGGATCGGGAAATTTGATGAGGCCTTGTTTTTTAATGTCCCTTTGTCATTGTGATATGCGATCTCTGATCGCTTTATCGCAATGTAGTTTTATTTATAATATTTTAAAGGAACACTTTATTCTTTTCAAAAGGCTTTATAAAATGAATTATCTACAATGGGCCTTTTGATAAAGATTTTTCTTGTGATGAGTTCAATACCAATTTTATTCATCAACTCACAAATCTAACTAAGTTTATTAAAAAGGGACCCATTTCATATTAAAAATTTTGTGTAAAAGTTTTTATAGAAATAGGGGGTTGTTGTACAGCACAACAATGTCCAATGTGAATTTGCAAAGGATATATCTTTTCTCACCAGGGTAAAAATCAATCTATCCTTTCGAGCCTAGGATAATTGTTCTGCGACTAAGGTGGCACATATATAACCTAGAATGGAAAGAAACTTTGCAGGGATGTACAAAACCCATTTTTAGTGTCTTTTGAATAAAAATCAGAAGAGGTTAGTGATTAGTGTTGAAGTAGCCATAATATTGTGCATGTCTAGCAGAATGATATGGCCTACCCTTGATCAAGTTAGAACCACTAAGAGAAGTGACATTAAACTCTGTTATTCCACAAAGTAATCCAATAAAAAAAGTGATGGAACACTTCCCAGTGATAAGGCCAGGTTTTCCACACTCCTGAACCCACCCTAGCAAATATGACATAGGACAAGGTGTTGTTTGTAGCTTTAGGTCTATAATCAACTCTTGGGATACTAGAATGTTTTCACTAATAGTGTTCATGATGATGGACACTGACAAACCTTTGATCTAGAAGTTTTGAGTGAACAAAGCTTCTTCATCGTTGTTCTGTAATTTGTGGCCATCAACACTACATCTATATCTCTAGAGAATTGGTGTTATTCACTGAGAAATGATTGAGCCTTCTCAGTGAGCTTTCCCTAGAAAACCTTGCACTCGTAATTTGAAATCCCATACTTTTTGTGGTGAGAGTTCCTCATTTTTTCTATCCTAACAAAATGGGTTGCACAATAAGACTCCAAGTTTTGTCCACTAGTATTCAGTTCACCCTTGGAAACGGTAACGGTTTGAGAAGAGAAAACAAATGTTTGTTGACTCATAATATTGTTTTAGGGAAACTTAACATCTATTTGGAAGCGAGATGGATCTATAATGGTGTTGCAGTGACTCACTATGACTACATATCACCTCTATATGCACCTTCTCAAGAAGTCTATTCAAACCCAAATTCGATTCTTTAAGGTTCATATTTTTCTAAGGTATGGCTTATCTAAGTCTTGTATGTATCCTCCAGAACTACGCTCTAGACTCTGTTAATGGCAATTATTGGTCATCCTATATTAGCCATGACACAATGAATAAGGTATTAGCGATGTATATGTCATATTGTATGATACAAAATGTGAGAACTAAGGTAAGGACTAAGGGAACATCTCAGCCAAAGTGAAAAGTGCCCTTTCAATCATATAAAATTCTTCCTCAACTTCTAAAACTGTTAGCTAAAGTAAATGTGAATCTAATTTATTTATCACAAACTTGACTTCATCTAATCTAGGAACCATGTTAGCCAATTCCTCGATAGATAGGTTTGACTTCTTGGTCAGCTAAGGTAATCTCCTGTTAAAATTCACAATGAAGTTCTAAAATCTTATTAATATACCCAACAATTTGAGGTCATCATAGAATGGAAAAGAATGTTGCATAATAGTGTACAAGAAGATTCACCAAATAAATCCTAATTCCATATAAATCGTGCAAGAAATTTCTAACTTTGTTTCATGATACTCAGCACACTAGATATCCACTTGGCATTGATTTGATTATCATAGAGACATTGATTTAAGAAAGCTAGTATGCACTAACCTGGCCTAATAAATTTATTATTACTCTTATATATTCCTGAGGAAATTATTGTCACACCTTAGTTATTCTTCACTTTCAACTACTGTTAAGTTTCCTCTGCATACTGTAGTCTATGAAAGAACTGAAAAATTGGCATTATTGAGGCATGGTGCCCTCTCATTGAAAACCATCAACACTGTAAGATGATATATATGAGTTGCAATTACCTGATCATATTTTTTAGCATGATGATATTTTTTTGAGAATAACCACTGGTATCCATTCTTGTTATTTGGAGTTCAGTAACTGGAGTCCCAAAGTTTGATCCAAGATTGTAACCGCAGTTGTTTTAATCCTCTTAGTACATGTCCTAGTATACCAATCTCATGCAGGGCATAAGTCTACTTTGCCTGCTAACAAATGAAACTGAAAAGGGCAGAAGTAATCAAAAGTTGTCTACTATATTTCCTGACAATCACTTAATCTATAATCTAAATGACCATTTCACTATATCTAAGTAATCAGGGTTCATGTTCCTGCACGCATGTCTATGAAAAATATAAAATATTAAAATTATATAAATATTGAAAAAATCTAATAAAAAAGGAAAATTTACTAGTGCTAAAACATGAGACACTATGATCCAAACTGTAAAACATATTCTGTACCATTGGGTAGCAGTAGCAGCACATTGAAATTTATATGGTTGTGCCAAAACATAGGGCAAGGGCACACAGTTGTGGGAAGTACAAATATTCAGGAATGTTAGCTGGTGTTCACAAGTATATTTTGGCATTAGACACAATGGTTAGGTCTTTGTAACAATTTACTAGGCAAAAGGAAACACATATCCAACCTCTATATGGATATTGGACATAAAATAGACAAATTAAACCTCTATATAAGCTAGAGGGGCATGAAATATGGAGGTCAGGTGCTTAGGTTAGCTTACTGGATGGAGTCACATAACAGATCACGAGGAATAGAACATGTAAGTCATACCTTAAATCAGGTTGTTTAGCATGGAGAACACAAATAAAATATTAAAAAACAAAAACTGGGCATGGGATTAATCCATATAAATGAAAATTTCAGATTATTTTAAGGGGGGCATCGCTCAAGATTCTCCAAGGACATCATCCCACACCTGGGCATAGGAGGGATGGAGATATGTGTGCCCACAATGGCAAGACACAAGATCACATCTTCATGGGGATGCAACCTTGGCAACACAAGTACATATAGATGGTATCAGAGCATTGTTTAAATTTAATTCACAAAATTGACTAGTATTTAGTATTTACATGAAAGGGAGCTATCCTCAGCCCCAACTCAGATCCAAAAGACTAAGCACAAGGGGAAACAAAGTAGAAGAAGAAATCACGACCATAGAAAGGAATGTGGTTGGCATTAGCTTTGGGGTTCAATACCTCTCACAACTTAGAGGAAATGATACTGGAGTTTGAGTAACTTGATTTAGATATGTGCATCTATAAGCATTCACTGTTGTTTCCTTTGGGGTTCAATATCTCTCACAACAACATTAGAGGAAGTGATACACCTGCACAGTAAAAAACACAAGAGAGCTAGTACACAAGCATGAGAGAAGATTGCTGGAAATATGCCCATGCTGTACACTCCTTTGTGTTTATGCAGGATACAAATTTGTGAGGAAAGTGATCAGAGATCACCAAATCTCTAATAAAATACAATAAATTGGGTGAGAGATCAATTAAGATTCAGTGACCCAAAAGAGATAAGGATCATGTACAAAGTATAAAAAATCAAATACAATACATGTTTGCTAGACTAAGTCTCACCAATTTATTCCTATCGAGATGATGTTGTCCTCAAATTCTGCTGAAGATGAGGAAAGTACTACTAAAATGCAGATTAGGAAACCCACTTTTCTTGAGTGGCCAAACTACCTTTGCAGCCCACCAAGTAAGTGGTGATTTGACAACACCCATTAGGTATGGTGTGGGCATCAACAGGTGTATCTTTATATAGAGCACACTGAAAATCTAGAATTGTGGCCTCCCAGTGTGCAATTGGAATTTGGAATAGGTTCCTCCGAGTGAGGTGGTTCATACAACTTCAACCTGTTAACATTCACTAGACCACGGATGCCAAGCTGAGGTGGGAGATACAACTTGAAGGCATTAGGACCGATTTACTATATGACGACATATATACCGCACTAAATGGTCTTGAGCTTATGACGTTGCCCATTTTTTATATTGGTACTTATTCAAATGCAGCATAACTCAGTCACAAACCTGAAAAGGAGGAGCAACTCAATGCCAATTATGAAGAATATTATACCTAGCCTGTGTCCAGTGAAGGATGCATGAACCTTGTTATGGATCATGGCCAAGTTCTATGTGAAAGTTAATATAAAATAATAAATGAAAACCAAAAAAAAAAATGTGACTAGCTCATTCTGATGGTGGGATGTGGTTGGAACTGGGAGAACAGCTTGAATCTCGCAAAGAGCAAGACCAAAAAAGACAAAACATAGATCAAAAGGAGAGTATCCTTTAGAGGCATAAGTGGTTGCATATTTGTTGTGCTGCAAAAATATCCAACTAATGATCCCACTATCTGTTCTGCTAATGAGAAATTTTGTTGAAGACATGAGTGCTTTTGTTGTAGTTGTGCTGCAAAATATGCAAGTGATAATTCCACTCTTTCTTTTGCTAGTGGTAGATGTAAAGAGGATGAACCAAGGTTTTGTTCACTACCTTGATTTGACCATCAGTCTACAGTTGAAATGGAGTGGAAACAAAATCTAACAACCAAAAGCTTCCCAAATATTTCCAAAAGTGACTGAAAATCCAGATTCATAATAAAAAGTGATGGTCAATGGTAATCCAAAATGGTTCCAAACACATTGGAAGAGAAGTGATGCAGTTGTAGGTGCAACAATAGTTTTGTTGAATGCTATGAAAAGTTAAACCTATCATCCTGGCAAATCTGCATATTGCCACAAACATGTAATCGTGTTTCCATTGAATAGTTGGTAAACCACTGACGAAATCCATGGCAAAGGATTCTTAAGCCCCAATGTCAACATTTTTGGATGTAATTTTCCACTTGTTTCCACGTGAAAATCCAACAGAAGTACCTCTGCAAATGCAACAGAGTATTTTGCACACCAAAAATCCCTTGATAAGATGAGGGGCACAATCTTGATAAGAAGATAATAATCAAGATGATCCAACTAGAACACTCATCTGATTCAGCTTGTAAACAATTCCACTGTGGACTGTGTAGTCTAGGAAGAGTCTCTAGTTAACCATAGTAGACTTCTGGATGGACTCTATCACTAGAATAAAGCCCGTAAAATACTAGGATTTTCAAACTCCATAGACGGAAAAATCTAAAGCCTAAAATGGAAAGAACCTTGGTAGGGATGTACAAAGCCCATTTTTAGTGTCTTGTGAATCTAAAAATAGAAGAGGTGTAAAATAATTTTTTTACCAAAGTTGTTGTGTCACCATTGCTCAAGTACTCAGATGGTGCACATATCATTCCTTGGCAAAAGTGTTGTGGTTGGGCTTCTAAAGAATGCCATTGTGGGTTGCATAGTCAAGGAAGAGTGTCTGGTTAACCAAGGTAAAATGGTAGATGGACTATATCATTGGAATAATTCACATAGAATATTGGGAGTTTCGATCCCCATAGGTGGCACATCTATAGCCTAGAATGGAAAGAAACTTGACAGGGATGTACAAAACCCATTTTTAGTGTCTTTTGAATAAAAAATCAGAAGAGGTTAATGATCAGCGTTGAAGTAGCCATAATATTGTTCATGTCTAGCAGAATGATATGGCCTACCATGGATCAAGTTAGAACCACTAGGAGAAGTGACATTAAACTCTGTTATTCCACAAAGTAATCCAATAAGAAAAGTGAGGGAACACTTCCAAGTGATTAGGCCAGGTTGTCCACACTCCTCAACCCACCCTAGCAAATATGACATAGGAAAAGCTATTGTTTGTAGCTTTAGGTCTATAATCAACTCTTGGGATACTAGAATGTTTTCACTAATAGTGTTCATGATGATGGACACTAACCAACCTTTGATCTGGGAGTTTTGAGTGAATAGAGCTTCTTCATAATTGTTCTGTAATTTGTGGCCATCAACACTACATCTATATCTCTAGAGAATTGGTGTTATTCACTGAGAAATGATTGAGCCTTCTCAGTGATCTTTCCCTATAAAACCTTGCACGCGTAATTTGAATGCCCATACTTTTTGTGGTGATAGTTCCTCCTGTTTTCTGTCCCATCAAAAAGGGTTGCACAAGAAGACTCCAAGTTTTGTCCACTAGTATTCAGTTCGCCCTTTGAAGTGGTAATGGGTTGAGAAGTGAAAACAGAAGTTTGTTGACTGACAGTATTGATCTAGGGAAACTAACATCTATTTTGGAAGCAAGTTGGAAGGTATAAAAGTTTAAATCATTTGAAATTTTAACAATAAAAATCATAGAAATGAGATCAGAAAAATACCTTTCAAAGGTATCCATACACATCGGAGTTCTTGAAGGTTGCAATTTTATCTTCTTAGGGCAACGAATAATTGAATATCATAGCAGGGTATGGAATCTGTTGCGAAATCATAAAGATTATGAGTAGAGAAATAACGAACTCAGTCCCAAACCTGGAAAAAGAGAATAGAATCTAGTCTAATCGATAGGGCAGCAAATAATTGAATATCATAGTAGGGTATGGAATCTGCTGTGAAATCATAAAGATTATGAGCAGAGAAAGAGCAGAACTCGGTCCCAAACCTGGCAAAGGAGAATAGCCGCGTCCCAAACCTAGAAAAAGAGAATAGTGGTGGGAAAATAAATTTTAATAGGTCATTTAGATTTTAGATTAGCGGCCAAATTAAATTTTAATTGGTAGTAAAATCTTATAAAGCAATTGCTATGGTCCCTTAGTTTTTCATTAAGTTTTATTTTTATTTGAGCAGAAGGAGGTCATCTCGTAGAAGTTATATCTAATGATGTTGAAGATAAGTGATAATGTTAGTTTAATGAAGGTATCAATAAAAATTATATGAGGTTTAGAAATAAAAATTATATGAGGAGTAAGTATGTTTATATAAGGAGGGAAAATGGACTAGCTTTACACATAAAGGAAATATTTATCAATTTTTAAAGAGGTGAAAAATATGTTTAAATTTGTAAATAATGTTATCAATAAAATTAAATAGTTATAGATAGTTCATTATTTTTGAGGAAGTTTACTTAGAGTTTAAAAATACCTTATTAGAAGCTAGCTATAGCTTAGAAGGCCTTCACATGTGTTGTGAAGAGATACATAGGATAAATTTTGACTAAAGGAAATAAGGGGTACAATAAGATCAATGTATAGCACCTACTCAAATCACCAAGAATATACCCAAACCATCAAGATGACACACTTCTATGAGAAAAATTATGAAACACCATGGAACAACTCATATTAAAACTTACAGCCAAAGCATCAAGAGTTAGAACAAAGTGTTTAAGTGAACACAATAAAAATAGTACACATTGGACATAATATCATATACACATGGATCATACATATCCAGCTAAATGTGGTAGCTAAAGGAACCTCTTCCTACACCTAGTGTCCTAGATAGTTAAGGCAACGTATGATCAAACTAATGATATATACATGAATTACATATAGATTTGTATACCTTAGATGGAAAATGATCAATGCGACAGGAATTGTAGGGGTTGTGATGACAATCTGTTAATTTTAGTTAACAATGGTATGTTCTATGCTTAGCATAGTTAATTCAATGCTCCTTAAGCAATTTCAGTTTATATTTCCAGTAGCAATCACATTAACCATTAATCACATTAACAGTAAAAATAGATAGAACATAAAAAAAATATGTAGAAGACAAGCCAAGACAAGAGGATACTAGATTTGGTGGATGCCAGAGAAAATCTCTAATTTTGGGAAAACCCTATGATCAATTCTTCTTATTATTATATAAAAAGTTCAGTAGAGAGAGAATACAAAAGTCAAATTGACTTGCCTAAATCGAAGTCAAAGCAACCCTGTCAATTTATGCAAACAAACTTTAGCCCTAACAAAAAAGCCAATGTTGGTCAAATCAACAATAAATCATCCTCGAAATAGCTTGGTCTTCCCCACTCAAACTCGACCTAGTCAGGAGGTCAAAATCAACCTAAAATAGCTCGGTCAAACTCGGTGAAAGGAGAGAAAAAAATGTTAAAAATTTATGCAGTCAACCACGATAATGACCCATCCAAATTTTGATAAAGGCAATAGAACATCCCTTGAATCTCATAATAAATGGGGGCATCTACACATGAGGTGATCTTGTAATTTTATCTCGTGTATATGGAAAAGCTATCAGATGTTATTAAGAAGAGGAAGGTCATTATGATTAGTTTCAACTCGACGCAAATGTAAACCCACTTTGAACGCACCAAGGGGGATCTAAAGGACAACATCTGGTGCTCTTGTGCATATGTGGTTAAAAAAAAAGGCCCCCTTTCATTTGCATGAAGTGTTCCTGGTACAACTCAATGTTAGAGTCGAGACCTTGAAAAGATGAAGTCTAAGTACATTGAATGTATTGTCTATAAATAACCTCTCTAAAAACCTAACACAAACATACAATGATGTCATTTACATTGGATTTGGTGTATATCACTTGAATTTTTTTACAACTTTAATCGTCCCCCACAAAAATGTGTCATGTTTCCTTGTTAATTATGATGCTTCAACCCTATTAGAGAAAAACCTCACAATGTAAAAGGAATTTAAAGATGATGTAACTTTAATAGTGCCTGAAATTCACCCCTTGGCTCACCACTCATGGCTAATTTAAGGCTATTTCAAGCATTGATGTGGACAATATCATTTTATTTTCTCTTATGTATATTATTCTACATTACCACAATTGAGTTTAGTGGTTAAGGGCTTAAGATTTAGGGGATTTTGGTGTCAGTGGTTAAGGGGTTAGCAGTTAAGGTGTTTAGGTGGTGAAGGGTTAGGGGTTAAGGGTCACAGGTTAAGATGATAAGGAGTTATGGCTTAGGAGCTGGTTCATGGATTATAGGTTAGGGGTTACTAGTGTCTTAAGATTTAATGATTCAAGGGGTTTATGGGTTATGAGTTGTGAGTGTAGGGGTTAAGGGATTATGGATTGGGGGTTAAGGGGATAGGGAATTTAGTGGTTATGGGTTAAGGGCTTATGGTTTGTGATAATTGGACTTCTAATCCCCTTATCGCTAGTTTTGGTGGTTCCCCTATCAATTTCTCTTGCTACCTTCCCTCTAAATCCCCTAGACCCTATGAAATTAAGTCCTAAGCCCCTTTCTCATTCTTTAATGATAGGATTATAGATCTTAGTAAACCATGCTTTTACCTCTGATCGAATTCTACCATCCATGCTGCCCTTATGTCTCCTTGACCCGTTCAATACACCATAACATAACCCCCCCCCACAACCCTTTTGGTCATGCCATTCCGCTTTTCCTAATGTTATGAATCCCCAAATTTGGTCCCAATGCCCCTGCAACTACACCCTTGGGCCCCCTTGGCTAAGGGATTAAACACATTAAGAGTTATGGGATGTGATAAGGGAGCCCCTAAATAGGTTCATGAACACCATCAATATCTATTGGAGGTGTTGTGGTGAAAGCAATAATGCATACAAAAGTTGTGGTCAATAAGATAGGGATCATCAAGATGTTAAACCATCCAATGTAAAGATGGCTTTCAATGCTAGTGATCTAGTCACATAAAGGACCTGATAAATTTTTGCTTTGGGACACCCCTAGGATTCAATAATTAATCCAAAGTGAGAGGATTCGTTGCTAAGGTGACAATGGCAACAACCTTGAGTTGACATAAAGTGACACTTTGTGAGCCTTGCACAACTAAGGTGTTGGTTTCATCATCAACAAGAGGCACAATTGACAACTGGAAAAATCTCACATTTAGGGCACTTGGTCACAAATATTTATGCATTTTTTTCCACCGAGGGTACCTTTCACATTTCCCAAGGCACAAATTACATATTTGGATGAATTTTGGATAACTTGTCACATTCCACTAGCTGCTTCATGCATGAAGAGGAGATCCCATCGTTTAAGAAGATTTCGGAAGATTTCATGGCATATTCAAGGGTCACATGTATAAAAGAAGAACACCATAGCCAAGAATAAGAAAATTGGCATTTGTATCACGTGCCATAAAGGAGAAGGACACAGGTGAAGAGTACTCCATTTATAAACATAAAAAAGCTCGTTTATGTCCTCTTTCCACAGAAGAGGAGATATCTTGTGACGGAAAGCCCAAATTGCCAAAAAAGGAAGACTCGGGTAAGGGTTTAATTCTTTCACATGTTGAGAGACATTCATGTATTTTAAGGCATCAAAAGGGAGAACTAGGTCAAAATGCTTGGAAATGAAAAAAAACGAGTGTTGTGTGCCAAGGAGTGTCAGCAAATTCATTAAGGACGAAGTGTGTTAGGACAAATTCAGAATAGGACTCGTAGGACGTAAGATTATGGTTGTGATAAGATGTGTACAAAGTAGTTTAGACAAAGGGAGAATTTGGGTTGGGCACAACATTGTTTTGTCAATGACTTGGTTGGGTTCCCAAGTCACAAAAAAAGTAAGGCTATCTATGAGGGCATGATAGCTAGGGAGTGCCAAGGTGTTCCAGGGAATGCTAGGAAGTACTAACACATGCTAGACAGTTCCAACATGCCAAGACATGCCAAGTTCTAAGGCATTCCAAGAAGTTCCAGGTGCCAGGGTGTGGCACCAACACATGTGAGGGAGTGTTAGGGCCAAGTTCCAGGGAAACACAAGGGAGCAGTAATTTCAAATGCATGGAAATGAATGAATAAGAGTGTGACGAAGAGTGTTAGCTAGCGAGTACGAGGTGTGCTAAGTGTTAGGGAGTGCCAAAGCATGCCAAGAAATGTGGAGGATGCTAACACGTGCTACATAGTGCCAAGGGATTATTAGGTGTACCAAATTTTATGGCATGTCAAGATGTAAAATTTGTTGCTTAGTTGTTTAATTTTACGACCATGATTGGATGTGAGCCTTGTCTTCGTAACTTGTGAGGCTGGATAAGTTGCAATTATGCATGAGTAGCCTAAGATTCATAGTTTCATTCAGGATTCAAAGGCCTTCATTTTAAGCTTATACCTCCTTCATCATCCTTCACTAGCCATTCTCCATCATTCCCCTCATCAAAATCCTTTCATTTCTTTATTTTACAAAAAACCCTAGAAATCTGCTGCACTTTTACCCTACCTCTGTGTTTAGACCTTTCCCCCCCCCTTTTTCTCACTATTTTTGAGAAATTCCACTTCTAGTATTTTCCTAACACCCATACCTATTCCCCATATTTTTCCCATAATTTTTCCTACCTCCCTTCCCTCTCATTCCCTTCCCCTAAGTTGTTGCTCTTTTGCACTGCGCTTTTACCTAGTCACCATGTTCTCATCATATCTCTTAAACATCACACCCATTTTCCATGAAAATTTTACAGGAGATGAATGCGGATGAAATGAAAACACCCACTCAATTTCAGCTCAAATCATGCACGATTTTTGAGAAATGAGCCATCATCATATACAACCATTTTGGGATTTTCTTGAGATTTGTGACTCTAATTGGGCTGAATTTTTTTTTGGAGCTGAATTATGATTATATTAACTTTATGTAAAACTTTCAGCCCATTTGGATTTACCGTTTGGTAGATATGCCCAAAATACAATTGCTACAGGAGAGTTGCTGCACTTTTGACTATGTTTTTATCATCATTTTCAAAAGATATTTATGACCAAATGGAGATGAATTTTGGAAAAAAAAAAGGAGGTTTTTGTTAATCATGGAACCAAGCAAAATAACCTCCATCAGTGTTTGCACAGGTTTTTTGGTTAAAGAGATATGATTTTGTCTTCCTTGTTGCTCTTTTCGCTGCGCTTCTGGACAATCAGTTTTGGAATCAAGTTTCAAGAGGCTAAAATTATATTTTTGCATGGTTTAAAGGCTCCACAGTGTAGTGGACATTTCCAAGTTTCTTCACGAGTATTTAGCAACACTTAAAATTTAATTCAAGTCATCAAAATTTCAAGTCAACTATTTGTTGTGTTTCTGCCAGGATTTGTTGCATTTCTGTGCAAGCAACTTCAAGCTTGGATTTTGAACAAATGGGAAAGTATTTTTGAAATGGGAGGAGATTTTTGTTCATAACATACCGAGAAACAAAACCTCTCTCAATTTTTACACAGCAGTTAGTTTCTTGGAGTTACAGGTGGCACTTTGAGGCCCATTTTTCACAATTTCGCTAGGCCATAATTACTAACAGGGTTCCATAACTTTTTTAAATTCAACTTAGTGGACCTCCAACTTGGCATGGTTGACGTCAAATATATTTGGATAATGAAGTTTGAGGATTTTTCTATCATATCCCATGATTATATCTTCAGTTATCACATTTTTAATAGTTGAAAACCAAACCCTAGATAGTAGGATATGGGCAACTATTGTAAATATTTTATCCATGCATGCTAGAGAGTGTGAGGGCCAAGTGCCAGGGAAACACAAGGGAGCAATCATTTCAAATGCATGGAAATGAATTGTCAGCGAGTTCTAGGTTTTCTAAGGAGGGAGTGAAAAGGTATACTAGCCAGTGCCAAGGGAGAACTAGGTCAAAATGCTTGGAAATGAACAAATAAGAGTGTTGTGTGCCAAGGAGTGTTATAAGTGAATTCCAGGTGCCCCAAGGATGAAGTGTGTTAGGATAAGTTCAGAATAGGACTTGCAAGAGGCAAGCCTATGGTTGTGAGAAGGTGTGTACAAAGTAGTTTCAGACAAAGGGAGAATTTGGGTTGGGCACATCATTGTTTTGTCAATGACTTGGTTGGGTTCCCAAGTCACAAAAAAAGTAAGGCTATCTATGAGGGCATGATAGCTAGGGAGTGCCAAGGTGTTCCAGGGAATTCTAGGAAGTACTAACACATGCTAGACAGTTCCAAGGCATTTTAGGCATGCCAAGACATTCCAAGTTCTAAGGCATGCCAAGAAGTTCCAGGCGCCAGGGTGTGGTGCCAACACATGCTAGGGAGTGTTAGGGCCAAGTTCTAGGGAAACACAAGGGATCAATAATTTCAAATGCATGGAAATGAATGAATAAGAGTGTGACAGAGAGTGTTAGCTAGTGAGTACGAGGTGTGCTAAGTGTCAGGGAGTGTTAGGGAGTTCCAAAGCATGCCAAGAAATGTGGGGGATGCTAACACATGCTACATAGTGCCAAGGGATTATTAGGTGTGCCAAATTTTATGGCATGTCAAGATGTAAAATTTGTTGCTTAGTTGTTTAATTTTACGACTATGGTTGGATGTGAGCCTTGTCTTCGTAACTTGTTAAGTTGGATAAGTTGAAATTATACATGAGTAGCCTAAGATTCATAGCTTCATTCAAGATTCAAAGGCCTTAGTTTTAATCTTATACCTCCTTCATCATCCTTCATTGGCCATTCTCCATCATTCCCCTCATCAAAATCCTTTCATTTCCTTATTTTACAAAAAACCCTAGAAATCTACTGTTCTTTTACCCTACGTCCGTGTTTTGACCTTTTTCCACCCCTTTTCTCACTATTTTTGAGAAATTCCACTTCTATTATTTTCCTAACACCCATACCTATCCCCCATATTTTTCCCATAATTTTTCCTACCTCCCTTCCCTCTCATTCCCTTCCCCTAAGTTGCTGCTCTTTTGCACTGCGCTTTTACCTAGTCACCATGTTCTCGACATTACTCTTAAACCGCACACCCGTTTTCTATGAAATTTTTACAGGAGATGAATGCGAATGAAATGAAAACACCCACTCAATTTCAGCTCAAAATGATGCACGGATTTCGAGAAATGAGCCATCATCATCTACAACCATTTTGGGATTTTCTCGGGATTTGTGACTCTAATTGGGCTAAAAGTTTGTTTGGAGCTGAATTATGATGATATGAACTTTATGTAAAACGTTCATCCCATTTGGATTTATCGTTTGGTAGAGGTTCCCAAAATACAATTGCTACAAGAGAGTTGTTGCATTTTTTACTATGTTTTTATCATCATTTTCAAAAGATACTTACTACCAAATGGAGATGAGTTTTGGAAAACAAAAGGATGTGTTTGTTAACCATGGAACCAAGCACAATAACTTCCTTCAGTGTTTGCACAAGTGTTTTGGTTAAAGAGATACGAGTTTGTCTTCCTTGTTGCTCTTTTCGCTGAGCTTCTAGATAGTCAGTTTTGGAATCATGTTTGAAGAGGCTAAAATTATGTTTTTGCATGGTTTAAAGGCTCCACGGTGTAGTGGACATTTCCAAGTTTCTTCACAAGTCTTCAGTAACACTCAAAACTTCATTCAAGTCATCAAAATTTCAAGTCAACTATTTGCTGCGCTTTTGCCAGGATTTGTTGCATTTCTGTGCGGCCAACTTCAAGCTTGGATTCTGAACAAATGGGAAAGTATTTTTGATAATGTGAGGTTTATGTTCATAACATACCCAAAAACAAAATCATCTCTTAATTTTTACATAGAAGTTACTATCTTGGAGTTACAGGTGGCACTTTGAGACCACCCATGTTTCACAATTTTGCTAGTCCATAATTGCTCACAGGGTTCTAGAACTTTTTGAAATTTGGCTTGGTGGACCTCACACTTGGCATGGTTGACGTCAAATATATTTGGATAATAAAGTTTGAGGATTTTTCTATCATATCCCATGATTATATCTTCAGTAATCACATTTTTAGTTAGTTAAAAACCAAACCCTAGATAGTAGGATATGGGCAAATTTTGTAAATATTTTATCCATGCATGCTAGAGAGTGTGAGGGCCAAGTGCCAGGGAAACACAAGGGAGCACTCATTTCAAATGCATGGAAATGAATTGTCAGGGAGTTATAGATTTTCTTGGGAGGGAGTGAAAAGGTATACTAGCCAGTGCCAAGGGAGAACTAGGTCAAAATGCTTGGAAATGAACAAATAAGAGTGTTGTGTGCCAAGGAGTGTTATAAGCAAATTCCAGGTGCCCCAAGGACGAAGTGTGTTAGGATAAGTTTAGAATAGGACTTGCAAGAGGCAAGCCTATGGTTGTGAGAAGGTGTGTACAAAGTAGTTTCAGACAAAGGGAGAATTTGGGTTGGGCACATCGTTGTTTTGTCAATGACTTGGTTGGGTTCCCAAGTTGCAAAAAACGTAAGGCTATCTATGAGGGTGTGACAGCTAGGGAGTGCCAAGGTGTTCCAGGGAATGCCAGGAAGTACTAACACATGCTAGACAGTTCCAAGGCATTTTAGGCATGCCAAGACATGCCAAGTGCTAAGGCATGCCAAGAAGTTCCAGGCGCCAAGGTGTGGTGCCAACACATGCTAGGGAGTGTTATGGCCAAGTTCTAGGGAAACACAAGGGAGTATTAGTTTCAAATGCATGGAAATGAATGAATAAGAGTGTGACAGAGAGTGTTAGCTAGCGAGTACAAAGTGTGTTAAGTTTTAGGGAGTGCTAGGGAGTGCCAAAGCATGCCAAGAAATGTGGGGGATGCTAACACATGCTACATAGTGCCAAGGGATTATTAGGCGTGCCAAATGTTATGGCATGTCAAGATCTAAAATTTGTTGCTTAGTTGTTTAATTTTACAACCATTGTTGGATATGAGCCTTGTCTTCTTCCTACTCATGGCAAGATGTTCTAGGTACAAAGATGTTCCAAGACATGCGAGGTGCCAAGGAATATTAGTGTATTGTTCCAAAGCATGTTAAGGTGTGCCATGAGTGTTGAGGAGTGCTAGGTCTCTCTCATTAATAGAATTGATAGAGCTTGATTATATATTAAATAATATAGTTCCTACACACACTAGTGGAACTTTATTTAAAGGAAATTTGCTAGATAATAAACCTAATAGAGATGAATCATGTGTTGACTCATAGGAAAACTATATTCTTATGACTTGAGGGAAATGATACAGATTAATTACTTCTTAACAAATTGATTGACTATTATAACCATTATGACCTTGGAAACATAATTAAAAATACTCCACAACAATGGTCTTAAATCGTTATATTTTGACAAAAAATATAGTAACAGGTACATAGCGTCATCAAAAAATCATTGGAATGATCAATGATGATGAACCTTTTTTTACTGTTAGAAAAAGTAACCAAAAAGAGCATCGGTGAGGGTCAATAAAATATCATCGCTAGAAGTGTCACCAAAGAGAGAATTAGTGATGGGCCTTTAACGACCCTCACCAAAAGTGTCACCAAAGAGGGAATTAGTGACGGGCCTTGAACGACCCTCAGCAAAAGTGTCATTGAAAATGGCTTTGGTGACAAACCTTAAAGGACCATCACTATATACACTTACATCAATGATTTTTTAAAGACCGTCACCATATGCGACATTGGTGACGACCTTAAAGGTCCGTTATAGGCATGAAGCGTCATAAAAAACTCATTGGAATCATCAATGGTGACAAACATTTATTGAGTGTCACCAAAATTAACCAAAAAGATCATTGGTGATGGTCAATAAAAGATCGTCACTAGAAGTGCCACCAAAGAGAGAATTAGTGATGGGTCTTTAATGACCCTCACCAAAATCGTCACCAAAGAGAGAATTAGTGACGGGCTTTTAATGACCCTCACCAAAAATGTCATTGAAAATGGCTTTGGAGACAAACCTTAAAGTACCATCACTATATACAATTACAACAATGCTTTTTTAAAGACCGTCACCATATGCAACATTGGTGACGGGCCTTAAAGGTCTGTCACAGGCATGACCCTCACCAATGACCTATTTTCTTGTAATGAATCTTAGTGCTCAAGGCAGCTGCAAGGAGGCGCGGGACTATAAACTACACTATCCAGCTTATAGAGTGTTGTAGCGGCTACAACCACCATCCAAAATTTTGGTCTACACCCAATTTCAGAGCCTCCCTTGAGAGTTTCACTTGATGACTGCACACACTTGGGTTCATTTCGTGAGCTCGTGTGAGTCCTCGCATCCACCTTGATTGTTCATTTCATTCAAGTTTTTAAATGTTGGTGTCTAATTCATGCTTGCGACCATGTTTTGGCTGTGCTCAAAGTCTTCGCTTCATGTGTACTTGTTGTGTTCGCTATGAAAGCATCTATCGCACTCACACATAGAGTCACATTCAATGCCACACAAGCATCGTCTCGATCAATGAATGGTCAATCATGAGTGTCACGCTTGTCGCTTGCATCGTCGGTCAGTCATATTAAACATTTGTGTCTAGATGGTTTGAGTCGTTCGTCGTCGAGTCATGTGAGTGTGTGTTTGCATGATCACCTATGCATCTTTCGACTGTTCACACACTTAGTCATTTTTCTGAAGTACTAACAACCACACTTCCCACTGATAACCAGACCATAACCCTACTTTCGACTCGATCGACTGTCAACCAGAACAGTGCAGAAGCACCAAGCTAGTCCTTTCAAGTTGTGCAGCTTGCAAGCAAATCAATCAACACTCATGCTGGCCACCCAAACAGTCGGACCCGACAGTCACCCCTGGACTAACTCCCCTCAAAAATTACGTAGAGGCCATTGACCTTACCCGCCCAACTGACTGAGGAAATTATGCAGATAGGCCGAACAGACACTAAGTGCCCGTCCTTGTCTCCTTCAGAAAATTGCGCATTTTTCCCAGTCAGTCATCCGAAGGTTCGACCGACTGCTCATCCAAGAAGTTGCGCAATTTTCATGAGAAGGCCTTCCATTTCCCATCAGTCAGCTCAACTCAGAAATTGAGTAGAGATGATCAGCAGGCCGCCCTCCTGGCCTTAGTGCATTTCCTCGCCAGCAACTCCTAGCAGCA
The DNA here is from genome assembly GCA_031772625.1 of Pinus tabuliformis. NCBI lineage: Eukaryota > Viridiplantae > Streptophyta > Pinopsida > Pinales > Pinaceae > Pinus > Pinus tabuliformis. The sequence continues at coordinate 241,406,652 of CM062817.1, forward strand.
CACTGCCAGTTCCCTCCAGGAATTGAGCAGTTTTTGCTGCCAATGGCTGAGCAACCAACTAGCAATTCCCTCTAGGAATTGTGCAGTTCTGGCTGCCAGTGACCCTAGTAGCCAACTGGAATTTCCCTCTTGGAATTGTGTATTTCTTCCTACCAGTGACCCTAACAGCCAACTGGAAGTTTAATCTAGGAATTGCACAGTTTTGACTGACAGTCTGTTGTGGGGAAAAATGCCTATGCAGGACGATCCTATCCACCTAAGGTGTGACAGTGCCTTAGCAACAAACAGAGACAACTATTCTAGTATTCTTCCTTTATGAATTAAGAATGAAGAGAGAGATGGATGGACTAACCGGTGTCTTCCGTTTGTCCCTCGATCCGGCTTCTCTTCTCTTGGAGAGTTCCCAGCTACTTGCCTTCTCGCTCGCCTAGCTTCAAGAGGTTTCTGCAAGATCACAAGAAGAGAACACTACACAAGACATGGATTCATATTCATAACTAGTTCAGGATTAGAAATAAACTAAACATACTAATGCAATCATACATCAAAATACATCAGTATATAGGAGAAACCAAGATAGCTTTATTGATGAATAACAAGGTTCAGGAAGAGATACAACCCAGAGGGCTCCAATCCAGCATCTCCTTCCCAGCAAATGGAATTCCTATCTTCACCCCCTTCAAAGCACTAAGCACCCAATGATTCCAATCTCAAACCAACAGCAATTCTTTGCAATAACAAAATTCCAGCCTCTAGATCTCATGGAGGAGAGATCCATATATAGATGTTTGGAGAGAGGATGAGTCAGCTTGAGATCTGACTAGTGTCCTCTCCCTCTGTCAGTTCTTGATTCCACTTGGAGGTTCTTGCTTCCACTTGGAGATTTGGAACCTCTTACTCATCACCAGTCGAATTCCCTGAGGCAAGTGTCATTTTGGAAGCTTCCTAGGTTCTGACACCTTGAGAAATGAACTTGCCACATGTCCACTCTCGCTCAGCGCAGGTAGCCAGTGTTGCCTTTGACATTCAGCGCAGGTAGCCAGTGTTGGCTTTGACATTCAGCGCAAACAGCTAGTGTAGCCACTGAAATGATCCTGAATTGACTTGTTTTTGAGCAGTTTCTGGTGGAGAACTTCTGTGAATTGCTGTGGTTTGTTAGCCTTGTTCCTCTAGGGGTAGGAACAACATGTTTAGGGACTTTGGATCCCTTAGATTATGGACATTTCATGCTCAATGCTGTAAGGCACAAAAATGTCTATAACAGTTGCCCCCTAAAGTATGAGGCTGTTTATCGGGTGAAATGCTTTATCAAGGGGATCCGAAGTTCATCCAATGCTGGGAGGAGACCTGTAATAAGATACAATACAATACATTATTTTTCATACTGCTTTCATGATCTAGTTGAGGCGGGCATTCCCATGCTCAGCTTTATAAATTCATTTTTCTGTACATAGAACAGACAATCGTCTGATGGTAGACTGATAATTGATGAAATTATCATCCTTTGAGTAGGATGATTATCTGCTGCAATGATGTACATGTCAATGTCTTTATCTTTCCTGAATATATATCGCAGCCCGGATGGATGAAACTAGATCCGAGGTCTTCAAACTCGTTCGATCTTCACTCTAAGTACAAGTCGATCCATGTGAGAAATGTTCTGAAGTCGAGCATGGAAAGACATCGCTCGATTACCGGTCAATGATGTAAACCGTTAACAAGCGCGAGAGGAATCACCGATAATGATAATGACCCTCAAGGTACTGCAGTACAATTCACGTGGTGTGAATAAAGGACTTGGCGTCGAACACCACGCAAAATCTTTCGGTCGAAGGTCATTGATGTATACCTGTCGCCGGAAGTGAGAAACTTGCCATTGAGGCATGCAAGCTTCAAAGTACTAAGGGGTTGTTCCTAGATCAACTTCTTGGATAATGAGCTGATGTCGACAAGAAGCGATCCGTCAAAGGAGGGCCTTAATGAATCCCACATTAGTGACACGGAACGGAGCTAATGATTTTGATGGAGGTGAAAACGATCTGTGACATATGATTCAGGGTGGCGGTCATGAAAGGATGAAGGATAATGTATGGCAGTGGATGGGACACGGTTGACTTTTCTGAACGACTTCTCTTGAACATATGGCGACACTGATGTGATGGATCGGTAGCATTACCCCAAATATGGATGGTATGGCGAGACCATGGATGTGACCGGTGAATGAAACAACCCAACCCGATTGTGGTACGGAGGAAAAGTGTCATGTTCAAGAGCGACTTGCTACCATCAAAGTTTTCTTGAGTTTCTCCCAATTTTTCCCCAGTCATTGCTGACCAGTACCTCTTTATTTTTGTCAAGCTTGAGGAGGATAACATATGCTTGTTCTATAACCTGCCCTTCAGGCAAGCCCATCGCTATGTTTTAACGAGCCTAGCGATAGTGAAACTCGTTCTTGTCTAAAGACAAGTTTGTCGCTATTTAATGATTTTAACGAGTCTAACGACAAGGATAACTCGGTCCTTTTCATTTTTAGAGAGTCTGAAAAGGTACATAAAGTTAACTCCAAAAGTCCTTTTTCGTCATCTAATCCCTTAAGTCCGAAAAAGTATAAAACAATACAGAAGGGATGAGTTTTCGATAGTTTTAACGAGCCGAACAAAACAAGCGCTCGATCTTTTTGTGCAATAATCCCTCAGGTCCAAAAAGATTAAAATCTAGAGGAGGGATAGCTCTTCCGGTCGCTTTAACGAGCTAGAAGGCCAAAACTCGGCAATCTTTTCATATTTTACGAGTCAGATGAAAAGAGCTGAAAGAAGACTCGTCTTTTGAGGAACAAGTGATAAACAGGGATAGCAGCTGATTCCAGGTACAGGTTGGAATTTTTCAATCACGGCAGTGTCACAAGGATGGCTAGGTGAAATCACTCTTCGCAGCTGTTCCTCAAAATGGGTAAACAATCATATGGAGGTGAACGATCGGGCAAATGAAAAGTGGAGGTGACGGTGCAAACACGACCAAGGCTTTAATGGCTGATAAAGTTACATTCACAGTGGTTATTTACCGGGTAGGTTCATTTTTTATTTTAAAATGAGCTTAAACGCTAGTAGAAACACTTGCTCATTGCTTATGTTTATTTTTTAACGAGCATGAAGTCCGCGTTAAAACTGCTCGGATCTTGCGTTTATTTTTTAACGAGCATGAAATTTGTACTAAAACTGCTCGATATACCAGTCATATGATAAGAGTGTCTCATTGAGATTCTATTTTTTATGGAGCTTCATCTCACGAAGCTTTGCCCCGGATCCTTTCGTTATGCAAGTTCGGAAACGACTAATCCTACGAGTTTAAAGGGTTAGACCTACAGGTTTAAAGGGAGGACCTAAAAATTTAAAAAATAAATAGCCGCCCCTTGCTTGCACTCCAAAAGGTTTGCATGCCCCCAGGTATAAAACAGAGTTTCAAGGTTACCTCTACTTCACTTCCACCAAAACATTTGTTTTAACGAGAGAGGCTTACCTCTTTCAGGTTACCCAAAGATTGTCTCGTTAATCTTCCAAACAAAACACTTCCTCGGCAATGTCTACCGAAATAGACAAAGGTGAGCGACGTAGCCCGCCAACTCACATAACTTTGACAAAAGAATCTTATTCTAGAATAACCCTCTTCCTAGACAGACGGGGTACAAACTAGTCATATTCTCCCGCGGAAACCTACTCTATACCCAAAGTTTCCCTGCCGAAGCAGACCAGGACGCATGCCCCCTGGGTTCCAGTCACATCCTCCCGGATTACTCGCGCTCATTAGGAGGACGGACCGTGGGTTGAGACACTTCTTGCATGAATAGACCATTTAGGGATGGTACATGACTATTTGCGATGCGTGATCCGGGAAATGAAAGTTGGTCCACGAGCTTGACCATTCTTCCTTCATGCGGAAAACACATTACTCTAAAGAGTGAGGAGACGAGGGCCCCCATGCAATATATATAGCCTCGTCCAAGGAGTAGGTTATAATCCAAGGGTCCTTGGATGACCATCACGTTCATTTGAACGGTCTTCCCTTTCAATGTGATAGGCACATTGGGGAGGATCCCTAAAGGTCGACTGGTTCCTTTATCAAAACCTGATAGATTTCTCATTTCAGGCAAAAGCGCTGGCAAACCAAGCGCTTTCCAAGCAATAGAGGAAAGGATACTCACAGATGCCCCCTCATCAATGATAGTGCCAGCCATTACCATTCTGTATATTTGAACGATAATTCTGAATGGTATGCTTGCTGGCAACCGGGGTCTGCCTAGTTGGTTCCAGTCGAACGAGACAACTAGGTTGCTTGGTCGTGGGACCGAATAGACGGCCGGGTATGACTCTGACAAAGTTCCTTCCTGCGATAAAGGAATGGACAAATTGTCCCCTTGTTCGTCGGAGTTTGTGTTGATGAAAAGAATTTGGATGGTGTCGTCTTTATTCTCCTCTGTGATGGTATCATTCGAAGATAGAGCCTTTGAAGGCAAAACCGGGTCAACTGCCGCCTCAACCTTTTGACTTTCGTCAGGCATGGATCCAGACGGTTCATCTTCAATGATAGGTGTTTCGGCTGACCACCTGGGCGGGCCAGCCGGTTTCTCAACTAGTGAAGGACTTGGTAGGAGTTTTTGATATCCAGGAGGAAGTTGCACTGGTAAAACCGGGTGATCTTCCAAAACTCTTTTAGCCTCGTCTAAGAAGGGACAACGGTGGATGGCATGGTCGCCTTCACACAGTTTGCAGGGAAATCTAGCTTTCCCTCTCTGTCCTGGGACTTCACTTTCACTAGTCGACGGTGAGCTGTCAACATGGCTATCAGAGGTCGACGCTACCAAATTGTGCAAACGGGGAGACCAGTCCCTTAGTATTCGAGGGATGCAGGGACAATCTCTGTGGAAGTGGTCTCCCTTGCATATGACACATGGCGATTTAGGCCTGGTCAGTGCTGTGTGTGGATTTTTGTCAGACGACACTTGTTTGCCCCCAGTCGCTTTTGGCTCCTTCTTCTTCTTCTATTTCTTCTTCTTTTCCTTCTTCTCCTTAGGAACTTGGTTTTTTGTTTTACCAGTTCCGTCAAGCGAAGAGGAAGGAGGAGAGGAAGAGTTAGATGAAGTAGAAGGCTGGTTGGCAACTCTGGTCTGGTCTAACTGTTGACTCGACTGTTCAGGAATGGTGGTGTTTTGAACGACATTGGTTGAAAAGAGCCAGACCGGCAGGCCAATTGTCAGTCCTCGAAGCGACAATGTGGCCATATGGGGCGCACCAACATCTCCCCAAGAGGAGAAGGGACTAGGATTTCCACCAAGGGGAATTCCTTGGTTGGTGTGCTCCATTTTTTCAACCTAAAGATCAACGCGGGAATAGGGGTGATTGTTCCGTTTAAAATAAATTTTAACGACGCTTTAGACACAACTTGCTTTTTCAGTTTTAAAGAGTCGAGAAAAAGCTAAAGATGACTCTAGTCTCCTTCGATGTTTTCACGAGCCCGAAGTGACAAATGCTCGGATGGACTTTTTCCGTTATAGAGTCTGAAAAAGGCCAAAAGGAACTGCTCTGGAGTTCTAGGCAGAGGGTGTGCCAAACTTTTCGCAAAACCACAGAATACCTTTTAGGGTACGGGCGGTCGATCTTCCTGAATGCTGTGTTCAGTGCATTGCAATCAGTAGGGCGGCCGACACGGCTTCCTAAGGATAAAGGTTTTATGCCTATAGGGGTCTCCCAATATATACGCGACGGTACGTGGGAGCATAATCCGTACTGGCACTATCGTCCCTCAGGAGGAATCACCCACCATCCACGAGATCGACAGTCACCAGGCTTTACGACGCCGGAACACGTCTCTAGCCTAGACCTCTATGTTGTGCGTTATGTTGCAAAGCGTTGTTAAGTTCATTCAATTTATTTTAGGTTGATCTTTTTAAATTTTGCCTTTCAAGGTTCACCACGAGATGTATGAAACAATTCCTAAATGCAGTCTAAAGATGATAAGCAAGCTTTATATCTTTTCAACTTTGAAAATCCTAGCTACTAAGGGAAAAGAAAGACACCATCTTTTCTCAAAGAGCAATCAGCACACTCTAATGCACTTTTCCTAAATCAAGCATGCAAACTATCAAATGCAAATGCACAATGCAGGTGTTTGTTTTCCGCTTTCTTAGTATTGATGCCTACAAAGAAAGCTTTTTGTACAACTTTGAATTTTCTTTTAAATGACCAATACAAACAAGTTTACTTTTTCGAAATCATAGAGGGTAGAAGAGATTACAACACTTAACGATTTTCGAAATTAAGACTTGTTTCGACACTTAAAGGAGACAAACTCAAACCAATAAGCAAAAGCGAATGTATAATCAACTGCAAACAACCAATGAACTCTCTCCTAAGATCGCAATCAACAGATCTGAATCAAGGGCTACAGGATGATTATTTCACTCATGCAAAGGAAAACTGCGAATGACGCCACAAACACATAAAAACACTCACAGCCTTTTTGTACAAAAGGAGGCGGAATTTAAGCAGAGAAAAGGAGTTATCAGACTGGTACCTATGCTGGTTACAGGCTGCAAAAATCAGAGATCAAAACAAGGCAAAACAGAGCAGAGAACCCCAGCTGCACAAGGCCAAACTGGTTCAGCGCAACCTCAACACAGGGGTTTTGACATTCAGCACAGGTAGCCTTCACGGGACCTGCGTTGAAATGTAGAACCTCTTCACAGTTGTCGCGCTGAAGGAGAAACGAGAGTTTCTCACTGGGTTCTGGGTCACAGATTGCTATTTAATCCAATGTTTCAGGTCAAATAAAAGCAACAAGCAAGGTGCAATCAAAGGGATGCTTTGAGAGGGTACTAAGATCTATCACAAAGGATCATCAAATCATTTGTGAGTCCATTGTTCAGATCATAGACAAGTCCAGTGACTGGATCAAAGCAGCAACTGTCTACTTTGCATCCGGGAATAACAGATGCAGTTCGATTGTTTCTGTCGAGTCTATGAAACAAACAATGATAGAAACACAAATAAAATGACTAAACATATCTCCCCAGCGGAGTCGCCAATTTTTTGTGGGGAAAAATGCCTATGTAGGACGATCCTATCCACCTAAGGTGTGACAGTGCCTTAGCAACAAACAGAGACAGCTATTCTAGTATTCTTCCTTTATGAATTAAGAATGAAGAGAGAGATGGATGGACTAACTGGTGTCTTCCGTTTGTCCCTCGATCCGGCTTCTCTTCTCTTGGAGAGTTCCCAGCTACTTGCCTTCTCGCTCGCCCAGCTTCAAGAGGTTTCTGCAAGATCACAAGAAGAGAACACTACACAAGACATGGATTCATATTCATAACTAGTTCAGGATTAGAAATAAACTAAACATACTAATGCAATCATACATCAAAATACATCAGTATATAGGAGAAACCAAGATAGCTTTATTGATGAATAACAAGGTTCAGGAAGAGATACAACCCAGAGGGCTCCAATCCAACATCTCCTTCCCAGCAAATGGAATTCCTATCTTCACCCCCTTCAAAGCATTAAGCACCCAATGATTCCAATCTCAAACCAACAGCAATTCTTTGCAATAACAAAATTCCAGCCTCTAGATCTCATGGAGGAGAGATCCATATATAGATGTTTGGAGAGAGGATGAGTCAGCTTGAGATCTGACTAGTGTCCTCTCCCTCTGTCAGTTCTTGATTCCACTTGGAGGTTCTTGCTTCCACTTGGAGATTTGGAACCTCTTACTCATCACCAGTCGAATTCCCTGAGGCAAGTGTCATTTTGGAAGCTTCCTGGGTTCTGACACCTTGAGAAATGAACTTGCCACATGTCCACTCTCACTCAGCGCAGGTAGCCAGTGTTGCCTTTGACATTCAGCGCAGGTAGCCAGTGTTGGCTTTGACATTCAGCGCAAACAGCTAGTGTAGCCACTGAAATGATCCTGAATTGACTTGTTTTTGAGCAGTTTCTGGTGGAGAACTTCTATGAATTGCTGTGGTTTGTTAGCCTTGTTCCTCTAGGGGTAGGAACAACATGTTTAGGGACTTTGGATCCCTTAGATTATGGACATTTCATGCTCAATGTTGTAAGGCACAAAAATGTCTATAACACAGTCTCCCTTGTAGTTCCCCCACAAAATTGCGCAATCCCTGCCTACTGACCCTTCATGCAGCTCGTCTTGTTCCTCTAGAAGATTGCACAAATTTGGCTGTCTAGCCCTCGCTGGCTATTCGTTCTGGAAAATGCATAGAGAATTCCTTCTTTACCGACTTGTAGCCTGGACTGTCCCTCCCAAAATTTGCGCAATTTTTCCTCTCACCCGAGCTAAACCTCGCAGGCAATCACTGTCGACTCAGTTTGCCTGTCTCCATCATTTAGTGACTCTTGTGCAGTTTTCATCAGCAGTGCCTGGAGCCAACCTTGCTGCCTCTCCCGGTCACCTACATACAAAATGATCATGTGTCATGGTAGACTAGGAGGTTTTAGATTTGATGTCGTCTCGTCATGAGTGACTACAGGTATAGGTACACCAACAAACATGTCAAGATGACGAACAGGATGAATGAAGGGAGCACATGCAGATGGACAAGTTCACCAACAGATGAACGAATGAAGCATGCGAAGCCGATGAACGCAATGAACATGCACCTTCGAGAACAGCTAAGCCTGTCAAGCCTTCCAGCATGTAATCAAGGAACAACATGATGAAACTTCATCAAGTGAACCAAGCACCATCGAAGACTCCATGCACTTCGCCATGTGAATGTGAAGCTATGATACACCATGAAGACATCCATCACTCAGCAACACTATAGCTCAACATGCACTCCAGCAACAACATGAGTGTACTAGTGTTGTCATGTCAAGTCATGAGTCATGTTGCCCACATCTCCACTATGAGCATGTTGTTAATGAATGTGATGTAACGTGGAAGTCCAAGAGACCCACTTGTTGAACATAGAGTCATGTAACTCAGAAATTCATGGAAGTCAAACGGTCATGAGGGTAGTTGAACAACCACAAGGGTTAGTTTCACCCTTGGTTATAAATACCCCCCTCATTTGTACATGAAAGGGATTTTCACCTCAACTCCTCCCACATAGCCAAGAGAGTTTGTAATATTTTCTTTGAGGAGTAAGTAGTGGCTCCAACGCCTCGCTGACAGGGTCAGTGATGTATGGTGTAACAATGTGTCTTGGAACTTTCTCTTAATTCAGAAGCCTTTTAACAGGCCAGCACGTTTTCACACATGTATTTTATTTGCTGTAAGATTAATATTTAACACTTGTAATGCATGTTGCTTTAACCTATTTTCTACATCTGAATTGATTCATTTGTTGTAATGCATACTCTATTAATGGAAATTTGTTGTATATGATATTAATGTTGTCCCATCCGAGTTGACTTCTCTACCGGACATCGGACAGACCTTTCACATGAACTTTTGCTATAACAACTGTTGCACTCATTTAGACTGATCCATGAGTTTAGTATGTGTCATCTTACCTTGTATGTTGTGACTACCACATCTGTGTGGACTTCTTTGTCAGAAGTTGAGTATGTCCTTTTGTGTTGTGTGTTCCTAGCCGAGTTGGGAATGATCCCTTTCAACCTGGAACTCACCTTCACTCTCTTTCCCTCATAGTGAAAGAACCACTAACACAAGTACACTTACACTCACCAGGCATGTGAACCTCACTTCCTATAGACAAAGCAAACCACTCTCCTATGCTGACAAGCAAGATTTTAGGCAAATCGTTAAGACAATGGAAACTGGGCCATCATACTGGATGGGACTCCCACACCAAACGGTGTGAGGTCTAGTTGGAACTTCATACCGGGGTGATCCCCTGAATGTTGGTGGGTCCAACACCGTCAACATTTATGACGCTAGAAGGAGGGAATGATGACAAGTTGTGTCGTCTCATCCAGTTTTGAACCTTTGCATATCTTTCATGGAGTCTTGCAGTCTTCTTCCCTCGTGGTGTTTTTCGAATCGTGAAGATGTCTCCATCATGAGGAAGCTTTTCGATCTCTTGTCCACTTTCACGTATGATGGTGAAGGCAAAGTGGCCTGACCTGAGCACTTACATAAATTTCTTTCCATTTTTCATGAGGAAGATGAGTTTTCTGACAAACAGGCTGGTTTGCTTCTTGCATAGACATTTCGCAAATCTCCATTTCGTTGGGTGCTCAACCTACGGACTGACACCGTACACTCATTTGAGCACTTTTGTGATCTTATTGAAGACATGTTATATCATTTTGATATAGACCATCTTGACCGCAACCTGTTACAACGATGGAGGGCTCCACATGAATCGGTTATTGATTTTTGGCAGCGCTTCCATGACTTGCAGTTTCAAGCTCCAAGGAACCAGATGAAATTTTCTTATCTTTGGGACCGGTTCGAGTATTGCCTTAAGAGATCTTCCCATCCCAAGTGAAAGTTTGAAATCAAGCCTCGCTAAAAAATCTTCGTCGATGGAGGTGCGAAATCTCATGTGGATCGTTGATCTCATGTGGATTGTTGTCTCGAATGAATGTCTGCCTCCCTCTCATTAAACAGCTCCACCACTACCCAGTGATGCTAAGGATCATGCTCACACACTTGTTCATTTTTCACATTCTCCAACATCACTTCACTCAATTTTTGCGTAGATTTGGTTGTGAGTCCTTCGAGTTCCCATATGCATTCTTTTCTATGACCTCTATCTTCGCACTCGAGTGTTCCTTCGGATGATGTTTTCTTGTGTTCATCCATTCTGGAATCTTCACTTGTTATGAATGAGGAACAACCCACTAATGGAGTTGGTGTTGCACAACCAACATGCGCTATCATTCATGAAGAGTATGAGTGGGAGCTTGAACATCAACACTCAACGAAGGATGACTCCCTTCCGTCCAAGCCCCCTCTGTTCTGTCATGACCTCTTTGGTGAGCCTGCCATCCATGATTTCGCATGTGTGTATTCATCCACGGATGTACCCATTGTTGATATTTCGCAGGACACACTGTATGATAGCCCATCATCCAAAAATGGATAGGATGAATCATTCATTGAAAATCCACTTGATCTTTCATCTGTCGTTTTTGGAAACGCAGAGGGTGAACATCCTTCCTTATCTTCTACCCCTCTATGTGATTCATCAAACCATGAGGCTGCCGACCAACATCTTGAATTTTATGATGTTGGTTGTCGTGATATATTCACCTCATCATCTGATCATGATGTTGATTCACTTGTTGTTAATCCTTCTAAGCCGCTGGTCTACGAAGATCCATCTGTCAATGAAGTTGAAACCCCATAGACTTTCGAGTCACTTTAGCCCGAGCTGATGGTTATGTCAGGCCCTCGCTATCCTGAGGTTGGTTTCACTTATGATCAGGAAATTGTTCAAACACTCAAGGCTCCTCATCACTCATATGTATGCACTCAAGATCAATAAAACACATAGATTTTACTTCCTCCACTCAAACTACACGATCCCATCATTCATGCACTGGAGGAATCTTACACAGCAAGCACACTTGTACAATATAAGTGGTCTACCTTTCTCACGTTTTCTTGCATATCACGATCAAGGGAATGCATACACTCAACATCTACATGCAATGTAGCACAACACCATGGCAAGTCCACAGAGTGCATGACATGTGCTTTCACTCATTTTTGTTCTGTGGATGCTTGTAAGCTTGGAGTGTGTCTATTTTCATTGTTGTATCTTTCACATTTGCTAGTTCGCACAACTAGGTTGCTTGTGGACCAAGCCTTCACCAACATGGGTCAACCAATGCGCCGGTGTTTACATTGGAAATATCACTTCACGTGATCTGGCCCATGCACCATTAGCTTTGGAGTAGGAGTAGTGTTTGCTTTCAGTTTGCTTGTTTGCATGCTTGCTTTGCTTTCTTTCTTTTCATGTTTGTTTGTTTTCTTGCTTGTGTGTTTGCTTACTCAGTCTACTTCTGCTTCTGCTTTTCTTTGTTTGTTTTGCTTGCTATTATTGTTTACGTTCTTTTTGTTTTCTTGATATATTCCTATTTTTGTTTCCAAAAATATGTTCTGCCAACTACTACATTCTAGATTTTGAATAGAGTCTGTGGCTGAGATAGGAAGATATTTGTGACACTGCAGCACTTGGCCAATCTTGTGTCCGTCTTCTCTATGCTTGGTTACAACCTTCGGCTGATGAAGTCTTGATGGAAAATATGAACCATCTCCAAGGGAATTTTTGGCCCAACCATGAACCTGTGTCCACACTAGGAAGCCCCATGCTTGTACTCAGTTTTCTTCTTTATGTGTTCAAGCTCATCCAACTAGTAGAAACGGAGAAGGGGAAAATCTAAATGAGAAAACCTATGTTAGATATCTTACATGCTTCTCTGAAGGAACAACCTCTTCTTCTCTCAATAAGTTGGGATCCCTCTTTCGTCCCAAAAAATAAGTAAGTGCCTATGCACAATCCTCTTGAAAAGTACAAAGGCGAAAGAAGAGAAAGGCTTCCTCGCAGAGTGGTGAAGCATACAACTCCACCAGGGTATTGACTAGGCTCGCTGGTAGTGGAGCAATGTGTGTGTTCCTGCATGACTCACCAGGGTACTGTCTAGGCCTACTGGCAGTAGAGCAACACCAGAGATGGAAACTTATACTATGAAAATTGTCAACTCGTAAGCTAAATTACCCTTCTCGGATTCGAAAAAATGTGATCAAGTTGAACTTTGATTGTGTTTGACTATGTTGGAAAAATGGTAAAATATGTATGTCCATGGGATAAGTGAGGAAGCTGAAGTACGTACATTGATTCAATACTCCCCAAAATACCAAGGCCCTGTGCTAGCAATGAACCGAAACAGAGAAGCTAGAGTTCTACTAGTGCGTCGCCAAGTGTTGTAGCGGCTATAACCACCCTCCAAAATTTTGGCCTACACACAATTTCGGAGCCTCTCTTGAGAGTTTCACTTGATGACTACACACACTCGGGTTCATTTTGTGAGCTCGTGTGAATCCTCGCATCCACTTTTTTTGTTCATTTCATTCAATTTTTTGCATGTTGGTGTCTAAGTCATGCTTGTTGTGCTCAAAGTCTTCACTTCGTGTTCACTTGTTGTGATCGCTATGAAAGCATATGTTTCACTCACACACAGAGTCACATTCACTATCACACAAGCATCATCTCGATCAATGAATGGTCAATCATGAGTGTCGCAATTGTCTCTTGCATCGTCAGTTAATCATATTGAACATGTGTGTCTGGATGGTTTGAGTCATTTTGTCGTCGAGTCATGTGAGTGTGTGTTTGCATGATCACCTATGCATCTTTCGACTATTCACACACTTAGTCATTTTTGTTGAAGTTCTAACAACTAGACTCCCCACTAACAACCAGACCATCACCCTACTTTCGACTCGATTAACTGTCAACCAAAACAACAAAGAAGCACCAAGCTAGTCCTTTCAAGCTACACTGCCCGCAAGCAACTCAATCAACACTCATGTTGGCCACAGGGGTAGTCAGACCTGGCAGTCACCCCGGGACTGACTCCCCTAAAAATTTGCGTAGAGGCAATTGACCTTACCAGCCCAACTAACTGAGGAAATTGCACAGATAGGCTGGACAGACCATAGATACTTGTCCTTATCTCCTTCAGAAAATTACGCAGTTTTCCCAGTCATTCATCAGGACAATCGACCGACTACTCATCCAAGAAATTGTGCAATTTTCATGAGTAGTACTTCCGCTGCCCATCAGTCAGCTCAACCTAGAAATTGTGTAGAGATGATCAACAGGCCGACCTCCCAGCCTTAGCGCATTCCCCGCCAACAGCTCTTAGCAGCAGACTGCCAATTCCCTCTAGGAATTGCGCAGTTTCTGCTGCTAGTGACTGAGCATCCAACTGGAAATTCCCTCTTGGAATTGTGCAGTTCTGGCTACCAGTGACCCCAGCAGCCAGCTAGCAATTCCCTTTGGGAATTACACATTTCTGGCTAATAGTCTCCCAGGAAGTTCTCCCAGAAAACTATGCAATCCATGCTTGCTGATCCTTCATGCAGCTTGGCCTGGTCCTCTAGAAAATTGCACAAATATGGTTGTTGAGCCCCCACTGACTGTTCATTTCGGAAAATATGCAGAGCATGCCTTCCTTGCCCTCCTGCAGCCAAGACTATCCCTTCGAAAATTTGGGCAATTTTACCTCTTAGCTGAGCTAGAGCTCGTAGACAGTCACTGTCGACTTAGTTTGCTCATCTCCATCACTTAGTGACTCTTGCACAATTTTCATCAGCAGTGCCTGAAGCCATCATCCCGCTTTGCAACCTTTTTGCCTCTCCTGATCACCTACATCCGAAATGATCATGTGTCATGGTAGACTAGGAGGTTTTGGATTTGATGTCGTCTCGTCATGAGTGACTGCAGGTACAGGTACACCAACAAACATGTCAAGATGATGAATGAGATGAATAAAGGGGGCACGTGTATATGGACAAGTTAACCAATAGACGAACGAATGAAGCATGCGAAGTGGACGAATGCGGCAAACATGCACCTTCGCGAACAGTTGAGCCTGTCAAGCCTTCCAACATGCAAGCAAGGAACAACATGCTAAAACATCATAAAGTGATCCAAGCACCATCGAAGACTCCATGCATTTCACCATGCAGAGGTGAAGCTATGAGACACCATGAAGACATCCATCACTCAGTAATATTCTAGCTCGACATGCACTCCAATAGCAACACAAGTGTACCAACACTATCATGTCAAGTCATGTCGAGTCAAGTCATGAGTCATGTTGCCCACATCTCCACTATGGGCTTCTTGTCAATCAATGTGATGCAACGTGGAAGTCCAAGAGACCCACTTGTTGAACATAGAGTCATGTAAGTCAGAAAGTCATGGAAGTCGAATGATAATGAGGGTAGTCGAACAACAACAAGGGTCAATTTCACCCTTGGCTATAAATACCCCCCTCATTTGTACATGAAAGGGATTTTCACCTCAGCTCCTCCCACATAGACAAGAGAGTATGTAATATTTTCCTTAAGAACTAAGTAGTGGCTCCAACGCTCCACTGACGGGGTTAGTGATGTATGGTGTAACGATGTGCCTTGGAACTTTTGCTTAATTCAGAGGCCTTTTAACAGGCTGATACGTTTTCACACATGTATTGTATTTGTTGCAAGATTGATTTTTAACACTTGTAATGCATGTTTCTTTAACCTATGTTCTACATCTGAACTGATTCATTTGTTGTAATGCATAATATATTAATGGAAATTTGTTGTATATGTTGTTAATGTTGTCATGTCCGTGTCGACTGCTCTACCAGACATCAGACAAACCTTTCACATGAACCTTGTTATAACAACCGTTGCACTCATTCAGACTGATCCGTGAGTGTTGTACGTGTCATCTTACCTTGTATGTTGTGACTATAGCATCTAAGTGGACTACTCCACCAGAAGCTGTGTATGTCATTTTGTGTTGTGTGTTCCTAGCCGAGTTGGGACTGATCCCTTTCAACCTGGAACTCACCTTCACTCTCTTCCCCTCACAGTGAAAGAACCACTAACACAAGTACAATTACACTCACCAGGCACATGAACCTCACTTCCCGAGGACAAAGCAAACCACTCTCCTGTGCTGACAAGCAAGAGTTGAGGCAATTCCTTAAAACAATGGCAACTAGGCCATCATACCGAATGGGACTCCCACACGAAACAGTGTGAGGTCTAGTTGGGACTTTGTACCGGGGTGATCCCTTGAATGTTGGTGGGTCCAATATCATCAACATAGAGCTACGTGAAAACGAATTATGTCACAGTACTAGAAGAAGCATGAATGGAGTTGCGCTATAGGAGGAGTGACCACGCAACGCACCCCGAAAGTAACTGTTACAATCACTTTTCATGATTTGACTGCTAGGATATGGTTAAGAGGAGTGGGGGGCGACATTTAAGGCATTTAAGGCTAAAATATTTGGAGATCTTCCGCCAAATCAGCATTTATGAATGAATTTTGGGGAGAACGGTTGAATTTGAATTCAAATTCGCCTATACATTACGCATTTCTGTCCAATGAAAAACACTTTGCATCCTTAGAATTTCAGTGTTCAACTGTTGGTTGGTTATGAATCCTCAAGTTTACGCTAATTTTGTCACTAGTTCGATATTTGATAAGTTACCCGAGGAAACCCAATGATTTATTCTTAGCACGATGTCTAGACCAGGAGAGACTGCTAGTACTCACGGAGCTATTGGCTCTGAGGAGCTTTCTCTATAGGTGATGAACATGGAGACTCTAGTTGCAATGCCTATGACACCGAGGTCACCTAGGTCGAAGCCTACACCAGTGAGGGAAGTCCCCAAACCTAAGAAGGATAAGCAGAAGAAGCCCATGTAGGTGTGCGAGTCACCGAGGAAGCATGTAGCTACCCAGGCCCAGAAGAAAGAAAAACCAAGCACAAAAGAGAAGGGGAAAGTGGTGGATTTGGAGGCTGAAGAGGGTGTGAAGGACAAAGACACCGAGGGGGTGTGTCTAATACCCAAGTTTCTAGATTATATTCCTCTATGTAAGGGAAAATTAAAGGTCCCTAAGGACCCATATGCAGGAAAATTCCTCCCCAATACACCCTTGCTACCAGAGAACATCACCTTTGAAGGTCCGCGCTTAGTGTGAATTCCCCATATCAAACTGGAAGACTGGGACCTGGCGAACCATGAGAGGTTCCCCCACTTGGAAACATAAAAATACATGAAAAGGGTGTTCTAAAAAGAATCAGGTGTCGCCGCGCTGGAGCCGGTGGAGTGGATTCATGGAGTGAATCAGTCGGGGTTGTTGAAATTGTTATGGGTAGCCCACTACCATCACTCCAACATCAACTTAATTGTGATCAAGCAGTTTCTAACCCTAGTGCATGACGGATGTTTGTGGCTAAGCATGACAATACATATCACTGAAATGTTGATCCATCGGATCACGCTATTTTCACACTCAGGGTTGAATCCAGCCAAGGAGTTTGGTGGAAAGACGAGTGAGCAAGACCTTGCAGGGAAAATGAAGGATAAATTCAAGCCTGAGAAGAAGCTGCACAGGTAATCTATCACCTCAATCACCAACCCTGATGTGAATATTTCCACACAAATCCTTGCAGCAAATTTATGAGAAAATGTCGCACGGATGAGGTTTCGACGCCAGTGATTTCCCTAGCTACATAATGTGCAGAGGGAATGCGGTTCAACTGGGTGGGATACCTCTGTAGCAAGTTTCTCACGAACTGTTGAGAAACGTAGGATAAGAGTAAAACATTCCACTATTCATGGCTATTTCTCTCCATTATGCTCATCGCTTGGGATCTGCTAGAGTAAATTCAGTTTCCTCCCATGGATAAGGATTTGCCAGAGGCTCCAAAGTTTGCATCCCTCTGGGCAACAAAGGATGTCACACACATCACAAAGACCAAAATATTTTGGGTGTTGATGGAGGTGAGCATTCGCATGGCCATCAACCAGAAGCCATGGTTGTCTCCAACCGTGTTTGAGCAGCTATCAGGGTTATCATGGTACGCGGAGTTTAAAGCCAGCTTCCATTGCGTATACATCCAGGTGCGGAAGGATCTACAGTAAAAATGGTTAGAACTACCTTATCTCTCTACAGATGACACTATGGAGGAGGTCATCAAGTGCTGGCCAATAGAGTGGAACTCTCCATCTGATTTGGCTGTAGGTACTAGCAAGTCCATGGAGAAGAATAATAAGGAAGCAACCAAGTAGAAGGTCCAGCAGTTGGCTGAGAAGCGAAAAAAAGAGGCCGAGGAGAAGGCCCAGGTGGAAGTAGAGCACACTGCTAAGCAGCAGGCCAAACAAGAAGAGCGCAACTCCAAGCGCAGTGTTAAGTCTCCTTCGCCCCAAATAAACGAGGAAGAGCTGTCAAAACAAGGTGGCGGTGTTCAGGATCAGGAGCAGGAGATCACTCCCTTCTGGATCAAATGATACAGGGAGCAAGGAAAGGAAGGACTACGAAATAAATCAAAGGCAACCAAGCCACCACTGGATCCAATTACTCCGACAAACGACAACTTGGACGAGATATGCGACAAGGTGTGTGATAACACGACAAAATTTTTGTAGCAGTTTGAGAAACAACAACTGTAGGCACTAATTACCATTTATAAGGATCTACACGAGCTACAGATTCAGGCAAATAAGATCCAGGTAGGCGCAAGGCCGATCAGTGATGCATCAACAAGTTTGGCACCGGGGACCACTCAGGCAACAGAGATGGTTCTATCACCAAATCTTCAAGCAGTCACATTGTTAGATGGCTCCTTGAGCATAGAGGCGGTTGATGACAAGGCCATAGTGAGTTCTTTGAAGAACATCGACCTCAACCTAGTTGCGCTCCCAAATGAGTATCTGCACACGCTGCAGGAAGGTATGACAGTAGAATTCTAAGCGCAAGAGTAGTGTGCACTAAGACTCATAACTGAGTATCGAGTAAACAATGAACTATGTTCGCTGATAAGTCAGAGGTGCTGGAGGCACATAAGGAAATTCAGGTGTATAACACCCAGCTTGTAGCCGCGGTGGTAGAAGCCTGCAAAACAGTACCTGAACTACATATACCGGAGGAAGCACCTTTGGAGGCGAAGATTAGAAATTTGGTTGTAGGTGTGCGTGACGCCAAAATGAAAGTGGCTAGTGTTTAGTTCAAGATGAACCTGAAAATAATTGAACTGGAGTTGAAGTCACAGCCTTCGACTCCGCCAGAGGTAAGGGAACAATGCAAAGCCACTGTAAAGGAGGGAGTTGCGATGGTGGATGTCGTGGTGAGGGACTGCACCTCGCTTTTTGTGCAGGCTATGGAGGTAGTCACGACCCTACAGGAGGATCCCACCCTACAGGTCTTGAATACAGAAGTCTATGAGCTCCATCAACAATATGATGAAGTGAGGGCGATGACATGCACCGTTGCTACAGGACAACACCTTGCCAAGCTGCAGGAGGCAAAGAAGCTACTTACATAGGTGGAAGCAACGCAGAGGAAAGAAGTTGTTCTCAAGGCCACATTAGGGACCTGGTTGGATGAAGCCTACATCATCTCTACCAATATTCTTGATAAATTGGCGAAATTGCAGAGTACATAGCAGAAAATCCAGTAGGACAGTGTAAGACCAGCCACAGAGCAACTAGTAGAGAAGATCAAGAAAACAACCACATAGAGCGCGACTGAAGTAGCAGTTGCACAAGTGGAGTTGGGGGATCTTTACAGTAAGACCTTCATGCCAACAGAGTGACTCAAGGGCGAGTCATGATATTTGTGTTGGGGGTTTGTTGGGATGGGGTCCCCTAGGGTTAATTTTGGGGCAAAATCCCAAGTTTTGTTGTATAAAGATGTAAAGTCTCCACAAGTTGTGGTTGCAGAGCACGTAGATAATTAAAGAGTCAAAAAGGGTTTTACCCTCTTTTATGTAAGTTGAGTCGGATTTTGAAGATATGCCCATGGTCCACAGACCATGTGACTGTATAAGTAGGTGTGTCTTAGGATGTCTAAGAGAAGAGATGATGATGAATGTAATGGGTTAGTAGAAGAAAAATCATAGAAGTCTTAGAGTAGAAGGAAGGCTCTATAGCTGTGTGTGCAGAGGCCTAGAGTAGAGTCTGCAACTCAGTGCATGGACCCCTACAACTAAGTGCGCAAGGAAGTCATGAGTGTGTAAGCTGAACCAAATATTAATAAAGAAGATTATTGTAGAAATTCCCATGTTTATCTCTTTACTTTTGTTTTATATGAATGCGCTTATGCTGTGATGAATGATGGGTTTATGAAATAATGATGTATTGATGCACGACTTTACATGATTTATGTTGTTACTTGAACGCAATTAATATTAACTGTTTATGCGAAGATTATCTTGTCGTATGTTAAAGTTATCGAACACTTAAGCCAATCTAAGTAATTACTGGGTTAAGAGTAATCTTTGATGCGTGTAAGTAGTTGACTCATCTATTCAGGGTCCGTGAAAGACAGTTGTAGACCTTTGCGGAGGTCTAGAGGCTAACTAAAGGAGTTATATCGATAAGACATAAAGGCTTATTGATCTGTGCGAAGGCAGATTTAGGGCATAAAATGATATCACACTGATCTCTGGGTGCAGAAACTTGGTTCCAGTATCCCACCATACTGCTTCGGGTGAGATTTTAGTCTGCGCTCCACAGATTGATGCCGAAAGGGATAGTAGAGTAGGGATTTATTTGGCACAACCAACTCTGAACTTGGGACAGGACCCACTAAGCCAACAGATACAGTGCCATCATCTCGTTCTTCATTAACCAAAGTTTTAAAAGATTGTGGAGTTGTTCCCTCCAGAGAGGAAAGCTCTAGTAAAGTAGCAATAGAGTCTCTATAACACTCTTGAGATAAAACAACTTCAGGATCATTAGCTAACTCGAAGATAATAGTAGCTAAAGAATTGACAGGAGAGGTTACAGTCGGCAAATTCGTTGAAGCCCTCTAGTTAAGAGGATTTCTAAAATGAGCTCCAAGTTCTTCTATTGAAGTGGTCATGGCTTCTTTGAAATTCACAGTATCCAACAAAGTCTCTATCCCTTATAAGGCTTGGGACATTGTTGTTTCCTGGTCCATCTGTTCCGAAGTTGATACATTTTGGGCCGATTTTCAAAGTTTTCTTGGTGCATTTCTTCTATATTGACGAAACCTTGAGTTAAGATTTCTTCTAGTTGCTGCTCAAGAGGGTTTAAAGAGTTATGACCTTGCTTAACAAGTCTAGCTGACCTCCTTATTTTCTTAGGAAGTGAAACTAGAAATGATGCCATTGTTTTCTCTGCTCTGTTGAGTTTTTGGATTTGTACCATTCCTCGTGGGATATTTTCTATTACTAGAGTTTCATTTGGATTTTACTCAATACCTTTCTCTTGTTGCTCATCACTGACTGGAACATTCCCAGATTTTCCAAGGACTGTTTCATTTGCTAAGGGAATTCCTTTACCATCATTAGGGTTTCTAAGGAGCCCTTCCCAAGTGCATTGAAATTGGATAAGACTTCTTATGATTAATATCTTGATGAGTCCATGGTGACTTATGACCGAAGCTTGGTCCTTGGACCTCCTTAATCTAGTAGAAGTCTCACGTAATACTGAATTGAGGAAGTATGGAAGGTTCAGAGTTACATTTTTCCTCAGGGATGCCATGAGTTTGAGATGACACCCCCTTACTACGTCATACCTTCCATCATAAGTGATGTGTCAATGGGCAATCCCTACTACTTCCTTCCTTCGTTTAGGTAATGAATTGGGGTTATACCCCTTCCCTTTTCTGATCAACTCTTCCTCAGTATTTAGAAATGAAAGGTTCGTGTTTTGGAGAGAGATGTGTATCTCACACCACTTTTATCCTTTTGTCGGAATCCCTATTACTTCCACTATTGTATTTTCACTTGTATCCGTATGTTTTTCACCAACGATGTGTCGTTGTCCAAACTCTTTGTAAAGTCCAATGCTACCTCATTTTCAAACCCCTATAACCTTTCAAATACTCTATCCATCCAGCTTGAATCAAGATGTTGTGTACCTTTTTTGAAGCCAGCAATTGTGTAGGTTCGTATTATATTGAATTCCCACCCATTATTAACTGTTCAACAGGACACGATATTGCAGCTAGAAACAACACAATTCACAATGTATGATAATTGTAAATTTGTACAAAGTATATAGGTTCAATGACATGCAATGGTATTCGAAAATGCAAATAACAATCATCTGTCAATGCCAATTCCCCCCCCGCCCCCAACCCAATAAGAATAAAGGTTGTCCGCAGTCGTCAATCAAGTTTTGATAGGATGGTAGGTTTAGCACGTTTGAAGGATAATGATGTATTAATGCAATGCAATAAAGTAATCATCAAAAGGAAGAATATGAAGCATAGTATATTTGCGATGTATGAGGAAATCATTAGGATTTTATGACTCGTGCGCTGTAATGATAACTCAATTTATTATGACCCACAAAGGATGCAAACAAAAAATAAAGGCATGCAAAGATTTATACAAAGGATTATATGGATGGAAACAATAACTGCATCAAGTACATCAATAGAGAAAATAAATGAGATTGATTTAGAATTTTGAATTTGAAAAAAAAAAGCATATTTATAGTTTTAAGAAAAGTCCACACTTGTTGGTTCGAAATGCGTTGGAAAAAAATAAAAATAAATACAATAAATAAATAAATTTCTCTTATGTGATTTCTACCGAAATACTTTTCTTAATTCATTATGGATCACAAAAGCCTAAATTTAGAAAGTATTTATAGTATTTATAATTATAATGAAATACTCATAGACAACCAAACATCATTGCTTTCTAGAAGGGTTTTATGAATGTCCATAATAAGTTTAACAGTCTTTCCTTTATTAATTTTAAAGGAACAAAATACCCAAGATTTATTGTAATTTTGAATTTTACATCAATACCATAGGCATGTCCTCTGCTTCTAGCAGGTTTCCATAGCCTCGACAGGGTTTCCTTTATAACCCTTTGAGATGTCATTGCCCCATTTACCAAGGAAATTTCAAATTTTGTTTTTTCATATATAAGCATTTACAAAAGGCCATTGTTCTGTCGTGGTAACCAGTTAGCAACAATTCCATTCACTAGAGATAATTAGGTGAACAAGTCGGCTTGTGATGAGACCTTTTGTCTGTTGACTTAAAGGCCAAAGGCCATTACCCTGGCTTGGTGACCAAAAATGGTAATGACACTCCACTAGATCCTATGTTCACGGTAGGTCGGCTCATGATGAGACCTCCTATCCTCTATTAGAATTTGATTTTTATTAATCTTATTGAATTAATTAGTAAATTGGGTGGCATGTCAATGCCTTAAGAGTTAGGGATGGTGTAAAAAGTATTATAGTAATTACTTTTCTAGCTTACTAATATTTTCCTCAAAAACTTTTGATCGTTTAATCTTTAAAGATTGGAGTGAAAAGATGCTCCTTAAGTGGTGATGAGAGGAATGAATTATGAGAAATTTTGTACTTTTTCTTACAATACTAAAAAGGATCAAGAATCATGGAAATTTTAGAAATATGATAATGATTTCTCATAAAAGATTCTCCAATGATAACCATCAAACAAGTTAATTTTCCACCATAATATGAAGGGAAGACTAAGAAAATATTTTCCCATAGGAAATAAAGACATTATTAAGCTAGGAAATGATAATTGCATGTCCACAATCAACAACTATGGTTAAAGGAAACAACAAGCGTGATAAAGGAAACAACGACTCTGTGAGGAAACAACAACTGTAACTAAGGAAATGATGGTTGTGACTTAAGGAAACAACAACTATAACTAATGAAACAACGATTGAGACTAAGGAAACAACAATTGTGATATAGGAAACAACAATTGTAACTAAGGAAACAACGACTGTGACTAAGGAAACATCAATTGTAACTAAGGAAACAATGACTAAGACTAAGGAAACAACAATTGTGATAAAGGGAATAATGACGTGGGAAAAATATTAACGATTTATTTATTTACTAGTATTATTATTATTTTTTACTCATTTATTTATTTATTTTTATATATATACCATAAAGAACAAAAGAAAATTATTTACATTATGTACAAGATAACGCAATATATATATATATATAGATATTTTCCTTTCAGAAAATTTACATGGTTATGACTGCTAGGAAATTTCTCCTGTCAGTTACAACCTGCAAATTGGCATCGTTACCAATTTCGTGAAGAAAATATCCTCGAGTGAGTGGCCAATGGTACAAACGAAGCCGATGCCCATTGGAAAGGAACGAGATTTTAGTATTTTCAATTTTGGTAAGGCATACAATCCCATTGTCATAAACTTTGGTAATTTTGTAAGGGCCAAGTCATATTATTTGAAGTTTACCTGGAAAGCCTTGGAATCTAGAGTCATATAGCAGTGCCCAATCTCCTTTGTGAAAGTTCTTCTTTTTTATCAGCCTTCGTTCCATATAGCTCTCTGTTGTTAAATTACGACAGTACGTTGTAGAGAAAGATGACATATTTCATCCAGTTTGTTGAGATGTTTTAAGCGGTGTTTCTATGCTTTTGTGAGATCCAATACGACTTCCTTGCTAGTTATGAGAGTCTTAACTTAAAATTCAATCAGAGAAATGGGCTCCTTACCAAAGACGAGCTAATAAGGTCAATAGATAGTAGTATATCGCCAGGTTTTCCGATAGGCCCATAAGGCTTCCAGAAGCTTGGCATCCCAGTCTCGTTAATTTATAGATATTGTTTTAGCTAAAACTGCCTGTAAGAATTTATTAGTGCTTTCCACTTGCCCATTTGCTTGCAGATGGTAAGGAGAAGTAATTCTGTGTTTGATATGATAATTTTGTAGTGTGGCTGAAATTTTATGAGCAGTGAACTATGATCCCCTATCCATTATAAGCTCCCAAGGCAACCCATATTAAACAAACAATTCAAACATAAATTTGATGACTGCTTCTTTCATGGCCCTTAGGAGTGCTACTGCTTCCACCCATTTAGTAACGTAATTTGTACATACTAGAATGTATGCTTTCTGATTTGAAGGTGGATTAAAGGGGCCTACAAGTTCCATTGCCCATCTTTCAAATGGTTCCAATATAATTTGCGATTGAAGGGGCATTTCGTCAGACTAAATGGGATGACCCATTCTTTGGAAATTATCGCAACTATGGACATATTTCTTTGCATCTTTGAATATTGTGAGCCAAAAATAACCCATTTGTAATACCTTGTGTCCAGTTATCCAATAAAAAAAATGACCTCCACAAGGCTCATCATGACAAGCCTTGAGGATATCATAAATTTCATCTTCTCTAACACATCTTCGAATTTGAAGATCAACCCCTATATGAAAAAAGTAATCTCCCATCCATGAAAAGTGTTCGTTGCACTGAATAATAAGATTATTTTCCTGGGACGTATAATATGATGGTAATTTCTCGGCTACCAGATAATTTTCTACATCAACATACCAGGGTGTTTTAATGATTACAACAAATAAGTGATCGTCTGAGAATTGGTCAACTAGGGAAGAATTGACTGTAGCTGGAACACCTGATAAAAATTCTGCAACATTATTTTATTTTCATGGTTGATCCTTTATAGTAATGTCAAATTCTTGCAGCAACAATATGCAACGAGTTATTCTACCATTGGTAACAAATTTGTTAGCTAAATAAAAAATGGAAGAATGATCAATGTACAGAAAAATTGGATATCCTGTTATGTAATGGTGAAATTTATTTATGGCATAAACAAAGGCAAACAAATTATTTTCTGTCACAGTATAATTGAACTCAGCTGGTGCAAGGTTTTTGTTGATGTAATAAATGGCATAAGGATTTTTATCCTCTTCTTGTCCGATGATTTCTCCTATCACCATATCTGATGTATATGAGTATATATTAAATAGTAGATTCCAGTTTGGTCCTTGCAACATAGGATTTGTTGATACCAGCCTTTTCAGATTTGCAAAATCATTGTCACATCTATCAGTCCACTCAAATTCCACATGTCCAATTAATACATACAGAGGTGCCGCGATTTTTTAATTTTTTTCTATAAAATGATGATAATAACTAGCATAACCTAGGAAACTACAAATCTTTTTCTGCATTTGAGGAATATGGAGTCTTAGAATTACCTCGATCATAGCTGGGTCCACTTGAATGCTTGCAACAAAAATAAAATTTCCCAGAACTATGCCCTCTATCATCATCATATGGCATTTTTCATGATTGAGGCACAACTTCGTAGCTATACATCGTGCAAGAATCTTCTCAAGATTGTGCAAGGCTTGGTCAAAATCATTACCATAAGGGGTAAAATCATACATATGTAGTTCAAGTCCCTCATTAATCAAATCGGAAAAAATGTTGAGAATTTCCCTTTGAAAGGTGTTTGGTGCATTGCACAACTTGAATGGTAAGACTCTATATGCAAATGTTCCCTATAGACAGGTGAACATGGTTTTATCTTGGTATTCAGGGGAAATCTAGATTTTATTATATTTGCTACCCATCCAGGAAAGAAAAATATTTCTTTACAGTAAGAGTGTCAAGAACTTGACCCACAAATGGAAAGGAAAATGACCCTTCTGTGTGACTTTATTTAATTCTCTATAGTCGACACAAATTCTCCATTTTCCATTCGTTTTAGGGACTACCACTAGTGTTGAAACCCACTGACTATCAGAAATAGGATATATGAAATTAACATCAAGAAGTTTTTGAAGTTCTTGTTTTACTATATCTCTGAGGTGTGGATTTAGTCTTCTTTAACGCCGGTGAATTAATTTATTCACAAGTATGATCTTGTGTCAAAAATAATATCACAACTTTGAACAACAAATTTCGAGGCTTAATGCTAGTTTTTATAGCGTATCAGTAAAAGATAAATATCAGAGAATCTATTTTTAATCATGAGCGATCCTGAGAATCTAAAGATTCTTAGGATGCTCATTTAAGCTACAAAGATCTTAATTCATCCAAAATACAAGGTTGAAAGGTTTTTTTTAACTTATTTTCTCCAAACAAAGTGTAACAACCTCAAGCTTATAGGATCTCCCATGATCATTCCAGGAAGTAACTTCAAATATCAATGTATCAATGGATTCCTTTCCAATAATCAAGATCAGTTCGTTAGGAAATAACACTTTAATGGTTAAATTTGTTCATAAAATAATGAAATAATAAATACATATAAAATACTACTAAAATCCATACTACACAAATTAGCATAACCTAATCACAAGAAACACTTGGAGGATAATATGAAAATTAAGAAATAAGGCAAGGAAAATATGACAATTATGAGGCCCAACAGCTACTCCACAACATCCTGAAGCTTTGTCTAGGGCTCCTTCTTAGGAGCTAGAATCTCCTCCTCTGGTGGGACACTCAACTCTCACTCTAGAGAGAATCTCATAACCTTCTCCTAATCAAATTTGACATCTCTCCTCACTACTATCACCCCCAGTGAGGAAAAATAGACCTGGTAATTATGTGGTGTCTTTGTGTATTCTACAAATACTCCCATCTCAGCTATAGGCTCAAGTTTCTTCCTATTTTCCTTGGAGACATGACAATATACAATAGCTCTAAAAATTCAAAAACGAGATACATTTGGCTTCCTCACAGAGAAAGCTTCTTTGGGTGTGATCATGCCAAGTATTATATGAGGACTCCTCTTCTACAAATAAACTGTAGTGTTGCATGCTTTTGCCCATAGATGTACTTGAAACCCCTAATCATGCAACATGGCTCTTGCTACTCCCACTCTGCTTCTATTTTTCCTTTCATCCACCCCATTTTTTTGTGGGTTATCGAGTGTTATCAGTTCTCTTCTAATACCCTCTTTGGCACAAAATTCCTTTAAGGTGATAGAAAACAATTCTCCTCCATCATCACTTCTCAAGGATTTCAATTTATGACTAGACTCCTTTTCAACCAATGCTTTGAATTCAATAAATTTTGAGAAATCTTCATCCCTCTTCCACATGAAGAAGATCCAACTTTTTCTAGAAATTTCATCAACAAAAATTTACATAATACCTGTGTTTTGTTGTAGAGATTGTAGAAAATAGTCCACATACATCATATTGGACTTGCTCCAAGATTTCTCTAGCTCCGCTATCTCAAACCTGGAAGGTGGATTTGACATATTTTCCCAATTTGCATCCCTTGCAGACATCATGTTGGTCAAGGGTGCATTTTTGGAGACCGATGGTAATTTGCTGCATGATTTTCAAGGCCCCATGGTGTAAGTGTCCCATGCGCATGTGCTAGAATTCTCCAACATCTTCACTCTACACATTTTATGACTTGCTATTAAGTGCAGCGCAAGATTCCTCCTCAAGTTTATTGATATTTTTCACTCTAAATCCAATTTGTTTCACTTTCCCAGCAGCTACATGTCTCAGAAAGGCTTTCCCCTTACTGAAAACAACATCATAGCCTTTATCTTCCAATACAGGTACAAAGATCAACTTCTTCTTCAACCAAGGTACATACATAATATCTTTAAGATGAATATGGGAGTCTGACTCCCTCTTAAAGGTTACAATTGCAATTCCTTTAGTACCATATTGCCCATCATCCCCAAGTTCTACATGAATCTAGTGATGGAAACTTAACTAAACGGGGGGGTGAATCAGTTTAGTACATTCATGGACATTAATTCTTCTCTTTTAATTGATTAACTCAAACATTAAATGAGCAACTTAACCCATAATGAATAACAAATTTAATATGTGCACAACAAGAACTATGTGAACTAAAAACATCACATCGACACATAAAAGCATCCAGAAATAAGTGGAAATCAATAAAGGGAGAAAACCACGACTTTGTTATTATTGTGATGCAAAGGCAAGCTCCTAGTCCCTTATTACATCTGATTTTCTATAGGCCCCAACCTACAGGAGGCTACTACCTCAACCTTTCTACAAGCTATAACATGCAAGGAAGCTCCAACCCCCATACGTTTTCTACAGGCTACAACCCATAAGAGGCTCCTACCTCAAGAAGATCCAACCTATTATTTATCAAGATACAACTTGAAAGAAGACCACAATCTGCTGATAAAAAATGAAAACGATATGTTGGTTTACATAGTCTATAATTATGCATACCTCCATCTATAATTTTGATCCTTCTTCTCCTTAAATCAACATCACAACTAATCTATATGTTCTAGGTAACTAATGCATAACACCTCAATCAACTCTCACATTATCTCACAAAAAAACTCTTTTCTTCTTTCTAAAATCACATCTTTGATAAATATAGTTTGTTGTTTATTTGTATTCCACATAAGAATATGAAGTGAACAAGGCTTGACTCTTTTCCTTCCAATCATTCATTTCCAAACTCTTCATATGTTGAATATAAGAACAAAAATAAGTGCTCAAATATTATTTTCATCCATCTATAATGATTAAATGCACCAACATCAACATAAAGCCAACATATGCAAGAAACACATTATAACATCATAACACATGTAAAACATTCACTTTCTAATGCAAGAAATATGCATGCAACATATGAAAGCAATGCATCACTCTCCAAAGCCATATATATGTTCTACAACATCTTGTATCAATACTTCTTCATGTCATTGCCTCAATATCCTTAAGTCTTGCCTTGTATGTCATGATGTCTTTCCTTTTTTGTCATGGAGTTTTTCCTTTGCATTGCATCACAACAAATTCTTCAACATAGAAATCTCTGCAACATTCTGTATTTCACATATTTTCTTTTTCTGTAGCCTTGGATCACAACAATTCTCAACCTCTGCGCCTTTTCTCAACTGCCAACAAGCAACATATCTTTGTCAACATCACCTTCTCACGTACACATGGTAACAACACTGTTTTCTACTCCTTTGTAGCATTTGCAAGATCACAATCTCAATCATAGCACAACAAGCATAAACACATGCAACATAATATAAGAATAATAATTGTAACAACCATAGAGTCAAGTATGCCTCTCAACAACTAAATTCCTTGTGTTGCTCTTTTTCCTTCTTTGCCTCGTTATTTCTCCTTTGCAACTCCATTATTGTTCCTCTGCCCAAGTTGCTCCTGCCTTGTTTCTCCTGCAGTTGCTTTGCCATCAATGACAACAGTGCCATCAATCTCCCCCTTTGGCATTGATGGAAATCATCGTGATCCTTGCTCTGCTTACCTCCCCCTTTGACATTAATGACAAGAGGGTTTGGAATTTAATGAAACTCCCTGATTATGTAAATCCTATGGAATTAACACTTTGAAGTATTATAAATTCCCTTAAGGATTTTGCAGATATATGGTCTTCCTTGGAAAAAAGCGCTATGAGATGCCATTATCCTTGGAAATCTGTCTTCACATTAATTAAAAAAAATTCCTCTAGAGCTGCAAACAAATTTCAACTTGATCCATTTTAGATACACATTTTGTAGCATCTTTCATAGAACTAGCCTTCAATGTGGTTGGGGCAATTTCCTCCTTATATGTATCACCAATGTTTGTTATTTCTGTCCAAGCCGGGACTTACATCGACACCGGGCATATGGAGACTGCAGATTACTGTGGACAACTACGTCCACCAGATCCAAGATTTCACTATGACGGGTAAACAATTCACAATTTTGTGAAGCCATCAGATAAGTTTTCTGTTCTCCTACATATACTCACACATATGTGGTTTATTTTCTATATATAGGCTCATTGTATTATCACACAGATTGGTCTGTTATTTTTTCTACACTCTATTTGTATCAGTTTTTATATTGGTCTAGATCCACATATCAGTCTCCATGTGGTCTATGGTTCCATATAATTACTATCAGTACAGTCGCCATATCTATTATGTTATACATGTATATTTTGTATATCGATAATACAAATACCATACAACTTTTTTCGTACTGAAGAAAAAAATAATAATAATAATAATTAATTAATTAATTAAAAAAAAAATCACCAATATTTGCTATGAAATTAACATTGCATGCATATGCTTTTAAGTTGTTTCTCAATTTTTATTTTGTACCAAAGCCAAGTAGTGTGTGACACAAATGATGGCCAAACTTCTGTTGTTTTTTTAGTAAGCAAGTTTTGTTGAGAACTGAATAAAACTATTGTTATGGTAAATTAGGGCATAATGCCCTAATTTATTAATGATTTTCAACAAATCATCCTTCCACTTTTCAACTCATCATATAGTAATCATATAAAGATAGATTTCAATTTCATTCATTACGAATATCAGTGAATGTAAGCAAGAATAACATTCCAATGTTGATCAATTTGATTGGTAATTGATGTTATTCGAACCATCTTGAACCCTGAGATATAATTCTTATTTCCATTCTATCTACCTATATCAACCTTTTTTTATTTTTGTAATTCTAGCATCCAAAAAGTCAAAACAAATGATATTGAAACCATAAACTAGCTCAAAAATGTTATAATTATAGCAACTTCATAATTGGCATAAGGATTATTTTTACTCATTGACATATCATTTCCAATACAATAACCCTTGTTAACCCATCACCAAAAACCAATATGTTAACAAGAAGGAGGCTTCGTAGACTCTGTTTCACAAGTAGCACGTACACCTCAATCACAGCTAGCACTAGACTCCACAAAGCCTTACAACACTGAAGCTACAGAAATATAACATAATGTGGTGACAAAGAAATATTGAATGAATACCATAACTTCTTGATCAAGTTGAGACACTGCTCTTAAGTGAAAGCGCAAGATTGTACCGCATCACTCCATATCATGACTCAATTTTATGTTTCCAAATGAATTTATGCGAGTTGTTTCCAATCCTCATGCGTTCAATCTATAAACACGCAGGAAAAAGTGACCCCTCCATCATTCATGCCAGTCATTGTTACCACTCTCCAAGAGAAGTTGGAGAGATATTATGGTGCTGAAGGCGATGAGAGAAGAGAAAAAATTTGTTGTTTTGGTTCTGCAATGGCGACCTAAAGAAATCACAGAATACTTTTAATAGTTGGAAATACTCAACAAACTTAGTTACGGTCTGGAATGTGGCCAAAAAATATTTCAATTTGTAAAATGATATATCATTGGAGCATTCTCCAACACTGAATATATCTCTTTCCATGTATCGTTGGAGCATTAAACATATAATTTTGAAATATGATATCATTGTTGTCATATAATAATATCTTTGTTGGCATATGATATCATTGTTATGTGCCAATGCAAATGCCAATCAACGCAATGAGCAAATGCAAACCAATAACCAACGTCAATGAAAATTGCCAATGAAAACCATTAACCAATGTGAATGCATTGTATTATATTCAAATCATATATTATGTGCTAATATTTGGCATCATAAATATATTAAGGAGGCCACAATTCATAATGTGAAAGGCAATAAGGAGGCCACAATAGTTATATTGTTGTACATATAAGAGACCACAGTATTGTATTCAATGCTATGATATGTGCCAACGTTGTAGATAGTGCCAGAGTTGTAGATACCAGTTATGACATATAGAAGATTAAATATCATGGCATATTATATCATTATCCACATATTATGTCAACAACATTACATTTAACATATATAATATTAAGGAGTGTTCACTCTCACAACAACTTCATGAGAATAGTAGGCATTCAAATAATATAAACGCTCCAAATTAGGGCATAAATCCCTAACTACTCCATTAAACATTCCACGTATTCAAAGCTATTGCCAAATTCTGCAAACATTATGGCATATAGAAATGAAATATGTGCTACGGCTATGGCATATAGCCACTGAATAGAAATTCTATGAGGAGTAACGATAATCAGTAGTTATTATCTTCTAAGGGATAACTGTTGTCTTCACTGTTAATTGCTGGTGACTGGTATAATCAATAATCAACATCAATTAATCTTCATATCTCACAGGACAACCTTAGCAAGATGGTTCAACCCACAATATCCTTGTAAGGATACTCGATGTTACGCAAACCAATGTACACCATATTGAATGTTGCTCCAAATAATAATTAATGTTGTCGCAACACGTAATAACAATTCAGCACTTGTAACATATTCCTTAAGACTTCGGTACCTCACGAAATGTTGCATGAATATATTGATACCAATTGATGGATGCGGCTCCAACTACCATTTTCCTAGTCTGACATCCACTATCATTTGTTATGGCATGATGAGGATAGTGAAAATTACGTAACTCATACCCTGATGTTGTAGTTTTCCACTATCATCTATAATGGTACTCTGACCTAGCATATCCCCAGAGATTTGACACATCTTCAGGTCTGGAATGTAACGTATGCTGGCATGTGTTAATTGTAGTGGGCAAAAAAAATTCTCTCTTGTTCTGATTCATTATATGACAAACATCTGTTGCCACTGTAATGTATATTTGATTGTTGAACAGAGACTTTGAATGTTTTGCAAATACACCATATGATAGCTGGGCAATCAAAAAATACTCATGAATAGGCACTTGTTCATTGTACTCTAACTCATTCAACCTAAATGACTATAAAACACTGGCATTGTTATCATGCTCCCTACTAGTAATTTCTTTTCGAGGCATTCTAATCCCGCCAATTCCTTTGTCTTCCATTATATGTTTTCTTCACTATCTTTCTTTTTTCTCTTCATTTTTTTTTAATTACTTATTGTATACATTTCTTGCAAATATTTCACAAACTTGAAATATAGACCCAGACAATTAGGATATTTATCATTGTTGATATGGTCCACCTTTTTATGAACATGTTTAATTATTTCTTGTACATTAGACAAAGGTAATTTGAGTGCAAATTGCTGCACACCTCCCTCCAAGAAAGATAACTACCTTGGAGCATCCTCAAATGCATATGCAATTTCTTCTCGCAATTCTTAAAATATTCGACCTGTGCTTTCTCCCAAGATTTGGATGTGGAAGGAAGTATAATTTATGGTGGAATTTTGTGAGTTAAAAAATAATAGGTCTTCTACAAAAGAATTAGTGCAACCCCTTATGCTTTTTATGTTACACATTTTCGGACTATGGACATGACTTCAGGCTGCTTTTGTGGCCTTCATCAGTAGAAGCTATACCATTATCTTTGTCAGAGAAACTTCACCACAATTTGGAATCTTAATGGAACAATTGGTCTTTCTTGATAAGAAGTAGGTAATAACATAATTTTCTTAATAATACTTATTATTCTTCTCCCTTTCAACACTTCCAATCTTAGCACAATCTTCCAAATATGTGACTTTTTTAAAAACTGTCATGAACCCACAATGGTAAGAATTCCTCTGAATATGTGGTGATGCTTTAGCTTCCGATGTTTCTACTGATACAACCTCTTTATCTCTCTCGCCCTTTGTATATTAACCCAACAGAAAGAGTAGAAATATGTATTATATATGTATGTATGAAATCACATGAGCAATATACTCCTTTTTAGTGGTATATGTTGCTTGATATTTTGATCATAATTGAGGCCTACGCCCAATTTCCCTTAATGAGAGATTTAGGTTTGAATATGCATAGGGATCTTCTTAGATTGATTATCTCTTCCAAGATATTTTTGGTGTTTCCCTCTTGTGGTCTTTGAAGTTACAAGAGACTTTGAATAGAAATTTCTATTTACTTTTAGCTTCCCAATCAAGGTTGTTATAAAATGCATAAAGCAACAAGTTCGACCTCATGATATTTCCACTCCCCCTATGTGTTTTGTTGTAGCTTCCAGCCTTGGATTTCTTACAAGACCAATGCCTGGGCACATCTAGATTTATGTGTCTCAAATGATTTATAGGACACTCGAGACATCACTTATGTGTTATAGATACATATGTTTTTAGGAAATGGGTTGGTTCATTTATCCAAAGAAATAAAACATGGATTTTTGGTACTTCTTCATAGGTTCAAATCTCATAAATATGCATAAAAATAATGGAGGTCGAGTATTTCAAGGGATTACAACTTAATAAGCTTTTGCAGGGCAGATGAGAGAGGAAAAAGAGAAGGAGAAACACATCACATAGAGCATAAGGCTTCAAGACTTCTACACTTAACACATAGAGCTTTAGGCATTAAGGATTTCTATACTTATTTGAGTTACAAGAAGAAATAATGGATGAAGGAGGAGTTGAATGGTATGATTCATGTGTTGCAGATTCAAAGATATGATTTCAATAGTCCACACAAGTATATGCATCAACAATATTGAGACAAGTGAATCTGTGATGTAATTACAGGCACTTGCATTCACATATCAATACAAATAAATCTATGAGTAAGCTTGAAATAATTCTAGCAGCTATAATTGCATGAATACAGAGAAGAAATATGAAAACAAAATGGGTTTTAACAGAGGGAACACATACTATAATTCTTGAAGAGGGAATCACCACCATTCCATTGATATTCTGAAAAATCTGTGTTACAAAGAGATACAATATGAAAATAGCATGTAGTGTTTTCTATAGAATTTCTAAACCTGTGTTAAGTCTTGCTTTCCCCTATTTATCTGGAAAGGGGAGCATGGAAATTCTATACAAAATCTCTTCAGCCAAGTCCTAGCTGTCAAGTTGACTAGCTATCTCGACTGGGAATGGCTTTGTGGCCCAAAACATTACAAAATTAATGGCCTCTTTGAAAGTAGGCACGTTTCAGGACAAAAACAAGTAAACAATCAGACATAAAAATATATGGAATATCTTTGTGCCCATCCTATGATCACCTCTACCTCAGGCTGTATTTTGCTCATGGTATGGCCTCCTGTGTTGCCCAGCTATCCTCTGTCACTTCTGCTATATGTGACACAATGCCTCAGAATTAAGTCCTCCAAGCTACCAAGTCTCTTTTCACTCCTTCCAGTGCCAACCCTGATTCGGTGTCACAATGGGCTTTTCTAAATCAACCCATGCCAATTTTGAATGCACCACCTGTTTCCCTTAACGCCATAGCCTCCGGCCCATCACGCCTTTAAATCCATGTACTATCGACGCCTTAATCTGCCTGGTGATGCTCTTTGGGTGGCAATATGGAGGAATTTCTCATGCTTCCCTTTGTTGTAAAATACATTGAGAAACAGACGAATCCCGACCCCCTTTAGCCCCTTTCACTTTGGCTCCTTTTCGTAGCTTTCTTCATATGGCCAAGGGCAGGAACCAGGCGCTTAGCCCGAGGGTGTTAGAGCCATTGAAATACACGCAGGGGGATTTTCCCTTTGTTATATGAAAAATCCTGCATATCGGCGATTTCTGTTGTTGGCCCCTTATATTTCCTCTTGACATTGAAATCATCGATCTGCAGGATTGCGCCCACCTGGGGTATAAAAATTGTAAGCCGGGAGAGATAGACCCCTTCACCTCTTTTCATGGCCTAAGTCAACAGTCTGGACACAAAAAATTCACAGGCCAGATCACATAACATACCGCATTCGAGAGGTTCCCACATGTCACAACCGCAACATCGGAGGGGACATCGACGAAGGAAGGATCATTCCTTGTGTGATTGCCAATCACCAATTGCAATGGGTGATGTCATCACCACCATGTGTCACCCTATGAGTAGTGACATGTGTCACCCATAAATTCCCTCCTTAGGCCCCTGAAAATGATGATTGCCATGTCATATATACAAGCCAATGGTATTGCACCATGTCACCTCCTGGAGGAGAGAGAAAAAAGGCTCGCTTGCCCCTGTTTTGCATTGATCTTTTTCATTAAAGTTCTTCAGCCTTTCTCGGCAATTTAGCACTTCATTGATGCTTCCCCCCACATATCGCAGTCTTCTTAACCTTGGTCCTGTTCAAAATCGTCGATCACCGATATTGCGGGACTATAGGGTGCCCGATATGTAGGAGTCTTAATATCCTTCCACATGGCCCCCCGGAGGAGAGAGAAAGGGTTATCGTCTACCTTGGTTTTTTCTTTGAATTCCTTTGTTAAATGAAATCAGCCCTCCCCGAATATTTAACACTACATCGACAATTCCCCCCCACAATTCCTTAAGGATGGCCCATCAGGTATTACAGGGGCCATGCGGGACCGTGGGGCTATGGGATGCGAGGTTTTCCCACTGCCGATTGTTGATTTGCGAGATTTGTGGGATGTGAGATTGGGGGACTGTAAGGTGCTCGACATGCAGGGTATCCCCCCCGCCGATATGCTTGACTGGCTATGCCCGGGGCCCTCTGATAAGCTCTTTTCTTTCACTTCAAGGCAACAAAACTCTTGATCTTCAATAGGTCATATCTTCTAATCCAGAAGTCCATTTTGGGACTTATATATACCGTTGGAAAGCTAGTTTTTGGAACTATGCAATGGAGGGGCTCCAATCTGGATTTAAGTGCTCATGTGGCCTAGAAAGGTGACTTAAAACTTCACTGCTCTTGGGAAACCTTAACCAACTGAAACCCACAATGCAGTGAGAGACAACAGGTTTCTCACTAATATTTATTTAATTTTTTGCTTCATGTTCCCCATGCCAATATGATTTCATACACAACTTTGATCTCACCATGTCCATTATCTTCTCAGGACATTTTATGGGCTTCCCCCATGAGATGTTGTTTCTCTTCTATTACTAACTAGACGACTACTTTGTTGGTTAGAGCAGCTCCCCTTTAAACCATGATGACTTCATTATGTCACTAATGTAGCAAGTTGCTCCTTTTTCTTCCTCTTCCAGACTTCAGTAGGTTACCTTCTATTGTTCACATTTCCTTCATTGTTTGGTCTACTTGTAGTGCCCTTCATCTTCTGTCTATAACTCTTTAGAGTATATAGAAGCTTGTAGTGTTTCGCCATGTGGCCAAGATTGCTAGACATATAATTTTATATGGTGAATAAATGGAACAAATGGTATGTTCTTTATTGAGTCATTTCTACTTTTCTTTGCATACATTTTGTATTCAATATATTTAAATTCATTACATAGATAACAGTAACCATAGAAATGATTTGTGTACCTAGTGAATGAATGTCTTCTATGTTTTCTTGCTTGAGGGAGCCTTCTCATTTGCCACATCATTTGTTGATTAAACTTGATTTTCTTCATCTTACATTTTGTTGCAACATGTCCAAGTTCATGGCAAGAAAAATATTTGATATCTTTCAAAGGTGCAAGAATATCCTTTGAGATCTTCCAAAATTTCTCAATTTATCTCCATGAGAAAATGAACTTCTTGCAAAGGACCATCTCTTCATCTCATTCTTTGCATATTGATGTTACTACTTGTTTTTGTTTATTTATTTACAAATCATGTTGTTACTGGCTTCTTCTTTTGTAGGTCTTTTTAGGGTTGCTTTATTATTCTTTATGGTTACCTTTGATCTACAACACATTTATGAGTTCTTCACAGAGACAACCTCCTCTTCTAACTGCTTACACAACATGTTCTTTTCATCTAACTCTCTTATAGCTTAAATAATCTAAGACTCTAATCTTTCACATTGTACCTGTTTCTCCTTTAGCTAACTATTCATCATCTCTTTTATTCTCCTTTTCTATTCAGGTTGTGTCTTCGGATTAACAATATCTTCCTTGTATAGAGGCTCTCTCTCATCACATATTTACACAAGTTTCTTCATTTCTTTGTTTTTGTTCTCCAGTCTATCTATTTATTCATGGAAATAAGGTCCATTCACACTAGTGGAGAGCTCATTTGACTAAACACTTTCTTTTTGAGATGGATTTTTCTTCTTCATCTTTCTCTTCTCTTTTTCTATACTACTGCTACTAGTCTATCCTTCATGAATGAGTTGCAATCTATCCCAAATTTCTTTTGCATAAATTAAATCTATTATTGTATGCAGATCTTTATTATGAGGATTTTTATACATAACACATTTTTCCTTAGCATTCCACTATTGCTCTTCCACAAAGGGAGAATCTTTATAGTAATCATGACATATTAGTTTCCATACACTAGGTCCATAAGCTATTAGTTCAGATTTTACCTTATCTCTCCATTCATGAAAGTTTGATGTACTAAGAACAGGTACACTTTGATAGTCCATGACTCAACTAGATATACCTTCAATTTGTTAGGCTTACACTGAAGGAACCTGCTCTAATACTAATAGATGGACACTTGACTAAAGTGAGAGGGGGCGTGAATCAATTTAGTACATTCATGGACATTAATTATTATATTTTAACTGATTAACTCAAACATTAAATGACCATCTTAACACATAATGAATACCATATTTAATATGTGAACAATAAGAAATATGTGAATAAAAAACATCACGTTAGCACATAAAAACATCACACACGAACACCATAAATAAGTGGAAACCAATAAAGGGCGAAAACCATGAATTTCTTATTATTGTGATGCAAAGAAAAGCTCTTACTCCCTTATTACATCTGATTTTTTGTAGGCTCCAACCTACAAGAGGCTACTATCTCAACCTTTCTACAAGCTACAACATGCAAGGTAGATCTAACCCCTATAAGTTTTTTGTAGGCTACAACCCACATGAGGCTCCTACCTTAGCAGGATCTGTTATCTATCAAGCTACAAATTGAAAGAAGACCATAATCCCCTCATATAAAATGAAAACAATATGTTGGTTTACGTGGTCTATAATTTTGTATACCTCCATCTCTGATTATGATCCTTCTTCTCCTTAAATATACATCACAACTTCTCTACATGTGCCAAGTAACTAATGCATAACACCTCAATCATTTCTCACATTCTCTCACAAAAAAACTATTTTTTGCTTTCTAAAATCACATCTTTTATGAAGATAGTTTGTTGGTTGTTTATATTCCACATAAGAATATGAAGTGAAAAAGGCTTGACTCTTTGCCCTCCATTAAGTCATTTCCAAACTCTTCATATGTTGAATATAAGAACACAAATAAGTGCTCAAATATTATTTTCAGCCATCTATAATGATTGAATGCACCAACATCAACATAAATCCAGCATATGCAAGCAACACATTATAACATCATAACACATGTAAAACATTCACCTTATAATACAAGCAATATGCACGCAACATATGAAAGCAATGCATAAGTCTCTAAAGCCATAAATTTGTTTTGCAACATCTTGAATCAATACTTCTTCATGTTATTGCCTCAATAACCTTCAGTCTCGCCTTGTTTGTCATGAATTCTTCTCTTTTATGTCATGGAGTCTTGCCTTTGTTGTCTTGCAGTCTTTCCTTTGCATTTCATCACCACACTTCATCATCACAGCAAATTCTTCATGCTATCAGAGGAGAAATAACACTAGAGAATATCTATTGATTGGTTTCTAGTGTTATATCTCCTCTGATAGCATGAAGAGATTAATAGAAATTTGATGGTACTGATGAATTCGAACTGAAAACAAGAGATTGCAAATTTCCTCTACAATTTTGTGGAATGGAAATCATAATTTAGAAACACATGAAATGACATGCAACCATCAAAACCATAAGAATACAATGATTCTACAAGGGAACCCAACTAGGAAAGAACCCCTCCGCTTCTTTTCATTAATCAGATGAGAATGAGAAACTATTACAATGTCTTGCTCCAATCCTGAAGCACACCCTGCACTGTAAACATGTTCTCCTGTTGACTATCATGCTCTGGCCAACACATAGCTAATTCAAGGCCCTAACTTCCTCCTATTGCCTTGTACAATTCAAGAGAAATTATGCTCCTAAATAAAATTATCTATTTCCTTGCGCAAACCCCAAAGAATTGATCGCCTGCATCAATGCCAAGCCTATACACTCAACTAGTATACAATTGATTATTACTTTCCTCCACTCTTGTTAGGAAATCCGAATTCCATGCATGTTTGGGTTATTTTTAGGTGATTGACGAGTTTAACTGAGAGATCACTAAGTTAGCAACAATTCTACTTCTCAATTGACCTTCCACTGACCTTCAATTGACTCAACTAATGACTTGAGCTCAGTTAACTGAGTTGAACTGAAAATATTTGAACTAAATTGCTAAATTTTAGCAATCACTACATGCACAACTCTACTCCAAGCCTATAACTCGAATTTACTAAGTTAAATAGTAGACAAGGCCATGTCACTCTAACTAATTGCCATCCAAGTCATCCTACTAAAATAGAAAATGGGATAACTCAATTAACTCAATTAAACTAAGACAAAAATCAAATTAAACTTTTCTTACTACAATTTCTAACACTCAAAACTCACACAACTTAATAAACAAAAAAATAATTAATTTTATAAAAAAATTATTTATTTAATTGAATATATTACCCATTTTAATTCTTAATATAAATAATTTTATTTTATAAATTTATAAAAAAAATTATTTTTTTAACATCAAAATCAAAATTATATATATAGTATACCCAAAAATAAAAATTATAATATTTTATGAGACCCACCAACCACAAATAACAACCTAACGAATACATATAAATTAAAAAGAAAAACACCATTATTGAAACAACACACGGCCTTACAAAATCCTATACCAAAAAATTAAATTTATTTTAGTTGAATTATAATACATATTTTTATCATAGCCATTAATTATAAATAGTAACACAAAAAATATATTATCATTTATTTTTTATTAGTTTTTTTACTAAAAAAATTTAAAATCTATTGAAAGTTTAACATTATGAAATTAAATTTATTATTTTTAAATAAAATTTATTTATATTTATCTCAAATATAATTGGTTGAACTGTTTCCCTTTTTTATTGTGTAATGATGACAAGAATTGACTCTTGTGTACTTTACTATTAATTACTATGTACTATTTGTACGATAAATATAACTAATTTCATTTTTTCATTGGTGTAGAGTATTGAATTGACAATTTTTATGAGTTTTATTGTTTAATTTACAAAAAATAATTTAAAAAATATAAATTTGAAAAAAATATGTAAAAATAACATGTGTACAATTTGTAGAACTCTCATTAGATCAATCTATACATGACATGTGTACTATAATATGAACATTATGTAAAAAAATTGCCATAATCCAATATTAAATAAATAATTATTAACTTGTTATTATTCTCTTCAATGTCAATTATATATATATATATATATATAGATATAGATAGCTTTTATCTATCAAAACAATGTCTAATTATATTAAAAAATAATAAAACAAAAGTTAAACAAATATTCATATAGCTCATTTTACAATTTTATTATTGTTTGGAGTATATACAACACATTATGACAAATTTTAAATAATATTTTTCTT
Source organism: Pinus tabuliformis (assembly GCA_031772625.1). Classification (NCBI taxonomy): domain Eukaryota; kingdom Viridiplantae; phylum Streptophyta; class Pinopsida; order Pinales; family Pinaceae; genus Pinus; species Pinus tabuliformis. The sequence goes on from CM062817.1 coordinate 241,448,462, forward strand.
AGATATCATTTTTTGGGATTCAACTGCGTTAAGTAAGTCATTCAAACGTATGACCATTTCCATGAGAGGTAGTCGTAACTAACTAATTTCTCATGATTTTTGAATAGTTCACTTAGCACTCATTGCATCGGGTGATGTTCACAGTAGCTAATTTTGTAACGGTTAATTTTGGCCAATGATACATTCATGCTATTTATTCCTACAGATCAATTGATTTCTCACTGTGCCCTGAAATGCACTACATTAATTAGTTTGAAACGTCTTTTTTAATGTAATTAATCCGAAAGACATATTTTTACATTAAAATATTTTACTAAACTAAACAGTGAAAAACACTAATTATATGAACACTGAACTTGTTTAATTAATGAAAATACAAAATTGTTAAATCACCTTATCCAAACATCACACCTAAATGTATCGTTGTGTTGACTTACTTTGATTTAGATAATAAAACAAAATTGTGAAATCACTTTATCCACTTAGTGGGATGATGAGTTTTAGTGGGAAGGAATATTTACACGCACGCACGGGTTTTAATCCAATCGAGTTCACATCACACTCGGACTAACAACCTCTATCCACATATTCCTTGTACACTCTCAATTAATTTCCTCCATATATTCTTTTTACACCTTCAATCCAATGAACTCTCCACATGCTTTGTTCCCGCCTCAGTCATATGTTCCTTTCACACTTTACAAAATTCTCCACTTCAACAGTATTTACATTAAATTAATTATTACGTACATGTGACATTATTGTGAGAATTTGATATATTTTGAAATTTGATGATCTAGTTATCACAGTGTCACAAAATTTGGAAGAATTGTTTGCTCAGTTAAAAATAGCTGGAATTTAGTAAAATAATTTCAAAAAATTTTGTAAAGGTAATGTTTGAATCATGTTTTTGATAGTGGAAATAGATTCAGCACCATTAAAAACGTCTAAAACACTTAAAATTATAAATTTTGATAGTTTTTATTTGGATTTATAAAAACGGCCACTAAATTTTTTCAAAATATAACCAAAATTTCCGTAACTTTCAAAGCAAAAAAACATAATTTTTAGACTACAAACAAATTTCCGCTACATAAAACTATAGTAATCATTTTTTAAATTTACATTATTAGTCTCCGCTACATAACACTGTAGTAATCGTTTTTTAAATTTACATTAGTCTGTGAAATAAATAAATTATTTTATGCAAATTTTCCCTTTGATATTCACAAAGTATTTTTCCTGAACCTGTTAAATAGGCACAACCAATTCTTTTAACCGATAGCAACTTTTGGAAACTTTTGTGATCTTAATTGGTTTAACAAAGACTCTGGGTCGCATATCTCCCCGCCGAGCTTATCTCGATTGCAGGTTCGTTTGGTTTGTCGACGTGGCCAAACGAGCTCTTCTCCGTTTTTGTTTTCATAAGTTTTGATAAATAGAGAGACTTATTTTTTTGTAAAAGTTGAAAATTTCTGGAAAGTTTGTAATTGAAAACAGAGCTGTTTTTAGTGTGAATTTTTGGACTTTTCATATTTGAATCCAGTATAAAAATTTAAGATGAAATCTTGATTTGTGTTATTTAAATTTGTTTTTTTGACTCTGTATATAGATTCAGTGCGCTGAAAAAATATTTTTTTTCAGCATGAAAAAAAAGCTGTATATTTCTATTATTTCCCAGTGTAGACAATACATAAAGCGGATAATAATTCCATGAGATGGTGCCCCATCCAGGAAGCAAAAAGAGACATTTGTTAGCAGTCCTATATATACCACACAAAGATTCAAGAAGATTTAGATATTATGATCTACCGATATAGGGAAGCAAAAGGATAACCAGGGCAGTGAGGTTGTAGATGCATACCATTGCTCATGAGGTAGCCATAGATATGAGCATGAGTTGGAAAACATACCAGAAATTTTTCCATAGTTAATAGACTATATACCCGGAAAACAAAAGTCCTGTATTTGGATGCAGTTGTTGTCCATTTTGATCCCCATCCCCCAAACGCTTTGGGGAGAAGTTAAGCCCTTTTTGGATAATGCATCTGCTTTTTTGTTTTTGTCCCTGTCAATGTGTGAGATCCAGGTCACTTGGATTGTGCAGTAATTACCTATCAAACTTGTGATTTCAATAAATTCGGGTCGGATTTTAAAAAAATTCACTTAAAAAACCCACAGAAAAAACTTCCAAAAAATTACACTAAAAACAACTCTACTGAAAACCCTACAGCGGTGTGTCTTTTCAATGTACTTGACAACCCTGCCACGGTTTGCGTTACAATTTCAAATTCAAAATCAACCCTACAATATACCGCCTCTCCTTCTCTTCTTTCAAAAAAACACTCTGTTTGGTTTGAATGGTTGCAGGGTAATTGCAGAGAGTGGAGCGGGAGCCCAGGAAAACGGCAAAGGATTCATAATGGACATCGCAATGCAATGCAGGGTATGTTCTCTGTTTCTTGTCACGGTTGGAAATGGTCTGGAAAAAATTCCTAATTCTTTGGGCATTCAGTGGTTTTTGCATTTTCTTCATGGGATTTTCTCTGACCGCTATTTTACATGGGGTATTTTAGACAATGAGAGTTCATTTGCTGTTTGGACCAATCTTTGACTACTCTCTAGTCATCAATCTCTTGTTATCAGAGGACTTCAACTTTGGATAACTAGTTTTTTTCAGTAAAACTTTGGATAATTAGTTATGGCAAGCGATTGCCTATTTTTGCATTCTTTTCTTCTCACAGAATGATGTATAAAGGCAAGAGCTAACGAGCCTGCCATAGGCAATGATGTATAAAGGCAAGAGCTAACGAGCCTGCCATAGGCATTAAATGTCAACCCTCAAGGGCGCATGTAGACAGGCATTTAATGTTCTATGACAGGCTCGTTAGCTCTTGTCGTATTCGAATGCTTCACATTGAATCACGTGGATTGCTGAGTTACTACCAATCGTGGATTGCATGCGAATCTGGCTGAATAATTTAGAAATTCAGCAGTACGGCACCGTTCGGCCATGATTATGTGAAATTGGTAAAAATTCCTTTTAAAAAAAAAAAAAAAACAAAAAATGGTCCAGATAACTGAAAGGACAGGCTTAGGAATCAAACTCAATTCTTTTAACAGTAAAGTGGGTAAGAAAAAAATAAAACAGAAAGTGGGCTGATACGACTCAATTCTTCGAACAAACAATGGAGCAGGTCACCCAATACTGAATACCCCCTTCCTTATCCATTCCACTAGATGATGAATCTACACCGTCATTACATTTTTATCTACTTGAGAACTATTAGATGTCTATCCTTTGGTGCCTTTGGCTATTGAGGGTAACCTTTGGAAGGCCTGCACACATATCTCCATCCCTTTTGTGCCTTTTTCTCTAGAGGGTAATCCCTTTTGCGCCTTTTTCTCTAGAGGGTAATGCTTTTGAAGGCTTTCACACTTAAGTATTGTCACATCTCCATCCCATTTGTGCCTTTTGCTCTAAAGGGTAAGTATTGTCACATCTCCATCCCATTTGTGCCTTTTGCTCTAAAAGGTAATGTTTTTGAAGGCTTTCACACCTAAGTACAGTCACAAAGGTTTTAAAATTTTTTTTAAAGTAGATAAGAAATTAGAAGGGTTTTTTAACAAATTCGAAACATTTCTAATAACGTATATTTTCCTTACTAAAATATTGAAATTACATTTAATCATATTATAAGTCATTTTTTAGGATTTCTTTAGAGGATCTCTAAGGTATTTGTCTTAATTTCAACATGTTAAAAGGTATTTATTTTAATTTCAAATTATTTTGAGTAGGTATGGCTTAAACATTCTTTCCCTTTATCAATCGATGAATGATATTTAGTTATTTGTTTTTAGCAAGATTTGTTGGAATCCAATTTCTTGTCCTTGTTTTTGAGAATTTTGTTTTAAAAAATAAATCATTGGGTTTCCAAGTTTTTTGGATAGACAAAGCAGCACCAAAACCTACACTACAAATATGATAATGAAGTTATTAGAGACTTCAACAATGAAATCAAGTGCATATTGGTATTAATTATGATAATGAAGTTATTAGAGACTTCAACAATGAAGTCAAGTGCATATTGGTATTAATTAAATAGTTGATATCACTGTATCCAAACTTGTCATACTAATCAACTACTCTAAAATAAATCCTCAAACATCTCATTTCATCATCTTCCTACTACACGTTTTCTTGCAACATATTTAACAGTATGCCCACCAGAAAAATAAATAAAATCACTTCCACTCACTCAACAATGTAGTTTTCTCATCGTTATCTTTATCACACTATTGAAACATGGTTATAATAAATCAAAATATTTGATAAATAAATTTCTGTTCCTCTTACTATGTTAAATTGGTGTGCAACAAAAGGTAGATTTGACATGAGTTTGAGGCTACCATATCCCTAAAAATGATATAAATTGTGTGTCTATTTTTGTTTGAATAGCTTTATGCAGTGTTACATGAACAACATTTATATCCAATTACTACTAGCAAATTCTCAAAAATAAAATAGAGTAAGATAATGTAACAACACGGAAATGAAAATAGAGAATTTTTCTAAAATTTTCAAAAAATAATATGTTTTAGTATTTATAAGATGTATACTTCAAAAAATTTCCCATAATAAAATTTAAGTAGTTGAATTTTTGTCAAACTCGAATTTGGTAACTATGCCAGAACCTATCCATTTGATGTAGATTTAGCCAACTTGCAAACTTACAATGAAATAAATAGAATCTTTACCTACACAATAGGAATATCTCCATTACCACTACTCCTACAAAGGTAATAACCTTTTTTACAATATAAACTTAAATTAAATTATTAACTATTGGTTTGTTGTGAGTAATTATATTTGCGGTATTATTGTTGGCAAATCACTGACATTGGGTATATTGTTTTTATGACAACTATTTTTAAGCTTATTTTTAGTAATATCAACAATATATTATCATATTTTTTCATAATTTATGAAGTCTTTATTTATGTTTTCTATAGATGAGGTTAATTATTTAGAGTGGAGAATTTGGATATATTTGTAAATTTCAATATAAAATTTTGATTTATTTAATTTATTTTAAAAAGAGGATACATTGTTTTTCTTAGAATATCCAAAGAAAACAGAACAAAGAAAAAATATTTAGATATGGTATAATTTGATTTAGGGAAAATGAAGTCAGAAAAAATTTATTTATAAAAAAGAATGGGTTTAAATTGAATATTTAATTTGCACTAATTATATTGCTTAAAATTAAATTCTCTTGAAATTACTCTTCCCATAATATTCAATTTGCACATTATTGATGATGATTAATATCAATTGTACATCTAAATAATACTTTACATTGTGTTTTGTTTCTAAAAATTTTAAATAATTTTATATGTTCTTTTTGTTTCCATAAACAACACTTATACTTACCAATTAATGAAATCTTTCTATCATGTATATTGTATATTTATATTATTGATATAAATTCATATCATAATCAAAATGTTCTAGTTATTATTAACTTTGTTATTGAAAGTTTCAATCGCATGAAACTGCAACTAACATCATGAAATTACAACTAACATAAATTATTTCTAATATGTATGTTCTCATTTAAAAATTTTCTTTACTGAATTTTAGATTTTTTAATTTAATGTATTTAAATTCCAAACTTTTTTGTAATTTTTAATATATTGTATTTTATATTCCAAACTTGTAATGTACAATGACTACTCTCTAATGTCTGCTATATATATGAAATTTAGTCAATCTGATCCACTTTCATATTTTTATAAGGAAGTTAATTATAATTTTATATATGTGAGAGAGTAAAATTATAATTTAATGTTTTTATGAAGTTTTTTTTTTATTATTTATATATTTTAAGCTTTTGGAGAATATATATATATATATATATATAGAGACTTTGTTATTTACTTTTTTTGTGATTATATATATTTGAGCTTTGGTATTTGTATTTTTTTTTAAATGATTTTTGTTAGTACTTTTACTTTGTTAATTATAATTTTTCTGTCTACATATATAAAGTTTATGATTTTTTTTAGGTATATTTTTTTTCAATTGTTTTTTATTATCTACTCGAGTTTATCTACTAGCGATTTGAATATGTTCCTTATGATGAGTAGTACGTTAATAGTGCACTATTCATGGTCAATCCAAAGCCTCATGGACATGGGTGCATTTACCATGTTATGTTTTTTTCTTTATTTTTTCTTTTAGTTTCTTCTTGGACAAGGACCTCTACTTCTTTTAAATAGATTTTCTTCTTTATTTTATTTATTTTTATATTTTATTTTTTAATTTAATTTTAATGGTTATAATAAGAATGTTATGTTGAGTTTTTTTTTTTTGTTTTCCATGTTAATGTCACCTTTTTATCGACATTAAATTGTTTATGTTCTCAAATTATGGATGTATATATATGAGGTTTATGATCTTAGAAATTTTTGGTACGTTTTCTTTGTTACTATCTCAATTTTTCATTTATTTATTTAGTGTATTCTTGGATAAGTGTTATAAGAGGCTTAGAATATATTTATATATGTTTACATGCGCTTATTTTCTAATTTTGTTTTAATGGCTGTAATAACAAGGCTATCATGGCCACACTTTCTTGTTTTCCATGTTAATGTGGCATTTTTCTTATCCACTTGATTGTTTGTGTTTTCAATTGTGGTTCTATATATAGAAGGTTTATAACCTTTACCTTAGATTTTTTTTTTGTTTGGTACATTTGCTTTGTCATTTTCTTAATTTTTCATTTTTTTTAAGTGCATTCTTCTATTACAGTTAAATAAAAGGGCTTACAACATTTATCTTGGAAAATTTTGGTGCATTTACTTTATTAATTTCTTTGTTTTTTAAGTGTATTATTGGATGAGCACCTCTTCTTTTAGGTAGTTTTTCTTCTTTATTTCATCTATTTTGTATTTATTTTTTTAGTTTATGGTTTATTCTTCATTTTTGTTTTAATGGCTATAATAACAATGTTTTTTTTTTCTCAATCTGTCTACTCCTATTATTAATACAAAAATATTACAGCAAGGCCATGGCCTTGAAAGTCCCGCCCTGAATTTGGCATGTTACAAAAAGGATCATGATCTCAGTACAGTGTGAACCTTCAGCAGTATTTTGACTACACCGTCGACACGACACAGTGATGAACAAAAACTAAGACGAAACTTGCACAACTAGAGAACGGTAGACATAAACGACACATTGACAGATAGAGACCTTAAACATGCAATAACTTCGAGAATCAAAACAGAGTCGAGCTCCTACTTCCGAAACTGCAAGGGCGAAAACCCGGGCTGGATCAATCATCCTCAGAGGTGTAAGGCTCCTCGACGACCCTACACTCGAATTGAAGAGAGTCCTCCGAGTCAGAATGAGGAACCGCCGAGCTTGTAGGTTCACCACGAGCAGGCGCACTTGGGCCTGCAGGGACAACTGGATTCATCAGCGAAGCACCTCCCATGACTTGGTGCTGATTGTCCACCGGATTCGCCATCCTCTGTTCTGCGAGTGCTCCAGGATGGGTTGCTCCCGAGCCCCTATTATCTTCACATTTTTCTATGGTGACTGAGACTATGAAGGTGGAGTTGGCGAGAGAACACGGGATGCGATAACACACAGTGGGATGAGCAGCATGCTCACAATCAACCCTCCCAATTCTCCCACGACCCCTGCCTCTTCCGCTTCTGGTGGCCGGGGGACTGCTCCGCCCAGGTTCCAACGTGTCCGAGGATCGCTGAGAGGCCGCGCGGCCACGGGAGCCACCACGTCTGCTCCCCATCCTGGGCCGTTCGCGCGGCATTGCAATGTTCAGTGAATTGTCGAGAGAGTGAATACACGGAGAAGAGTACCCTGAGCAAGGCGAAAACAGAACATCAATTGAACCATAAGATCCCGGAACCAGAAAGGGAATGACGGGCCTAAGTTCGCTTGCAGAGAAGCTCAGAGAGACACACAACGTTGCAATCCATGAAGCTGCAGAGGAATGCAACAAAGCCGCGGGAGTGATTAGCTTATGGAGCGCCATAGCACAGTTAACCAGGCAACGGATGGAGGAAGTTAATGCCTCCATTAATAAGCTTGTGCCAGACCAGCTCGCCTGACCTGCCTCATAACTCGTGGCATGTTGGGGCTGACACCTGCCCACGTGAAATGCCATCCGCATACCCTCCAAGCTGTCAAACACCCGCATCTGGGAGCTATAATAACAATGTTATCACACCCACACTTTCTAGTTTTCCATGGTAATGTTGCCTTCCTCTTATCAACCCGATTTTCCTCATGTTCCTTTATGCCTACATCTTCTTATGAACAATTCTAGATGGGCTAATCTAAGCTTTCTCTCATGTGGAAACAACCTTCAATGAGTTGGCATAGGTACAATATGGAAACAAGCAATAATACGACATCACCCTTGTTATAGTCCTCCCTCTATCACTATGAATAAAGTCTCTTTTGAGGAAATCACCACCTTTTATTATAGGTAGCTCTAAAGATGGAGGGAGTGACAATGATGAAGGTTGAGGACTATACAAGAAAAAGTTGATTATGTAGGATTGACTTTCATGGCATAATAACTAGCTACCATTTCAAACTTATTGTTGGTGTTGAAAACATTTATAACTTGATTGGCATAGAGAGCCTCAACCTAGTTGACATAAGATGGGAGGGGTAGTTTTCATCAATGTTTTTTCTCCTAGAAAAAAAGCATAATTTTATTCATCAAAGAAGAATGAAATTACATTTTGCATATGCCAAAATACATTCCATAGATAGAGGCTGAGAAAATAGCTATCAACCACCGGAGTTCACAATAGAAAAAACACCACTAGCATAGGTGGCAACAACAAATTAACAAATGTTGGCAACAAGGTGACCTGTAGATACACCACAACAAATAACGGTAGAAACCCACCACATATTGGTAGAAACTAACCAATATGTAGAAATTCCTTGTAGATTCAAACTGCTAATTGTAATATGCTAAAATAATAGACTTGAATCTTCTCTACTCATCAGTGAAAACAATTTAAACGGTTGTGAAATCACAAAGCATACAAGAGAAAGAATTCAATCAACAAATTACACAATGATTTCCTGGGGAAAGCCACAGCTAAAAACCACTGCTATATGTATATTGCATTAATCAGAAAATATGAGAAGATTACAATGCTTTGCTCAAGCCTGAGTAACCTATGCATTATCTCTATCTGTCTTACTGCTGTTGGCATTATGATGCATGTGTTGTACTTGACGACAACCCACTTGTAGAAGAACAACTCACTTGTATATGGTAACTAGATGAATCTACAGAAGAGATATCAGATGTGACAGAATGCATGGCAGTTGTGTTTACAGATGTGACAAAATGCAGGGAAGTTAAAAAGAATCAGTTCAAAAGTAATGTACAATGGCAAATCACATTATAACAGGTATATTCAGAGGGAACAAAGTAATGGTACAAAAGAATAGGATGAAGGAACAAAGAACTACATATCAAAATCAAGAAGTTGAAGAAAAAGGACATTTTCAGGTATGTTAAGTTGTATACGCGGGTTCACTATACAAAAAGAGCATGTACATGTGGGTTCACTTTAGAAAATGAGCGTATACGTATGCACACACTTTCATAGAAGAAAAAGCACGTATGGGATGAAAAATTAAGGAAATTAAGGTGAAATAATACCAAGGGTCAATACCCTGGTATTAGCCCACAATATTGACCGGAGTAATGGTTATTTGATCCCGTCTAAGAATACCACAGGCTCTAAGTGTTGTTTTCATCCGAGGTATTGAGAAAGGATAAAACTATATAAGGAGGAGAAGATCAAAGGGCTAAGTGTAGAAGTAATGAATATCTTATGAAGTGTTAGATCAAAAGAAAATATGCATGCTATGGGTTTCTGATGCTTAGCTTGATCTGAACTAAGTATGCACCTGAGTGTTTGATAATGGATGAGATCTAATGATGGATTAGGATCATAATGACTTATCATTATGTGATATGATAATGGATGGGCTAGATCTGATTGCTAACACATGTTTTATCCTTTATATGTGATGATCTAGGTATGTCTGAAGTCGGGAATTGCAACGAAGTTATAAGTAAGTATTTGCAGATCTATACGATGATTCGCTTTGGTGAAGGTGCGTATACACGCTGGTTCGACTCTTCCAAGTAGTGTATGAAAAATAAAAGCTTGATGTTCAGGGATGACTGATCTATCAGATCAAGATTGTTGTTTTTCTACTGTGTTACTGTTGTTTGTCAATGATGTCTTCTTAGATATGAAAGTAGAACTGAATGTTTAAGGAAATTAAGTCTGATTGATTGATTGATTGAGAATGAAGGGTGATCCTTGTTGCTATCCATTTAGAACTCTGTAATATGACAGCAGATCTTCAGAATGTCTCTGATTCATACAATTTGTGGTTCAGAGGTTTTATGATTCAGTATCTTTAGAGATATACGTAGGTTGGGCTAAAGGAAGTAGCGTATAAACACAAGTTGGATTCATTGAAGGAAAGTATACATTCTGACACATGCCTTTTGAAGTTACAATTAGTTCTAGTTGTTGATGCAGTGATCTGGGTTCAGATTTGTGTATTGGTTACAATGATCTGTCTGTTCCAATTGTTTGGTTGAATTTCATTAAGTTTGAATGAATGGTTGATTCAGTTGTGTCAGAGGTTCGATGATTGTTTGATTCAGTATGTTAGAGGTTTCAATGATTGTATGATTCAATATGTCAGAGGTTTCAGTGATTATTTGATTCAGTACACCAGAGGTTTTAGTGATTGATTGATTCAATTATGATTATACCAGAGATTGATGATTGGGTTTTAGTTATATTAGAGATTGATTGGGCTTCCGTGATTGGTTGATGCAGATGTATTTGATGGTTGTATTGCAGTGGTGATTTATTTTGAGCTTCAATGTTACTAATGGGTCCAGTATGAAAATTTGATGAAATGTGGCTTTCATATTGTAGTATTGTGTACCAGGAGTATCCAGTGTGAAAACTTATGAAACGTCGTCCCTGGAGGATATGAGGGTTGGAGCCTTCAGTGAGGAAGTCGAAGCTTCCTGCCAGTAGTGGCTGGTGATTTGACCAGGGGATTGGAGCTCCCTTCCAGTAGAATCTGGAGAACGAGTGAAGATTGTAGCCTTCTATAGGTCGAAACCTATGTACTAGTAAATATATCGGCTAATACAAGAATTAGGGGGTTGTAGCTCCCTTGCAGAAGAAGCTGGAGAACAAGAGAAGGTTGTAGCCTTCTACAGGTGGGTGCCTGCGTACTGGTATGAGTCTGCACTAGTACAAGATTGCAAACATATTTTCTTATTATTAAAAGAAGACGGAGACGACAGCAGCAGGTGGTTTTCACCCACATTGGGTTTCCACCTTAAATCTTGGTGTTCATGTGTGTTGCTTATGTGTGATGGTTTATTCTATTATTACTGCACATGGTTACTGTTTAATGTTTAATAAAGTACTAATGAACTAATTAAAGATCAATATATGATGAATTAACTAAATCGTAAGTTCACTGGATATACACTGGTTGCCTTAAGAATAGTTGCGTGCACACGCGAGTTCCCTTGACTTAAGTAGCGTATATAAATCTGATTATGGAAATGAAAAAGTTATTGATTTGTACATACTGATTCACCCGCCCTCTCAGTATTATTTCCAACAATTGGTATCAGAGTAGGTCCTTTGGAAAAAGCTTGATCGCTTGAAGGAGATCCATAGTAAAAATGGGAAAGAAGCAAAAAAAGGAAGCACCTCAAAAGAAGAAGACATCTCAAAGAAACTATGATAGTGGGAGAGATGATTAGCCACTATGTGGAAGCAACTCTTTAGATTCAGAATCACCTCAGAATGAAGATGAACAAGAAAAAGAGTTATCATGTATGAATTTATTGTCCTCTGGTGATACATTTCTTTGTTCATTTTAAGATAATGAATGTGACAGCGAAACAACTGAATTTTCTCTTATGGGTGAAAGAGAAAGAAATCAAATAGAGGAAGAATTTAGAAAGCTCACAGACACAATTAGAGATCAAAAAGATCTAATTGATAAAAGGGAATGTGCCTACAAATAAGAAGTTACCAGGTTAAAAGCCCAGTTGGAGGAAGGAAACAAAATAAAGAAGCAGTACAAAGAAAAGGAAGATCAAAGTCAAAGGCTACAGGATGAAGTGACATCATTAAGAAATGAAGTGAATGAAAAGGACACAACAACCAAGGAACTTATAGAAATAACCAGCTACTGTGAAGGTCTTGAAGCTATGGTTATTTCTCTAAAAGAAGATCTCAAAAATTCAAATAAGCAGAATGAAGAACTACTCCAAGCATTTGAAGAACAAGAAAATGAAGTTCTCGAATTAAGGAAACAAGTGGAATAAGGAAGAAAAGCTGAAGAAATCGTGAAGAAGCAGCATCTTGAAAAGGAAGAATAATATCAGGTTGAGGTAAATATCCTAAAAGGTAAATTAGAAAAAAAGGATAAAATTTTACGATTTCAAGATAATACTAATATTTTGGCTGATATTATTAGTAGTCAAAAGTCTCATGCCATCAAATCTGGTCTCGGCTTTCATGAAACTGTTAAAGGTGAATCTAGCTCACAACCTGAAGCAAGGAAATCTAGTGAAAAATCTGAAATGCTCAACAAGGAGATAAGAGGTCAACCCCATCAACAACCAAGGAAAGAAAGTCTTCAAAGAAAATCATTTACTCCTAACTATGGAAGTGTTAATCAATTCTTTCCTTTGATGAATAATGTTGAATGTTTTATATGTCATAATTTTGGACATGTTGCAGCCAGATGCAGAAGTAGAATGGTTCAAGCTAATAACAGTCACACAGAAAGATCATCAACTTCCAGGTACTTTAAGGGATATTGTTTTTCTTGCAATATGTTTGGTCACAAATCCATTGATTGCTATAGAAGGAATATGAAACATATAAGATGTTATTCTTGTAACAAGCTTAGACATATAGAAAAAGAGTGCAGGAGCAAATTTGGGCCAACATACCAAAAGAAACAAACATCATCACACTCCAAGGTATGGATGAAGAAGGAAGTACAACCAAAAATATGTGGCATAGCTCAGTATGCAGATAGAACAAACTTAGGAGGAACTATGAAATTTCAGTGTTCTATTTCTCATACATAGTTATCATGAAGACAAATCACGTATATACGCGAGTTAGAATATACATAGTCGCGTATATGTCGGTTTGATGAAGAAGCAGTGGGACAAACTCAGAAAAATGATCTGATATGGTTCAGACAATTATCTTTTATCTTTTTTGTCTTGATGATTGATGACTATAGTCTGTGGATGTTACTTAGAAGTGATTTTGATCCTCATATTTTGTTGATGACTTGATGTATATCTGATTGATGATGATGCCTTGATATTTCTTACTGATATATGCAATGATCAGATTTGACAATAAACAGGTGGCATAGGTTCAGGGGGAGAATATGCTATGCTTTTAATAATGCATTGTTGGCATTATGTTTAGAAGTCTTCGGTACCTAATGATTCTTATCAATGGTGATGATGCTTATGTGGCTAAATTTTTTAAAAGATACATCATGCTATGTTGCGGTTATGAGTTTCCTATGATGAAGTCTCATATGATACTTATATTGCTTGGGGTTACATAGTTGTTATTTAGATCAGATTTATGGATGATTGTGGATGACGTACATATATGTTGCTTACATGGTGATCTTCATAAGGACAAGGAGAAGTACAAATCTTGAGTAAACAACTTCATTATTTCATGATGAGCCACTCATTTCTTTCATACTGTTGTCAACTGCCTTCAAATATGCATAAAGTCCATATGGTGCAGTTATGATGCAGGATTCCTATAGTTCTTGGCTCTCACATGGTTGAGGATTATTGTTGTTGATGATATCAAGAAATATTGACAAATGACTATGAGCTCATGGTTTTCTAGATACATATTGCTGGATACACATTATGATTGGATACATGGATGATTACTTAATTTGCATATTGATAGATATTGTTGGTTAGCCAAGAGAATGGTGTTTTTACAGGTTCCATATCCATTTGGAGACATGACTTAGTTACATAATGATGATGAATTCTTACTTTATGATGATAGGCTTGATACTCACATATGTTGATTATCGCGGTTCATGCTTATTAGATGTGGGATGTTTCCAAGTGATATTACATGGTTGATATATTGAGGGTTCTTGTGGAAAGATCATGCAGTTCTTGATGATGATGCTATGATCATAGATGATAAATATGGTGTTTTCACATACATATGATATTATGTGAATGATTTTGTGTTACTGCTTGGAGATATGACATATAAGGTTATAATAAAGCTCTTTCTACTAAGGAAACTGTCAGACCAGGCAATAACTCCTCGAATAAATTTGTTATATTCATTCAGGTTGGTCTTTATTATATACATGAGGGAGAGACTGTTCATTTCATCTCCCAGTGACTCTTCATATTTTCCATTATTTATTTACATCAGTTACACTTATTCACCCAATCCTGATGATTAGGTGTCAACATTCCCCCCCTTAATCTGAAGGGATGTTGGTGAGTCCAAGCATCGTTCTGAATCGTTCAAGCTTTTCTCTTCCAAGCACTTTGGTGAAGATGTTTGCAATTTGCTCATTAGTGGAACAATGGCAAAGATGGATTGTTTTGGCCTCAACATGATGTTGAATGAGATGATATTTAGTATTGATGTGCTTCGTTCGATCATGGAACTTTGGTTTCTTGGCCAACTTTATTGCCGAGGTATTGTCAATCATGAGTGGAGTCGATTGTACTTGTTTTACCTGAAAATCTTCAAGAATTTTCTTGAGCCACACAATTTCTTTTGTTGCCTCAGCTACTGTCACATATTTTGCTTCTATTGTGGAATCTGTTGGAACTGATTGTTTGTGTGATCTCTAGGAGACAACTCCTGATCCAAGACTCATAGCATAACTTGAAGTAGATACCCCAGTTTATTTGTCTCCATCGAAGTCTGAATTAGAGTATCCAATCAAGCTGAAGTTGTCCACCTGTGTATACTTGATTCCAAAATCTTGAGTTCCCTTGAAGTACCTTATAACTCTTTTTGTAGCAGACCAATGTCCCTCACAAGGCTTTTGCATAAACCTAGAGAGGATTCCAACAACAAATGAAATGTTTGGTTTGGTAGTAGTTAGGTAGTTGAGACTTCCTACAAGCTGTCTATACTTTGTTGCATCCTCAAACTCTTTTCCTTTAATGGATGTGAGCTTTAAGTTTTGTTTCATTGGAGTAGTAAGAGGATTGCATTCTGTCATGCCAATCCTGTTCAACAGATCCCTAATCTACTTCTTTTGAGAAAGAAATATGGACTTCGGATGTTGAGTTACTTCAATACCAAGATAGTAATGAACATAGCCCAAATCACTCATTTCAAAACCTTTCCTCAATTCCTTCTTTATGGATGCAATGTATCTTTCATTGTTCCCTGTCATCAAAAGATCATCTACATATACCACAAGATATACAACTATTTTGCCAACTTTCTTGACAAATAAAGTTGCATCATCAAGATCATAATGTTTGAAATTGAGTTTCAGAAGATGCTCAGTTAGTTTTTCATACCAAGCTCGCGGTGCTTGTTTGAGGCCATACAATGATTTCACAAGTTTTCATACTTTATGTTCATGTCATTTGACAGCAAATCCTTCAGGCTGGGACATAAAAACATTCTCTTTTAGATCTCCATTCAAGAAAGCAATTTTTACATCCATTTGATGGACTTTCCAACCGTTCTGAGCTGCTAGGGCAAAGAGTATCCGGATGGTAGCCCATTTTACTGTGGGGGCAAAAGTCTCCTCATAATCGACCCCCTCCTTCTGTGCAAAACCTTTTGCCACAAGCCTGGCTTTGTGCTTGTCAAGTGAGCCATCATATTTATACTTGTTCTTGTAGACCCACTTGCAGCCAATTGGTTTGGTTCCTAATGGAGGATCAACCAGCTTCCAAGTGACATTCTTTATCAGGGCATCATATTCCTTTTGCATTGCTTCTTTCCATTCATCATGAGAAGCAACTTCTTTGAAGGAAGTTGGTTCAAAATTTGTAGACAAATTCAATTCACAATCATAAGAAACATCCATATCAATAGGTGAATCATAGTCATCTACATCACCTCCATTTTTCCAGTTTGAATTTCTAGTTCCTGTCTTTCCAACCTCATCAGGATGAACAATTTCAAGTGTCTTTGTTAGCCACTTTGGGGGACCTTTCTCAGATGGTCCAGGCTACTCCGTTGATTGAGTTGGGATTGAATCAAGATTGAGTCTCCCAATTCTATCAATCACATCACTTAAAGTATCATCCGTTGTTGGAGTTTCATGCGGGGGAGAGAGTGCTTCAGAAGAAGATTCCACAGGTTGATCTAGTATAGGAATCCCCCCTTCAAGATGTGGAATCTGATTATCAAATTCTTGAAATGATTTTGCATTTGCGAATCTATCCAAGCGATCAAGTTGCCGCTCAACAACATTGTTAGTTTTGGATGTTTCAAGAAAGATTACATCTCTAGATACAACAAAATTTTTATTGACTTCCTCATAGAGACTGTATGCTTTGGAGGTGTTTGAATACCCCAGGAAGATGCACTTACAACTTCTTGCACCAAGTTTGTTTCTATGTACCTTTGGTATCAAGGCATAACAAGTGGAACCAAAGACCCGTAGATGCTTTACCGAAGGAATGTTCCCATACCACATTTCATAGGGAGTCTTGTTTCTGATAGCATTAGATGGAAATATATTCTTTATGTATACAGCACATAGAACTGCATCAACCCAAAACATCAATTTTACATTTTTGAAAAACATCATGGAGCGCACCATATTTAAGATTGTCCTATTCGTTCTTTCAGCTACACCATTCTGTTGGGAATATAAGGCACAGTTGTTTGATGTTTGATCCCATGTTGGCGAAGATAGTTTTCAAATTCATTTGAAGTATATTCTTTTCCATTATCAATGCAAATAGAGCCAATATGAGATTGTGCATCATTTTCAATCCATGTATGAAAGTTCTTGAATGTTTGAAAAGCATAAGATTTGTTCTTCAATAAATAAACCCAACACATTCTGGTGTAGTCATCGATAAATGTCATCATATATTTATTTCTATTTGTAGAAGGAATAGGCATTGGACCACATAAATATGAATGAATGAGTTCAAGTTTTCTATGTTCTCTTGAATGTGAATCATGAAAAGATTGTTTGCTACGCTTTCCTAGAATACAAGCATCACATTGCTTAAGTTTCCTAGGAATTGTAGGCAAACTAGCAATACCATTTTTCTTCAACAACCGGAGGCTGTCATAGTTCAAATGTCAAAATCTAGCATTCCATAATAAACTTGATGGAAGTGTACCTTCTTCATAATGAGAGTTGTATGAGAAATTTTGTGCACGAGTAGAGGTACCCTGCAGCTTGAGAAGCCTTTCTTCTTCTATCCCCCTCATGACAAGTAAGTGGTTAGATGCTTTTCTCACCTCAAGCTTGCCATCAAACATATGAATGGAGTGAACTTGCTGGTGGATGTGGACCAAGTATCGCAAGTTTCTCTTTAGTTGTGGGAGATATAGAACATGACACAAAAGAAAGTCTGGAAGACCAGGCAATTTGAGCCTGATTGTGCCAAGCCCTGATGGCTTGAGTTTTGATTGGTCTACAAAGTATATTGCTCCATCAACATTGTCAGTAAATTCTTCAAAAAATCTTTTCTATGAGTCATGTGGCAAGTTGCTCCTGAATCAAGTAACCAATCATTTTTCCAAGAGCAAGTGAAGCATTAAATAAGTCTTCATTTACTCCAATATTACATTATGCCACAACATAATGAGCGGATTTAGGTGCTTTACCTTTGTCTGTGTCATTAGTTTTACCTTTGGGTTGGTTTCTTTGTTGCTCAATTTTGTCCCAAGGTAACTTGCATGTAGAGGCATCATGTGATCCATTTCTTTTGCAGCATATGCAGTGCAAATCTGACTTTTCTCCTTGAGATTGTTTGCCCCCCCTTCCTCTAAAATATCTTCCTCTTCCTCTTTGACCACCTCTTCCTCTGGAAGAATCTTGGGCAAGATTCTTTTCTTTATGAGCAAGGCACACAACCTCTTCAAAAGAATCAGGGGCTGTCTTCTTTCCAAAAGCTTTCTTTCTTACAACAATTTTTTTTCACAGAGAGTCAAAGGTAATATCTTTGAGATTTCCATTTGCTTGCAATGACTTAATATAATTGGAGTAAGTAGGATAAAGTGCCTTAAGAAAAGCGATAAGAGGAATATCCAATTCAACCTTAGTGGCTTTGATATCATGCATTATAGATTTTACTTTGGATGCAAGAGCAAGAGGATCATTATTTTGCAATTCAAGAGTGAAGAGTTTAATCATGAGTTGAACAACTTCAAGTGCAGAATGTGAATCATATAGTTCTTTCAGCTTTTGTAAGTCTTCAAAAGTAGTTGAAAATGGCGAAATATGGTGACTCACCTCTTCAATTACAGATGCTGCAATTAATGCATAGGCTTTGCTGTTCTTATTTTCCCAAATGGCGAACTCTTTGTCTTAGGTAGGTTGTTCTGGCTCTTTGTCTCCGTCTCCAACACATACTCCTTTCCATAACTCATTGAAAATGAGGGTGTGTTTTATCATCCAGGACCACTCAGGTAGTTCTACTTGCCAGTGAGAACTATTCCCACAATGGATATGATTGAATGCATTGTAAAATCTGTGTACTGTAAAAAATACTTTTGTTGGCAAGAAATGCACTTCTGGTGGTAACTTTGCAAAAAAAAAAATCACAATTCAAAGGGCATTGGTATGACAGTACTATATTGAAACATAGTACTATAATGAAAAACATAAAGTATTCAAATAGGCAGTGCGGTATTACACAACAAAGGCAACGTGATTTTTTTTTTCGCATGGTTTTACACCATGTACAGAAGATGTAATGACAAAAGAAAATACAACACTGAAAAAATACCATGTACAGAAGAGCATAGTGCACATTCATATGACTGTGAGCGGTATTAACCAGGCAACGCTGTATTAACCAGCGTTTGTATGAAAACAACAGCCACACCACAAACGTTATATATATAGCAGTGTATATATGAAAACAACAGCCACACTTCGAGCCGAGACCCTGGTCATGCGTTCATCGATTCTCCCACGATGTAGCATAGCTAGCAGGTGCCTCAAATATCCATGTTCGTTCCTTCCCACATTTGGAGGGTGGTTTAGCAAATATGCACGACGATTCAATTCCAAGCACACCTGTTAATGTCTCTATTCTGGCCTCTTTGAATTGAATACCATTCCGCATTCAAAAGCACCATTCCGAGTGGCACCATCACCAGAACGAGCTCTCAGTTTTGGCCAGCAGCTTTATGGAATCTGTGGGATGAGACGAGACAGAGACACCACGGTATTAACCAGTGCTCAGTGTACCAACGTATGTATAGTGGTATGATTCTCGCTTTGGCTGCAATTTCACAAACAGAATGATACATACCATTAGCATCCAGAGGCCGGAGAGTAGGGCGTAAGCATGAAGAATCCATGCTCTTCCTCCTCAAAAACTTCTTTGCCGGAATTCCTCAATACCTCTGCGTACTTGATCTCCCTGTTGCGCAACAAATTGCTTTGGGTGCGATAGCAGGACTGGAGAGAGTTGAGATCGCCAAAATATGTAGTGATGGCGGTGGGCGTTATGAAGAGGAGGTATGTAGATTTAGAAAATGTCCTGCGTGTTGGCTACAATGTGCAGGATGGAATGACTAACCATAGCAGTGAAGACTGTTACCTTAAATTGCAGGTATGAGAGAGGAGCACTATTAGACCACACCAATGCAATATTATCGCCGGGAGCGATAGAGAGCAGTGCTGTTAGACTATTAGAACCAGGAGGAGCAGCACTTTTATGAAAGCAAAAACAGGGAAGAATAGGGAGTTACAAAGCAGAGGGAAGCCATAGTCCATTCGTGGGATCGCCCATATCGGGAGATGTTTTCTGTTGCCTGCCCGTGGAATGCGCGCATCCTTTCTAGTGCCAGAGTAGGGGCCATAGAAGGAGGGTCTGTGATACCATTTCAGACCAGGCAGTAACTACTCGAATCAATTCGTTATATTCATTTATGTTGGTCTTTATTATATACATGAGGGAGAGAATGTTCATTTCATCTGCCAGTGACTCTTCATATTTTCCATTATTTATTTACATCAGTTACACTTATTCACCCAATCCTGATGATTAGATGTCAACAAAAACAGAGCCAGTTGATCTTGATGAGATCAAGAGGGTGAGTTGATATCTATATGCATCATACTTTGTCACTGGTTGATGATAATTACATGGTCATATCTTGGGAACTAATGATGGACATATACAGGTTGTTGGTTTAGATGTTGCTGACAGATGCTTGTGGTGCAGATCATACATGGTGTATGATAGTTGATGATGAATATCATGGTCTTGATTATATCTTTGGTTTCTGTTATAAATATCATTTGATGTAATACGTCTCTTTCTGTCATAGTCTTTTAGTGAGTTCCTCTTGGTCATATGATGTAATTTTTACCCCCACTATGCATGGGAATGATGATGTAATAATTACTATATTTCAGTCATGTATAAACAATTGGTATATCCCCACTTGGTTGGGTAGATGAGTCAAATTTGGTATATCCCCACTTGGTTGGGAGAGTGATGTATGTATGAGTCATTGGTGATCGGAAGGTCATACTCACATAGTTGAGTTATAGAGTCATGTTATTATTTTGGAAAATATTTTTGCAAACTCTTCATGTGCTAGGGGGAGCATGGATGGTATAGTGCATCTCAGCATGTACAAAGGGGGAGTTTAATCAGAAAATTCAGCGTGTGCCTAGGGGGAGCATGATCAATTTTCATATTCAGCTATTCAGATATGAAAGTATTCATTTTGGTCAGCCCTTTACCCTTGATATCAAAGGGGGAGAATAACTTGGCCTGCGCTTTGCCCTTAATGTCAAAGGGGGAGAGTATTTTGGTGTTGCTTGTTATCTCTAACAGTTTCTACAGCTTGCAGTAATCAACACCAACATGGTTGCCATCAAGTCAAAAGGGGGATATTTTTGGCATTATGATTCATGTGTTGTACTTGATGGCAACCCACTTGTAGTAGAACAACTCACTTGTGTATGGTAACTAAATGAATCTATAGAAGAGATATTAGATGTGACAAAATGCATGGCAGTTGTGTTTACAGATGTGACAAAATGCAGGGAAGTTCAAAGGAATCAGTTCAGAAGTAATGTATAATGGAAAATCACATTATAACAGGTTTATTCAGAGGGAACAAAGTAATGGTACAAAAGAATAGGATGAAGGAACAAAGGACTATAGATCAGAATCAAGAAGTTGAAGAAAAAGGACATTTTTAGGTATGTTAAGTTGTATATGCGGGTTCACTGTACAAAAAGAGCATGTACACGCGGGTTCACTGTACAAAAAGAGCGTATACGTATGCACACACTTTCATAGAATAAAAAGCGCGTATGGGATGAAAAATTAAGGAAATTAAGGTGAAAGAATACCAAGGGTCAATACCATGGTATTAGCCCACAATATTGAGCGGAGTAATGGTTATTTGATCCCGTCTAAGAATACCATAGGCTCTAAGTGTTGTTTTCATCTGAGGTATTGAGAAAGGATAAAACTATATAAGGAGGAGAAGATCAAAGGGCTAGGTGTAGAAGTAATGAATATCTTATGAAGTGTTAGATCAAAAGCAAATATGCATGACATGGGTTTCTGATGCTTAGTTTGATTTGAACTAAGTATGCACCTGAGTGTTTGATAATGTATGAGATCTAATGATGGATCAGGATCATAATGACTTATCATTATGTGATCTGACAATGGATGGGCTAGATCTAATTGCTAACACATGTTTTATCCTTTATATGTGATGATCTGGTTATGTCTAAAGTCGGGAGTTGTAGTGAAGTTATAAGTAAGTATTTATAGATCTATACGCTGATTCGCTTTGGTGAAGGTGCATATACATGTTGGTTCGACTCTTCCAAGTAGCGTATGAAAAATAAATGCTTGATGTTCAGGGATGACTGATCTATCAGATCAACATTGTTGTTTTGATGCGGTATTACTGCTGTTTGTCAATGATGTCTTCTTAGATTTGAAAGTAGAACTGAAAGTATAAGAAAATTGAGTTTGATTGATTGATTGATTGAGAAGGAAGGGTGATCCTTGTTGCTATCTGCTTAGAACTCTGTAATATGACAAAAAATCTTCAGAA
Organism: Pinus tabuliformis; assembly: GCA_031772625.1. Classification (NCBI taxonomy): domain Eukaryota; kingdom Viridiplantae; phylum Streptophyta; class Pinopsida; order Pinales; family Pinaceae; genus Pinus; species Pinus tabuliformis. The sequence continues at coordinate 241,470,884 of CM062817.1, forward strand.
TGTCTCTGATTGGTACAATTTGTGGTTCAGAGGTTTTATGATTCAGTATCTTTAGAGATATACACAGGTTGGGCTAAAGGAAGTAGCGTATAAATGCAGGTTGGATTCATTGATGGAGCGTATACATTCTGACACATGCCTTTTGAAGTTACAGTTAGTTCTGGTTGTTGATGTTGTTACCTGGGTTCAGATCTATGTACTGGTTACAGTGATCTGTCTGTTCCAGTTGTTTGGTTGAATTTGATTAAGTTTGAATGAATGGCTGATTCAATTGTGTTAGAGGTTTGATGATTGTTTGATTCAGTATGTCAAAGGTTTCAATGATTGTATGATTCAGTATGTCAGAGGTTTCAGTGATTCTTTGATTCAATACACCAGAGGTTTCAGTGATTGATTGATTCAGTTATGATTATACCAAAGATTGATGATTGGGTTTCAGTTATATCAGAGATTGATTGGGTTTCAGTGATTGGTTGATGCAGATGTATTTGATGGTTGTATTGCAATGGTGATTGATTTTGAGCTTCAATGTTACTAATGGGTCCAGTATGAAAATTTTATGAAATGTGGCCTTCATATTGTAGTATTGTGTACCAGGAGTATCCAGTATGAAAATTTATGAAACGTGGTCCCTGGAGGATACTATGGGTTGGAGCCTTCAGTGAGGAAGTCAAATCTTCCTGCCAGTAGTGGCTAGTGCTTTGATTAGGGGGTTGGAGGTCCCTTCTAGTAGAAGTTGGAGAATGAGTGAAGGTTGTAGCCTTATGTAGGTCGGAGCCAATGTACTAGCAAATATATCAGCTAGTACAAGAATTAGGGGGGTTGTAGCTCCCTTACAAAAGAAGCTGGATAACGAGAGAAGGTTGTAGCCTTCTGCAGGTGGGTGCCTATGTATTGGTATGAGTCTTAACCAGTACACGATTGTAAACATATTTTCTTATTATTAAAAGAAGAAAAAGACGACAGCAGCAAGTGGTTTTCACCCACATTGGGTTTCCACCTTAAATCTTGGTGTTCATGTGTGTTGCTTATGTGTGATGGTTTATTTTATTATTACTGCACATGGTTACTGTTTAATGTTTAATAAATTACTGATGCACTGATTAAAGATCAACATATGATGAATTAATTGAATCATAAGTTCACTAGATATACACTAGTTGCCTTAAGAACAATTGCATGCACACGCGAGTTCCCTTCACTTAAGTAGCATATATAAATCTGATTATGGAAATGAAAAATTTATTGATTTTTAAATACTGATTCACCCCCCCTCTCAGTATTATTTCCAACAAATTCTTCCTAGACAAGCCCAGGCCAATACTCAACTAATTTTTTGCTTTCCCAAGTCCTTATTTTCTTGCATTGTTTCCTTGGAAATTATCACCCTATTAAATATGGAAATTCCTCAATTGGAATTCCACTATCCTCATAGGCCTTCCTTTGGATGCGGGCATAACTCTCACATTTTGGATGATTATATAACTGATAGTACACTATCCCTGAACTCTAATCTTAACTGGGTAATTCTTAGATCTGACATGCATGAGTTATTTATGAGTGAGTCATTAGTTTACTGGTTGATCACTGCTATAGCACCACACTACTAGACCTACCACTAGTTCCTCCAACAGTTGGAACTAGTTTAACTGCCTTTAACTAGTTAAAATGAATTAATTAATTACAAATCAAAATAAACTCAACTGGGGATCCTATAAAGTAGGAGACACTCTACATGAATCAAGTTAGACCCTTAACTTGAATTAAATAAGCCAACTAAGTCAAATTAACTTAGTTATCTAATACAAGTTGTCATGAGATGTGGAATTACAATTTTATTCCCAATTTAATTCAAGGACAAAATTAAATTAGGATTTTTTTTGTTGCATTTTCAACAACCCCTCTAAAAGATTATCTGCTACCCTGATCCTGAATTTGTGAAACTCAAATTGTTGCATCTTGTTCCTCTGTAGGAATGTACTCCAACAACATGATTCTCCTCTGCACACAATCTTGTAGATGGTGATATCGGATGTCGATATTCTTGGACGGATCATGAAAAATTGGATTCTCAAAGAGTTTGGTACAACTTTGATTGTCACGGTAAATCATTGTAGGATCCATCTGCTAATTAAATAACTCAACAAGGATATTCCTCATTCAGATAACATTACAAGATGCTTAACTAGCATCCATATACTCTACTTCTGCATAACTGAGTGCAACTGATCTCTGCTTCCTGTTGTACCAAGAAACTATTGCTAACCCAATACTGAAGATTCCCCCTGATGTTCTCTTCCTATTGGATGGACTCCCTGCCCAATCTGCATCTGCGAAGCCTTGAAGCTTCACTGCCTCTGTCTGTTTGTACTAAAGACCAAACTGAATGATGCCTCTAAGTTATCTCAACACAGGTTTAGCTGCCTTCCAATAGAGTTTGATTGGATTAACCATGGCTTGACTAAGTTGGTTAACTGTAAAGCATATATTCGGTCATGTGTTCAGCAAATACATAAGTGAACCCACAAGCTTCTTGTAAATAGTAGCCTCCACTACTTCACTTGAAGTAGCATAAGTTCTTGAATTTATTCGATACATATTCTCCACCGTTATCGCTCCTAAGAGCTTTAAATTTCCTATCAGTGTCTTTCTCAACAAGTGCTTTAAATTCAAAAAATTTAGTGAACGTCTGATCTTTCTTCTTCATGAAGAAAATATAGCACTTACAAGAAAAATCATCTACAAATATTACATAATACTTGTGCTTGGTCATGGAGGCTATCAAGAACAATCCACTCACATATGAGTGAACTCTTTCAAGGATCACTTGCGCTCGACTATCCTTATCATGAAAGATAGCTTTGGTCTACTTCTCCAATGTACACCCTTTGCATGTCTCTTTACTCTAGTGTACCCTTGGGAAGTTTTGTAGAAGTTTCTTGCATGATATTCAAAGCTCCGTGATGCAAGTGACCCAATCTTATATGTCATAATGCACCGATGTCTCAGCTTTGCACATTCTTTGCTTTTGTCCTCAAAGCAACACAATCTTCTACATCCAATTTGTAGAGGTTATTCACTAGAACCATGATCCACTTCACTTTTCGTGAGGCTAGGTGACGAAGGAAAGCCTTTCCTTTGCTAAATATCACATCATATCCTCAGTCCTCTAACATGGAAACTAAAACCAAATTCTTCTTCAAACCCTAAACATACATGACATCTTTTAATGTGAGAGGAGAACCAGACTCCTTTTGAAAGGTAACAATACCGATGTTGGTCATGTTGTACCTCCTATCATCTCCCATTTCGATTTGCATCCGGAGGTCCTTACCCTCCAAGTCATTGAAGAATTCTTTGTTTCTGTTCATATGGAATGAGGCTCAACTATCCAAATACCACATGCTACCCATCAACGATGTCACCATGCAAGCGATGAGGGTGAAATCTAGCTCAAAATTTGAAGCAAGAGCTTCACATGTCGCTCCTCTTGAGGGATTCTTGTCAGCCTTCTTGTGCGGCCACTTCGTGGCATTATGTCCCATCTCATGACAATGAAAACATTAAATCTTTGACATGTCTTTCTTCTTGTCGCCCTGACTGGAATCTAATTTTGAATGGGATGGATTCCCTTTCCCTTTCTTCTCCTTTCCAGCTAAGGCATAGTTCTCCTTATCATCATGCTTGAATGAGGATCCATCTCTGGTGTTCCGCTGAATCTCTTCTTGCACCAAGTCGGACCATAAATACTACCACTTTATGATTCAGGGTTACCCCCGTACATACCCACAGTATGTATAAATATGCATAAACAAAATTGTCCCAAGTATTTGACTCACAAAGGAGTCAAATCTTCAACTATACTTGGTTAAGGCCCCTTATTCACAGTTCCTTTTATATCGGAACCAATCACCTCACCAAAATCTCCTATCGGGGCTTGAAACCACCTCACAACCTTTATAGAACCCTTAATCACATGTATATAACCTTCCCTCTTTAAACCTTGGTTAATATATATGTTTATCGCATAAAATGATCTATCGGCACTATTTTCTTCCAAAACCCTTTACAAAGGAAAACATATGCAACCCATACCTTTTTCCACCTTTTGTACGGACTCTGCACACTTCCCGAGGCTGTACCTCTATCGCAATCGCTATTGGCTCCTCTGCGGGTCATACATACACATTTTAGAATACAAAGGAATAAAGGAAAATCCCACTCTAGAGCAATAGTCGGACTTCAAATATTATAAGTGCACCTATAATGATCACCGAGTCTGCTTCTAGGTCTATCGCAAGTCCGCTGTTCCGATCACCGATCAGCGCTTATCGCTATTGGTGTATCAGCCCTTCATTATAACACTGTAGCCACTCTTTGACCTCTGCGACATGAGATCGTTGATCTCATGTGGACCGTCGATCCGGACTCTCGATCCGATGGTCCATGATGCATCACATCATTGCAATCGGACTTCTCGATGGTCAGGGTCCGATAACACCCAAAGGGTTCTGCCAATGTGATATGATCTGGACCGTTGATCTCACAGATCTAACAGCTCCTGAGCGCTGATGCTTTACTCCTCACCATCTCTTTACTTGTGTTTTTTTCACCATTTTCTTCTATATTCTCTGTGGTTCCGGGTTTCTTCAATGTTTCACTTTCTGCCTCCGATGCTATTCTGTGTTAAAGCACAGGTTTTGACACCAAACTTCTGCCTATACAAACACGACAGCTCTATATAACATTCGCTCATGCATCAGTGGATCGCCATTGATCCCTAAGAGATCGAAGGTCGATCAATACACGTATAAACAAAATTTAAATGTTTAAGGCACATCATGACTAGAAAACACATAAATACACAATCCCTCTATCTTTCTCGCCTCTCTTTGTTCGCCGAATTCCGCACAGATGCATACATTAAACAGAATCACTAATTTAAATAGAAATCGTCATTGTATGTTAAAATCACACCATCCACACTCAGAATTAACTCTCTATATACAGATAAATACATATCCAAGGCTCTCCGATTCTCTCTGGTCTGTTTCTTTTAATTGGAGCCTCTATTTTTTCTCCTCTGCCCGTAGGCTTACAGTTCCATCTTCAATCCTCTCGAATCCTCTCTTCCTTCTCAGAAAAGACAATAAAATACATATATGCTTTGTCTAATGGTTTTCCTTCCAAAAATGAAGGAATTCAGTATATTTGAAGAATTAAATCCTACCCTAAATAATCATTCCAACTACTTGGCTTGATCTCCATGCAGGGAGGATCATTTGCCAATTATTCCCAATTCTGTTCAGAATTAGGCAACCATGAACTACTTACATTTATTTGAAATTAATACAAATTAAACAACCAATTCTTCTTCCAAACTTTCATTAGTCACAACATGTGACCACACCATCACATTGCTGGCTAGGCCTAGATGCCCCTGCATCAGACTCCCAAGGTAAAAAATAATCATGATCTCCTGATCATATGCTTCTAATCTGTGTGCTCCTGGATCCCATACTTGGTTTGGTAGTCTGTCCCTGGTTGTTGTTGTTGTTGTTTGTTGTTCTCTAGGTCTCCATATTTTATGCTACAATGCCCCATTAGCTATGCTCTCACTGTCTACTGCTGTCCTCTTCATATATCTCACTGTTGTTTTCTCATCATTACAGTTTCTGCTAGGCTTCACCATCTTAATTTTCAGTTTACCATTACCTTCACTTGTTCCATTCTTTCTAGCCAATCTTCCTTCGTTCTTTTGTCCCCTAATTAGTTTATTGGAATGTGGTGTTATGAGTTTCCACAACTCATCAATTTCTTTGTCCACTTCACTTCTCAGATGATGAATACTATTCTCCTGCAACTGGATGTGTTCTTGAATAAGAATATCATAATCTCTATGCCAATACCTTCTCAATTGATCCCTTGTAACAATTCCAGTTCCTTTCTGGTTTCTCATTCATGGCTTCATTATTTCTTACTTCAATTCCTAGTATACTTGTAACTCCACAATTTTTCTAAAAACTAAGAATTCTTTCTACTTGCTTAGGTACTTGGAATACCTCTTCTTCTAGTAACTAAATTTATGCACCCTTAAGGATTACGGCATCATATTTGTCTGCTTCTGAAATGTCATCTTCAGCCTCTTCTTCATCAATAAATCTTTGTGGTACAATAGTAATCTTGTTACTATCATCTCTTGAACTCCTTTCTTGTTCGACACTCCCATACTGTAAATTCAACACCATTTCACCTTTCTGAGACATTCTGATCTCACCTTTCATTAATTCGATCTGAGCTTCAGAATCAGCTCCTTGGTTCAAATTGACTTTGCATTGTCTTTTTCCTGCATATAAATCTTCATCAGAGTCAATCAATTCGTCATACACAAATACTTTACCCTATTGCCTCACTATGCCAACAGTTCTAACAACTTCTTTCCATATTTATCATCCATGACAACTTCTTCATTCTTATTCAGTTCTGGTTGTACAATCTGATCACTTATTCCTTGGTTTTCTTGCCTCCTCTTCAAAAGACTTGACTCATGTCACAAATCTGTCATCTCATTTGGAATTTCTCCCAAGAGCTCTGCACAATATTTACTAATTCCATTGTCTGCAACATCTGTCTTTAGTCCTTCTTTACTCTGGCTTTCTTCAAGGTCAATAATCTTCAATAACTGTTTAATATCTACAAAGTATTTTATATCAACCTTCAGTAGTTGTTCTCCTTTGGCTTCAGTCTTCCATAGTTGTCTAATAACTGCATAATTCACTACAACTAGGTTTAACAACTGCTCTTTCCTCTGCATCACAAGATTATGTGAATTTCCTTCTTCTAACTTCTGGAAAATCATATCTCTATTTTTCCTTTCCCTTATGACAACCTTAAACAATTGCCTTACTTCAGTGTATCCCGCATTTAAACACAAAATATTAGTTTCAAAACTATGAGACACCAAGGTCTTCATAAGATTCTCCATTTGGTTTGTATTAGCATCATCAGTTTTCCTGAGAAAACTCTTTGTTCCAAATTCATAGGAATGGATCTCTTCCTTTCCAAACATTCCTTTGATCTCAATAATTCCTTTGCCATCCTCCTTTTGACTTATCCCTTGGATGTCACTTGACTGGACATCTTCCTTCACTTGACTGTAACTTTTCTCCTTATTCTGCATATGGTTGTGAGTAGTCATCTCTTCACCTGTTAATATAACAGTTTCCAATAACTGCTTGTCTTTCCTTAAGTCTATATGACCTACAAACATACAACAATCATCAATTTTAAAAACACAATACCTTCCATCCTCTTTTGATGCTTCAAGCACAAATCCTACATCATATATTTTTTGGATTTCAGCGGATTCTTATTGTTGTGACTCCATTCTTTGCGTCTCTCCTTCTCTAATAAATCAATATGAATTTGTTCAAGTTCCCTGAACTCGTTTATCAGCTTGCCATTCCACCTCTGTTGCAATAGCTTCCTCTTGACCCTTTTCTTCGGTCTCCATCTGTATCTTCGGTCTTCACTTGTCTTTCTTTGTACTGCCAAACTAATCTCTTGTTCTTCATTCTACTTCCAGTTGCTATACTCCTGCAATCTAATGCCTTCCTCAAATTCATCCTCATGTTGCTAATCATCTCTTTTAAATTGCTGGTTTCTTTCATTTTCATTTCGCTAGATTAATACTTCTATCTCCTTCACGTCTTTGACGACATAACTTCCTTGTTGTTCCTGATCTTTCATCTCACCTTCAAATAACCTCCGCTCAATTTCTCTAATTTCAGCATCATATTTATTAATGCTGTCTTCCATACCTGCAGTCACATCATTAATTGAAGAGTCTAAACATTTACTTAACTCTATAAATGTTAGAGACAGTTCATCCTTATCATGCATAGTAACCATGATCTCCTTTGTATCGGGTTCTGAAAGATTCATTTCTCCTTCAGGTTCCTTGAGTAATCTTTCCAAGAATTCTAGTTCCATGTGAAATCTCTCCAGCAGTTCATCACAACTTCCATCCTCAGCTTCATTCTTTTCCTGGCAATCCTCCTGAGTTATCCTGTTTTCTGCACTATCATATTGCAAAGTTCTTTCATCAATTTCATCAGACAAATTCATTTGCTTACCTTCTTGGAATACCAATATGGTATTTTCACTAGACTTCTAGTCCATATCAACTTCCTCTAACTGTCTTACCCCAAACAGAATTTCATCTATGAACTCTTTCTGCTGTAATAAATCAACACCTTCTTCCTCTAAAAGGCATTCTCCGTCATACTTCACCTCAAGAGCTTCATTCCTGTTTGTGACAGTTTCACCAGACTGTCCATCATCCTCTGCATATCCTGCAAACATACACAAACTATGAGAACTAAAATCACAAGGCTTCATTGGCTCATCTGCTTCCCTTGCCAACATATCTCCTAATTGTTCTGAATTATTCCAATAGTTCATGAGATCTTCAGCTGATCTCCCATTATCCTCTTCACCCAACATTTCACCCTGTTCTGGTCTACAAATGGAAACTTCCATTTCTGCCTCTGCTTCTCTGAGGTTTTTCATTAACCACTTTACCTGTTCTTGTTGCAGCCTTCTTTGCAACTTATGCCACTTCATTGGCTTCCTCTTCAAGACCAAACCTTGTCTTTGGTTCTCCTCTAACAACATTACTAACACATCGAGTTCTTCTATTATCTCAACCATTTCCTTGTCAGTCTCTGCTTGACTCATCTATTTCCTATGGATTGTTCGAGCACCCTTCTCCTCCATCTTGTAGCCTTCTTCTGAATCTTCCATATGACTTTCCATAGCCATCTTTTCTTCTGTGTGAGCTCTACACTTGCAACCAATCAACTTCCTTCTAAGTTGATATTCTCACCAAGCTTCTCCTCTGCCTGGTTTCCAAGTCCCCTTTCCTTAGAACTTGCACTGAGCACTCTTGTTGTCTCTCTGGTTTCTCCACTCACTTCTCTTAAGGACTCCTTTGTCCCTATCTATTCCAAGCCTCAACTGGAATGAGGTTCTACTACAATCTCTAAGAACTTCCAAAAGTTCTTCTACAGTCTTACTGCTATAGTCTTGTGCCCAACATTGCCATTCATTCAACTGCTGCAACTGTCATACCTTTGTAATCATAACCTTCATAAGTAAGACATCCTTCTCGTAGGAAAGTTTCTTCCTTTTTCCTGCTCTGATACCAAAAATGATGCAGGGTTACCCCCGCAACATACCCACAGTATGTATAAATATGCATAAACAAAACTGTCCCGGGTATTTGACTCACAAAGGAGTCAAATCTTCAACTATACTTGGTTAAGGCCCCTTATTCATAGTTCCTTTTATATCGGAACCAATCACCCCGCCAAAACCTCCTATCAGGGCTTGAAACCGCCTCACAACCTTTATAGAACCCTTAATCACACATATATATAACCTTCCCTCTTTAGACCTTGGTTAATATATATGTTTATCACATAAAATTTTCTATCGGCGCTATTTTCTTCCAAAACCCTTTACAAAGGAAAACATATGCAACCCATACCCTTTTCTGCCTTTCGTATGGACTCTGCACACTTCTCGAGGCTGTACCTCTATCACAATCGCTATTGGCTCTTCTGCGGGTCATACATACACATTTCAGAATACAATGGAATAAAGGAAAATCTCGCTCTGGAGCAATAGCCGGACTTCAAATATTATAAGCCGCACCTATAATGATCGTTGGGTCCACCTCTGGGTCTATCGCAAGTCCACTGTTCCGATTGCCCGACCTCCGATTCCTCCGATTGCCGATCAACGCTTATCGCTATCGGTGTATCGACCCTTCGTTATAACACTGTAGCCACTCTTTGATATCTCCGACATGCGATCACCGATCTCATGTGGACCGTCGATCTGGACTCTCGATCCGATGGTCCATGATGCATTGCATTATCACAATCGGACTTCTCGATGGTAAGGGTCCAATAACACCCAAAGGGTTCCACCGATGCGATATGATCTGGACCGTTGATCTCACAGATCTAACGGCTCCTGAGCGATGATGCATTATTCCTTGCCATCTCTTTACTTTTGTTTATTCACCATTTTCTTCAATATTCTTTCTGGTTCTAGGTTTCTTCAATGTTTCGCTTTCCACCTCCAATGTTATTCCGTGTTAAAACATAGGTTTTGACACCAAAATTTTGCATATACAAACACGATAGCTTTATATAACATTCGCTCATGCATCAGTGGATCGCCATTGATCCCTAAGTGATCGAAGGTCAATCAATACACATATAAATAAAATTTAAATGTTTAAGGCACAACATGACTAGAAAACACATAAATACACAGTCCCTCTGTCTTTCTCGCCTCTCAGTGTTCATCGAATTCCGCACAGATGCATACATTAAACATAATCACTAATTTAAATAGAAATCATCATTGTGTGTTAAATCACACCATCCACACTCAGAATTAACTCTCTATATACAGATAAATACATATCCGAGGCTCTCTGACTCTCTCTGGTCTGTTTCTTTTAATTGGAGCCTCTGGTATTTCTCCTCTATTCGTAGGCTTATAGTTCCATCTTCAATCCTCACAAATCCTCTCTTCCTTCTCAGAAAAGACATGAAAATACATATATGCTCTGTCTAACGGTTTTCCTTCCACAAATGAAGGAATTAACTATATTTGAAGAACTAAATCCTACCCTAACTAATCATTCCAACTGCTTGGCTTGATCTCCACGCAGGGAGGATCATTTGCCAATTATTCCCAATTCTGTTCAGAATTAGGCAACCATGAACTACTTACATTTATTTGAAATTAATAAAAATTAAACAACCAATTCTTCTTCCAAACTTTCATTAGCCACAACATGTGACCACACCATCACATTGCTGGCTAGGCTTAGATGCTCCTGCATCACTCTGGTAGCTTCTCCCTTCCATTTATTGAGTCCTGGTAGTTGTGCTAGCTCCTGGGAAGGCCTAGAAGTGCTAGGTTGACCAGATTGTCTTCATCAATTGTAACACTAACACTTCTACGCTCATCCCGACATTGGGTGAACTTGGTTAAATACTTAATAAAAAAACTATCTTAATCTTTTCTATCCATTTTATTTCTTTATCATCTTTATAGTTTTTCCTATTTTCATGACTTTCTTTCTCCTTTTTAAAATGTTAATGTTATTATAATTTTTAAGTTGAAAACATAATATTCAAAGTATTATAAATATTTGGTTATAATGATACTAGTGGTTAAGTCTATGGCTTTAAACAAGTTGAAATTTTAACTATGAAACAATTCATATTATTAGGTGCACAATTTCTGTTATTGGTAGCACCTTTTTACATTAATAGGTTATGGTTTTGTTTGCAATATAAATAATATTTTAAATCGTGGTTTCAAAAAAAAAATTACATTAAAAAATGGGTTCTGCTTGAAGACTGCCTTGGTTTTGGGCATACAACACAATGCCACATTTTTCATTATCTTTTTCCTTTTTTGTTGTCATACCTTGGGTTCTTCCTTAACTTGCTTGATCTTAAGAGTTGGTCTGAATTTTCTAATATTACATTCAGCTGCCTTATGCCCATAATCATGGTAGTTATAGCATCTAATCACATCAAACAAAGGGGAAAAAATTGTTTTCCCTCAGAACATTCCTTTTTTTTTAAATTGGAATTCGTGCAGTGAATCAGTCGGGGTTGTTGAACCTGTTATGGGTAGCTCACTACCATCGCTCCAACATCAACTTAATTGTGATCAAGCAGTTTCTAACCCTAGTGCATGAAGGATGTTTGTGGCTAAGCATGCCAATACCTATCACTGATATGTTGATCCATTGGATCACACTGTTTTCACACTCAGGGTTGAATCCAACCAAGGAGTTTGGTGGAAAGACGAGTGAGCACGACCTTGCAATGAAAATGAAGGATAAATTCAATCTTGAGAAGAAGTCGCGCGGGTAATCTATCACCTCAATCACTGACCCCGCGGTGAATATTTCCACACAGATCCTTGTGGCAAATTTATGATAAAATGTCGCACGGATGAGGTTCCGACGCCAGTGATTTCCCTAGCTACATAGTGTGTAGAGGGAATGCAGTTCAACTGGGTGGGATACATCTGTAGCAAGTTCCTCGCGAACTATTGAGAAGCGTAGGATGAGAGTAAAACATTCCACTATTCATGGCTATTTCTCTCCATTGTGCTCGTCGCTTGGGATCTGCCGAAGGAAAGTCAGTTTCCTCCCGTGGATAAGGATTTGCGGGAGGCTCCAAAGTTTGCATCCCTCTGGGCAAAAAAGGATGTCACACACGTCACAAAGACCAAAATCTTTTGGGTGTTGATGGAGGTGTGCATTCGCATGGCCATCAACCAAAAGCCATGGTTGTCTCCAACCGTGTTTGAGCAGCTGTCAGGTTACGTGGATTTTAAAGCTAACTTCCACTACGTATACATCCAGGTACGGAAGGATCTACAGCAAAAATGGTTAGAAATACCTTATCTCTCTATAGATGACGCTATGGAGGAGGTCATCAAGTGCTAGCCGATAGAGTGGCACTCTCCATCCGATCTGGCTGTAGGTACTAGCAAGTCCGTGGAGAAGAATAATAAGGAAGCAGCCAAGTAGAAGGTCTAGCAATTGGCTGAGAAGAGAAAAAAAGAGGCCGAGGAGAAGGCCCAGGTGGAAGTAGAACGCACTGCTAAGCAGCAGGCCAAACAAGAAGAGCGTGGCTCCAAGCGCAGTGTTAAGTCTCCTTCGCCCCAAATAGAGGAGGAAGAGTAGTCAGAACAGGGTGGTGGTGTTCAGGATCAGGAGTAGGAGAGCACTACCTTCTGGATCAAATGATACAGGGAGCAAGGAAAGGAAGAACCGCGAAATAAATCAAAGGCAACCAAGCCATCATTGGATCCAATTACTCTGACAAACAACAACTTGGACGAGATAAGCGACAAGGTGTGTGATAACACGACAAAATTTTTGTAGCAGTTTGAGCAACAACAATTGTAGGCACTAATTACCATTCAGAAGGATCTGCGCGAGCTACAGATTCAGACAAATAAGATCCAGGTAGGCGCAAGGCCGATCAGTGATGCATCAACAAGTTTAGCACCAGGGACCACTCAGGCAACAGAGATGGTTCGATCACCAAATCTTCGGGCAGTCACACTATAAAATGGTTCCTTGAGCGCAGAGGCAGTTGATGACAAGGCCATAGTGAGTTCTTTGAAGAACATCGACCTCAACCCAGTTGCGCTCCCAAATGAGTATCTTCACACACTGCAGGAAGGTGTGACAGTAGAATTATGGGCCCAGGAGCAATGTGCAATAAGACTCATAAGTGAGTATCGAGTAAACAATGAACATATGTTCACTGAGAAGTCAGAGGTGCTGGAGGCACATAAGGAAATTCAGGCACATAACGCCCAGCTTGTAGCCGCGGTGGCAGAAGCCTGCAAAACAATACCTGAACTACATATACCGGAGGAAGCACCTTTGGAGGTGAAGATTAGAAAGTTGGTTGTAGGTGTGCGCGACACCAAAACGAAAGTGGCTAGAGTTCAGTTTGAGTTGATCCTAAAAATAATTGAACTGGAGTTGAAGTCACAGCCTTCAACTCCGCCAGAGGTAAGGGAACAATGCAAAGCCACTATAAAGGAGGGATTTGCGATGGTGGATGCCGTGGTGATGGACTGCACCTCGCTTTTTGTGAAGGCTATTGAGGTAGTCATGACCCTAGAGGAGGATCCCACCCAACAAGTCTTGAATACAGAAGTCTTTGAGCTCCATCAACAATATGATGAAGTGAGGGTGATGACGTGCACCGTTGCTACAGGACAACGCCTTGCCAAGCTGCAGGAGGCAAAGAAGCTACTTACACAGGTGGAAGCAGTGCAGAGGAAAGAAGTTGTTCTCACGGCCACATTAGGGCCCTGGTTCGATGAAGCCTACATCATCTCCACCAATATTCTTGATAAATTGGCGAAATTGCAGAGTACGTAGCAGAAAATCCAGTAGGACAGTGCAAGACCAGCCACAGAGCAACTAGTAGAGAAGATCAAGAAAACAACCACATAGAGTGCGACTGAAGTAGCAGTTGCACAAGTGGAGTTGGGGGATCTTTACAGTAAGATCTTCGCGCCAATAGAGTGACTCAAGGGCGAGTCACGATATTTGTGTTGGGGGCTTGTTGGGATGGGGTCCCCTAGGGTCAATTTTGGGGCAAAATCCCAAGTTTTGTTGTATAAAGATGTAAAGTCTCCACAAGTTGTGGTTGCAGAGCACGTAGATAATTAAAGAGTCAAAAATGGTTTTACCCTCTTTTATGTAAGTTGAGTCAGATTTTGAAGATATACCCATGGTCCACAAACCATGTGATTGTATAAGTAGGTGTGTCTTAGGATGTCTAAGAGAAGAGATGAAGATGAATGTAATGGGTTAGTAGAAGAAAAAGCGTAGAAGTCTTAGAGTAGAAGGAAGGCTCTATAGCTGTGTGCGCAGAGGCCTAGAGTAGAGTCCGTAACTTAGTGCGCAGACCCCTACAACTAAGTGCATAGGGAAGTCATGAGTGTGTAAGTTGAACCAAATATTAATAAAGAAGATTATTGCAGAAATTCTCGCGTTTATCTCTTTACTTTTGTTTTATATGAATGCGCTTATGCTGTGATGAATGATGGGTTTATGAAATAATGATGTATTGATGCACGACTTTACACGATTTATGTTGTTACTTGAACGTAATTAATATTCATTGTTTATGCGAATATTATCTTGTCGTATGTTAAAGTTATCGAACACTGAAGCCAATCTAAGTAATTACTGGGTTAAGAGTAATCTCTGATGCGTGTAAGTAGTTGACTCATCTATTCAGGGTCCGTGAAAGACAGTTGTAGACCTTTGCAGAGGTCTAGAGGCTGACTAAAGGAGAAATTTCGATAAGCCATAAAGGCTTATTGATCTGTGCGAAGGTAGATTTAGGGCATAAAATGACATCACACTGATCTCTGGGTGCGGAAACTTGGTTCCAGTATCCCCCCATACTGCTTCGGGTGAGACTTCAGTATGCGCTCCATAGATTGATGCCGAAAGGTCTAGTAGAGTAGGGATTTGTTTGGCGCAACCAACTCTAAACCTGGGTCAGGATCCATTAAGCCAACAGATACAGTGCCATCATCTCGTTCTTCATTAACCAAATTTTTAAAATATTGTGGAGTTGTTCCCTCCAGAGAGGAAAGCTCTAGTAAAGTAGAAATAGAGTCTCTATAACACTCCTAAGATAAAACAACTTCAGGATCATTAGCTAACTCCAAGTTAATAGTAGCTAAAGAATTGACAGGAGAGGTTACAGTCGGCGAATTCGTTGAAGCCCTCTAGTCAAGAGGATTTCTAAAATGAGCTCCAAGTTCTTCTATTGAAGTGGTCATGGCTTCTTTGAAATTCACAGTATCCAACAAAGTCTCTAGCCCTTGTAAGGCTTGGGCTATTGTTGTTTCCTGGTCCATTTGTTCCGAAGTTGATACATTTTGGGCTGATTTTCAAAGTTTTCTCGGTGCATTTCTTCTATATTGACGAAACCTTGAGTTAAGATTTCTTCTAGTTGTTGCTCAAGACGGTTTAAAGAGTTATGACCTTGCTTAACAAGTCTACCTAACCTCCTTCTTTTCTTAGGAAGTGAAACTAGAAATGATGCCATTGTTTTCTTTGCTCTGTTGAGTTTTTGAATTTGTACCATTCCTCATGGGATATTTTCTATTACTAGAGTTTCATTTGGATTTTACTCATTACCTTTCTCCTGTTGCTCATCACTGACTGGAACATTCCCAGATTTTCCAACAAGTGTTTCATTTGCTAAGGCAATTCCTTTACCATCATTAGGGTTTCTAAGGAACCCTTCCCAAGTCTGTTTAACTTGGATAAGACTTCTTATGATTAATATCTTGATGAGTCCATGGTGACTTATGATCGAAGCTTGGTCCTTGGACCTCCTTAATCTAGTAGAAGTCTCACATAATACTGAATTGAGGAAGTATGGAAGGTTCAAAGTTACATTTTTCCTCAGGGATGCCATGAGTTTGAGATGACACCCCCTTACTACGTCATACCTTCCATCACAAGTGATGTGTCAATGGGAAATCCCTACTACTTCCTTCCTTTGTTTAGGTAATGAATTGGGGTTATACCCCTTCCCTTTTCTGATCAACTCTTACTCGGTATTTAGAAATGAAAGGGTCATGTTTTGGAGAGAGATGTGTATCTCACACCACTTTTATTCTTTTGTCGGAAGCCCTATTACTTCTACTACTGTATTTTCACTTGTATCCGTATGTTTTTCACCAACAATGTGTTGTTGTCCAAACTCTTCGTAAATTCCAATGCTACCTCATTTTCAAACCCTTGTAACCATTCAAATATTCTATCCATCAAGCTTGAATCAAGATGTTGTGTAACTTTTTTGAAGCCAATAATTGCGTAGGTTCGTATTATATTGAATTACCACGGCCATTATTAATTGTTCAACAGGACACGATATTGCAGCGAGAAACAACAAAATTCACAATGTATGATAATTGTAAATTTGTACAAAGTATATAGGTTCGATGACATGCAATGGTATTCAAAAATGCAAATAACAATCATCTACCAATGCCAATTCCACCCCCCGCCAACCTAATAAGAGTAAAGGTTGTCCGCAGTCGTCAATCAAGTTTTGATAGGATGGTAGGTTTAGCACGTTTGAAGGATAATGATGTATTAATGCAATGCAATAAAGTAATCGTCAAAAGGAAAAATAGGAAGCATAGTATATTTGCGATGTATGAGGAAATCATTAGGATTTTATGACTCGTGCGCTGTAATGATAACTCAATTTATTATGACCCACAAAGGATGCAAACAAAAAAATAAAGGCATGCAAAGATTTATACAAAGGATTATATGGATGGAAACAATAACTGCATCAAGTACATCAATAGAGAAAATAAAGGAGATTGATTTAGAATGCTGAATTAAAAAAAAAAAAGCGTATTTATAGTTTTAAGAAAAGTCCACACTTGTTGGTTCAAAATGCGTAAAAAAATAAAAAATAAAATTAAATAAAATAAAAATAAATAAATAAAATAAAATAAAATTTCTCTTATGTGATTTCTACCGAAATGCTTTTCTTAATTCATTATGGACCACAAAAGACTAATTTTAGAAAGTGTTTATAGTATTTAGAACTATAATGAAATACTCATAGACAACCAAACATCATTACTTTCTAGGAGGGTTTTATGAATGTCCATAATAAGTTTAACAATCTTTCCTTTATTAATTCTAAAGGAACAAAATACCCAAGATTTATTGTAATTTTGAATTTTACTTCAACACCATAGGCATGTCCTCTGCTTCCAGCAGGTTTCCATAGCCTCGACAGGGTTTGCTTTATAACCCTTTGAGATGTCATTGCCCCATTTACCAAGGAAATTTCAAATTTTGTTTTTTCATATATAAGCATTTACAAAAGGCCATTGTTCTGTCATGGTAACCAGTTAGCAACAATGCCATTCACTAGAGATAATTAGGTGAACAAGTCGGCTTGTGATGAGACCTTTTGTCTGTTGACTTTAAGGCCAAAGGCCATTACCCTGGCTTGGTGACCAAAAATGGTAATGACACTCCACTAGATCCTATGTTCATGGTAGGTCGGCTCATGATGAGACCTCCTATCCTCTATTAGAATTTGATTTTTATTAATCTTAGTGAATTAATTAGTAAATTGGGTGGCATGTCAATGCCTTAAGAGTTAGGGATGGTGTAAAAAGTATTATAGTAATTACTTTTCTAGCTTACTAATTTTTTCCTCAAAATTTTTTGATCATTTAATCTTTAAAGATTGGAGTGAAAAGAGGCTCCTTAAGTGGTGATGAGAGGAATGAATTATGAGAAATTTTGTAATTTTTCTTACACTACTAAAAAGGATCAAGAATCATGGAAATTTTAGAAATATGATAATGATTTCTCATAAAAGATTCTCCAATGATAACCATCAAACAAGTTAATTTTCCACCATCATATGAAGGGAAGACTAAGAAAATATTTTCCCATAGGAGATAAAGACATTATTAAGCTAGGAAATGATAATCGCATGTCAAAAATCAACAACTATGGTTAAAGGAAACAAAAAGCGTGATAAAGGAAACAACAAGTGTGATAAAGGAAACAATGACTCTGACTGAGGAAACAACAACTGTAACTAAGGAAACGATGGTTGTGACTTAAGGAAACAACAACTATAACTAAGGAAACAACAATTGAGACTAAGGAAACAACAATTGTGATATAGGAAACAACAATTCTAACTAAGGAAACAACGACTGTGACTAAGGAAACATCAACTGTAACTAAGGAAACAATGACTAAGACTAAGGAAACAAAAATTGTGATAAAGGGAATAATGATGTGGGAAAAATATTAGCGATTTATTTATTTACTAGTATTATTATTATTTTTTACTCATTTACTTATTTATTTATATATATATACCATAAAGAACAAAAGAAGATTATTTACATTATGTACAAGATAACGCATTTTTTTTCTTTAGAAAATTTACCTAGTTATGACTGCTGGGAAATTTCTCTTGTCAGTTACAACCTGCAAATTGGCATTGTTACCAATTTCGTGAAGAAAATATCCTCGTGTCAGTGGCCAATGGTACAACGAAGCCGATGCCCATTGGCAAGGAACAAGATTCTAGTATTGTCAATTATGGTAAGGCATACAATCCCATTGTCATAAACTTAGGTAATTTCGTAAGGGCCAAGTCATATTATTTGAAGTTTACCTGGAAAGTCTTGGAATCTAGAGTCATATAGAAGTGCCCAATCTCCTTTGTGAAAGTTTTTCTTTTTTATCAGCCTATCGTCCATATAGCTCTCTATTGTTAAATTACGACAGTAAATTGTAGAGAAAGATGACATATTTCATCCAGTTCGTTGAGATGTTTTAAGCATTGTTTCTATGCTTTTGTGAGATCCAATATGACTTCCTTGGTAGTTATGAGAGTCTTAACTTCAAAATCAAAAAAATGGTCTCCTTACCAAAGACGAATTGATAAGGTGAATAGATAGTAGTATATCGCCAGGTTGTTCGATAGGCCCATAAGGCTTCCAGAAGCTTGGCATCCTAGTCTCGTTAAATTATAGATATTGTTTTAGATAAAATTGCCTGTAAGAATTTATTAGTGCTTTCCACTTGCCCATTCGCTTGCAGATGGTAAGGAGAAGTAATTCTGTGTTTGATATGATAATTTTGTAGTGTGGCTAAAATTTTATGAGCAGTGAACTATGATCCCCTGTCCATTATAATCTCCCAAGGCGGCCCATATCAAACAAACAATTCAAACATAAATTTGATGACTGCTTCTTTCGTGGCCCTTGGGAGTGCTACTGCTTCCACCCATTTAGTAACGTAATTTGTACATACTAGAATGTATGCTTTCTGATTTGAAGGTGGATTAAAGGGGCCTACAAGTTCCATTGCCCATATTTCAAATGGTTCCAATATAATTTACGATTGAAGGGGCATTTCGTCAGACTAAATGAGATGACCCATTCTTTGGAAATTATCGCAACTATGGACATATTTCTTTGCATATTTGAATATTGTGAGCCAAAAATAACCCATTTTTAATACCTTTTGTCCAGTTATCCAATTAAAAAAATGACCTCCACAAGGCTCATCATGACAAGCCCTGAGGATATCATAAATTTCATCTTCTCTAACACATCTTCGAATTTGAAGATCAACCCCTGTATGAAAAAAGTAATCTCCCATCCATGAAAAGTGTGTGTTGCACTGAATAATAAGATTATTTTCCTGGGACGTCAGATATGATGGTAATTTCTCAACTACCACATAATTTTCTACATCAACATACCAGGGTGTTTTAATGATTACAACACATAAGTGTTCGTCTGAGAATTGGTCAGGGAAGAATCGACTGTAGCTGGAACACCTGATAAAAATTCTGCAACATTATTTTATTTTCATGGTTGATCCTTTATAGTAATGTCAAATTCTTGCAGCAACAATAACCAACGAGTTATTGTACCATTGGTAACAAGTTTCTTAGCTAAATAACAAATGGAAGAATGATTAATGTACAGAAAAATTGGATATCCTGTTATGTAATGGCGAAATTTATTTATGGCATAAACAAAGGCAAAAAAATTATTTTCTGTCACAGTATAATTGAACTCAGTTGGTGCAAGGTTTTTGCTGATGTAATAAATGGCATAAGGATTTTTATCCTCTTCTTGTCCGATGATTTCTCCTATTGCCATATCTGATGTATATGAGTATATATTAAATAGTAGATTCCAGTTTGGTCCTTGCAACATAGGAGTTGTTGATACCAGCCTTTTCAAATTTGCAAAATCATTGTCACATCTATCAGTCCACTCAAATTCCACATGTCTAGTTAATACATACAGAGGTGCCACAAATTTTTAAAATTTTTCTACAAAATGATGATAATAACTAGCATAACCTAGGAAACTACATATCTCTGTCTGCATTTGAGGAATATGGAGTCTTAGAATTACCTCGATCATAGTTGGGTCCACTTAAATGCCTGCAACAAAAATAAAATTTCCCAGAACTATGCCCTCTATGATCATCATATGGCATTTTTCATGACTGAGGCACAACTTGGTAGCTATACATTGTGCAATAATCTTCTCAAGATTTTGCAAGGCTTGGTCAAAATCATTACCATAAGGGGTAAAATCATCCATATGTAGTTCAAGTCCCTCATTAATTAAATCAGAAAAAATGTTGATAATTTCCCTTTGAAAGGTGTTTGATGCATTGCACAACTTGAATGGTAAGACTCTATATGCAAATGTTCCCTATAGACAGGTGAACATGGTTTTATCTTAGTATTCAGGGGAAATCTGGATTTTATTATATTCGCTAAACCCATCCAGGAAAGAAAAATATTTCTTTCCAGTAAGAGTGTCAAGAACTTGATCCACAAATGGAAAGGAAAATGATCCTTTTGTGTGACTTTATTTAATTCTCTATAGTCGACACAAATTCTCCATTTGCCATTCTTTTTAGGGGCTACCACTAGTGTTGAAACCCACTGACTATTAGAAATAGGATATATGAAATTAACATCAAGAAGTTTTTGAAGTTCTTGTTTTACTATATCTCTGAGGTGTGGATTTAGTTTTCTTTAACGTTGATGAATTAATTTATTCACAAGTATGATCTTGTGTCAAAAATAATATCACAACTTTGAACAACAAATTTCGAGGCTTAATGCTAGTTTTTATACCGTATCAGTAAAAGATAAATATCATAGAATCTATATTTAATCATGAGCGATCCTAAGAATCTAAAGATTCTTAGGATGCTCATTTAAGCTACAAAGATCTTAATTCATCCAAAATACTAGGCTGAAAGGTTGTTTTTAACTTATTTTCTCCAAACAAAGTGTAACAACCTCAGGCTTATAAGATCTCCCATGATCATTCGAGGAAGTAACTTCAAATATCAATGTATCAATGGATTCCTTTCCAATAATGAAGATCGGTTCATTAGCAAATAACACTTTAAGGGTTAAATATGTTCATAAAATAATGAAATAATAAATACATATAAAATACTACTAAAATCCATACTACACAAATTAGCATAACCTAATCACAAGAAAGACTTGGAGGATAATATGAAAATTAAGAAATAAGGCAAGGAAAATATGAAAATTATGAGGCCCAACAGCTACTCCACAACATCCTGAAGCTTTGTCTAGGGCTCCTTCTTAGGAGCTATAATCTCCTCCTCTGGTGGGATACTCAACTCTCACTCTAGAGAGCATCTCATGACCTTCTCCTAATCAAACTTGACATCTCTCCTCACTACTATCACCCCCAGTAAGGAAAAAGACACCCAGTAATTATGTGGTGTCTTTGTGTATTCTACAAATACTCCCATCTTAGCTATAGGCTCAAGTTTATTCCTATTTTCCTTGGAGACATGACAATATATAGTAGCTCCAAAAATTCAAAAACGAGATACATCTGGCTTCCTCACAGAGAAAGCTTCATTGGGTGTGATCATGCCAAGTATTATATGAGGATTCCTGTTCTGCAAATAAACTGTAGTGTTGCATGCTTTTGCCGATGTACCTAAAACCCCTAATCATGCAACATGGCTCTTGCTACTCCCAGTCAGCTTCTACTTTTCCTTTCATCCACCCCATTTTGTTGTGGGTTATCGAGTGTTATCAGTTCTCTTCTAATACCCTCTTTGGCACAAAATTCCTTTAAGGTGATAGAAAACAATTCTCCTCCAACGTCACTTCTCAAGGATTTCAATTTATGACTAGACTCCTTTTCAACCAATGCTTTGAATTCAACAAATTTTGAGAAATCTTCATCCCTCTTCCACATGAAGAAGATCCAACTTTTTCTAGAAATTTCATCAACAAAAATTTACATAATACCTGTGTTTTGTTGTAGAGATTGTAGAAAATAGTCCACATACATCATATTGGACTTGCTCCAAGATTTCTCTAGCTTTGCTATCTCAAACCTAGAAAGTGGATTTGACATATTTTCCCAATTTTCATCCCTTGCAGACATCATGTTGGTCAAGGGTGCATTTTTGGAGACCGATGGTAATTTGTTGCATGATTTTCAAGGCCCCATGGTGTAAGTGTCCCATGCGCATGTGCTAGAATTCTCCAACATCTTCACTATACACATTTTATGACTTGCTACTAAGTGCAGCGCAAGATTCCTCGTCAAGTTTATTGATATTTTTCACTCTAACTCCAATTTGTTTCACTTTCCCAGCAACTACATGTCTTAGAAAGGCTTTCCCCTTACTGAAAACAACATCATAGCATTTATCTTCCAGTACAGGTACAAAGATCAAGTTCTTCTTCAACCAAGGTACATACATAATATCTTTAAGATGAATATGGGAGTCTGACTCCCTCTTAAAGGTTACAGTTGCAATTCCTTTAGTACTATATTGCCCATCATCCCCAAGTTCTATGTGAATCTAGTGATGGAAACTTGACTAACTGGGGGGGGGGGGTGAATCAGTTTAGTACATTCATGGACATTAATTATTTTGTTTTAACTGATTAACTCAAACATTAAATGAGCAACTTAACCCATAATGAATAACAAATTTAATATGTGCACAACAAGAACTATGTGAACTAAAAACATCACATCGACACATAAAAGCATCCAGAAATAAGTGGAAATCAATAAAGGGAGAAAACCACGACTTTTTTATTATTGTGATGCAAAGGCAAGCTCATAGTCCCTTATTACATCTGATTTCCTGTAGGCTCCAACCTACAGGAGGCTACTACCTCAACCTTTCTACAAGCTACAACATGCAAGGAAGCTCTAACCCCCATAAGTTTTCTATAGGCTACAACCCACAAGAGGCTCCTACCTCAAGAAGATCCAACCTATTATTTATCAAGATACAACTTGAAAGAAGACCACAATCCACTGATAAAAAATGAAAACGATATGTTGGTTTACATAGTCTATAATTAGCATACCTCCATCTATAATTTTGATCCTTCTTCTCCTTAAATCAACATCACAACTGCTCTATATGTTCTAGGTAACTAATGCATAACACCTCAATCAGCTCTCACATTATCTCACAAAAAACTCTTTTCTTCTTTCTAAAATCACATCTTTGATAAATATAGTTTGATGTTTATTTGTATTCCACATAAGAATATGAAGTGAACAAGGCTTGACTCTTTTTCTTCCAATCATTCATTTCCAAACTCTTCATATGTTGAATATAAGAAAAAAAATAAGTGCTCAAATATTATTTTCATCCATCTATAATGATTGAATGCACCAACATTAACATAAAGCCATCATATGCAAGAAACACATTATAACATCATAACACATGTAAAACATTCACTTTCTAATGCAATAAATATGCATGCAACATATGAAGGCAATGCATCGCTCTCCAAAGCTATATATATGTTCTGCAACATCTTGTATCAATACTTCTTCATATCATTGCCTCAATATCCTTAAGTCTTGCCTTGTATGTCATGATGTCTTTCCTTTTCTGTCATGGAGTTTTTCCTTTGCCTTGCATCACAACAAATTCTTCAACATAGAAATCTCTGCAACATTCTGTATTTCACATATTTTATTTTTCCGTAGCCATGGATCGCAACAATTCTCAACCTCTGCTCCTTTTCTCAACTGCCAACAAGCAACATATCCTTGTCAACATCACGTTCTCACATACACATGGTAACAACACTGTTTTCTACTTCTTTGTAGCTTTTCTAGTAGCCCTTGCAACATTGTCAAGATCACAAGCTCAATCATAGCACAACAAGCATAAACACATGCAACATAATATAAGAATAATAATTGTAACAACCATAGAGTCAAGTATGCCTCTCAACAACTAAATTCCTCGTGTTGCTCTTTTTCCTTCTTTGCCTCGTTATTTCTCCTTTGCAACTCCATTATTGTTCCTCTGCCCAAGTTGCTCCTGCCTTGTTTCTCCCGTAGTTACTTTGCCATCAATGACAACAGTGCCATCAATCTCCCCCTTTGGCATTGATGGAAATCATTGTGATCCTTGCTCTGCTTACCTCCCCCTTTGACATTAATGACAAGAGGGTTTGGAATTTAATGAAACTCCCTGATTATGTAAATCCTATGGAATTAACACTTTGAAGTATTATAAATTCCCTTAAGAATTTTGCAGATATATGGTCTTCCTTGGAAAAAAGCGCTATGAGATACCATTATCCTTGGAAATCTGTCTTCACATTAATTACAAAAAATTCCTCTAGAGCTGTAGACAAATTTCAACTTGATCCATTTTAGATACACATTTTGTAGCATCTTTCATAGAACTAGCCTTCAATGTGGTTGGGGCAATTTCCTCCTTATATGTATCACCAATGTTTGCTATGAAATTAACATTGCATGTTTGCTATGAAATTAACATTGCATGCATATGCTTTTAAGTTGTTTCTCAATTTTTATTTTGTGCCAAAGCCAAGTAGTGTGTGACACAAATGATGGCCAAACTTCAGTTGTTTTTTAGTAAGCAAGTTTTGTTGAGAACTGAATAAAACTATTGTTATGGTAAATTAGGGCATAATTCCCTAATTTATTAATGATTTTCAACAAATCATCCTTCCACTTTTCAACTCATCATATAGTAAGCATATAAAGATAGATTTCAATTTCATTCATTACGAATATCAGTGAATGTAAGCAAGAATAAAATTCCAATGTTGATCCATTTGATCGGTAATTGATGCTATTCGAACCATCTTGAACCCTGAGATATAATGCTTATTTCCATTCTATCTACCTATATCAACCTTTTTTTATTTTTGTAATTTTAGCATCCAAAAAGTCAAAACAAATGATATTGAAACCATAAACTAGCTCAAAAATGTTATAATTATAGCAACTTCATAATTGGCATAAGGATTATTTTTACTCATTGACATATCATTTCCAATGAGGACAATAACACTTGTTAACCCATCAACAAAAACAAATATGTTAACAAGAAGGAGGCTTCATAGACTCTGTTTCACAAGTAGCACGTACACGTCAATGACAACTAGCACTAGACTCCACAAAGCCTTGCAACACTGAAGCTACAACAATATAACATAATGTGGTGACAAAGAAATATTGAATGAATACCAGAACTTCTTGATCAAGTTGAGACATTGCTCTTAGGTGAAAGCACAAGATCGTATCGCATCACTCCATATCATGACTCAATTTTATGTTTCCAAATGAATTTATGCGAGTTGTTTCCAATCCTCATGTGTTCAATCTATAAACATGCAGGAAAAAGTGACCCCTCCATCATTCATGCCAGTCATTGTTACCACTCTCCAAGAGAAGCTGGAGAGATATTATGGTGCTGAAGGCGATGAGAGAAGAGAAAAAATATGTTGTTTTGGTTCTACAATGGCGACCTAAAGAAATCACAGAATACTTTTAATAGTTGGAAATACTCAACAAACTTAGTTGCGGTCTGGAATGTGGCCAAAAAATATTTCAAATTGTAAAATGATATATCATTGGAGCATTCTCCAGCACTGAATATATCTCTTTCCATGTATCGTTGGAGCATTAAACATATAATTTTGAACTGATATCATTATTGAAATATGATAACTTTGTTGTCATATAATAATATCTTTGTTGGCATATGATATCATTGTTATGTGCCAATGCCAATGCCAATCAACGCAATGTGCCAATGCAAACCAATAACCAATGTCAATGAAAATTGCCAATGAAAACCATTAACCAATGTTAATGCATTGTATTATATTTAACTCATATATTATGTGCTAATATTTGGAATCATAAATATATTAAGGAGGCCACAATTCATAATGTGAAAGGCAATAAGGAATCCACAATATTTATATTGTTTTACATATAAGAGACCACAATACTGTATTCAATGCTATGATATGTGCCAACGTTGTAGATAGTGCCAAAGTTGTAGATACCAGTTATGACATATAGAAGATTAAATATCATGGCATATTATATCATTATCCACATATTATGTCAACAACATTATATTTAACATACATAATATTAAGGAGTGTACACTCTCACAACAACTTCATGAGAATAGTATGCATTCAAATAATATAAATGCTCTCCAAATTAGGGCATAAATCCCTAACTGCTCCATTAAACATTGCATGTATTCAAAGCTATTGCCAAATTCTGCAAACATTATGGCATATAGAAAATGAAATATGTGCTACGGCTATGACATATAGCCCCTGAATAGAAATTCTATGAGGAGTAACGATAATCAATAGTTATTATCTTCTAAAGGATAACTGTTGTCTTCACTGTTAATTGTTGGTGACTGGTATAATCAATAATCTACATCAATTAATCTTCATATCTCACAGGACAACCTGAGCAAGATGGTTCAACCCATAATATCCTTGTAAGGATACTCAATATTACACAAACCAGTGTACACCATATTGAATGCTGCTCCAAATAGTAATTAATGTTGTCGCAACACGTAATAACAATTCAGCACTTGTAACATATTCCTTAAGACTTTGGTACCTCACCAAATGTTGCATGAATATATTGATACCAATTGATGGATGCGGCTCCAACTACCATTTTCCTAGTCTGACATCCACTATCATTTGTTATGGCATGATGAGGATGGTGAAAATTACGTAACTCATACCTTGATGTTGTAGTTTTGGTAGGTAGAGTAACGTTCAACCTTTCAATTTTCCTTTAATGTCCATCACATATTATGCAATCAACACAACCCTTTCATCCATTTCCCTGGCATAATATGTCACATGTATGCACTATCATCCACATAAAATAATTGTCTGGCACTATCATCTATAATGGTCCTCTGACCTAGCATATCCCCAGATATTTGACACATCTTCAGGTCTGGAATGTAACGTATGCTGGCATGTGTTAATTGTAGTGGGCAAAAAAATTCTCTCTCTTGTTCTGATTCATTATATGACAAACATCTGCTGCCACTATAATGTATATCTGATTGTTGAACAGAGACTTCGAATGTTTTGCAAATACACCATATGGTAGCTGGGCAATCAAAAAATACTCATGGATAGGCACTTGTTCATTATACTCTAACTCATTCAACCTAAATGACTATAAAACACTGGCATTGTTATCATGCTTCCTACTAGTAATTTCTTTTCGAGGCATTCTAATCCCGCCAATTCATTTGTCTTCCATTATATGTTTTCTTCCCTATCTTTATTTTTTCTCTTAATTTTTTTTTATTACCTAGGAATACAATGATTTACTGCACTTGTGACTTTTTCTCTATAAGCACCTTCACTTCTTGTATACATTTCTTGCAAATATTTCACAAACTTGAAATATAGACCCAGACAATTAGGATATTTATCATTGTTGATATGGTCCACCTTTTTATGAACATGTTTAATTATTTCTTGTACATTAGACAAAGGTAATTTGAGTGCAAATTGCAGCACACCTCCCTCCAAGAAAGATAACTACTTTGGAGCATCCTCAAATGCACATGCAATTTCTTCTCGCAATTCTTAAAATATTCAACTTGTGCTTTCTCTGAAGATTTGGATGTGGAAGGAAGTATAATTTATGGTGGAATTATGTGAGTTAAAAAATAAAAATAATAGGTCTTCTGCTAAAGAATTAGTGCAACCCCTTATGCTTTTTATGTTACACATTTTCAGACTATGGACATGACTTCACGCTGCTTATTTTTTGGCCTTCATCAGTAGAAGCTATACCATTATCTTTGTCGGAGAAACTTCACCAAAATTTGGAATCTTAATGGAACAATTGGTCTTTCTTGATACGCAGTAGGTAATAACATAATTTTCTTAATAATACTTATTATTCTTCTCCCTTTCAACACTTCCAATCTTAGCACAATCTTCCAAATATGTGACTTTTTTAAAAATTGTCATGAACCCACAATGGTAAGAATTCCTTTGAATATGTGGTGATGCTTTAGCTTCGGCTGTTTCTACTGATACAACCTCTTTATCTCTCTTGCCCTTTGTGTGTGTATATATATATATATATATATATATATAGAGAGAGAGAGAGAGAGAGAGATATATTAACCCAACAAAAAGAGTAGAAATTTGTATTATATATGTATGTATGAAATGACATGAGCAATATAGTCCTTTTAGTGGTAAATTTTGCTTGATATTTTGATCATAATTGAGGCCTATGCCCAATTTCCCTTAATGAGAGATTTAGGTTTGAATATGCATAGGGATCTTCTTAGACTGATTATCTCTTCCAAGATATTTTTGGTGTTTCCCTCTTGTGGTCTTTGAAGTTACAAGAGAATCTGAATAGAAATTTCTCTTTACTTTTAGCTTCCCAATCAAGGTTGTTATAAAATGTGTAAAGCAACAATTTCGACCTCATGATATTTCCACTCCCCCTATGGGTTTTGTTGTAGCTCCCAGAGACAGCCTTGGATTTCTTACAAGACCAATGCCTGGGCACATCTAGATTTATGTGTCTCAAATGATTTATAGGATACTGGAGGCATCACTTATGTGTTATAGATACATATGTTTTTAGGAAATGGGTTGGCTCATTATCCAAAGAAATAAAACATGGATTTCTGGTACTTCTTCATAGGTTCGGATTTCATAAATATGCATAAAAATAATGGGGGCCGAGTATTTCAAGGGCTTACAACTTAATAAGCTTTTGCAAGGCAGATGAGAGAGGAAAAAGAGAAGGAGAAACACATCACATAGAGCATAAGGTTTCAAGACTTCTACACTTAACACATAGAGCTTTAGGCATTAAGGATTTCTATACTTATTTGAGTTACAAGAAGAAATAATGGATGAAGAGGGAGCTGAATGGTATGATTCATGTGTTGTAGATTTAAACATATGATTTCAATAGTCCACACAAGTATATGCATCAATAATATTGAGACAAGTGAATCTATGATGTAATAGCAGGCACTTGCATTCACATACCAGTACAAATAAATCTATGAGGAAGCTTGAAATAATTCTAGCAGCTATAATTGCATGAATACAAAGAAGAAATATGAACACAAAATGGGCTTTAACAGAGGGAACACATACTATAATTCTTGAAGAGGGAATCACCACCATTCCATTGATATTCTGAAAAATATGTGTTACAAAGAGATACAATATGAAAAATAGCATGTAGTGTTTTCTATAGAATTTCTGAACCTATGTTAAGTCTTGCTTTCCCCTATTTATCTGGAAAGGGGAGCATGGAAATTCATTACAAAATCTCTTCAGTCGAGTCCTAGCTGTCAAGTTGACTAGCTATCTCGACTGGGAATGGCTTTGTGGCCCAAAACATTACAAAATTAATGGCCTCTTTGAAAGTATGCACATTTTAGGACAAAAACAAGTAAACAATCAGACATAAAAATATATGGAATATATTTGTGCCCATCCTATGATCACCTCTGCCTCAGGGTGTATTTTTCTCACGGTATGGCCTCCTGTGTTGCCCAACTGTCCTCTACCGCTTCTGCTATATGTGACACAATGCCTGAGAGTTAAATCCTCCAAGCTACCAAGTCTCTTTTCACTCCTTCCAGTGCCAACCCTGATTCGGTATCACAATGGGCTTTTCTAAATCAGCCCATGCCAATTTTGAATGCACCACCTGTTTCCCTTAATGCCACAGCTACGAGCCCATCACGCCTTTAAATCCATGTACTATCAACGCCTTGATCTGCCTGGTGATGCTCTTTGGGTGGCAATATGGAGGACTTTATCATGCTGCCCTTTGCTATAAAATACATTGAGAAATAGACGAATCCCGACCCCCTTTAGCTCCTTTCACTTTGGCTCCTTTTCGTAGCTTTCTTCATATGGCCAAGGGCAGGAACCAAGCACTTAGCCCGAGGGTGTTAGAGCCATTTAACTACATGCTGGGGATTTTCCCTTTGTTATATGAAATCCCACATATCGGCGATTTCTGTTGTTGGCCCCTTATATTTCCTCTTGACATTGAAATCGTCGATCTGCAGGATTGCGCCCACCTAGGGTATCACAATCGTAAGCCGGGAGAGATAGACCCCTTCACCTCTTTTCATAGCCTAAGTCGACGGTTCGGATGCAAAAAATTCATAGGCCAGATCACATAACATATCGCATCCGATAGGTTCCCACATGTCACAACCGCAACATAGGAAGGGACATCGACGAAGGAAGGATCATTCCTTGTGTGATTGCCGATCACCGATTGCAATGGGTGATGTCATCACCACCATGTGTCACCCTATGAGTGGTGATATGTGTCACCCATAAATTCCCTCCTTAGGCCCTTGAAAATGATGATTTCCATGTCATATATACAGGCCAATGGTATTGCACCATGTGGCCTCCTGGACAAGAGAGAAAAAAGGCTCGTTTGCCCCTGTTTTGCATCGATTTTCTTCGTTAAAGTTCTTCGGCCTTTCTCGGCAATTTAGCACTTCATTGATGCTTCCCCCCACATATCGCAGTATTCTTAACCTTGGTCTTGTTCAAAATCGTCGATCACCGAAATTGCGGGACTACGGGGTGCTCGATATACGGGAGTCTTAATATCCTTCCACGTGGCCCCCAGGAGGAGAGAGAAAGGGTGATCATCTACCTTGGTTTTTTCTTTGAATTCCTTTATTAAATGAAATCATCCATCCCCGAATATTTAACACTAAATCGAAAATTCCCCCCACAATTCCTTAAGGATGGCCCATCAGGTATTGCAGGGGCCATGCGGGACCATGGGGCTATGGGATGCGAGGTTTTCCCACCGCCGATTTCCGATTTGCGAGATTTGTGGGATGCGAGATTGCGGGACTACAGGGTGCTCGACATGCAGGGTATCCCCACCACCGATATGCTTGACTTGCTATGCCCGAGGCCCTCTGATAAGCTCTTTTCTTTCACTTCAAGGCAACAAAACTCTTGATCTTCAATAGGTCATATCTTCTGATCCAGAAGTCCATTTTGGGACTTCTATATACCGTTGGAAAGCTAGTTTTTGGCACTATGCAATGAAGGGGCTCCATTATCGATTCAAGTGCTCATGTGGCCTAGAAAGGTGACTTAAAAACTTCACTTCTCTTGGGAAACCTTGACCAACTGAAACCCACAATGCAGTGAGAGACAACAGGTTTCTCACTAATATTTATTTAATTTTTTGCTTCATGTTCCCCATGCCAATATGATTTCATACACAACTTTGATCTCACCATGTCCATTATCTTCTCAGGACATTTTATGGGCTTCCCCCCTGAGATGTTGTTTCTCTTCTATTACTGACTAGACGACTACTTTGTTGGTTAGAGCAACTCCCCTTTAAACCATGATGACTTCATTATGTCACTAATGTAGCAAGTTGCTCCTTTTTCTTCCTCTTCCAGACTTCAGTAGGTTACCTCTATTGTTTACATTTCCTTCATTGTTTGGTCTGCTTGTAGTGCCCGTCATCTTATGTCTATAACTCTTTAGGGTATATAGAAGCTTGTAGTCTTTCACCATGTGGCCAAGATTGCTACACAAATATAATTTTATATGGCGAATAAATGGAACAAATGGTGTGTTCTTTATTGAGTCATTTCTACTTTTCTTTGCATAAATTTTGTATTCAATATATTTAAATTCATTACATAGATAACAGTAACCATAGAAATGATTTGTGTACCTGGTGAATGAATGTCTTCTATGTTTTCTTTCTTGAGGGAGCCTTCTCATTTGCCACATCATTTGTTGATTAAACTTGATTTTCTTCGTCTTACATTTTGTTGCAACATGTCCAGGTTCATGGCAAGAAAAATATTTGATATCTTTCAAAGGTGCAAGAATATCCTTTGAGATCTTCCAAAATTTCTCAATCTATCTCGATGAGAAAATGAACTTCTTGCAAAGGACCATCTCTTCATCTCATTCTTTACAAATCATGTTGTTACTGGCTTCTTCTTCTGTAGGTATTTTTAGGGTTGCTTTATTATTCTTTATGGTTACCTTTGATCTACGACACATTTATGAGTTCTTCACAGAGACAAACTCCTCTTCTAACTGCTTACACAACATGTTCTTTTCATCTAACTCTCTTATAGCTTAAATAATCTAAGACTCTAATCTTTCACATTGTACCTCTTTCTCCTTTAGCTGACTATTCATCATCTCTTTTATTCTCCTTGCCTATTCAGGTTGTGTCTTCAGATTAACAATATCTTCCTTGTATAGAGGCTCTCTCTCATCACATATCTACACAAGTTTCTTCATGTCTTTGTTTTCGTTCTTCAGTCTATCTATTTATTCATGGTAATAAGGTCCATTCATACTAGTGGAGAGCTCATTTGACTAAACACTTTTTTTTTTTTATGGATTTTTCTTCTTCATCTTTCTCTTCTCTTTTTCTATACTACTACTACTAGTCTATCCTTCATGAATGAGTTGCAATCTATCCCAAATTTCTTTTGCATAAATTAAATCTATTATTGTATGCAGATATTTATTATGAGGATTTTTATACATAACACGTTTTTCCTTAGCATTCCACTATTGTTCTTCCACAAAGGGAGAGTCTTTATAGTAATCATGACAAATTAGTTTCCATACACTAGGTCCATAAGCTATTAATTCATATTTTACCTTATCTCTCCATTCATGAAAGTTTGATGTACTAAGAACAGGTACACTTTGATAGTCCATGACTCAACTAGATATACCTTCAATTTGTTAGGCTTACACTGAAGGAACCTACTCTAATACCAATAGATGGACACTTGAATAAAGTGAGAGGGGGCATGAATCAATTTAGTACATTCATGGACATTAATTATTATATTTTAACTGATTAACTCAAACATTAAATGACCATCTTAACACATAATGAATATCATATTTAATATGTTGTTGGGTCCCTATAATACTAGTAATTACCCCATTACTATTGTAGTTGCATCCCTTATTAATATTGTTGTGCCCCTATTATCCCCATATTGTTATTATTGTGCCCCACAGAATCCCTCTATTGTTATTTTTGTGGCTTTACATTATTATTGTTAGGTCGGCTGGGTTATATTGTGACTCCTTAGACTCCTATATATAGAAAGGAGGTTTTGTCATTTGAATCATCCAAGAATTGTTAATTTATGTAATGTAAAGGAGTTTGCCCCCTCGAAGAGGCTAAATTCTAAGGCGTTGATCTATCTTTTCTATCTTCTCTTGAGCTGGTTTCATAACATTTGGTATCAGAGCTTTGGATTCTAGGGTTTCGCTGCTCCAAACAGGTCATCGTGGAATTTTTGCTATAACTTTGTTTTTACGACGTTTCCGAAGTTGCAAAAAAAACCCATTTGAGAAGAAATCACGCTGAACCTCAGGTCTGAATTTCAAAGCTTTTCGCGCTATATTGGCGGAGATATGATATGAGGAAGTTGGTCTTTTTGCAGACTCTTGAATTACATTCCAAACAGGTGACCTGGGGAAAATCGTCATAACTTTCTCTCTGGGGATCGGATTGAAATTTCGTAAGAAGGTACAGAAAGAGGATGGACTTTAGTTTCTTATATGCATTTTTCAGATCCAAAGGTTGAAAAAGTGACTCATGGAACGTCGTATAATTTCTCTCTACTGAACTAGTCTATAATCAAGTCACTGTGGGAGATTTCGCATAACTCTTCCTTGGAGAATCCAATTTGGGTCAGACTTGTGGCATTGGAAAGAGGACATAGAGGGCTACTGCAGGTCACAAATTCAGAACTAGATTATGGGAAAGTACAGAGATAGATCAGAGGCAATATCGAGCTCCTACAAAGTGAAAAAAGGTGTGTAGATTTTCTTAAATTTTTTCTTAAGCTTGGTTTGAAAATTTATTTTGAAGGAATTCAAAGGGCATATTAGAGCATTATTATCGGTAACCGATGCCCTGAGGAAAGAAAATGCAAACACCTAGTAAGGAACTTGAAAGCTCTAGCATGACTCATGAAGAAGAGGAAGAAATGCTACATGATATATCAAAATTACAAGAATAAGTGCAACAAATGTCATTGTCACAAAAGCTAACAGAAGCTAAGATAAATGGCATGGAAGCTAAGGTGAATGGCGTGGAAGCTAAGATGGACAACTTGAAGATAAATTTGAACACAAATTTGAAGATAGGCATGGCAGATTTGATAAATTTTCTACAAGAAATACTTACCAATGGTGAAAAGGTAGTAAAGGAAACTCATGATGAGAACAAAAGAAATGTTAATAATGATTTCTTAGACTCTAATGTGGGATCGAAAACCCACCATATTCCAAAAATCGATATGAGGAAGTTTGATGGCAAGGATCCCGCAACATGGATATTACAAATGGAGCAATTTTTCGATCTCAATAATGTACAAAACACACAAAAGGTACGTATTGCAACTTTATATTTGGAACCAAATCAGTTTGTATGGTATCAATGGCTTTGCTCTCGTAAACAAATTATCACTTGGGCAATTTTTATGGAAGAATTGATAGCACATTATGATGATACAAAAAGCAACACTTTTTTTAGCCAATTGATAAGTCTCAAACAAAAGGGTTCAATAATGGAGCACATTGAGGAGTTCCAAAAATTGAACATAAGGGTAAAAGATATTCCAGAGGAGCATAGGATTGATGTGTTCATAGGGACTTTAAAGGATAATATCCAACATGATATTCGCCTTTGGGAACCTGATTCATTAGAGAAGACATTCTGGTTAGCAAGAAAAATAGAAAGCAAAATTATGGCAACCAGGAAGCATACCACTCACAACTATCAAGATGGAAGTGTGGTTGCTCCTAGTCTTCCACAACCTATAAGGTTGACACCACAACAATTGGAAGAAAAAAGAGCAAAAGGGCTTTGTTACAGTTGTGATAGCAAATACACTAAAGGTCATAAGTGTGCTGAGAAGAAATTATTCTACATAGATTGTGAAGAGGAAGAAGAAAATGAGCAAGAAAGGTCAAAAGAAGAGGATATACTCCAGGAACAAAGCCTAGATAAAGAATAAATGAATCCGACCATATCTTGTAATGCATTGGCGGGAATTACCACTCCTCAAACCATCAAGATAGAAGGACAAATCAAGAAGAAAAAGGTACTAGTGTTGATTGATTAAGGAAGTACCCACAATTTTATTCATTGTAAGGTAGCAAAAGAATTGAATTGCTTCTTATACCCAGCATCAGAGTGTCAAGTGATGGTTGCAAATGGAGGAACAATAAATTGCTCTGGAAAGTGCCATAATATCAAGCTATCGATGGGAGAATATGTATTGACTAGCCCAATGCTTTCCATTCCAATGGGAGGTGCTGATGTTGTACTAGGAGTACAATGGCTACAATCCTTGGGTATAATAGCTTTCAATTTTCAAGAACTTTTCATGAAATTTTCCGTGGAAGGAAAGGAAGTTGAATTAAGGGGTATTGCAGGGAAACTAGGAAAGATAATTAGCTCTAATGGTATGACAAAGCTTCTAAAAAGGGAACAAAGGGGTGTAATTGCCCAATTATGTTCGCTAGATGTTTCCACATTGCAATCATCTATTTCTCCAGATCTCCAAAAAGTCTTGGACAATCATTCCAAGCTATTTGAGACTCCCAAAGGTCTCCCACCTATTCGTGATCATGATCATGCTATTCATTTGATTCCAGGAAGTGTTCCTCCAAACATCAGGCTGTACAGATATCCCTATGCCCAAAAGAGTGAAATTGAACGTATGGTTGCAGAAATGCTAGAGGCTGGTATAATTCAACCAAGTCAAAGTTCTTTCTCTGCTCTAGTAGTATTAGTGCACAAGAAGGATGGATCATGGCGCATGTGTCCGGATTATAGGGATCTCAACAAGCTCA
The DNA here is from genome assembly GCA_031772625.1 of Pinus tabuliformis. NCBI lineage: Eukaryota > Viridiplantae > Streptophyta > Pinopsida > Pinales > Pinaceae > Pinus > Pinus tabuliformis. Next base: position 241,507,354 of record CM062817.1, read on the forward strand.
CTATTAAAGATAAGTTTCCCATTCCCGTCATTGATGAATTACTGGATGAATTGCATGGATCAATTTACTTCACCAAGTTGGATCTTCGTTCAGGATATCATCAAATCATAATGAAGACTGAAGACATTCCGAAAATAGCATTTAGAACTCATGAGGGTCATTATGAATTTTTGGTCATGCCTTTTGGCCTTACCAATGCACCTTCAACATTTCAAGGTTTGATGAATTCCATTTTCAAACCATTCCTTAGAAAATTTGTGTTAGTATTTTTTGATGATATACTAATCTACAACAAGTCTTGGAAGGATCATGTTGAACATGTTGACAGGGTGCTACAACTATTGGAGGAGAAACAATTATATGCAAAAAGATCCAAATGTTTCTTTGGAGTACAAGAGGTGGAATAGCTGGGTCATATTGTATCTCATGAAGGAGTTAAGGTAGACCCTAGCAAAATTAAATCCATTAAGGAATGGAAAATCCCCACATCCATAAAGCATCTGCGAGGATTTCTCGGGTTGACAGGGTATTATCGCAAGTTTGTTAAGAATTATGGGAGAATAGCAGCACCTCTAACAACATTATTGAAGAAAGATGCATTTTCATGGACTCCAGAAGCAACAAAGGCCTTCGAACATCTTAAAGAGGCAATGTGCCAAGCACCGGTCTTAGCTACACCGGACTTCACAAAAACCTTTATTGTGGAATGCGATGCTTCAGGAAATGGAATTGGTGCTGTTTTAATGCAAGATGAAAGATCCATTGCTTTTGAAAGTCGTCCAATCAAGGGAAAGTTTTTACACAAATCTATTTATGAGAAGGAAATGTTGGAAATACTCCATGCACTTAAGAAATGGCAACCCTACCTAATGGGAAGACACTTCAAGGTAAAGACGGATCATGATAGCCTTAAATACTTTTTAGAATAAAGATTATCTCTGAAGAGCAACAAAAGTGGGTCACAAAGATGTTGGGTTATGACTTTGAAATCATCTACAAAAAAGGGAAGCAAAATGTGGTGGCAGATGCACTCTCAAGAAAGGATGAGGATGTGGAAGCATTGTTGTGCACCATTTCTATTATCCAACCAGATTGGATAAACGAAGCAAGGGAGGAATGGAAGAATGACGAAGAAGTATGGGAACTTATTCGAAAGTTACAACAAGATTCCAGTAGGTCTGATACATTTAGCAGGCAAAATGATTCTTTATGGTACAAAGATCGCTTATACCTCTGTAAGAATTCCCAACTAAAACAAAAGATTTTTATGGAATGGCACACTTCTCCCTTAGGAGGGCACTCAGGATTTTTAAAAACTTACCATAGGGTTAAAAAAGAATTTTTTTGGGATGGCCTTAAATCGGATATTCAAAAATTTGTAGCGGAATGTTTGGTTTGCCAACAAAATAAAGTTGAAACAATTAAGACACTGGGTCTATTACAACCTTTATCCATTCCCAGCCAACGTTGGGAGGAGGCTTCAATGGATTTTATCACAGGTTTACCCAAGTCGGAGGGAAAGAGTGTCATCATGGTGGTAGTTGACAGACTTACCAAGTGTGCACACTTTTGTGCATTATCACATCCATTTAAAGCCATTACAGTTTCTACTGCATTTATGGAAACAATTCAAAAGCTACATGGAAACCCAAAGATTATTGTAAGTGACAGAGATCCCATTTTCACTGGAAATTTTTGGACATAATTATTTTCTTGTCTTGGTACTCAGTTAGCTCATAGCTCATCTTATCATCCTCAATCTGATGGGCAAACTGAGATAGTAAACAAATGTTTGGAAGGATATCTTCGTTGCTTTGTATCTGATAAACATACACAATGGGTCAAATGGTTGCCTCTGGCTGAATGATGGTATAACACTTCCTTCCATACAGCAACAAAAATGACCCCATTTATGGCACTTTATGGATATCATCCACCATCCATCACATCATATTTAAGAGAAAATTCTAAGGTTCAGGCAGTGGAACATCACATCGAACATCAACAACAAGTCCTCCAACTCTTAAAGGATAACCTCATGTTGGCACATAATAGAATGAAACAATAGGCAGATCAACATTGCAGCGAAAGAAGTTTTGATGTAGATGATTGGGTATTCGTACGACTACAACCATATAAGCAAATGTCCCTCAAGCAAGCTAAGAAGGATAATAAATTATCACCAAAGTATTATGGTCCATACAAGGTGTTGCAAAGATTGGTACTATGGTATACAAATTGGAGCTTCCTGCAACTTCTCGATTGCACCCAGTTTTCCATGTTTCATGTTTAAAGAAGGTTATAGGCGACAAGCTCCCAATTCAAACAATATTGCCAGAACTTGACGAGGAAGGAAAAATTATATTGGAAACGGAAGCAGTCACAGAAACAAGAACTCGATAGCTACGAAATCGATCAATTTCAGAGTATCTTATCAAGTGGAAGAACTTATCTGCTGAAGATTCCACATGGGAGGATGAGAATTTTATACAAAAGCATCCAAAACTACTCAAGTGTTGAGGACAACACTTTTTTTGAAGGAGAGGGGCATGTTGGGTCCCTATAATACTAGTAATTACCCCATTACTATTGCAGTTGCATCCCTTATTAATATTGTTGTGCCCCTATTATCCCCATATTGTTATTACTGTGCCCCATAGAATCCCTCTATTGTTATTTTTGTGGCTTTATATTATTATTGTTAGGTCAGCTGGGTTATATTGTGACTCCTTAGACTCCTATATATAGAAAGGAGGTTTTGTCATTTGAATCATCCAAGAATTGTTCATTAATGTAAAGGAGGTTGCCCCCTCGAAGAGGCTAAATTCTAAGGCGTTGATCTATCTTTTCTTGTGCTGGTTTCATAACATATGTGAACAATGAAATATGTGAATCAAAAACATCACATTAGCACATAAAAACATCGCACATGAACACCAGAAATAAGCGGAAACCAATAAAGGGTGAAAACCACGAATTTCTTATTATTGTGATGCAAAGAAAAGCTCTTACTCCCTTATTACATCTAATTTTTTGTAGGCTCCAACCTACAAGAGGCTACTATCTCAACCTTCTACAAGCTACAACACGCAAGGTAGATCTAAACCCTATAAGTTTTTTGTAGGCTACAACCCACATGAGGCTCCTACCTCAGCAGGCTCTGTTATCTATCAAGCTACAAATTGAAAGAAGACCATAAACCCCTCATATAAAATGAAAAGAATATGTTGGTTTACGTGGTCTATAATTTTGCATACCTCCATCTCTGATTATGATTCTTCTTCTCCTTAAATATGCATCACAACTTCTCTACATGTGCCAAGTAACTAATGCATAACACCTCAATCATTTCTCACATTCTCTCACAAAAAAACTATTTTTTGCTTTCTAAAATCACATCTTTTATGAAGATAGTTTGTTGGTTTTTTATATTCCACATAAGAATATGAAGTGAACAAGGCTTGACTCTTTGCCCTCCACTCAGTCATTTCCCAACTCTTCATATGTTGAATATAAGAACACAAATAAGTGCTCAAATATTATTTTCAGCCATCTATAATGATTGAATGCACCAACATCAACATAAATCCAGCATATGCAAGCAACACATTATAACATCATAACACATGTAAAACGTTCACCTTATAATACAAGCAATATGCATGCAACATATGAAAGCAATGCATCAGTCTCTAAAGCCATAAATTTGTTTTGCAACATCTTGAATCAATACTTCTTCATGTTATTGCCTCAATAGCCTTTAGTCTCGCCTTGTTTGTCATGAAGTCTTCTCTTTTATGTCATGGAGTTTTGCCTTTGTTGTCTTGCAGTCTTTCCTTTGCATTTCATCACCACACTTCATCATCACAACAAATTCTTTAACATAGCAATCTCTACAACATTCTGTTTTGCACATATTTTCCTTTGTCATAGCCTTGCATCACAACAATGCTCAATCTTTGCTCCTTTGCTCAACTGTCAACATGCAACATATCTTTGTCAACATCACATCCTCACATACATATGGTGACCACACTGCTTGCTACTCCTTTGCTCCTTTGCTAGCAGTATTTGCAACATTCTCGGGATCACAAGCTCAATCATAGCATGACAAGCATCAACACATGCAACATAACATAGGAATAATAATTATGACAACCATAGAGTCAAGTATGCCTCCCAGCAGCTACATCCTTCTTATTGCCATTTTTCCTTTTTTTCCTTGTTGTTGCTCCTTTGCAATTCCTTTATTGTTCCTTTGCCCAAGTTTCTCCTGCAGTTACTTTTCCATCAATGCCAACAATGCCATCATCTGGAGATCCTTCTCCTCTAGGCTACTAAAATTGCATCATGTCATATGGAATGAGGCACCTAAATCTAGGTACTACATAGTCCCCATTACATTATTGACCATGCATGCAATCAGGGTGAAGTCTAATTTGAATTATGAGGAAAGTGCTTCATGTCCTGCTCCTCCTGAAGGCTTCTTGTTAGACTTCTTGTGCAGACACTTTGTTGCATAGTGCCCAAGTTCATGGTAGTGAATTTTTTTTATCTTGCTTAGGTCCTTCTTCTTGCCATTGTTCTGGTTGAACTCTGGCTTGCTTTGGGCCTTCTTGCCCTTCCCAACCAAGGCAAAATGATCTTCCTCCTCTGCTTTGGATATTACTCCATCTCTAGTGTTCCTTCGGATTTCTTCCTGCACCAAATCAAACCAAAGTCTCTCCCAGTTTGGTAATTCCTCCCTTCCATTTACAAAGTCTTGGTAGTTGTGCCACGATTTTGGAAGGCCTGGGAGTGCTAGGCTCACTAGCTCCTAAGATGGTATATTTTGTCCAACTCCTCCAAAGCTCATCTCAACATTGAGTGAATATGGAGAGGTAATGTGGAATAGTTTCCTTTTTCTGCATGCAGATGTTTCTAAGCTTGTCCCTCAATGCCAATTTCCTAGCATCACTACCATTTTTGAATAGCTCAGTGAGGGTATTCCACATAGAAAATGGAGTCTCCTTTCCATGTAAATTCGAGACTATGTGGTCTCTCACACCCTCCAAGATGATCCTCCTGGCTTTTGTGGTATCCTTCTTCCACTTGGCTAACTATTATGCATTTGATACTATTGGTTATGGAATGTCAATTTGGTGTTCTCCAACAATCCATTATCATCAAGTACAACTTCCATTCTATCCTTCCAAGCTATGAAATTTGAGGTTCCTTCAGGGCATACTCCAATCTCAATCCGTTGAAAGACATTTTCCCGCACGGAAGAAAACCTGCTTCACTGAATCTGCAAATTGAAATCTCTGAAGGAGAATATCTATTGATTGGTTTCTAGTGTTATTTCTCCTCTGATAGCATGAAGAAATTAATAGGAATTTGATAGTACTGATGAATTCGAACTGAAAACAAGAGATTACAAATTTCCTCTACAATTTTGTGGAATGAAAATCACAATTTAGAAACACATGAAATGACATGCAACCATCAAAACCATAAGAATATAATGATTTTACAAGGGAACCCAACTGGGAAAGAACCCCTCTGCTTATTTTCATTAATCAGATGAGAATGAGAAACTATTCAATGTCTTGCTCCATTCCTGAAGCATACCTGCACTGTAAATATGTTCTCCTGTTGATTGTCATGCTCTGGCCAACACATAGCTAATTCAAGGCCCCAACTTCCTCCTATTTCCTTGTACAATTCAAGAGAAATTATGCTCCTAAATAATAGGGGAATTATCTATTTCCTTGCACAAATCCCAAGGAATTGATCACCTGCATCAATGCCAAGCCTATACACTCAACTAGTATACAATTGATAATTACTTTCCTCCACTCTTGTTAGGAAATCCGAATTCCATGCATTTTTGGGTTATTTTTAGGTGATTGACGTGTTTAACTGAGAGATCACTAAGTTAACAACAATTCTACTTCTCAATTGACCTTCCACTAACCTTCCACTGACTCAACTAATGACTTGAGCTCAGTTAACTGAGTTGAACTGAAAATATTTGAACTAGATTGCTAGATTTTAGCAATCACTACATGCACAACTCTACTCCAAGCCTATAACTCGAATTTACTAAGTTAATTAGTAGACAAGGCCATGTCAATCTAACTAATTTCCATCCAAGTCATCCTACTAAAGTAGAAAATCGAATAACTCAATTAACTCAATTAAACTAAGACAAAAATCAAATTAAACTTTTCTTGCTACGATTTCTAACACTCAAAATTCACACAACTTAATAAACAAAAAAATAATTAATTTTATAAAAAAATTATTTATTTAATTTAAAATATTACACATTTTAATTTTTAATATAAATAATTTTATTTTATAAATTTATAAAAAAAATTATTTTTCCAACATCAAAATCAAAATTATATATATAGTATACCCAAAAATAAAAATTATAATATTTTATCAGACCCACCAACCACAAATAACAACCTAACGAATACATATAAATTAAAATGAAAAACACCAATATTGAAACAACACACGGCCTTACAAAATCCTATACCAAAAAATTAAATTTATTTTAGTTGAATTATAATACTTTAGTTAGTTGTTAGAGGACAAATGATCATCTGTTAGTATTTATGGTTTTTGTATGGTGGGTAATCTATTAGGTCAATTTGTTCACATTTTGGTGGTAGAATTTTTGTAATGTATTTAGCAATTTTATACTAAAAAAATTAATTTAGTTGAATTATAATATTTTAGTTAGTTGTTAGAGAACAAAACGATCATCTGTTAGTATCTATAAATTTTTTGTAATCTATCATGTTAATTTGTTCACATTTTAGTGGTCTATTTTTTGTAATGTATTTAGCAAAATGCTAGTTTTTTTTAATGAGAACAATAATAAATTCTCATAAACTTTGTATATGATATTGTTTTTCAAATATAAATAGTAATCATAATTATAATATTTTTATCATAGCCATCAATTATAAATAGTAACTCAAAAAATACATAATCATTAATTTTTTATTAGTTTTTTTATTAAAAAAATTTAAAATCTATTCAAAGTTTAACATTATGAAATTAAATTTATTATTTTTAAATAAAATTTATTTTTATTTATCTCAAATATAATTGGTTGAACGGTCTCCCTTTTTTATTGTGTAATGATGACAAGAATTGACTCTTGTGTACTCTAGTATTAATTACGATGTACTATTTGTACAATAAATATAAATAATTTCATTTTCTCACTGGTGTAAAGTATTGAATAGACAATTTTTATGGGTTTTATTGTTTAATTTACAAAAAATATAAATTTGAAAAAAATATGTAAAAATAACATGTGTACAATTTGTACAACTCTCATTTTATCAATCTATACTCTAATGACATGACATGTGTACTATAATATGAACATTATATAAAAAAAATTGTCATAATCCAATATTAAATAAATAATTACTAGTTATTATTCTCTTCAATGTCAATTATATAACCCATATTACAATTTTACAATTTTATTATTGTTTGGAGTATATACAACACATTATGACAAATTTTAAATAATATTTTTCTTACCTGAGTAACTAATTTTGTAACGGTAAACTCTGGCCAATAATGCATCCATGCTATTTATTCCTACACATGGATTGATTTCTCACTTTGCCTTGAAGATACACTACATTAATTAGTTTGAAACGCCTTTTTTAATGTAATTAATCCGAAAAACATATTTCTACATTAAAATATTTTACTAAACTAAACAGTGAAAAACACTAAAATGTGACTTTGTTTAATTAATGAAAATACAAAACTGTTAAGTCACTTTATCCAAACATCACAGCTAAATGTATCGTTGTGTTGACTTACTTTGATTTAGATAATAAAACAAAATTGTGAAATCACTTTATCCACTTAGTGGGATGATGAGTTTTAGTGGGAAGGAATATTTACACGCACGCATGGGTTTTAATCCAATCAAGTTCACATCACACTCGGACTAACAACCTCTATCCACATATTCCTTGTACACTCTCAATTAATTTCCTCCATATCTTCTTTTTACACCTTCAATCCAATGAACTCTCCACATGCTTTGTCCCCGCCCCAATCATACGTTCCTTTCACACTCTACAAAATTCTCCACTTCAACAATATTTACATTAAATTAATTACTGCGTACATGTGACATTATTTTGCCGGGTTCATTATGACAGGAGCTTTTGCTCATGGAGCTATATTCCTAAGCTCCATTCGTCATTAGGGATTATAATCCGGAACAGAATAAGGATAATGTATTGGTGAGAATGTTAGAGCAGAAAGAAGCTATAATATCTCATCTTAGTTGGGTTAGTTTATTACTAGGTTTCCATACTTTGGGACTTTATGTCTATAATGATGTTATGCTTGTTTTCGGTATTCCAGAAACAAATCTTGATCGAGCTCATATTTGCTCTGAGAATTTGATGATCTAGTTATCACAGTGTCACAAAATTTTTCTCCATTTAGAGAGTGGAAGAATTGTTTGCTCAGTTAAAAATAGCTGGAATTTGAGTAAAATAATTTCAAAAAATCTTGTAGAGGCAATGTTTGAGTCATGTTTTTGATAGTGGAAATAAATTCAGCACCATTAAAAACGTCTAAAACAACACGTAAAATTATGAATTTTGATAATTTTTATTTGGATTTACAAAATCCGCAGCTGGATTTTTTCAAAATATAACCAAAATTTCTATAACTTTAAAAAGAAAAACATAATTTTTAAACTACGATCATTATTAGTCTCCGCTACATAACACTATAGTAATCTTTTTTTTAAATTTACATTAGTCCGTGAAATAAATAAATTATTTTATGCAAAATTTCCCTTTAATATTTACTTCCTGAACGTATTAAATAGGCACAACCAATTCTTTTAACCAATAGCAACTTTTGGAAACTTTTGTGATCTTAATTGGTTTAACAAAGACTCTGGATCCCATATCTCCCCGCCGAGCTTATCTCAATTGCAGGTTCGTTTGGTTTGTCGACGTGGCCAAACGAGCCCTTCTCAGTTAGTTTCTGTTTGTCATACGTTTTGATAAATAGAGATACCCATTTTTTTTTGCCAAAGTTGAAAATTTTTGGAAAGTTTGTAATTGAAAACAGAGTTGTTTTTAGTGTGATTTTTTGAATTTGCTATATTTGAATCCAGAATGATGTATTCAAATGCTTCACATTAAATCACGTGGATTGCTGAGTTACTACCAATCGTGAATTGCATGCGAATCTGGCTGAATAATTCAGAAATTCATCAGTACGGCACCGTTCGGCCATGATTATGTGAAATTGGAATTCAAATCGGTAAAAAAAAATTGGTAAAAACTCATGAGTAAAGAAAAAAAACAAAAAAATGGTCCAGATAACTGAAAGGACAGGCTTAGGAATCAAACTCAATTCTTCTAACAGTAAAGTGGGTAAGAAAAAAATAAAACAGAAAGTGGGCTGATACGACCTGTTGGGCTCAAGAATCAAACTCAATTCTTCGAACAATACAATGGAGCATGTCACTCTTATCCATTCCACTAGATGATGAATCCACACCGTCATGACATTTGAACTATTAGATGTCCATCCTTTGGTGCCTTTGGCTATTGAGGGTAACCTTTGGAAGGCCTGCACATATCTCCATCCCTTTTGTGCTCTCCATCCCTTTTGTGCCTTTTTCTCCAGAGGGTAATCCCTTTTGCGCCTTTTTCTCTAGAGGGTAATGCTTTTGAAGGCTTTCACAATTAAGTATTGTGACATGTCCATACCAATTGTGCCTTTTGTTCTAAAGGTAAGTATTATGACATCTCCATCCCATTTGTGCCTTTTGTTCTAAAGGGTAAGTATTGTCACATCTCCATCTCATTTTTGCTTTTTGCTCTAATGGGTAAATATGTCACATCTCCATCCCATTTGTGTCCTTTGCTCTAAAAGGTAATGCTTTGAAGGTTTTCACACCTAAGTACTATCACAAAGGTTTTTTTTAAGTAGATAAGAAATTAGAAGGATTTTTTTAACAAATTTGAAACATTTCTAATAACGTATATTTTCCTTACTAAAATATTGAAATTGTATTTAATCATATTATAAGTCATTTTTTAGGATTTCTTCACAGGATCTGTAAGGTATTTATTTTAATTTCAACATGTTAGAAGGTATTTATTTTAATTTCAAATTATTTTGAGTAGGTATGGCTTAAACATTTTTTCCCTTTATCAATCGATGAATGATATTTAGTTATTTGTTTTTAGCAAGATTTGTTGGAATCCAATTTCTTGCCCTTGTTTTTGAGAATTTTGTTTTAAAAAATAAATCATTGGGTTTCCAAGTTTTTTGGAGAGACAAAGCAGCACCAAAACCTACACTACAAATATGATAATGAAGTTATTAGAGACTTCAACAATGAAATCAAGTGCATATTGGTATTAATTATGATAATGAAGTTATTAGAGACTTCAATAATGAAGTCAAGTGCATATTGGTATTAATTAAATAGTTGATATCACTGAATCCAAACTTGTCATACTAATCAACTACTCTAAAATAAATCCTCAAACATCTCATTTCATCATCTTCCTACTACATGTTTTCTTGCAACATATTTAACAGTAGGCCCACAAGAAAAATAAATAAATCACTTCCACTGACTCAACATTGTAGTTGTCTCATTGTTATCTTTATCAGACTATTGAAACATGGTTATAATAAATCAAAATATTTGATAAAGAAATTTCTGTTCCTCTTACTATGTTAAATTGGTGTGCAACAAAAGGTAGATTTGACATGAGTTTGAGGCTACTCATATCCCTAAAAATGATATAAATTGTGTGTCTATTTTTGTTTGAATAACTTTATGCAGTGTTACATGAACAACATTTATATCCAATTACTACTAGCAAATTCTCAAAAATAAAATAGAGTAAGATAGTGTAACAACACGGAAATGAAAATAGAGAATTTTTCTAAAATTTTCAAAAAATAATATGTTTTAGTATTTATAAGATGTATACTTTAAAAAATTTCCCATAATAAAATTTAAGTAGTTGAATTTTTGTCAAACTTGAATTTGGTAACTATGCCAGAACCTATCCATTTGATGTAGATTTAGCCAACTTGCAAACTTACAATGAAATAAATAGAATCTTTACCTACACAATAGGAATATCTCCATTACCACTACTCCTACAAAGGTAATAACCTTTTTTACAATATAAACTTAAATTAAATTATTAACTATTGGTTTGTTGTGAGTAATTATATTTGCGGTATTATTGTTGGCAAATCACTTACATTGGGTATATTGTTTTTATGACAACTATTTTTAAGCTTATTTTTAGTAATATAAACAATATATTATCATATTTTTTCATAATTTATGAAGTCTTTATTTATGTTTTCTATAGATGAGGGTAATTATTTAGAGTGGAGAATTTGGTTATATTTGTAAATTTCAATATAAAATTTTGATTTATTTAATTTATTTTAAAAAGAGGATACATTGTTTTTCTTAGAATATCCAAAGAAAACAGAAGAAAGAAAAAATATTTAGATATGGTATAATTTGATTTAGGGAAAATGAAGTCAGAAAAAATTTATTTATAAAAAAGAATGGGTTTAAATTGAACATTTAATTTGCTCTAATTATATTGCTTAAAATTAAATTCTCTTGAAATTACTCTTCCCATAATATTCAATTTGCACATTATTGATGATGATTAATATCAATTGTACATCTAAATAATACTTTACATTGTGTTTTGTTTCTAAAATTTTAAATAATTTTATATGTTTTTTTTGTTTCCATAAACAACACTTGTACTTACCAATTGATGAAATCTTTCTATCATGTATATTGTATATTTAAATTATTGATATAAATTCATATCATAATCAAAATGTTCTAGTTATTATTAACTTTGTTATTGAAAGTCGCAATCGCATGAAACTGCAACTAACATCATGAAATTACAACTAACATAAATTATTTCTAATATGTATGTTCTCATTTAAAAATTTTCTTTACTAAATTTTAGATTTTTTAATTTAATGTATTTAAATTCCAAACTTTTTTGTAATTTTTAATTTATTGTGTTTTATATTCCAAACTTGTAATGTACAATGACTACTCTCTAATGTCTACTATATATATGAAATTTAGTCAATCTGATCCACTTTCATATTTTTATAAGGAAGTTAATTATAATTTTATATATGTGAGAGAGTAAAATTATAATTTAATGTTTTTATGAAGTTTTTTTTTTAATTATTTATATATTTTAAGCTTTTGGAGAATATATATATACACACACTTTGTTATTTACTTTTTTGTGATTATATATATTTGATCTTTGGTATTTGTATTTTTTTAAAATGATTTTTGTTAGTACTTTTACTTTGTTAATTATAATTTTTTTGTCTAAATATATAAAAAGTTTATGATTTTTTTTAGGTATATTTTTTTTCAATTGTTTTTTATTATCTACTCGAGTTTATCTACTAGCGATTTGAATATGTTACTTGTGATGAGTAGTACTTTAATAGTGCACTATTAATGGTCAATCCAAAGCCTCATGGACATGGGTGCATTTACCATGTTATGTTTTTTTCTTTTAGTTTCTTCTTGGACAAGGATCTCTACTTCTTTTAAATAGATTTTCTTCTTTATTTTATTTATTTTTATATTTTATTTTTTAATTTAATTTTAATGGTTATAATAAGAATGTTATGTTGAGTTTGTTTTTTTTTTGTGTTCCATGTTAATGTCACCTTTTTATCGACATTAAATTGTTTATGTTCTCAAATTATGGATGTATATATATGAGGTTTATGATCTTAGAAATGTTTGGTACGTTTTCTTTGTTACTATCTCAATTTTTCATTTATTTATTTAGTGTATTCTTGGATAAGTGTTATAAGAGGCTTAGAATATATTTATATATGTTTACGTGCGCTTATTTTCTAATTTTGTTTTAATGGCTGTAATAACAAGGCTATCATGGCCACACTTTCTTGTTTTCCATGTTAATGTGGCATTTTTCTTATCCACTTGATTGTTTGTGTTTTCAATTGTGGTTCTATATATAGAAGGTTTATAACCTTTACCTTAGATTTTTTTTTTTGTTTGGTACATTTGCTTTGTCTTTTTCTTAATGTTTCATTTTTTTGAAGTGCATTCTTCTATTACAGTTAAATAAAAGGGCTTACAACATTTATCTTGGAAAATTTTGGTGCATTTACTTTATTAATTTCTTTGTTTTTTAAGTGTATTCTTGGATGAGCACCTCTTCTTTTAGGTAGTTTTTCTTCTTTATTTCATCTATTTTGTATTTATTTTTTTAGTTTATGGTTTATTCTTCATTTTTGTTTTAATGGCTATAATAACAATGTTATCACACCCACACTTTCTAGTTTTCCATGGTAATGTTGCCTTCCTCTTATCAACCCGATTTTCCTCATGTTCCTTTATGCCTACATCTTCTTATGAACAATTCTAGATGGGCTAATCTAAGCTTTCTCTCATGTGGAAACAACCTTCAAAGAGTTGGCATAGGTACAATATGGCAACAAGCTATAATACGACATCACCCATGTTATAGTCCTCCCTCTATCACTATGAATAAAGTCTCTTTTGAGGAAATCACCACCTTTTATTATAGGTAGCTCAAAAGATGGAGGGAGTGACAATGATAAGGTTGAGGACTATACAAGAAAAAGTTGATTATGTAGGATTGACTTTCATGGCATAATAACTAGCTACCATTTCAAACTTATTGTTGGTGTTGAAAACATTTATAACTTGATTGACATAGAGAGCCTCAACCTAGTTGACATAAGATGGGAGGGGTAGTTTTCATCAATGTTTTTTCTCCTAGAAAAAAAGCATAATTTTATTCATCAAAGAAGAATGAAATCACATTTTACATATGCCAAAATACATTCCATAGATAGAGGCTGAGAAAATAGCTATCAACCACCGGAGTTCGCAATAGAAAAAACACCACTAGCATAGGTGGCAACAACAAATTAACAATTGTTGGCAACAAGGCGACCTGTAGATACACCACAACAGAGAACGGTAGGAACCCACCACATATTGGTAGAAACTCACCAATATGTAGAAATTCCTTGTAGATTCAAACTGCTAATTGTAATATGCTAAAATAATAGACTTGAATCTTCTCTACTCATCAGTGAAAACAATTTGAACGGTTGCGAAATCACAAAGCATACAAGAGAAAGAATTCAATCAACACATTACACAATGATTTCTTGGGGAAAGCCACAGCTAAAAACGCCTGCTATATGTATATTGAATTAATAAGAAAATATGAGAAGATTACAATGCTTTGCTCAAGCCTAAGTAACCTCTGCATTATCTCTATCTGTCTTACTGCTGTTGGCATTATGATGCATGTGTTGTACTTGACGAAAACCCACTTGTAGAAGAACAACTCACTTGTATATGGTAACTAGATGAATCTACAGAAGAGATATCAGATGTGACAGAATGCATGGCAGTTGTGTTTACAGATGTGACAAAATGCAGGGAAGTTCAAAGGAATCAGTTCAGAAGTAATGTACAATGGCAAATCACATTATAACAGGTATATTCAGAGGGAACAAAGTAATGGTACAAAAGAATAGGATGAAGGAACAAAGAACTACATATCAGAATCAAGAAGTTGAAGAAAAAGGATATTTCCAGGTATGTTAAGTTGTATACGCGGGTTCACTATACAAAAAGAGCATGTACACGTGGGTTCACTTTACAAAATGAGCGTATACGTATGCACACACTTTCATAGAAGAAAAAGCGCGTATGGGATGAAAAAAAAAGGAAATTAAGGTGAAATAATGCCAAGGGTCAATACCATGGTATTAGCCCACAATATTGACCAGAGTAATGGTTATTTGATCCCGTCTAAGAATACCACAGGCTCTAAGTGTTGTTTTCATCCGAGGTATTGAGAAAGGATAAAAATATATAAGGAGGAGAAGATCAAAGGGCTAGGTGTAGAAGTAATGAATATCTTATGAAGTGTTAGATCAAAAGAAAATATGCATGCTATGGGTTTCTGATGCTTAGCTTGATCTGAACTAAGTATGCACCTGAGTGTTTGATAATGGATGAGATCTAATGATGGATTAGGATCATAATGACTTATCATTATGTGATATGATAATGGATGGGCTAGATCTGATTGCTAACACATGTTTTATCCTTTATATGTGATGATCTGGATATGTTTGAAGCTGGGAATTGCAACGAAGTTATAAGTAAGTATGTGCAGATCTATACGATGATTCTCTTTGGTGAAGGTGCGTATACACGCTGGTTCGACTCTTCCAAGTAATGTATGAAAAAGAAAAGCTTGATGTTCAGGGATGACTGATCTATCAGATCAAGATTGTTTTTTTTCTACTGTGTTACTGCTGTTTGTCAATGATGTCTTCTTAGATATGAAAGTAGAACTGAATGTATAAGGAAATTAAGTCTGATTGATTGATTGATTGAGAATGAAGGGTGATCCTTGTTGCTATCCGTTTAGAACTCTGTAATATGACAGCAGATCTTCAGAATGTCTCTGATTCATACAATTTGTGGTTCAGAGGTTTTATGATTCAGTATCTTTAGAGATATACGCAGGTTGGGCTAAAGGAAATAGCGTATAAACACAGGTTGGATTCATTGAAGGAGCGTATACATTCTGACACATGCCTTTTGAAGTTACAATTAGTTCTAGTTGTTGATGCAGTGATCTGGGTTCAGATTTGTGTACTGGTTACAATGATCTGTCTGTTCCAATTGTTTGGTTGAATTTCATTAAGTTTGAATGAATGGTTGATTCAGTTGTGTCAGAGGTTCGATGATTGTTTGATTCAGTATGTTAGAGGTTTTAGTGATTGTATGATTCAATATGTTAGAGGTTTCAATGATTATTTGATTCAGTACACCAGAGGTTTTAGTGATTGATTGATTTAATTATGATTATACCAGAGATTGATGATTAGGTTTCAGCTATATCAGAGATTGATTGGGCTTCAGTGATTGGTTGATGCAGATGTATTTGATGGTTGTATTGCAGTGGTGATTGATTTTGAGCTTCAATGTTACTAATGGGTCCAGTATGAAAATTTGATGAAATGTGGCTTTCATATTGTAGTATTGTGTACCAGGAGTATCCAGTGTGAAAATTTATGAAACGTGGTCCCTGGAGGATACTGAGGGTTGGAGCCTTCAGTGAGGAAGTCGAAGATTCCTACCAGTAGTGGCTGGTGATTTGATTAGGGGATTGGAGCTCCCTTCCTGTAGAATCTGGAGAACGAGTGAAGATTGTAGCCTTCTATAGGTCGAAACCTACGTACTAGTAAATATATCGGCTAGTACAAGAATTAGGGGGTTGTAGCTCCCTTCCAGAAGAAGCTGGAGAACAAGAGAAGGTTGTAGCCTTCTGTAGGTGGGTGCCTGCGTACTGGTATGAGTCTGCACCAGTACAAGATTGTAAACATATTTTCTTATTATTAAAAGAAGACGGAGATGACAGCAGCAGGTGGTTTTCACCCACATTGGGTTTCCACCTTAAATCTTGGTGTTCATGTGTGTTGCTTATGTGTGATGGTTTATTCTATTATTACTGCACATGGTTATTGTTTAATGTTTAATAAAGTACTGATGCACTAATTAAAGATCAACATATTATGAATTAACTGAATTGTAAGTTCACTGGATATACGCTGGTTGCCTTAAGAATATTTGTGTGCACACGCGAGTTCCCTTGACTTACGTAGCGTATATAAATTTGATTATGGAAATGAAAAAGTTATTGATTTGTACATACTGATTCACTCGCCCTCTCAGTATTATTTCCAACAATTGGTATCAGAGTAGGTCCTTTGGAAAAAGCTTGATCGCTTGAAGGAGATCCGTAGTAAAAATGGGAAAGAAGCAAAAGAAGAAAGCACCTCAAAAGAAGAAGACATCTCAAAGAAACTATGATAGTGGGAGAGATGATTGGCCACTATGTGGAAGCAAATCTTTAGATTCAGAATCACCTCAGAATGAAGATGAACAAGAAAAAGAGTTATCAGGTATGAATTTATTATCCTATGGTGATACATTTCTTTGTTCATTTTAAGATAATGAATGTGACAGCGAAACAACTGAATTTTCTCTTATGGGTGAAAGAGAAAGAAATCAAATAGAGGAAGAATTTAGAAAGCTCACAGATGCAATTAGAGATCAAAAAGATCTAATTGATAAAAGGGAATGTGCCTACAAATAAGAAGTTACCTGGTTAGAAGCCCAGTTGGAGGAAGGAAACAAAATAAAGAAGCAGTAAAAAGAAAAGGAAGATCAAAGTCAAAGGCTACAGGATGAAGTGGCATCATTAAGAAATGAAGTGAATGAAAAGGACACAACAACCAAGGAACTTATAGAAAGAACCAGCTGCTGTGAAGGTCTTGAAGCTATGGTCATTTCTCTAAAAGAAGATCCCAAAAATTCAAATAAGCAGAATGAAGAACTACTCCAAGCATTTGAAGAACAAGAAAATGAAGTTCTCGAATTAAGGCAACAAGTGGAATAAGGAAGAAAAGCTGAAGAAATCATGAAGAAGCAGCATCTTGAAAAGGAAGAATAATATCAGGTTGAGGTAAACATCCTAAAAGGTAAATTATAAGAAAAGGATAAAATTTTACGATTTCAAGATAATATTAATATTTTGGCTGATATTCTTAGTAGTCAAAGGTCTCTTGCCATCAAATCTGGTCTTGGTTTTCATGAAACTGTTAAAGGTGAATCTAGCTCACAAACTGAAGCAAGGAACTCTAGTGAAAAATCTGAAATGCTCAACAAGGAGATAAGAGGTCAACCCCATCAACAACCAAGGAAAGAAAGTCTTCAAAGAAAATCATTTACTCCTAACTATGGAAGTGTTAATCAATTCTTTCCTCTGATGAATAATGTTGAATGTTTTATATGTCATAATTTTGGACATGTTGCAGCCAGATGCAAAAGTAGAATGGTTCAAGCTAATAACAGTCACACAGAAAGATCATCAACTTCCAGGTACTTTAAGGGATATTGTTTTTCTTGCAATATGTTTGGTCACAAATCCATTGATTGCTATAGAAGGAATATGAAACATATAATATGTTATTCTTGTAACAAGTTTAGACATGTAGAAAACGAGTGCAGGAGCAAATTTGGGCCAACATACCAAAAGAAGCAAACATCATCACACTCCAAGGTATGGAAGAAGAAGGAAGTACAACCAGAAATATGTGGCATAGCTCAGTATGCAGATAGAACAGACTTAGGAGGAACTATGAAATTTCAGTGTTCTAATTCTCATACATAGTTATCATGAAGACAAGTCACGTATATACGCGAGTTAGAAGATACACAGTCGCGTATATGTTGGTTTGATGAAGAAGCAGTGGGACAAACTCAGAAAAATGATCTGATATGGTTCAGACAATTATCAATTATCTTTTATGTCTTGATGATTGATGACTATAGTCTGTGGATGTTACTTAGAAGTGATTTTGATCCTCATATTTTGTTGATGACTTTATGTATATCTGATTGATGATGATGTCTTGATATTTCTTACTGATATATGCAATGATCAGATTTGACAATAAACAGGTGGCACAGGTTCAGGGGAGAATATGCTATGCTTCTAATAATGCATTGTTGGCATTATGTTTAGAAGTCTTTGGTACCTAATGATTCTTATCAATGGTGATGATGCTTATGTGGCTAAATTTTTTAAAAGATACATCATGCTATGTTGCGGTTATGAGTTTCCTATGATGAAGTCTCATATGATACTTATATTGCTTGGGGTTACATAGTTGTTATTCAGATTAGATTTATGGATGATTGTGGATGACGTACATATATGTTGCTTACATGGTGATCTTCATAAGGACAAGGAGAAGTACAAATCTTGAGTAAACAATTTCATTATTTCATGATGAGGCACTCATTTCTTTTATGCTGTTGTCAACATGCCTTCAAATATGCATAAAGTCCATATGGTGCAGTTATTATGCAGGATTCCTATAGTTCTTGGCTCTCACATGGTTGAGGATTATTGTTGTTAATGATATCAATAAATATTGACAAATGACTATGAGCTCATGGTTTTCTAAATACATATTGCTGGATACACATTATGATTGGATACATGGATGATTTCTTAATTTGCATATTGATAGATATTGTTGGTTAGCCAAGAGAATGGTGTTTTTACAGGTTCCATATCCATTTGGAGACATGACTTAGTCACATAATGATGATGAATTCTTACTTTATGATGATAGGCTTGATACTCACATATGTTGATTATCGCGGTTCATGCTTATCAGATGTGGGATGTTTCCAAGTGATATTACATGGTTGATATATTGAGGGTTCTTGTGGAAAGATCATGCAGTTCTTGATGATGATGCTATGATCATAGATGATCAATATGGTGTTTTCACATACATATGATATTATGTGAATGATTTTGTGTTACTGCTTGGAGATATGACATATAAGGTTATAATAAAGCTCTTTCTACTAAGGAAACTGTCAGACCATGCAGTAACTCCTCGAATCAATTTGTTATATTCATTTAGGTTGGTCTTTATTATATACATGAGGGAGAGACTGTTCATTTCATCTCCCAGTGATTCTTCATATTTTCCATTATTTATTTACAACAGTTACACTTATTCACCCAATCCTGATGATTAGGTGTCAACATTCCCCCCCTTAATCTGAAGGGATGTTGGTGAGTCCAAGCATCCTTCTGAATCGTTCAAGCTTTTCTCTTCCAAGCACTTTGGTGAAGATGTCTGCAATTTGCTCATTAGTGGAACAATTGCAGAGATGTATTATTTTGGCCTCAACATGATGTTGAATTAGATTATATTTAGTATTGATGTGCTTCGTTCGATCATGGAACTTTGGGTTCTTGGCCAACTTTATTGCCGAGGTATTGTCAATCATGAGTGGAGTCGGTTGTACTTGTTTTAACCGCAAATCTTCCAGAATTTTCCTGAGCCACACAATTTCTTTGGTTGCCTCAGCTACTGTCACATATTCTGCTTCTATTGTGGAATCTGCTGGAACTGATTGTTTGTGTGATCTCCAGGAGACAACTCCTGATCCAAGACTCATAGCATAACTTGAAGTAGATACCCCAGTTTATTTGTCTCCATCGAAGTCTAAATTAGAGTATCCAATCAAGCTGAAATCATCCACCTGTGTATACTTGATTCCAAAGTCTTGAGTTCCCTTCAAGTACCTTATAACTCTTTTTGCAACAGACCAATGTCCCTCACAAGGCTTTTGCATAAACCTAGAGAGAATTCCAACAACAAATGAAATGTTTGGTCTGGTAGTAGTTAAGTAGTTGAGACTTCCTACAAGCTGTGCATACTTTTTTGCATCCTCAAACTCTTTTCCTTTAATGGATGTGAGCTTTAAGTTTTGTTTCATTGGAGTAGTAAGAGGATTGCATTCTGTCATGCCAATCCTATTCAACAGATCTCTAATGTACTTCTTTTGAGAAAGAAATATGGACTTCAGATGTTGAGTTACTTCAATACCAAGATAGTAATGAACATAGCCCAAATCACTCATTTCAAAACCTTTCCTCAATTCCTTTTTTATGGATGCAATGTAGCTTTCATTGTTCCCTGTCATCAAAAGATCATCTACATATACCACAAGATATACAACTATTTTGCCAACTTTCTTGACAAATAAAGTTGCATCATCAAGATCATAATGTTTGAAATTGAGTTTCAGAAGATGCTCAGTTAGTTTTTCATACCAGGCTCGTGGTGCTTGTTTGAGGCCATACAAGGATTTCACAAGTTTGCATATTTTATGTTCATGTCATTTCACAGCAAATCCTTCAGGCTGGGACATAAAAACATTCTCTTTTAGATCTCCATTCAAGAAAGCAATTTTTACGTCCATTTGATGGACTTTCTAACTGTTCTGAGCTGCTAGGGCAAAGAGTATCCGGATGGTAGCCCATTTTACTGTGGGGGCAAAAGTCTCCTCATAATCGACCCCTTCCTTCTGTGCAAAACCTTTTGCCACAAGCATGGCTTTGTGCTTGTCAAGTGAGCCATCAGCTTTATACTTGTTCTTGTAGACCCACTTGCAGCCAATTGGTTTGGTTCCTAATGGAGGATCAACCAGCTTCCAAGTGACATTCTTTATCAGGGCATCATACTCCTTTTTCATTGCTTCTTTCCATTCATCATGAGAAGCAACTTCTTTGAAGGAAGTTGGTTCAAAATTTTTAGACAAATTCAATTCACAATCATAAGAAACATCCATATCAATAGGTGAATCAGAGTCATCTACATCACCTCCATTTTTCCGGTTTGAATTTCTAGTTCCTGTCTTCCCAACCTCATCAGGATGAACAATTTCAAGTGGCTTTGTCAGCCACTTTGGGGGACCTTTCTCAGATGGTCCAGGCTACTTCGTTGATTGAGTTGGGATTGAATCAAGATTGAGTCTCCCAATTCTATCAATCACATCACTTAAAGTATCATCCGTTGTTGGAGTTTCATGCGGGGGAGAGAGTGCTTCAGAAGAAGATTCCACAGGTTGATCTAGTATAGGAATCCCCACTTCAAGATGTGGAATCTGATTATCAAATTCTTGAAAAGATTTTGCATTTGTGAATCTATCCAAGCGATCAAGTTGTTGCTCAACAGCATTGTCAGTTTTGGATGTTTCAAGAAAGATTACATCTCTAGATACAACAAACTTTTTATTGACTTCCTCATAGAGACGGTATGCTTTGGAGGTGTTTGAATACCCCAGGAAGATGCACTTACAACTTCTTGCACCAAGTTTGTTTCTATGTACCTTTGGTATTAAGGCATAACAAGTGGAACCAAAGACCCTGAGATGCTTTACCGAAGGAATGTGCCCATACCACATTTCATAGGGAGTCTTGTTTCTGATAGCATTAGATGGACATATATTCTTTATATATACATCGCATAGAACTGCATCAACCCAAAACATCAATTTTACATTTTTGAAAAACATCATGGAGCGCACCAGATTTAAGATTGTCCTATTCATTCTTTCAGCTACACCATTCTGTTGGGAATATAAGGCACAGTTGTTTGATGTTTGATCCCATGTTGGCGAAGATAGTTTTCAAATTCATTTGAAGTATATTCTTTTCCATTATCAGTGCGAATAGAGCCAATATGAGATTGTGCATCATTTTCAATCCATGTATGAAAGTTCTTGAATGTTTGAAAAGCATTAGTTTTGTTCTTCAATAAATAAACCCAACACATTCTGGTGTAGTCATCAATAAATGTCATCATATATTTATTTCTATTTGCAGAAGGAATAGGCATTGAACCACATAAATATGAATGAATGAGTTCAAGTTTTCTATGTTTTCTTGAATGTGAATCATGAAAAGATTGTTTGCTACGCTTTCCTAGAATACAAGCATCACATTGCTTAAGTTTCCTAGGAATCGTAGGCAAACCAACAATACCATTTTTCTTCAACAACCGGAGGATGTTATAGTTCAAATGTCAAAATCTAGCATTCCATAATAAACTTGATGGAAGTGTACCTTCTTCATAATGAGAGTTGTATGAGAAATGTTGTGCACGAGCAGAGGTACCCTGCAACTTGAGAAGCCTTTCTTCTTCTATCCCCCTCATGACAAGTAAGTGGTCAGATGCTTTTCTCACCTCAAGTTTGCCATCAAACATATGAATGGAGTGAACTTGCTGGTGGATGTGGACCAAGTATCACAAGTTTCTCTTTAGTTGTGGGAGATATAGAACATGATGCAAAAGAAAGTCTGGAAGACCAGGCAATTTGAGCCTGATTGTGCCAAGCCCTGATGGCTTGAGTTTTGATTGGTCTACAAAGTATATTTCTCCATCAACATTGTCAGTAAATTCTTCAAAAAATATTTTCTATGAGTCATGTGGCAAGTTGCTCCTAAATCAAGCAACCAATCATTTTTCCAAGAGCAAGTGAAGCATTAAATACGTCTTCATTTACTCCAATATTACATTGTTCCACAACATAATGAGTGGATTCAGGTGCTTTACCTTTGTTTGTGTCATTAGTTTTACCTTTGGGTTGGTTTCTTTGTTGCTCAATTTTGTCCCAAGGTAACTTTCATGTAGAGGCATCATGTGATCCATTTCTTTTGCAGCATATGTAGTGAAAATCTGACTTTTCTCCTTGAGATTGTTTGCCCCCCCTGCCTCTAAAATATCTTCCTCTTCCTCTTTGACCACCTCTTCCTCTGGAAGAATCTTGGGTAAGATTCTTTTCTTTATGAGCAAGGCACACAACCTCTTCAGAAGAATCAGGGGTTGTCTTCTTTCCAAAAGCTTTCTCTAAGGTAATATCTTTGAGATTTCCATTTGCTTGCAATGACTTAAGATAATTGGAGTAAGTAGGATAAAGTGCCTTGAGAAAAGCGATAAGAGGAATATCCAATTCAACCTTAGTGGCTTTGATATCATGCATTATAGATTTTACTTTGGATGCAAGAGCAAGAGGATCATTATTTTGCAATTCAAGAGTGAAGAGTTTAATCATGAGTTGAACAACTTCAAGTGCAGAATGTGAGTCATAGAGTTCTTTCAGCTTTTGTAAGGCTTCAAAAGTAGTTGAAAATGGTGAAATATGGTGACTCACCTCTTCAATTACAGATGCTGCAATTAATGCATAGGCTTTGCTGTTCTTATTTTCCCAAATGGCGAACTCTTTGTCTGAGGTAGGTTGTTCTGGCTCTTTGTCTCCGTCTCCAACACATACTCCTTTCCACAACTCATTGAAAATGAGGGTGTGTTTTATCATCCAGGACCACTCAGGATAGTTCTCCTTGCCAGTGAGAACTATTCCCACAATGGATATGATTGAATCTGTGTACTGTAAAAAATACTTTTGTTGGCAAGAAATGCACTTCTGGTGGTAACTTTGCAAAAAAAAATCACAATTCAAAGGGCATTGGTATGACAGTACTATATTGAAACATAGTACTATAATGAAAAACATAGAGTATTCAAATAGGCAGTGCGGTATTACACAACAAAGGCAGCGCGATTTGTTTTTAGCATGGTATTACACCATGTACAGAAGATGTAATGACAAAAGAAAATACAACACTAAAAAATACCATGTACAGAAGAGCATAGTGTGCATTCATATGACTGTGAGCGGTATTAACCAGGCAGCGCTGTATTAACCAGTGTTTGTATGAAAACAATAGCCACACCACAAACGTTATATATATAGCAGCGTATATATGAAAACAACAGCCACACTTCGAGCCAAGAGCCTGGTCACGCGTTCATCGATTCTCCCACGATGTAGCATAGCTAGCAGGTGCCTCAAATATCCGTGTGTGTTCCTGCCCACATTTGGAGGGTGGTTTAGCAAATACGCATGACGATTCAATTCCAAGCGCACCTGCTAATGTCTCTGTTATGGCCTCTTTGAATTGAATACCATTCCGCATTCAAAAGCACCATTCCTAGTGGCACCATCACCAGAACAAGGTCTCAATTTTTGCCAGCAGCTTTATGGAATCTGTGGGACGAGACGAGACAAAGACACCACGGTATTAACCAGTGCTCAGTGTACCAGCGTATGTATAGTGGTATGATTCTCGCTTTTGCTGCAATTTCACAAACAGAATGATACATTCCATTAGCCATCCAGAGGCCGGAGAGTAAGGCATAAGCGTGAAGAAGCCATGCTCTTCCTCCTCAAACACTTCTTTGCCAGAATTCCTTAATACCTCTGCGTACTCGATCTCCCTGTTGCGCAACAAATTTCTTTGGGTGCGATAGTAGGAGTGGAGAGAGCCGAGATCACCAAAATATGCAGTGATGGCGGTGGGTGTTATGAAGAGGAGGTATGTAGATTTAGAAAATGTCCTGCTTGTTGGCTACAATGTGTAGGATGGAATGACTAACCATAGCAGTGAAGACTGTTACCCTAAATTTCAGGTATGAGAGAGGAGCACTATTAGCCCACACCAATGCAATATTATCGCTGGGAGCGCTAGAGAGCAGTGCTGTTAGACTGTTAGAACCAGGAGGAGCAGCACTTTTATGAAAGGAAAAACAGGGAAGAATAGGGAGTTACAAAGCAGAGGGAAGCCATAGTCCATTCGTGGGATCGTCCATATCGGGAGATGTTTTATGTTGCCTGCCCATGGAACACGCGCATCCTTTCTAGTGCCTGAGTAGGGGCCATAGAAGGAGGGTCTGTGATACCATGTCAGACAAGGCATTAACTACTCGAATCAATTCGTTATATTCATTTATGTTGGTCCTTATTATATACATGAGGGAGAGACTGTTCATTTCATCTCCCAGTGACTTTTCATATTTTCCATTATTTATTTACATCAGTTACACTTATTCACCCAATCCTGATGATTAGATGTCAACAAAAACAGAGCAAGTTGATCTTGATGAGATCAAGAGGATGAGTTGATATCTATATGCAGCATACTTTGTCACTGGTTGATGATAATTACATGGTCATATCTTGGGAACTAATGATGGACATATACAGGTTGTTGGTCTAGATGTTGCTGACAGATGCTTGTGGTGCAGATCATACATGGTGTATGATAGTTGACGATGAATATCATGGTCTTGTTTATATCTTTGGTTTCTGTTATAAATATCATTTGATGTAATACGTCTCTTTCTGTCGTAGTCTTTTAGTGAGTTCCTCTTGGTCATATGATGTAATTTTTACCCCCACTATGCATGGGAAGGATGATGTAATAATTACTATATTTCAGTCATGTATAAACAATTGGTATATCCCCACTTGGTTGGGTAGATGAGTCAACTTTGGTATATCCCCACTTGGTTGGGAGATTGATGTATGTATGAGTCATTGGTGATCGGAAGTTCATACTCACATAGTTGAGTTATAGAGTCATGTTATTATTTTGGAAAATATTTTTGAAAACTCTTCATGTGCTAGGGGGGAGCATGGATGGTATAGTGCATCTCAGCATGTACAAAGGGGGAGTTTAATCAGAAAATTCAGCATGTACCTAGGGGGATCATGATCAATGTTCATATTCAGCTATTTAGATATGAAAGTCTTCATTTTGGTCAGCCCTTTACCCTTGATATCAAAGGGGGAGAATAACGTGGCCTGCGCTTTGCCCTTGATGTCAAAGGGGGAGAGTATTTTGGTGTTGCTTGTTATCTCTAACAGTTTCTACAGATTGCAGTAATCAACACCAACATGGTTGCCATCAAGTCAAAAGGGGGATATTGTTGGCATTATGATTCATGTGTTGTACTTGAAGGCAACCCACTTGTAGTAGAACAACTCACTTGTATATGGTAACTAAATGAATCTATAGAAGAGATATTAGATGTGACAGAATGCATGGCAGTTGTGTTTACAGATGTGAAAAACCGCAGGGAAGTTCAAAGGAATCAGTTCAGAAGTAATGTATAATGGAAAATCACATTATAACAGGTTTATTCAGAGGGAACAAAGTAATGGTACAAAAGAATAGGATGAAGGAACAAAGGACTACAGATCAGAATCAAGAAGTTGAAGAAAAAGGACATTTTTAGGTATGTTAAATTGTATATGCGGGTTCACTGCACAAAAAGAGCATGTACACGTGGGTTCACTTTACAAAAAGAGCGTATACGTATGCACGCACTTTCATAGAATAAAAAGTGCGTATGGGATGAAAAATTAAGGAAATTAAGGTGAAAGAATACCAAGGGTCAATACCATGGTATTAGCCCACGATATTGAGCGGAGTAATGGTTATTTGATCTCGTTTAAGAATACCATAGGCTCTAAGTGTTGCTTTCATCCGAGGTATTGAGAAAGGATAAAACTATATAAGGAGGAGAAGATCAAAGGGCTAGGTGTAGAAGTAATGAATATCTTATGAAGTGTTAGATCAAAAGCAAATATGCATGCTATGGGTTTCTGATGCTTAGTTTGATTTGAACAAAGTATGCACCTGAGTGTTTCATAATGTATGAGATCTAATGATGGATCAGGATCATAATGACTTATCATTATGTGATTTGATAATGGATGGGCTAGATCTGATTGCTAACACATGTTTTATCCTTTATATGTGATGATCTGGTTATGTCTAAAGTCGGGAGTTGTAGTGAAGTTATAAGTAAGTATTTATAGATCTATACGCTTATTCGCTTTGGTGAAGGTGTGTATACACGTTGGTTCGACTCTTCCAAGTAGCATATGCAAAATAAATGCTTGATGTTCAGGGATGACTGATCTATCAGATCAACGTTGTTGTTTTGTTGTTGTATTACTGTTGTTTTTCAATGATGTCTTCTTAGATTTGAAAGTAGAACTGAACGTATAAGGAAAATTGAGTCTGATTGACTGATTGATTGATTGAGAAGGAAGGGTGATCCTTGTTGCTATCTGTTTAGAACTATGTAATATGACAAAAAATCTTCAGAATGTCTCTGATTGGTACAATTTGTGGTTCAGAGGTTTTATGATTCAGTATCTTTAGAGATATACGCAAGTTGGGCTAAAGGAAGTAGCGTATAAATGCAAGTTGGATTCATTGATGGAGCCGATACATTTTGACACATGCCTTTTTAAGTTACAATTATTTCTGGTTGTTGATGCTGTTACCTGGGTTCAGATCTGTGTACTGGTTACAGTGATCAGTCTGTTCCAGTTGTTTGGTTGAATTTGATTAAGTTTGAATGAATGGCTGATTCAATTGTGTTAGAGGTTTGATGATTGTTTGATTCAGTATGTCAGAGGTTTCAATGATTGTATGATTCAGTATGTCAGAGGTTTCAATGATTCTTTGATTCAATACACCATAGGTTTCAGTGATTGATTGATTCAGTTATGATTATACCAAAGATTGATGATTGGGTTTCAGTTATATCAGAGATTGATTGGGTTTCAGTGATTGGTTGATGCAGATGTATTTGATGGTTGTATTGCAGTGGTGATTGATTTTGAGCTTCAATGTTACTAATGGGTCCAGTATGAAAATTTGATGAAATATGGCCTTCATATTGTAGTATTGTGTACCAAGAGTATCCAGTATGAAAATTTATGAAATGTGGTCCCTGGAGGATACTGTGGGTTGGAGCCTTCAGTGAGGAAGTCAAAACTTCCTGCCAGTGGTGGCTAGTGCTTTGATCAGGGGGTTGGAGCTCCCTTCTAGTAGAAGTTGGAGAATGAGTGAAGGTTGTAGCCTTATGTAGGTCGGAGCCAATGTACTAGCAAATATATCAGCTAGTACAAGAATTAGGGGGGTTGTAGCTCCCTTACAAAAGAAGCTGGATAACGAGAGAAGGTTGTAGCCTTCTACAGGTGGGTGCCTATGTATTGGTATGAGTCTTAACCAGTACACGATTGTAAACATATTTTATTATTATTAAAAGAAGAAAAAGATGACAACAGCAAGTGGTTTTCACCCACATTGGGTTTCCACCTTAAATCTTGGTGTTCATGTGTGTTGCTTACGTGTGATGGTTTATTTTATTATTACTGCACATGGTTACTGTTTAATGTTTAATAAATTACTGATGCACTGATTAAAGATCAACATATGATGAATTAATTGAATCATAAGTTCACTAGATATATGCTAGTTTCCTTAAGAACAATTGCATGCACATGTGAGTTCCCTTCACTTAAGTAGCGTATATAAATATGATTATGGAAATGAAAAAGTTATTGATTTGTAAATACTGATTCACCGCCCCTCTCAGTATTATTTCCAACAAATTCTTCCTAGACAAGCCCAGGCCAATACTCAACTAATTTTTTGCTTTCCCAAGTCCCTATTTTCTTGCATTATTTCCTTGGAAATTAGCACCCTATTAAATATGGAAATTCCTCAATTGGAATTGCGCTATCCTCATAGGCCTTCCTTTGGATGCGGGCATAACTCTCACATTTTGGATGATTATATAACTGATAGTACACTATCCCTGAACTCCAATCTTAACTGGGTAATTCTCAGATCTGACATGCATGAGTTATTTATGAGTGAGTCATCAGTTTAATGGTTGATCACTGCTATAGCACCACACTACTAGACCTACCACTAGTTCCTCCAACAGTTGGAACTAGTTTAACTGCCTTTAACTAGTTAAAATGAATTAATTAATTACAAATAAAAATAAACTCAACTGAGGATCCTATAAAGTAGGAGACACTCTACATGAATCAAGTTAGACCCTTAACTTGAATTAAATAAGCCAACTAAGTCAAATTAACTTAGTTATCTAATACAAGTTGTCATGAGATGTGGAATTACAATTTTATTCCCAATTTAATTCAAGGACAAAATTAAATTAGGATTTTTTTTGTTGCATTTTCAACAACCCCTTTAAAAGATTATCTGCTACCCTGATCCTGAATATGTGAAACTCAAATTGCTGCATCTTGTTCCTCTGTAGGAATGTACTCCAACAACATGATTCTCCTCTGCACACAATCTTGTAGATGGTGATATCGGATGTCGATATTATTGGACGGATCATGAAAAATTGGATTCTCAAAGAGTTTGGTACAACTTTGATTGTCACGGTAAATCATTGTAGGATCCATCTGCTAATTAAATAACCCAACAAGGATCTTCCTCATTCAGATAGCCTTACAAGATGCTTAACTAGCATCCATATACTCTACTTCTGCATAACTGAGTGCAACTGATCTCTGCTTCCTGTTGTACCAAGAAACTATTGCTAACCCAATACTGAAGATTCCCCCTGATGTTCTCTTCCTGTCGGATGGACTCCCTGCCCAATCTGCATCTGCAAAGCCTTGAAGCTTCACCACCTCTGTCTGTTTGTACCAAAGACCAAACTGAATGATGCCTCTAAGTTATCTCAACACAGGTTTAGCTGCCTTCCAATAGAGTTTGATTGGATTAACCATGGCTTGACTAAGTTGGTTAATTGTAAAGCATATATTCGGTCGTATGTTCACCAAATACATAAGTGAACCTACAAGCTTCTTGTAAATAGTAGCCTCCACTACTTCACCTGAAGTAGCATAAGTTCTTGAATTTATTCGATACATATTCTCCACCGTTATCGCTCCTAAGAGCTTTAACTTTCCTCCGTGTCTTTCTCAACAAGTGCTTTAAATTCAAAAAATTTAGTGAACGTCTGATCTTTCTTCTTCATGAAGAAAATATAGCACTTACGAGAAAAATCATCTACAAATATTACATAATACTTGTGCTTGGTCATGGAGGCTATCAAGAACAATCCACACACATATGAGTGAACTCTTTCAAGGATCACTTGCGCTCGACTGTCCTTATCATGAAAGGTAGCTTTGGTCTACTTCTCCAATGTACACCCTTTACATGTCTCTTTACTCTAATGTACCCTTGGGAAGTCTTGTAGAAGTTTCTTGCATGATCTTCAAAGCTCTGTGATGCAAGTGACCCAATCTTATATGTCGTAATGCACCGATGTCTCAGATCTGCACATTCTTTGCTTTTGTCCTAAAAGCAACACAATCTTCTACATCCAATTTGTAGAGGTTATTCACTCGAACCCTGATCCACTTCAATTTTCGTGAGGCTATGTGACGAAGGAAAGCCTTTCCTTTGCTAAATATCACATCATATCCTCAGTCCTCTAACATGGAAACTAAAACCAAATTCTTTTTCAAACCCTAAACATACATGACATCTTTTAATGTGAGAGGAGAACCAGACTCCTTTTGAAAGGTAACAATACCGATGTTGGTCATGTTGTACCTCCTATCATATCCCATTTCGATGTGCATCTGGAGGTCCTTATCCTCCAAGTCATTCAAGAATTCTTTGTTTCTGTTCATATGGAACGAGGCTCAACTATCCAAATACCACACGCTACCCATCACCGATGTCACCATGCAAGTGATGAGGGTGAAATCTAGCTCAAAATTTGAAGCAAGAGCTTCACATGTCGCTCCTCATGAGGGATTCTTGTCAGCCTTTTTGTGCAGCCACTTCGTGGCATTATGTACCATCTCATGACAATGAAAACATTAAATCTTTGACATGTCTTTCTTCTTGTCGCCCTGACTGGAATCTGATTTCGAATGGGATGGATTCCCTTTCCCTTTCTTCTCATTTCCAGCTAAGGCATAGTTCTCCTTATCATCATGCTTGAATGAGGATCCATCTCTGGTGTTTCGCTGAATCTCTTCTTGCACTAAGTCGGAACATAAATACTACCACTCTGTGATTCAGGGTTACCCCCGCACATACCCACAGTATGTATAAATATGCATAAACAAAATTGTCCCAAGTATTTGACTCACAAAGGAGTCAAATATTCAACTATACTTGGTTAAGGCCCCTTATTCACAGTTCCTTTTATATCAGAACCAATCACCTCGCCAAAACCTCTTATCGGGGCTTGAAACCACCTCACAACCTTTATAGAACCCTTAATCACATGTATATAACCTTCCCTCTTTAAACCTTGGTTAATATATATGTTTATCACATAAAATGCTCTATCGGCACTATTTTCTTCCAAAACCCTTTACAAAGGAAAACATATGCAACCCATACCTTTTTCCACCTTTTGTATGGACTCTGCACACTTCCCGAGGCTGTACCTCTATCGCAATCGCTATTGGCTCTTCTGCGGGTCATACATACACATTTTAAAATGCAAAGGAATAAAGGAAAATCCCACTCTGGAGCAATAGTTGGACTTCAAATATTATAAGCGCACCTATAATGATCGCCGAGTCTGCCTCTAGGTCTATCGCAAGTCCGTTGTTCTGATCGCCAATCAGCGCTTATTTCTATTGGTGTATCAGCCCTTCATTATAACATTGTAGCCACTCTTTGACCTCTGCGACATGAGATCACTGATCTCATGTTGACCGTTGATCCGGACTCTCGATCCGATGGTCCACGATGCATTGCATTATTGCAATCGGACTTCTCGATGGTTAGGGTCCGATAACACCCAAAGGGTTCTGCCAATGTGATATGATCTAGACCGTTGATCTCACAGATCTAACAGCTCCTGAGCATCGATGCTTTACTCCCCGCCATATCTTTACTTGTGTTTTTTTCACCATTTTCTTCAATATTCTTTGTGGTTCCGAGTTTCTTCAATGTTTCACTTTTCGCCTCCGATTCTATTTCGTGTTAAAACACAAGTTTTGACACCAAACTTCTTCCTATACAAACACGACAGCTCTATATAACATTCGCTCATGCATAAGTGGATCGCCATTGATCCCTAAGAGATCAAAGGTTGATCAATACATGTATAAACAAAATTTAAATGTTTAAGGCACAACATGACTAGAAAACACATAAATAGACAATCCCTCTATCTTTCTCGCCTCTCTTTGCTCGCCGAATTCCGCACAGATGCATACATTAAACATAATCACTAATTTAAATAGAAATCGTCATTGTATGTTAAAATCACACCATCCACACTCAGAATTAACTCTCTATATACAGATAAATACATATCTGAGGCTTTCTGACTCTCTCTGGTCTGTTTCTTTTAATTGGAGCCTCTATTTTTTCTCCTCTACCCGTAGGCTTACAGTTCCATCTTCAATCCTCTCAAATCCTCTCTTCCTTCTCAGAAAAGACAGGAAAATACATATATGCTCTGTCTAATGGTTTTCCTCCACAAATGAAGGAATTCACTATATTTGAAGAATTAAATCCTACCCTAAATAATCATTCCAACTACTTGGCTTGACCTCCATGAAGGGAGGATCATTTGCCAATTATTCCCAATTCTGTTCAGAATTAGGCAACCATTAACTACTTACATTTATTTGAAATTAATACAAATTAAACAACCAATTCTTCTTCCAAACTTTCATTAGCCACAACATGTGACCACACCATCACATTGCTGGCTAGGCCTAGATGCTCCTGCATCAGACTCCCAAGGTTAAAAATAATCATGATCTCCTGATCATGTGCTTCTAATCTGTGTCCTCCTGGATCCCATACTTGGTTTGGTAGTCTGTCCTTGGTTGTTGTTGTTGTTGTTTGTTGTTCTCCAGGTCTCCATATTTTATGCTGCAATGCCCCATTAGCTATGCTCTCACTGTGTGCTACTGTCCTCTTCATATATCTTACTGTTGTTTGCTCATCATTATAGTTTATGCTAGGCTTCGCCACCTTAATTTGCAGTTTACCATTACCTTCACTTGTTCCATTCTTTCCAGCCAATCTTCCTTCATTATTTTGTCCTCCAATTAGTTTATTGGAATGTGGTGTTATGAGTTTCCACAACTCATCAATTTCTTTGTCCACTTCACTTCTCAGATGATCGATACTATTCTCCTGCAACTGGATGTGTTCTTGAATAAGAACATCATAATCTCTATACCAATACCTTCTCCATTGATCCCCTGTAACAATTCCAGTTCCTTTCTGGTTTCTCATTCATGGCTTCATTATTTCTTACTTCAATTCCTAGTATACTTGTAACTCCACAATTTTTCTAAAAACTAAGAATTCTTTATGCTTGCTTAGGTACTTGGAATACCTCTTCTTCTAGTAACTAAATTTTACACCCTTAAGGATTACGACATCATATTTGTATGCTTCTGAAATGTCATCTTCAGCCTCTTCTTCATCAATAAATCTTTGTGGTACAATAGTAATCTTGTTACTATCATCTCTTGAACTCCTTTCTTGTTCGACACTCCCATACTGTAAATTCAACACCATTTCACCTTTTTGAGACATTCTGATCTCACCTTTCATTAATTCTATCTGAGCTTCAGAAACAGCTCCTTGGTTCAAATTGACTTCACATTGTCTTTTTCTTGCATATAAATCTTCATCAGAGTCAATCAATTCGTCAAACACAAATACTTTACCCTATTTCCTCACTATGCCAATAGCTTTGACAACTTATTTTCCATATTTATCATCCATGACAACTTCTTCATTCTTATTCAGTTCTGGTTGTACAGTCTGATCACTTATTCCTTGGTTTTCTTACCTCCTCTTCAAAAGACTTGACTCATGCCACAAATATGTCATCTCATTTAGAATTTCTCCCAAGAGCTCTACACAATCTTTACTAATTCCATTGTCTGCAACATCTGTCTTTAGTCCTTCTTTACTCTAGCTTTCTTCAAGGTCAATAATCTTCAATAACTGTTTAATATCTATAAAGTATTTTATATCAACCTTCAGTAGTTGTTCTCCTTTGGCTTTAGTCTTCCATAGTTGTCTAATAACTACATAATTCACTACAGCTAGGTTTGACAACTGCTCTTTCCTCTGCATCACAAGATTATGTGAATTTCCTTCTTCTAACTTCTGGAAAATCATATCTCTGTTTTTCCTTTCCCTTATGACAACCTTAAACAATTGCCTTACTTCAGTGTATCCCGCATTTACACACAAAATATTAGTTTCAAAACTATGAGACACCAAGGTCTTCATAAGATTCTCCATTTGGTTTGTATAAGCATCATTAGTTTTCCCGAGAAAACTCTTTGTTCCAAATTCATACGAATGGATCTCTTCCTTTCCAAACATTCCTTTGATCTTAATAATTCCTTTTCCATCCTCCTTTTGACTTATCCCTTGGATGTCACTTGACTGGACATCTTCCTTCACTTGACTGCAACTTTTCTCCTTATTCTGCATATGGCTGTGAGTAGTCATCTCTTC
Source organism: Pinus tabuliformis (assembly GCA_031772625.1). Taxonomy (NCBI): domain Eukaryota; kingdom Viridiplantae; phylum Streptophyta; class Pinopsida; order Pinales; family Pinaceae; genus Pinus; species Pinus tabuliformis. The sequence continues at coordinate 241,542,075 of CM062817.1, forward strand.
ACCTGTTAATATAACAGTTTCCAATAACTGCTTGTCTTTCCTTAAGTCTATACGACCTGCAAACATACAACAATCATCAATTTTAAAAACACAATACCTTCCATCCTCTTTTGATGCTTCAAGCACAAATCCTCCATCATATATTTTTTGGATTTCAGTGGATTCTTATTGTTGTGACTCCATTTCTTTGAGTCTCTCCTTCTCTAATAAATCAATATGAATTTTTTCAAGTTCCCTGAACTCGTTTATCAGCTTGCCATTCCACCTCTGTTGCAATAGCTTCCTCTTGACCCTTTTCTTCGGTCTCCATCTGTATCTTCGGTCTTCACTTGTCTTTCTTTGTACTGCCAGACTAATCTCTTGTTCTTCATTCTGCTGCCAGTTGCTATACTCTTGCAATCTAATGCCTTCCTCAAATTCATCCTCATGTTGCTGATCATCTCTTTTAAATTGCTGGTTTCTTTCATCTTCATTTCATTGGATTAATACTTCTGTCTCCTTCACGTCTTTGACGACATAACTTCCTTGTTGTTCCTGATCTTTCATATCACCTTCAAATAACCTCTGCTCAATTTCTCTAATTTCAGCATCATATTTATTAATGCTGTCTTCCATACCTTCAGTCACATCATTAATTGAAGAGTCTAAACATTTAATTAACTCTATAAATGTTAGAGACAGTTCATCCTTATCATGCATAGTAACCATGATCTCCTTTGTATCAGGTTCTGAAAGATTCATTTCTCCTTCAAGTTCCTTGAGTAATCTTTCCAAGAATTCTAGTTCCATGTGAAATCTCCCCAGTAGTTCATCACAACTTCCATCCTCAGCTTCATTCTTTTCCTGGCAATCCTCCTAAGTTATCCTGTTTTCTGCACTATCATATTGCAAATTTCTTTCATCAATTTCATCAGACAATTCATTTGCTTACCTTCTTGGAATACCACTATGGTATTTTCACTATACTTCTGGTCCATATCAACTTCCTCTTACTGTCTTACCCCAAACAGAATTTCATCTATGAACTCTTTTTGTGGTAATAAATCAACACCTTCTTCCTCTAAAAGGCATTCTCAGTCATAATTCACCTCAAGAGCTTCATTCCTGTTTGTGACAGTTTCACCAGACTGTCCATCATCCTCTGCATATCTTGTAAACATACACAAACTATGAGAACTAAAATCACAAGGCTTCATTGCCTCATCTGCTTCCCTTGCCAACATATCTCCTAATTGTTCTGAATTATTCCAATACTTCATGAGATCTTCAGCTGATCTCCCATTATCCTCTTCACCCAACATTTCACCCTGTTCTAGTCTACAAATGGAAACTTCCATTTCTACCTCCGCTTCTCTGAGGTTTTTCATTAACCACTTTACCTGTTCTTGTTGCAACCTTCTTTGCAACTTATGCCACTTCATTGGCTTCCTCTTCAAGACCCAACCTTGTCTTTGGTTCTCCTCTAACAACATTACTAACACATCGAGTTCTTCTCTTATCTCAACCATTTCCTTGTCAGTCTCTGCTTGACTCATCTATTTCCTATGGATTGTTCGAGCACCCTTCTCCTCCATCTTGTAGCCTTCTTCTGAATCTTCCATATGACTTTCCATAGCCATCTTTTCTTCTATGTGAGATCTACACTTGCAACCAATCAACTTCCTTCTAAGTTGATCTTCTCACCAAGCTTCTCCTCTGCCTGGTTTCCAAGTCCCCTTTACTTAGAACTTGCACTGAGCACTCTTGCTGTCTCTCTGGTTTCTCCACTCACTTCTCTTAAGGACTCCTTTGTCCCTATCTATTCCAAGCCTCAACTGGAATGAGGTTCTGCTACAATCTCTAAGAACTTCCAAAAGTTCTTCTACAGTCTTATTGCTATAGTCTTGTGCCCAACATTTCCATTCATTCAACCGCTGCAACTGTCATACCTTTGTAATCATAACCTTCATAAGTAAGACATCCTTATTGTAGGAAAGTTTCTTCCTTTTTCCTGCTCTGATACCAAAAATGATGCAGGGTTACCCCCGCAACATACCCACAGTATGTATAAATATGCATAAACGAAACTGTCCCAGGTATTTGACTCACAAAGGAGTCAAATCTTCAACTATACTTGGTTAAGGCCCCTTATTCACAGTTCCTTTTATATCGGAACCAATCACCCCGCCAAAACCTCCTATGAGGGCTTGAAACCGCCTCACAACCTTTATAGAACCCTTAATCACATATATATAACCTTCCCTCTTTAAACCTTGGTTAATATATATGTTTATCACATAAAATGCTCTATCGGCGCTATTTTCTTCCAAAACCCTTTACAAAGGAAAACATATGCAACCCATACCCTTCTCCGCCTTTCGTATGGACTCTGCACACTTCTCGAGGCTGTACCTCTATCGTAATCACTATTGGCTCTTCTGCGGGTCATACATACACATTTCAGAATACAAAGGAATAAAGGAAAATCCCGCCCTGCAGCAATAGCCGGACTTCAAATACTATAAGCCGCACCTATATATAATGATCATTGGGTCCACCTCTGGGTCTATCGCAAGTCCACTGTTTCGATTGCCCGACCTCTGATTCCTCCGATTGCTGATCAACGCTTATCGCTATCGGTGTATCGACCCTTCGTTATAACACTGTAGCCACTCTTTGATCTCTCCAACATGTGATCACCGATCTCATGTGGACCATCGATCTGGACTCTCAATCCGACGGCCCATGATGCATTGCATTATTGCAATCGGACTTCTCAATGGTCAGGGTCCAATAAAACCCAAAGGGTTCCGCCAATGTGATATGATCTAGACTGTTGATCTCACAGATCTAACGGCTCCTGAGCGTTGATGCATTACTCCTCGCCATCTCTTTACTTGTGTTTATTCACCATTTTCTTCAATATTCTTTGTGGTTCTGGGTTTCTTCAATGTTTCGCTTTCCACCTCCAATGCTATTCCGTGTTAAAACACAGGTTTTGACACCAAACTTCTGCATATACAAACACGACAACTTTATATAACTTTCGCTCATGCATCAGTGGATCGACATTGATCCCTAAGTGATCGAAGGTCAATCAATACATGTATAAATAGAATTTAAATGTTTAAGGCACAACATGACTAGAAAACACATAAATACACAGTCCCTCTGTCTTTCTCGCCTCTCTGTGTTCACCGAATTCCGCACAGAGGCATACATTAAACAGAATCACTAATCTAAATAGAAATAATCATTGTATGTTAAATCACACCATCCACACTGAGAATTAACTCTCTATATACACATAAATACATATCCGAGGCTCTCTGACTCTCTGGTCTGTTTCTTTTAATTGGAGCCTCTTGTCTTTCTCCTCTGCTCGTAGGCTTATAGTTCCATCTTCAATCCTCTTAAATCATCTCTTCCTTCTTAGAAAAGATAGGAAAATACATATATGCTCTGTCTAACAGTTTTCCTTCCACAAATGAAGGAATTCACTATATTTGAAGAATTAAATCCTACCCTAACTAATCATTCCAACTGTTTGGCTTGATCTCCACGCAGGGAGGATCATTTGCCAATTATTCCCAATTCTGTTCAGAATTAGGCAACCATGAACTACTTACATTTATTTGAAATTAATACAAATTAAACAACCAATTATTCTTCCAAACTTTCATTAGCCACAACATGTGAGCACACAATCACATTGTTGGCTAGGCTTAGATGCTCCTGCATCACTCTGGTAGCTTCTCCCTTCCATTTACTGAGTCCTGGTAGCTGTTGGTGAGCTCCAGTATTGTAGCAATAATGCTACAACTCCTGGGGCTTCCTGTCTCTTAATTTTATCAACCCGGTAGTTCGTACAAACTTGGAAGCGACGGTGCTGTATGCACAAGTACTAGCTCTTGTCGCAGCTGTCACTTGGTCAGCTGGCACAAGTCCGCTAGGGCTCAAGCCAACTTCTATAGGCTCTCAGAAGAAGCTTGTTAAATGATGGACGAAAGCTAGCTCAAAGAAGACTACTCTACTTGGCAAAAATGAACTGAAAGCAAATCAAAACATGGAAACCCTAGGAAACCCTAATTTAACTAGTCTAACCTCTATGATGCAAAGAATGTGAAGGAAACTTCTACCAATGATGCCATTACTTCTAATAAGTGAAAATGCATGAATCTAATCTACTTGCATCTTAAAAGACATGTTTTTGTATTTTTTCTTTAAGTGGATGGAGTGATTGTGATTTTGTGCTTATTAGGGTTTGGTTGTGCAGATGTGATGCGGAAGGAAGGAAAGCTTGGGAAAGGTTGGGGAGGCTAGGAGAGGTCCCCAGAGATCCTTAGCATCAGTCCACAGAGGTTCCTCACGTTCAGAGGCTCAGCAACCGAGTGAGTGGCCTCCTACAGGATGTCTGCAGGGGATTCTACAGGAAACGCAGGGGTTTCTACAGGAAGTCTACAAATTGCTACAGGATGACCTACCGTGGGTGTTTGAAGTGATGGTGGAGTGATGGAATGGTAGGGGGAGATGTGCAAGGTAGGAATAAAGCTGGTGATGGCTCAGGAGTGGAGAAGTAGGATGGAGAACGAGTGTATGAAGTGGGTTGATGGATGGAAGGTTATAACAACGAAATGTCTAAAGAATGAAGTTACGTGAGGAGTGGAGGAGTTTGGGAGATAACAGAGCGGAGCAGGGGTCAAGGATGTGGTTGTATGCATGATCAAGCCGAAGAAGAAGGTAATAGAACGATGAAAAGCAGTGTAAATAAAACAAATGGCTTATGACTGTCACCAAGATGAAAATTCATTAATCCTATGCTACCTGTGCTATGAACTCAATGAACAGCAATATAAAGCGTGTAGAGGAATGTGCATGAAGCGGTGATGAAGGTGTATGGTGCAAGAGTGAAGTGCATGGAAAGATCTATCATAAACGAGACTATGTTGCAGCATGTATAAAGTGAAGAACTGCGTATTTTTGTGGTTGGTATAGGCTGCACTCCAATCTCCAAACAGAGATGGCAGTGGAGACTTCCTCAACCTTTTTTTCCTTGGAGCTCCAACGTATTATCAACCTGCTAGTCTAACTAAACAACCGAAAGCAAATCACCATAAACTAGTCCTATCTATGCTCATGAAAATGACTAAACTACCAAACTGTGAATTCGAATTGCATGTGAAAATAAACAAACTCAAAGTGCTGGAACGAAATGCAAACACATTACAACACCGAGGAGATCTATTGCTCTCAGGTTGGGCCCTAACCTGAGAGCTATAGCTCCTTGAGAAAACTCAGAACTAGATCAAAATCTGCCTTCTTTATTCATAATCTGATGTCATGCCAAATTGGCTTACAAAAAGGAACAAAAACTGAGCTCTAGCTCGTACTTTCCAATTACAAGAGTAATGCCAAGGTTCAAAAAGCTTCTCTGCAAGGCTACGACCTCAGTATTTATGCAAAAACGATCATCCAACAGATGTCCTTGATTTTAGGAGCTCAGCTGTCCAACTAAAGTTTAACTGCTGATCCTGTAGGACAGTCATAACTACTGTTCCTGTAGAACAGTTATAATTGATGTTCCTGTAGAACAGCTGGCTGCTTCTAAGCTCGGTGGGGAGATGGATTGGAGCTCGGAGTTCTTGGTGGGAATCACGAGGAAGGTCCCCAAGACCGTGGACATCCTCTCCTAAAAACCAGCAGTGCCACCTCATTGTCTCCTTGTCTCCTTTTTCGTTGTCTTTTTCTCCATTTTAATGCCAAAAACCTGAAAGCATCATGCATTAGTCACGTAGATAAAATGTCTACCCTTCTTCCTACAAACAACATGAATAAACTAAGAAGTGCATGCATAAGCAGTAAAAAGTGAATGGTTTGAGAAAAGCAAGTAGGCCGAATGAGCCCAAATTATACCAAAAATTGGGGCTCATCATCACCCCCCAGCTAAACTATTTGCTCATCCTTGAGCAACTTTGCCCTGGCTCCTTGTCTTTGGCCGAGAACTAGAGCCCGAAGTACGCTTTTCCTCCCCTGATTTTGGTGGTTCTGCCTTTTCTGCCGAGGGTGGCGCTTCTTCCTTTCCCATTTTTGGCGGCCCTGCCTTTGCTGCCCCTGGTGGTGACGAAGGTGATGCTTCCTTCCCCTTTCCTATTTCCTTGAGCCGGGCTTCGGAAGGTGACTGGCCTATTTTTCGTGTCCAGGAAGTTATTTTTGGGCTCCCCTTTTCGGGGGTGGCTGATGTTTTAGAGGGGGTTCTTGCACTGGGCGAAGTAGGGACGTCCCCTGAAGTGGTTTGGCTGCTGGGTGGAGGCTGTGGCTTGCCCGTGGTCATCCTCTTGCTTCTCCTGGCTTCAGATGGTAGAGGGGTCTCCCTCTCCCTTTTCTCCTTCGGTTTTGGAGGTGTACTGAGGGTAGCCAGTGCCGCTGCTGCCTCCTTTTCGAGAATGCCAGCCTTCTCTTTCTTGCGTTTTGCTCTCTCAGAGCTCCTTGTAGAGGGCCCCTCCTTTTCAGATTTCGGGCTTCCTGTGGAAGACCCTGCTTTGCCCACTTCCGGGCCTCCGGTAGAAGATTCTTTCTTTCCCGCCGTTGGGCTTCCTGAAGAAGGCCCTCTCTCTGCCTTCAGACTCTCTGTAGGAGGCTGTTCCTCAATGACTTTCGGGCCTCTTGTAGAAGCCCCTTTTTCCAATTTCGGGCTTCCTGTAGAAGCCCTTGTCTCTGTCTTCGGGCTTCCTGTAGAAGCCTGTGTTTGCACTTTCGGGCTTCCTGTAGAAGCCTTGGTCTTTGCCTTTGGGCTTCCTGTAGAAGCCTGTTTCTCACTGATCTTCGGGCTTCCTGTAGAAGCCTTTGTCTTTGTTTTCGGGCTTCCTGTAGAAGCCTGTTTTTCAATGATTTTTGGGCTTCCTGTAGAAGCCTGAGTTTGTGTTTTCGGGCTTCCTGTAGAAGCCTGTTTTTGCTTTCCTGTAGACACAGGTGTCTCCACTTCCGCTTGCTTGCCTGCTTGAGTTTTGCTTTTTGCTTTGGGTGCAGGTGCTGTTGAGGTACTTGGGCTGACGTGGGCCACCTCTGCTTTGTCCATTCTGCTCTTCATCCTCTTTTCCCTTGCTGACAGGATAGGTGTTCCACCTTTTTCTTGGTCCTTCTTTTCCTCATGCTTCTTCCTTTGTTCTTCGGCCACTGCTTCGTGTTCCTCACTGCTAGAGGAACCCGTTTCTTCGATCAACATTTTAATATCCCCATCCTTGGTCAAATTGCGGAAGGATTCCCATGAGAGGGGGACCTTATATGAGTGCAATGCATCTTCCACAAGCAGCTTTATTAACCCATGGTGGGCTATCTGATCAGGTATGCCCTCTCTTAGCTTTGTAGCACACTCCATTAGGGACTGCAGGAGATAATAAGGGATGCTCAGTTTTTGCTCTATAGGAAGGTCAATTCGGTGCCTCAACTCAGTGAGTAGCCAAAAGTGATATGCATACACGATGCTGAACCGGCCTTCACAAGTAATATATTTCATGACTTGCAAACTGACTTCATTCCAAGGTGGTGATAGACTCGTTCTTCTCACCCCGTTTTTATCCTCCGAGAATTCTTCCTCAGGTGGAAAGAATTCCTTCTTTGCCTGCTGACTCAACTTTCTCTCTTCTTTATCCCACGGCAGACCCATAGGAAGTTCTGTGATCCGAATGATATGTTCTGGGGTGAGTTTGAGGCTTAGACCTCTGAAGTTTACTGCGGCCAGCGTCTGGGATTTAGGCTTCAAAGCCTGCAAGAATTCCTCGGCTACTTCATCATCGTAGCCCTGCAGCTTATCACAAAAAGGCATCCATTGTGCTCTGGTGAAGAGCTCTACCACTGCCGGGTTTCTCCTTAAGTTAGTTGAATCAGTGGGCTCTCGTCTTATAAACCCACCCGGCATGATGAACACGGTCGTTTTAACTAAAGGTGGCAGATGCAAAAGAGATTTGGTCTATGAAGACAGAGCATGCACATACAAAATACCAACATCCTGTAGAACGGTAGCAACGGTACAACAAACAACAATTCCACCAATATCTTTATAACCCGACCGTGGATGATGGTCTTGCCACTTCTAATAACCAGTTACATTAAGAGTTCAGGGTTACCTCCTTAATTGGCCACCTTTTTCCGCGAGGCACCCGCTTTCCTGTAGATGACTGCGTTCCTGTAGAACTGCGCTCCTGTAGAACTGCGTTCCTGTAGAACTGCGTTCCTGTAGAACTGCATTCCTGTAGAACTGCGTTCCTGTAGAAGCCGTGCGCAATTCTCGGGGAGGACTGTAGTTGGCCGCGCTCGCGGTGTGCTTGACCAGCGTTCTGGTAGCCAACAACTCGGCGTATCAAAGTGCAGAGGAGATCAGAATAGCTATCCGAGTTGAAGTGTTGGATGATAAATGCATGCGCATGATTTAGCCGATTGGATTTTGAATCGGCGCAATCCGTGGCGCGGGGGATGAGCTGTCCCCGCCGGACCGTTGGGCGACGTCATCCATCCTCCGCCTGCGTATTCACTTGCTGCTGCATTCATTCCCACAGATTTGCCGCCGCCTTTCCTGTTAAACTTATGCTTCTGACGAGAGTGTTCCCACGTGCATGCCGTTCATTCTCTTTGTCGTGGCCGCCACCCAAACATCCAGTTACACTTTAACTAGCCGACGTGGCCAGTCGACTGGCCATACGGCCACTCAACCATTCAATTTTACGCTTTGCAAACAATTTCAAAGTTAGATTCATGCGATTTGATGGAAGGAAGGGTGGAGACACTTACCTGCGCGGCTGCACACGATTTTTCTAGTTCTCGGACGATGGTGAGCGGATCTACCTGCTGCGTGCGACTTACACAGACCCGGAAGCTCGTGGGTACAGGCTGCCAACGCTGGAGTGGGTGGTTTTGCTTGCATGCGCCCGCGTTTCATTTCGGATGGCGGTGCTGTGAATGGTATCCACTCGAGCAGGTTGAACTGTTACAGGATCCCCGCGAGGGGTCTCGTAACAGTCCTTTCTCCTTGGGTGCATGCTGCACGATGGCGGTTCTGGCTTCTCGATCACAATCCCGGAGCTCTTGATGCATGTGGTATGAGATTCCATCATTTGTTAATCTTTGGAAATGGCTTTCCCGTGAGAACTCATCGATTTTCTTTGTTTGTGCAGGGACTTGGCCGCATGTCGACACGGGTGGTGGAGCATGGTGACAACAACGTGCAAGGATGCCAACAGAGGCTGGCGTGCATCCAAACCAATCCATGGTCGCAAAATCTCTTTTTAAGATGAATTCTGGCCGTCCAAAACTCCTACAGGAAGTTTCCTGTAGACACAGAGCTTCCTGTAGAAAGTTCGGCCTTCCTGTAGAAAGTCTGCACTTTCCTGTAGAAAGACTGCGCCTTCCTGTAGAAAGACTGCGCCTTCCTGTAGAAAATTCAAACCATGATAAAATTGCACATACCTTGAAAAACATGGGTGCTCTTGGAGGAGGTACTGATGAGGTTCCTTGACAGCATGATAAGGACCCTTGGCTGTGAGTTGAAGGGCTTCCTCTTCTCCATAGAGCATCTGCAACCTGCAAGTTTTACCATATTTTGCTTATTGTGTTTTCTCTTTTTTTTTTTTTTTTTTTTTGAAAGATAGCAGGGGCGCCTCAAGGAGGTTTTCACCCGTGCCATCTGCCCTGAGCGCCTCAGAGAGGTTTTCACTCAAGGATCTTTTTCAACCTTTTTTTTTTTTTTTCTTTTTTTTTTTTTTTTGAAAAGCAATAGGAGCGCCTCAATGAGGTTTTCACCCCTACTACCTGCCTTGGGCGCCTCAGAGAGGTTTTCACCCAAAGATCTTTATTTCTTTTTTTCCTTTTTTTTCTTTTTTTTCTTTTTTTCTTTTTTTTTTTTCAGATATTTTTTCAGGGTGTGCCAGAGGCAGAGGCAGAACCCTTCTCTATGACCAATACAGATTTCTCCATAGTTTTGATAAACTCTTGTCTTGAGAGAGGTCTCCTGTAGATCTTCAATCGATGCCCATTGACAAGCATGGGAATGGCTTCCTCATCAATGGTTCGAATGAGGACAGATCCATTGTCATGGCATTTCTCCACTGTATATGGTCCTAGCCATCTGGTTCTCAACTTCCCCTTGAAATCTTTGTATCTGGAATCATACAACAAAGACCAATCTCCCGGCTGAAATTGCTTGTCATGGAGATGTTGGTCATGCCACACCTTCCTCTGAAGTTGAACCACTTCTGAGTGAAGGAGGGCCTGCATGCGGTGCTCGTCCAGGCCATTCAGCTGCATCAGCCTCTCTTGTTGTGCATGGCTGAGATCTAGGTCCAGCTGAGCTGCCATCCTCAAGGTGTTGTATTCAAACTCAATGGACAGCAAAGCTTTCTTCCCATAGACCAGCTCATATGGTGTGAAACCGGTGGTGGTCTTCCAAGTGGTGTTGTAGGCCCATGTGGCTTCTACTAGGCGATCTTCCCAGTCCTTTCTGCTGCTGCTCACCACTTTAGTCAAGATCACTTCTAATGCTCTGTTGGTGACTTCCACCTGCCCATTTGCTTGATGGTGATAAGGGGTGGAAGTCCTGTGCTTGATCTTGTGATGAGCTAGGAGATCTTCAACCAGGTTGGAGGTGAACTGGCTCCCTTGATCGGTGACCAGCTCTCTTAGATAGCCAAACTTATAGAAGATGTTCTATCTTAGGAACTCGGCCACCTTTTCTTCTGTTGCTGCTTTGATTGCTTTGGTCTCTGCCCACTTTGTCAAATAGTCAGTACACACAATGATGTAAGTCCTTTGCCTCGAAGAGGGGTTGATTGGGCCCACAAAGTCCATGCCCCACTTCTCAAATGGCTCAAGAGGCACTTGAGGTTGGAGAGGCATCTCATCCCTTTGGGTCTGTTTCCCCATTCTTTGGCATTGGTCACACTGGCTGACATATCTTCTGACATCTTGATGAAGTGTGGGCCAATAGTAGCCTGCCTGCAGGATCTTGAAGGCAGTTCTCTTTGCTGCAAAATGCCCTCCACAAGGCCCATCATGACAAGTGAGGAGGATATCAAAAACTTCCTCCTCCCTTACACAACGCCTTAAGATCTGATCGGGGCCAAGCTTGAACAGATTGCCCCCGATCCAAGTGAATGAGGCACTTTTTCTGATGATTCTGCTCTTCTCTCTGGAAGATAGGTGTGGAGGGAACTGTGCTGAAACAAGATAGTTTGCTATATCAACAAACCATGGAGAGAGTACTGAAATAGAAAACAGATGTTCATCAGGCATCTGATCGTCCACTGTTCCATCCTCATCTGCAGACAAATCCAATCTAGATAAAAAGTCAGCAACAACATTTTCTCTACCTGGTTTATCAACAATGGTTAGATCAAACTGCTGCAATAAAAGTAACCATCTAATAATACGAGCATTCACATCTGGTTTATTCATCAAATATCTAATAGCAGCATGGTCAGTATGTACAAAGGTCTGGTAACCAGTAATATAATGTCGGAACTTGTTCAATGCATGGACCACAGCCAAGAATTCTTTCTCGGTTACAGTGTAATTCAGCTCAGCTTTGGACAAGTTTTTGCTAACAAAGTAAATGGCATATGGAAGTTTCTGCTCAACTTGTCCTAAAGCTGCACCTATGGCTTTGTTCGAGGCATCAGTGTGGATGTGGAAAGGTAGGGCCCAGTTTGGAGCTCTCAGGATTGGGGCTGACACCAACTTGTCCTTCAATTCATTTAAAGCCCTCTGACAATCGTCAGTCCATTTAAACTCCACATCTTTTTCCAACAGACCAAACAATGGCGAGGCTAGCTTGCTGAAATATTTAATGAATCTCCGGTAGTATCTTGCTAATCCCAAGAAACTCCGGACATCCCTTACCTTTTGAGGAGGTGGAACCCTCTTGATGAGAGCAATTTTGTTAGGATCCACCTGCAATCCTTGGGAAGAAATGGTATGGCCTAGCACGGTCCCCTCAGTCATTAGGAATTCACATTTTTCAGGACTAAGGGACAAGTTCATCTCGGTGCATTTGGTTAGGACTTTCCCCAGGTTGGACAATGCTTCCTGGAAGTTGGCCCCATAAGGAGTAAAGTCATCCATGTATATTTTCACTGCATCATGGACCAGCTCCGAGAAGATGCTCAAGACAACTCTCTGAAAGGTAGCAGGAGCATTGCATAGCCCAAAGGGAAGGACTCGATAGGCAAAGGTACCCCAAGGACAAGTGAAGGTGGTCTTATCTTGGTCTTCCGGGCTGATTTGGATTTGATTGTACCCGCTAAACCCATCCAAGAAAGAGAAGAACTTCTTTCCTGCCAGTCCATCCAACACTTGATCTATGAAAGGTAGAGGGAAATGGTCCTTCTTGGTAGCTTTGTTCAGTTCTCGGTAGTCCACACAAATTCTCCATTTCCCATTTTTCTTGGGAACCAACACTAGAGGGGACACCCATTCACTATCTGAGATGGGGTAGATGAATCCGGCATCCAACAGTTTCTGCAATTCTTCCTTGACAATGTCTTTAAGGGCTGGATTCATTCTCCTCTGAGGTTGCCTAACCGGTTTACAATCCTCTTTGATGTATATATGATGGGTACAGACCGAAGGATGGACTCCTTTCATTTCCTTATAGCTCCAAGCAAAAGCATCTAGGTGGTTGGCCAACAGACTACACAGCTCCTTTTCCTGGGAAGGAGATAGGGAGGAGCTGATCTTCAATGCTTTCTCAGGGCCGAACTCCACATTCTTGACTCTGGGAGTAACAGGGTTGGTTGTACAGAGATCCACTAAGGTGCTAGCTTGGGCATCCTCCACCAATTCCTCTAAGGGTAGTGCACTGGAAGGTGGATTCTGGATCAAGGTCTCGATCAAGTCATCCTCGATTGGGGGGTCTTTTCTAGTGGTATCTAAGGTGCACAGAGGTGCTGAGTACACCTCGTCTTCTTCTCCTTCTTCCAACCAGAGTGGTAAATCATGCTCTAAAGAAGGTTGGGCAGGAGGGTATAGGACTAGCTGCTTGGACATGGGACCATTTTTGATGGTCATGTTTCCTGCCCGACAACTTATGTAAGCATCTGCAGTAGCTAACCAAGGCCTTCCCAAAATGAGAGGATATCCAGTAAGCTTGGCCTTTGGTTGCAGAACCAGGAAGTCTGCAGGGTATTCCCAAGAATCAATGGAGACCATGACATCCTCCACAATCCCTTCGGGAGTCACGGTGGAGCGATCTGCTAATTGCAGTACTGTAGAGGTCTTCCTCAAGGAACCTTGAAGATTGAGTTTAAGCATGGTATCCCTGGTCATCACATTGATGGCCGCCCCCAGATCAATCAAGGTGTGGGGGATAATGGTGCCATTGATGTGAACATCTACTACAGGACTTCCAGGATCTAGGTACTTTGGGCAGATGACTTGTCCTAGCATAAGGTCAGACAGTTGTCCTATGACATTGATAGTTGAGGCATCTTTCTTCCGTCTGCCTGGGTGTTTGAAACACTTCTCCTTAACCAGCTTGTTATATATTGGCACATCCTTGATGGCTTGGAGAGGTGGGATTTTTACACACAAGTGCTTGAGCTCACCCAAAAGCTCATCTTCTTCTGGGTTAGGTTGTGTGGTGGCTGTTAGTCTCTTAGGAAAGGGTGGAATAGCCTTTGGTTCACTTTCCTGTTTATCTTCCTCATCCTCTGGGGGAGGAGGTTGGCGATCTGGTAGAGTCTTTCCAGATCGAAGGTTGATCTCCTGGATCTCCACAGCATAGGTAGGGCATGAGGTTTCCCCAGTGTATACCTGCTGGGCCTGTCTATTGTTGGGGTTCGGGTTCGGTTGAGCAGGCATTTGAGGTTGCCTTGGAGGAGCAGGAGGTAATGGTTGAGGTTGCACTGGTGGTGGAGGCAAAATGGCAGGAGGAGTGTTGTATTGGGGCCTCCACCCCGACTGAGGTGCATTCCATTGAGGCTGTGGCTGGGTATGTGAGTGATATGGATGAGAAGTAGGTTGAGTGGGGTACTGAGGTGGATAAGACCATGGAGGAGGCATGGACCATGAAGGATGAGCAGGGGGACCCCAGGAAGGCATAGGAGTTGACTGGTTGGGGTTGTAATAAGCTTGAGATGCCCCTTGCATCCCTTGCTGATAAGGTCTAGATCCTTGTGGCCTCCTTTGGTTGAGGTAATAGAGAGGCTCTGTGGGAGCTTCGGTCCCTTGGTACATGGCTTTAAACCCAGGTAAGGTTGGACATTGATTTGTGGGATGGTCCTCCTCACAAACGAAACACACTTCAACCGAATGCAATGGACATTCGTTCTTAGGGTGCCTCCTTGTGCACCTAGGACAGAAGACAACCAAGGCTCTCTCAGCCTCTTCTTTCTTTTGCTGAATCCTGAATGTATCAAGCTGCATGGCAATGGTTTGTCTCACCTCACTCTTAAGATCTTCTAATTGGTTTGCAAGCTCATGTTTGGAGAAAGGGACACTAGTTGAGAGGTGGTTTCCTCTACCTCATTTCCGAGCTGCCCTGGAGTGGTTTCTAAACACAGTCTTGATGTCCTCATAAGGCAGTTGGTAAATGTCCCCCCCAGCTAACATGTGAAGGGTATCTAAGAGGTCTTCAGGGACTCCTCGGAGTAGGACCAACTTGAGGGATTCAGGGTCAAGTGTGCACCTGGCCCGCTTATAGCTTAGTTGGAACCTCTCCTCATAATCCTCTAAGGACTCATCATTTCCCATGGTCATCCGAAAGATTTCCCCCTTTGTTTCCTTGGACCTACAGTAATCCCGGTACTTGGTGTTGAAAGCTTGCTGCATCTGAGCCCAAGTAGTGATACTATTCCCAGGTAAACCCATGAACCAGCGTAGTGCTGCATCCTTGAGAGTGGAAGGGAAAAGTTTCAACTTTTGCTCATCTTCAGTATAGTCATAGGTTCTACAAAGGACAACAAACTCAAACAGGAAGGTATCTGGATCTTCAGTGGTCAACCCATGGAAGTGAGGTAAGGCGGAGGGGCTAATGTTTTTCATTTTCATCTCTCCATTTGTCTCTCGGATGGGGAAGGCACCTTCTATTCTCTCATCTTCTCTTCTATTATCAGCCATAGCTTCAAATGGAGTAGTCTCTAACTCTTCTTCTACTATAGGATCTTTGGATATCTCAGGATGTTCACCTATAGGTTCTTCTGGGTCACTGTCACCAAAGAGGAGAGAAGGGTGACTCAGTGATGTGGTGGGGGTGTTTGCTAGGAATTTGCCTGATCTATCTCGGTTCCTACGAGGCATGAAATGGAAAAGACTTTCTTTTTTCTCTTTGATTTCTTTTGCTTTGCTTTTCTTTTGGTACCTGCAAAACTGAGACAGATTGATCTACAACTATCTATGAAAGATGCAAAATTAACTGAAAGCAGGGAAGGACTAATCTACTTTGCTCAAATGAAATTGCAGGAATGGAAATGCTAGTCTACGCTTGCAGAAAGGAAATGCTAATCTATGAAAGCAGGAAATGCTATGCTACTTTTGCATAATGGAAATGAAGTAAACTACTTAGCAGAAGGTAAGAGTAAGAAAGTAGAAGAAAAGCAACAATTGCTAATACTCTGACGCTTCCCCGGCAACGGCGCCAAAAAGATGGTGAGCTCTAGTATTGTAGCAATAATGCTACAACTCCTGGGGCTTCCTGTCTCTTAATTTTATCAACCTGGTAGTTCGTACAAACTTGGAAGCGACGGTGCTGTATGCACAAGTACTAGCTCTTGTCGCAGCTGTCACTTGGTCAGCTGGCACAAGTCCGCTAGGGCTCAAGCCAACTTCTATAGGCTCTCAGAAGAAGCTTGTTAAATGATGGACGAAAGCTAGCTCAAAGAAGACTACTCTACTTGGCAAAAATGAACTGAAAGCAAATCAAAACATGGAAACCCTAGGAAACCCTAATTTAACTAGTCTAACCTCTATGATGCAAAGAATGTGAAGGAAACTTCTAACAATGATGCCATTACTTCTAATAAGTGAAAATGCATGAATCTAATCTACTTGCATCTTAAAAGACATGTTTTTGTATTTTTTCTTTAAGTGGATGGAGTGATTGTGATTTTGTGCTTATTAGGGTTTGGTTGTGCAGATGTGATGCGGAAGGAAGGAAAGCTTGGGAAGGTTGGGGAGGCTAGGAGAGGTTCCCAGAGATCCTTAGCATCAGTCCACAGAGGTTCCTCACGTTCAGAGGCTCAGCAACCGAGTGAGTGGCCTCCTACAGGATGTCTGCAGGGGATTCTACAGGAAACGCAGGGGTTTCTACAGGAAGTCTACAAATTGCTACAGGATGACCTACCGTGGGTGTTTGAAGTGATGGTGGAGTGATGGAATGGTAGGGGGAGATGTGCAAGGTAGGAATAAAGCTGGTGATGGCTCAGGAGTGGAGAAGTAGGATGGAGAACGAGTGTATGAAGTGGGTTGATGGATGGAAGGTTATAACAACGAAATGTCTAAAGAATGAAGTTACGTGAGGAGTGGAGGAGTTTGGGAGATAACAGAGCGGAGCAGGGGTCAAGGATGTGGTTGTATGCGTGATCAAGATGAAGAAGAAGGTAATAGAACGATGAAAAGCAGTGTAAATAAAACAAATGGCTTATGACTGTCACCAAGATGAAAATTCATTAATCCTATGCTACCTGTGCTATGAACTCAATGAACAACAATATAAAGCGTGTAGAGGAATGTGCATGAAGCGGTGATGAAGGTGTATGGTGCAAGAGTGAAGTGCATGGAAAGATCTATCATAAACGAGACTATGTTGCAGCATGTATAAAGTGAAGAACTGCGTATTTTTGTGGTTGGTATAGGCTGCACTCCAATCTCCAAACAGAGATGGCAGTGGAGACTTCCTCAACCTTTTTTTCCTTGGAGCTCCAACGTATTATCAACCTGCTAGTCTAACTAAACAACCGAAAGCAAATCACCATAAACTAGTCCTATCTATGCTCATGAAAATGACTAAACTACCAAACTGTGAATTCGAATTGCATGTGAAAATAAACAAACTCAAAGTGCTGGAACGAAATGCAAACACATTACAACACTGAGGAGATCTATTGCTCTCAGGTTGGGCCCTAACCTGAGAGCTATAGCTCCTTGAGAAAACTCAGAACTAGATCAAAATCTGCCTTCTTTATTCATAATATGATGTCATGCCAAATTGGCTTACAAAAAGGAACAAAAACTGAGCTCTAGCTCGTACTTTCCAATTACAAGAGTAATGCCAAGGTTCAAAAAGCTTCTCTGCAAGGCTACAGCCTCAGTATTTATGCAAAAACGATCATCCAACAGATGTCCTTGATTTTAGGAGCTCGGCTGTCCAACTAAAGTTTAACTGCTGATCCTGTAGGACAGTCATAACTACTGTTCCTGTAGAACAGTTATAACTGCTATTCCTGTAGAACAGCTGGCTGCTTCTAAGCTCGGTGGGGAGATGGATTGGAGCTCGGAGTTCTTGGTGGGAATCACAAGGAAGGTCCCCAAGACCGTGGACATCCTCTCCTAAAAACCAGCAGTGCCACCTCATTGTCTCCTTGTCTCACTAGGGTTAGAAACTAGGGTGACGACCTTGCAAGGAAAATGAAGGATAAATTCAAGCTTGGGAAGAAGCCACGCGAGTAATCTATCACCTCAATCACCGACCCCGCGGTGAATATTTCCACACAGATCCTTGCGGCAAATTTATGAGAAAATGTCGCGCGGATGAGGTTCTGATGCCAGTGATTTCCCTAGCTACATAGTGTGCAGAGGGAATGCAGTTCAACTAGGTGGGATACCTCTGTAGCAAGTTCCTCGCGGACTGTTGAGAAGCGTAGGATGAGAGTAAAACATTCCACTATTCATGGCTATTTCTCTCCATTGTGCTCATCGCTTGGGATCTGCCGAAGGAAAGTTAGTTTCTTCCCGTGGATAAGGATTTGCTGGAGGCTTCAAAGTTTGCATCCCTTTGGGCAACAAAGGATGTCACACACGTCACAAAGACCAAAATCTTTTGGGTGTTGATGGAGGTGAGCATTCGCATGGCCATCAACCAAAAGCCATGGTTGTCTCCAACCGTGTTTGAGTAGCTGTCAGGGTACGTGGATTTTAAAGCTAACTTCCACTGCATATACATCCAGGTGCGGAAGGATCTACAACAAAAATGGTTAGAAATACCTTATCTCTCTACAGATGACACTATGGAGGAGGTCATCAAGTGCTAGACGATAGAGTGGCACTCTCCATCCGATCTGGCTGTAGGTACTAGCAAGTCCGTGGAGAAGAATAATAAGGAAGCAGCCAAGTAGAAGGTCTAGCAGTTGGCTGAGAAGCGAAAAAAAGAGGCCGAGGAGAAGGCCCAGGTGGAAGTAGAATGCACTGCTAAGTAGCAGGCCAAACAAGAAGAGTGCGGCTCCAAGCGCAGTGTTAAGTCTCCTTCGCCCCAAATAGAGGAGGAAGAGTAGTCAGAACAGGGTGGTGGTGTTCAGGATTAGGAGTAGGAGAGCACTCCCTTCTGGATCAAATGATACAGGGAGCAAGGAAAGGAAGGACCGTGAAATAAATCAAAGGCAACCAAGCCATCACTGGATCCAATTACTCTGACAAAGAACAACTTGGACTAGATAAGCGACAAGGTGTGTGATAACACGACAAAATTTTTGTAGCAGTTTGAGCAACAAAAACTCTAGGCACTAATTACCATTTAGAAGGATCTGCGTGAGCTACAGATTCAGACAAATAAGATCCAGGTAGGCGCAAGGCCGATCAGTGATGCATCAACAAGTTTAGCACCGGGGACCACTCAGGCAACAGAGATGGTTCGATCACCAAATTTTCGGGCAGCCACACTATCAAATGGCTCCTTGAGCGCAGAGGCAGTTGATGACAAGGCCATAGTGAGTTCTTTGAAGAACATCGACCTCAACCCAGTTGCGCTCCCAAATGAGTATCTTCACACACTGCAGGAAGGTGTGACAGTAGAATTCTGGGCGCAGGAGCAATGTGCACTAAGACTCATAAGTGAGTATCGAGTAAACAACGAACATATGTTCACTGAGAAGTCAGAGGCGTTGGAGGCACATAAGGAAATTCAGGCACATAACACCCAACTTGTAGCTGCGGTGACAGAAACCTGCAAAATAGTACTTGAACTACATATACCGGAGGAAGCACCTTTGGAGACGAAGATTAGAAAGTTGGTTGTAGGTGTGCGCGACACCAAAATGAAAGTGGCTAGAGTTCAGTTCGAGCTGAACCTAAAAATAATTGAACTGGAGTTGAAGTCACAGCCTTCGACTTCGCCAGAGGTAAGGGAACAACGCAAAGCCACTGTAAAGGAGGGAGTTGCGATGGTGGATGTCGTGGTGATGGACTGCACCTCGCTTTTTGTGCAGGCTATGGAGGTAGTCACGGCCCTACAGGAGGATCCCACCCGACAAGTCTTGAATACAGAAGTCTGCGAGCTCCATCAACAATATGATGAAGTGAGGGCGATGACGTGCACTGTTGCTACAGGACAACGCCTTGCCAAGCTGTAGGAGGCAAAGAAGCTACTTACACAGGTGGAAGCAGCACAGAGGAAAGAAGTTGTTCTCACGGGCACATTAGGGCCTTGGTTGGATGAAGCCTACATCATCTCCACCAATATTCTTGATAAATTGGTGAAATTTCAGAGTACGTAGCAGAAAATCCAGTAGGACAGTGCAAGACCAGCCACAGAGCAACTAGTAGAGAAGATCAAGAAAACAACCACTTAGAGCGCGACTGAAGTAGCAGTTGCACAAGTGGAGTTGGGGGATCTTTATAGTAAGATCTTCGCACCAACAGAGTGACTCAAGGGTGAGTCACGATATTTGTGTTGGGGGCTTGTTGGGATGGGGTCCCCTAGGGTCAATTTTGGGGCAAAATCCCAAGTTTTGTTGTATAAAGATGTAAAGTCTCCACAAGTTGTGGTTGCAGAGCACATAGATAATTAAAGAGTCAAAAATGGTTTTACCCTCTTTTATGTAAGTTGAGTCGGCTTTTGAAGATATACCCATGGTCCACAGACCATGTGATTGTATAAGTAGGTGTGTCTTAGGATGTCTAAGAGAAGAGATGAAGATGAATGTAATGGGTTAGTAGAAGAAAAAGCGTAGAGTCTTAGAGTAGAAGGAAGGCTCTATAGCTCTGTGCGCAAAGGCCTAGAGTAGAGTCCGCAACTCAGTGCGCAGACCCCTACGACTAAGTGCACAAGGAAGTCATGAGTGTGTAAGTTGAACCAAATATTAATAAAGAAGATTATTGCAGAAATTCCCGCGTTTATCTCTTTACTTTTGTTTTATATGAATGCACTTATGATGTGATGAATGATGGGTTTATGAAATAATGATGTATTGATGCACGACTTTACATGATTTATGTTGTTAGTTGAACATAATTAATATTCACTGTTTATGCGAAGATTATCTTGTCGTATGTTAAAGTTATCGAACACTGAAGCCAATCTAAGTAATTACTGGGTTAAGAGTAATCTCTGATGCGCGTAAGTAGTTGACTCATCTATTCAGGGTCCGTGAAAGACAGTTGTAGACCTTTGCGGAGGTCTAGATGCTGACTAAAGGAGAAATATCGATAAGCCATAAATGCTTATTGATCTGCGCGAAGGCAGATTTAGGGAATAAAATGACATCACACTTATCTCTGGGTGCGGAGACTTGGTTCCAGTATCCCTCCATACTGCTTCAGGTGAGACTTCAGTCTGCGCTCCATAGATTGATGCCGAAAGGGCTAGTAGAGTAGGGATTTGTTTGGCGCAACCAACTCTGAACCTGGGTCAGGATCCACTAAGCCAACAGATACAGTGCCATCATCTCGTTCTTCATTAACCAAATTTTTAAAAGATTTTGGAGTTGTTCCCTCCAGAGAGGAAAGCTCTAGTAAAGTAGCAATAGAGTCTCTATAACACTCCTGAGATAAAACAACTTAAGGATCATTAGCTAACTCCAAGATAATAGTAGCTAAAGAATTGACAGGAGAGGCTACAGTCGGCGAATTCGTTGAAGCCCTCTAGTCAAGAGGATTTCTAAAATGAGCTCCAAGTTCTTCTATTGAAGTGGTCATGGCTTCTTTGAAATTCACAGTATCCAACAAAGTCTCTAGCCCTTGTAAGGCTTGGGCTATTGTTGTTTCCTGGTCCATCTGTTCCGAAGTTGATACATTTTGGGCTGATTTTCAAAGTTTTCTTGGTGCATTTCTTCTATATTGACGAAACCTTGAGTTAAGATTTCTTCTAGTTGTTGCTCAAGAGGGTTTAAAGAGTTATGTCCTTGCTTAGCAAGTCTAGCTGACCTCCTTCTTTTCTTAGGAAGTGAAACTAGAAATGATGCCATTGTTTTCTTTGCTCTGTTGAGTTTTTGAATTTGTACCATTCCTCATGGGATATTTTCTGTTACTAGAGTTTCATTTGGATTTTACTCATTACCTTTCTTCTGTTGCTCATCACTGACTGGAACATTCCCAGATTTTCCAACGAGTGTTTCATTTGCTAAGGCAATTCCTTTACCATCATTAGGGTTTCTTAGGAACCCTTCCCAAGTCTGTTGAACTTGGATAAGACTTCTTATGATTAATATCTTGATGAGTCCATGGTGACTTATGACCGAAGCTTGGTCCTTGGACCTCCTTAATCTAGTAGAAGTCTCACATAATACTGAATTGAGGAAGTATGGAAGGTTCAAAGTTACATTTTTCCTCAGGGATGCCATGAGTTTGAGATGACACCCCCTTACTACGTCATACCTTCCATCACAAGTGATGTGTCAATGGGAGATCCCTACAACTTCCTTCCTTCGTTTAGGTAATGAATTGGGGTTATACCCCTTCCCTTTTCTGATCAGCTCTTCCTTGGTATTTAGAAATGAAAGGGTCGTGTTTTGGAGAGAGATGTGTATCTCACACCACTTTTATCCTTTTGTCGGAAGCCCTATTACTTTTACTATTGTATTTTCACTTGTATCCGTATGTTTTTCACCAACAATGTGTCGTTCTCCAAACTCTTTGTAAAGTCCAATGCTACCTCATTTTCAAACCCATGTAACCATTCAAATACTCTATCCATCAAGCTTGAATTAAGATTTTGTGTACCTTTTTTGAAGCCAATAACTGCGTAGGTTCATATTATATTGAATTACCACGCATTATTAATTGTTCAACAGGACACGATATTGCATCTAGAAACAACAAAATTCACAATGTATGCTAATTGTAAATTTGTACAGAGTATATAGGTTCGATGACATGCAATGGTATTCGAAAATGCAAATAACAATCATCTGTCAATGCCAATTCCACCCCCCCCCCCCCCCAACCTAATAAGAGTAAAGGTTGTCCGCAGTCGTTAATCAAGTTTTGATAGGATGGTAGGTTTAGCACATTTGAAGGATAATGATGTATTAATGCAATGCAATAAAGTAATCATCAAAAGGAAAAATAGGAAGCATAGTATATTTGCGATGTATGAGGAAATCATTAGGATTTTATGACTCGTGCGCTGTAATGATAACTCAATTTATTATGACCCACAAAGGATGCAAACAAAAAAATAAAGGCATGCAAAGATTTATACAAAGGATTATATGGATGGAAACAATAACTGCATCAAGTACATCAATAGAGAAAATAAAGGAGATTGATTTAGAATGCTGAATTTAAAAAAAAAAAAAGCGTATTTATAGTTTTAAGAAAAGTCCACACTTGTTGGTTCGAAATGCGTAAAAAAATAAAAAATAAAATAAAATAAAATAAAATAAAAATAAAAATAAATAAATAAAATAAAATTTCTCTTATGTGATTTAGAAAGTATTTATAGTATTTAGAACTATAATGAAATACTCATAGACAACCAAACATCATTGCTTTCTAGGAGGGTTTTATGAATGTCCATAATAAGTTTAACAATCTTTCCTTTATTAATTTTAAAGGAACAAAATACCCAAGATTTATTGTAATTTTGAATTTTACTTCAATACTATAGGCATGTCCTCTGCTTCCAGCAGGTTTCCATAGCCTCGACAGGGTTTCCTTTATAACCCTTTGAGATGTCATTGCCCCATTTACCAAGGAAATTTCAAATTTTGTTTTTTCATATATAAGCATTTACAAAAGGCCATTGTTCTGTCATGGTAACCAGTTAGCAACAATGCCATTCACTAGAGATAATTAGGTGAACAAGTCGGCTCGTGATGAGACCTTTTGTCTGTTGACTTAAAGGCCAAAGGCCATTACCTTGGCTTGGTGACCAAAAATGGTAATGACACTCCACTAGATCCTATGTTCATGGTAGGTCGGCTCATGATGAGACCTCCTATCCTCTATTAGAATTTGATTTTTATTAATCTTAGTGAATTAATTAGTAAATTGGGTGGCATGTCAATGCCTTAAGAGTTAGGGATGGTGTAAAAAGTATTATAGTAATTACTTTTCTAGCTTACTAATTTTTTCCTCAATTTTTTTTGATCGTTTAATCTTTAAAGATTGGAGTGAAAAGATGCTCCTTAAGTGGTGATGAGAGGAATGAATTATGAGAAATTTTGTAATTTTTCTTACACTACTAAAAAGGATCAAGAATCATGGAAATTTTAGAAATATGATAATGATTTCTCATAAAAGATTCTCCAATGATAACCATCAAACAAGTTAATTTTCCACCATCATATGAAGGGAAGACTAAGAAAATATTTTCCCATAGGAAATAAAGACATTATTAAGCTAGGAAATGATAATCGCATGTCAAAAATCAACAACTATGGTTAAATGAAACAACAAGCGTGATAAAGGAAACAAAAAGTGTGATAAAGGAAACAACGACTCTGACTGAGGAAACAACAACTGTAACTAAGGAAACGATGGTTGTGACTTAAGCAAACAACAACTATAACTAAGGAAACAACGATTGAGACTAAGGAAACAACAATTTTGATATAGGAAACAACAATTCTAACTAAGGAAACAACGACTGTGACTAAGGAAACATCAACTTTAACTAAGGAAACAATGACTAAGACTAAGGAAACAACAATTGTGATAAAGGGAATAATGATGTGGGAAAAATATTAGCGATTTATTTATTTACTAGTATTATTATTATTTTTTACTCATTTACTTATATATATTTATATATATATATACCATAAAGAACAAAAGAAGATTATTTACATTATGTACAAGATAATGCATTTTTTTTTTTTTTTTTTTAGAAAATTTACCTAGTTATGACTGCTGGGAAATTTCTCTTGTCAGTTACAACCTGCAAATTGGCATTGTTACCAATTTCTTGAAGAAAATATCCTCAAGTCAGTGGCCAATGGTACAACGAAGCCGATGCCCATTGGCAAGGAACAAGATTCTAGTATTGTCAATTATGGTAAGGCATACAATCCCATTGTCATAAACTTTGGTAATTTCATAAGGGCCAAGTCATATTATTTGAAGTTTACCTGGAAAGTCTTGGAATCTAGAGTCATATAGCAGTGCCCAATCTCCTTTGTGAAAGTTTTTCTTTTTTATCAGCCTATCGTTCCATATAGCTCTCTGTTGTTAAATTACGACAGTAAATTGTAGAGAAAGATGACATATTTCATCCAATTCGTTGATATGTTTTAAGCGTTGTTTCTATGCTTTTGTGAGATCCAATATGACTTCCTTGGTAGTTATGAGAGTCTTAACTTCAAATTCAATCAGAAAAATGGGCTCCTTACCAAAGACGAACTGATAAGGTGAATAGATAGTAGTATATCGCCAGGTTGTTCGATAGGCCCATAAGGCTTCCAGAAGCTTGGCATCCTAGTTCGTTAAATTATAGATATTGTTTTAGCTAAAATTGCCTGTAAGAATTTATTAGTGCTTTCCACTTGCCCATTCGCTTGCAGATGGTAAGGAGAAGTAATTTTGTGTTTGATATGATAATTTTGTAGTGTGGCTGAAATTTTATGAGCAGTGAACTATGATCCCCTGTCCATTATAAGCTCCCAAGGCCGCCCATATCAAACAAACAATTCAAACATAAATTTGATGACTGCTTCTTTCGTGGCCCTTGGGAGTGCTACTGCTTCCACCCATTTAGTAACGTAATTTGTACATACTAGAATGTATGCTTTTTGATTTGAAGGTGGATTAAAGGGGCCTACAAGTTCCATTGCCCATATTTTCAAATGGTTCCAATATAATTTTCGATTGAAGGGGCATTTCGTCAGACTAAATGGGATGACCCATTCTTTGGAAATTATCGCAACTATGGACATATTTCTTTGCATCTTTGAATATTGTGAGCCAAAAATAACCCATTTGTAATACCTTTTGTCCAGTTATCCAATTAAAAAAATGACCTCCACAGGGCTCATCATGACAAGCCCTAAGGATATCATAAATTTCATCTTCTCTAACACATCTTCGAATTTGAAGATCAACCCTTGTATGAAAAAAGTAATCTCCCATCCATGAAAAGTGTGCGTTGCACTGAATAATAAGATTA
Source organism: Pinus tabuliformis (assembly GCA_031772625.1). Classification (NCBI taxonomy): domain Eukaryota; kingdom Viridiplantae; phylum Streptophyta; class Pinopsida; order Pinales; family Pinaceae; genus Pinus; species Pinus tabuliformis. Next base: position 241,567,570 of record CM062817.1, read on the forward strand.
TTTTCCTGGGACGTCAGATATGATGGTAATTTCTCGACTACCACATAATTTTCTACATCAACATACCATGGTGTTTTAATGATTACAACACATAAGTGTTCGTCTGAGAATTGGTCAACTAGGGAAGAATCGACTGTAGCTAGAACACCTGATAAAAATTCTGCAACATTATTTTATTTTCATGGTTGATCCTTTATAGTAATGTCAAATTCTTGCAGCAACAATAACCAACGAGTTATTCTACCATTGGTAACAAGTTTGTTAGCTAAATAACAAATGGAAGAATGATCAATGTACAGAAAAATTGGATATCCTGTTATGTAATGGAGAAATTTATTTATGGCATAAACAAAGGCAAAAAATTATTTTCTGTCACAGTATAATTGAACTCAGCTGGTGCAAGGTTTTTGTTGATGTAATAAATGGCATAAGGATTTTTATCCTCTTCTTGTTCGATGATTTCTCCTATTGCCATATCTGATGTATATGAGTATATATTAAATAGTAGATTCCAGTTTGGTCCTTGCAACATAGGAGTTGTTGATACCAGCCTTTTTAGATTTGCAAAATCATTGTCACATCTATCAGTCCACTCAAATTCCACATGTCCAGTTAATACATACAGAGGTGCTGCAATTTTTTAAAATTTTTCTATAAAATGATGATAATAACTAGCATAACCTAGGAAACTACATATCTCTGTCTGCATTTGAGGAATATGGAGTCTTAGGATTACCTCGATCATAGTTGGGTCCACTTGAATGCCTGCAACAAAAATAAAATTTCCCAGAACTATGCCCTCTATCATCATCATATGGCATTTTTCATGACTGAGGCACAACTTGGTAGCTATACATTGTGCAAGAATCTTCTCAAGATTTTGCAAGGCTTGGTCAAAATCATTACCATAAGGGGTAAAATCATCCATATGCAGTTCAAGTCCCTCATTAATCAAATCAGAAAAAATGTTGAGAATTTCCCTTTGAAAGGTGTTTGGTGCATTGCACAACTTGAATGGTAAGACTTTATATGCAAATGTTCCCTATAGACAGGTGAACATGGTTTTATCTTGGTATTCAGGGGAAATATGGATTTTATTATATTCGCTAAACCCATCCAGGAAAGAAAAATATTTCTTTCCAGTAAGAGTGTCAATAACTTGATCCACAAATGGAAAGGAAAATGATCCTTCTGTGTGACTTTATTTAATTCTCTATAGTCGACACAAATTCTCCATTTGCCATTCTTTTTAGGGACTACCACTAGTGTTGAAACCCACTGACTATCAGAAATAGGAGATATGAAATTAACATCAAGAAGTTTTTGAAGTTCTTGTTTTACTATATCTCTGAGGTGTGGATTTAGTTTTCTTTAACACTGATGAATTAATTTATTCACAAGTATGATCTTGTGTCAAAAATAATATCACAACTTTGAACAACAAATTTCGAGGCTTAATGCTAGTTTTTATACCGTATCAGTAAAAGATAAATATCAGAGAATCTATTTTTAATCATGAGCGATCCTGAGAATCTAAAGATTCTTAGGATGCTCATTTAAGCTACAAAGATCTTAATTCATCCAAAATACTAGGCTGAAAGGTTGTTTTTAACTTATTTTCTCCAAACAAAGTGTAACAACCTCAGGCTTATAGGATCTCCCATGATCATTCGAGGAAGTAACTTCAAATATCAATGTATCAATGGATTCCTTTCCAATAATGAAGATCAGTTCGTTAGGAAATAACACTTTAATGGTTAAATCTGTTCATAAAATAATAAAATAATAAATACATATAAAATACTACTAAAATCCATACTACACAAATTAGCATAACCTAATCACAAGAAAGACTTGGAGGATAATATGAAAATTAAGAAATAAGGCAAGGAAAATATGACAATTATGAGGCCCAACAGCTACTCCACAACATCCTGAAGCTTTGTCTAGGGCTCCTTCTTAGGAGCTATAATATCCTCCTCTGGTGGGATACTCAACTCTCACTCTAGAGAGCATCTCATAACCTTCTCCTAATCAAACTTGACATCTCTCCCCACTACTATCACCCCCAGTAAGGAAAAAGACACCCATAATTATGCGGTGTCTTTGTGTATTCTACAAATACTCCCATCTTAGCTATAGGCTCAAGTTTCTTCCTATTTTCCTTGGAGACATGACAATATACAATAGCTCCAAAAATTCAAAAACGAGATACATCTGGCTTCCTCACAGAGAAAGCTTCATTGGGTGTGATCATGCCAAGTATTATATGAGGATTCCTATTCTGCAAATAAACTGTAGTGTTGCATGCTTTTGCCCATAGATGTACCTGAAACCCCTAATCATGCAACATGGCTCTTGCTACTCCCACTCTGCTTCTATTTTTCCTTTCATCCACCCCATTTTGTTGTGGGTTATCGAGTGTTATCAGTTCTCTTCTAATACCCTCTTTGGCACAAAATTCCTTTAAGGTGATAGAAAACAATTCTCCTCCATCATCACTTCTCAAGGATTTCAATTTATGACTAGACTCCTTTTCAACCAATGCTTTGAATTCAACAAATTTTGAGAAATCTTCATCCCTCTTCCACATGAAGAAGATCCAACTTTTTCTAGAAATTTCATCAACAAAAATTTACATAATACCTGTGTTTTGTTGTAGAGATTGTAGAAAATAGTCCACATACATCATATTGGACTTGCTCCAAGATTTCTCTACCTCTGCTATATCAAACCTAGAAGGTGGATTTGACATATTTTCCCAATGTTCATCCCTTGCAGACATCATGTTGGTCAAGGGTGCATTTTTGGAGACCGATGGTAATTTGCTGCATGATTTTCAAGGCCCCATGGTGTAAGTGTCCCATGCACATGTGCTAGAATTCTCCAACATCTTCACTCTACACATTTTATGACTTGCTACTAAGTGCAGCGCAACATTCCTCCTCAATTTTATTGATATTTTTCACTCTAACTCAAATTTGTTTCACTTTCCCAACATCTACATGTCTTAGAAAGGCTTTCCCCTTACTGAAAACAACATCATAGCCTTTATCTTCCAGTACAGGTACAAAGATCAAGTTATTCTTCAACCAAGGTACATACATAATATCTTTAAGATGAATATGGGACTCTGACTCCCTCTTAAAGGTTACAATTTCAATTCCTTTAGTACTATATTGCCTATCATCCCCAAGTTCTATGTGAATCTAGTGATGGAAACTTGACTAAACTGGGGGGGGGTGAATCAGTTTAGTACATTCATGGACATTAATTATTGTCTTTTAACTGATTAACTCAAACATTAAATGAGCAACTTAACCCATAATGAATAACAAATTTAATATGTGCACAACAAGAACTATGTGAACTAAAATTATCACATCGACACATAAAAGCATCCAGAAATAAGTGGAAATCAATAAAGGGAGAAAACCACGACTTTGTTATTATTGTGATGCAAAGGCAAGCTCCTAGTCCCTTATTACATCTGATTTTCTGTAGGCTCCAACCTACAGGAGGCTACTACCTCAACCTTTCTACAAGCTACAACATGCAAGGAAGCTCTAACCCCCATAAGTTTTCTATAGGCTACAACCCACAAGAGACTCCTACCTCAAGAAGATCCAACCTATTATTTATCAAGATACAACTTGAAAGAAGACCACAATCCACTGATAAAAATGAAATCGATATGTTGGTTTACATAGTCTATAATTATGCATACCTTCATCTATAATTTTGATCCTTCTTCTCCTTAAATCAACATCACAATTGCTCTATATGTTCTAGGTAACTAATGCATAACACCTCAATCAGCTCTCACATTATCTCACAAAAAACTCTTTTCTTCTTTCTAAAATCACATCTTTGATAAATATAGTTTGATGTTTATTTGTATTCCACATAAGAATATGAAGTGAACAAGGCTTGACTCTTTTTCATCCAATCATTCATTTCCAAACTCTTCATATGTTGAATATAAGAAAAAAAATAAGTGCTCAAATATTATTTTCATCCATCTATAATGATTGAATGCACCAACATTAACATAAAGCCAACATGTGCAAGAAACACATTATAACATCATAACACATGTAAAACATTCACTTTCTAAAGCAAGAAATATGCATGCAACACATGAAGGCAATGCATCACTCTCCAAAGCCATATATATGTTCTGAAACATCTTGTATCAATACTTCTTCATGTCATTGCCTCAATATCCTTAAGTCTTGCCTTGTATGTCATGATGTCTTTCCTTTTCTGTCATGGAGTTTTTCATTTGCCTTGCATCACAACAAATTCTTCAACATAGAAATCTCCGCAACATTCTGTATTTCACATATTTTCTTTTTCCGTAGCCTTGGATCACAACAATTCTCAACCTCTGCTCCTTTTCTCAACTGCCAACAAGCAACATATCCTTGTCAACATCACGTTCTCACATACACATGGTAACAACACTGTTTTCTACTCCTTTGTAGCTTTCCTAGTAGCTCTTGTAACATTCTCAAGATCACAAGCTCAATCATAGCACAACAAGCATAAACACATGCAACATAATATAAGAATAATAATTGTAACAACCATAGAGTCAAGTATGCCTCTCAACAACTAAATTCCTCGTGTTGCTCTTTTTCCTTCTTTGCCTCGTTATTTCTCCTTTGCAACTCCATTATTGTTCCTCTGCCCAAATTGCTCTTGCCTTGTTTCTCCTGCAGTTACTTTGCCATTAATGACAACAGTGCCATCAATCTCCCCCTTTGGCATTGATGGAAATCATTGTGATCCTTGCTCTGCTTACCTCCCCCTTTGACATTAATGACAAGAGGGTTTGGAATTTAAAGAAACTCCCTGATTATGTAAATCCTATGGAATTAACACTTTGAAGTATTATAAATTCCCTTAAGAATTTTGCAGATATATGGTCTTCCTTGGAAAAAAACGCGATGAGATGCCATTATCCTTGGAAATCTGTCTTCACATTAATTAAAAAAAATTCCTCTAGAGCTGCAGACAAATTTCAACTTGATCCATTTTAGATACACATTTTGTAGCATCTTTCATAGAACTAGCCTTCAATGTGGTTGGGGCAATTTCCTCCTTATATGTATCACCAATGTTTGCTATGAAATTAACATTGCATGCATATGCTTTTAAGTTGTTTCTCAATTTTTAGTTTGTGCCAAGGCCAAGTAGTGTGTGACACAAATGATGGCCAAACTTCAGTTGTTTTTTAGTAAGCAAGCTTTGTTGAGAACTGAATAAAACTATTGTTATGGTAAATTACGGCATAATACCCTAATTTATTAATGATTTTCAACAAATCATCCTTCCACTTTTCAACTCATCCTATAGTAAGCATATAAAGATAGATTTCAATTTCATTCATTACGAATATCAGTGAATGTAAGCAAGAATAACATTCCAATGTTGATCCATTTGATCGGTAATTGATGTTATTCGAACCATCTTGAACCCTGAGATATAATTCTTATTTCCATTCTATCTACCTATATCAATTTTTTTTTTTTTTTTTGTAATTCTAGCATCCAAAAAGTCAAAACAAATGATATTGAAACCATAAACTAGCTCAAAAATGTTATAATTATAGCAACTTCATAATTGGCATAAGGATTATTTTTACTCATTGACATATCATTTCCAATGAGGAAAATAACCCTTGTTAACCCATCACCAAAAACAAATATGTTAACAAGAAGAAGGCTTCGTAGACTCTGTTTCACAAGTAGCACGTACACCTCAATGACAGCTAGCACTAGACTCCATAAAGCCTTGCAACACTGAAGCTACAGCAATATAACATAATGTGGTGACAAAGAAATATTGAATGAATACCATAACTTCTTGATCAGGTTGAGACACTGCTCTTAGGTGAAAGTGCAAGATCGTATTGCATCACTCCATATCATGACTCAATTTTATGTTTCCAAATGAATTTATGCGATTTGTTTCCAATCCTCATGTGTTCAATCTATAAACACGCAAGAAAAAGTGACCCCTCCATCATTCATGCCAGTCATTGTTACCACTCTCCAAGAGAAGCTAGAGAGATATTATGGTGCTGAAGGCGATGAGAGAAGAGAAAAAAATTGTTGTTTTGGTTTTGCAATGGCGACCTAAAGAAATCACAGAATGCTTTTAATAGTTGGAAATACTCAAAAAACTTAGTTGCGGTCTGGAATGTGGCCAAAAAATATTTCAATTTGTAAAATGATATATCATTGGAGCATTCTCTAGCGCTGAATATATCTCTTTCCATGTATCGTTGGAGCATTAAACATATAATTTTGAATTGATATCATTGTTGAAATATGATAACTTTGTTGTCATATAATAATGTCTTTGTTGGCATATGATATCATTGTTATGTGCCAATGCCAATCAACACAATGTGCCAATGAAAACCAATAACCAATGTCAATGAAAATTTCCAATGAAAACCATTAACCAATGTGAATGCATTGTATTATATTCAACTCATATATTATGTGCTAATATTTGACATCATAAATATATTAAGGAGGCCACAATTCATAATGTGAAAGGCAATAAGGAGGCCACAATAGTTATATTGTTGTACATATAAGAGACCACATTATTGTATTCAATGCTATGATATGTGCCAACGTTGTAGATAGTGCCAGAGTTGTAGATACCAGTTATGACATATAGAAGATTAAATATCATGGCATATTATATCATTATCCACATATTATGTCAACAACATTATATTTAACATATATAATATTAAGGAGTGTACACTCTCACAACAACTTCATGAGAATAGTATGCATTCAAATAATATAAACGCTCTCCAAATTAGGGCATAAATCCCTAACTGCTCTATTAAAAATTGCATGTATTCAAAGCTATTGCCAAATTCTGCAAACATTATGGCATATAGAAAATGAAATATGTGCTACGGCTATGACATATAGCCACTGAATAGAAATTCTATGAGGAGTAACAATAATCAGTAGTTATTATCTTCTAAGGGATAACTGTTGTCTTCACTGTTAATTGTTGGTGACTGGTATAATATATAATCTACATCAATTAATCTCCATATCTCACAGGACAACCTTAGCAAGATGGTTCAACCCACAATATCCTTGTAAGGATACTCGATGTTACGCAAACCAATGTACACCATATTGAATGCTGCTCTAAATAATAATTAATGTTGTCGCAACACGTAATAACAATTCAGCGCTTGTAACATATTCCTTAAGACTTTGGTACCTCACCAAATGTTGCATGAATATATTGATACCAATTGATGGATGCGGCTCCAACTACCATTTCCCTAGTCTGACATCCACTATCATTTGTTATGGCATGATGAGGATAGTGAAAATCACGTAACTCATACCCTGATGCTGTAGATTTGGTTGGTAGAGTAACGTTCAACCTTTCAATTTTCCTTTAATGTCCATCACATATTATGCAATCAACACAACCCTTTCATCCATTTCCTTGGCATAATATGTCACATGTACGCACTATCATCCACATAAAATAATTATCTGGCACTATCATCTATAATGGTCCTCTGACCTAGCATATCCCCAGAGATTTGACACATCTTCAGGTCTGGAATGTAATGTATGCTGGCATGTGTTAATTGTAGTGGGCAAAAAAATTCTCTCTTGTTCTGATTCATTATATGACAAACATCTGCTGCCACTTTAATGTATATCTTATTGTTGAACAGAGACTTCGAATGTTTTGCAAATACAACATATGATAGCTGGGCAATCAAAAAATACTCATGGATAGGCACTTGTTCATTGTACTCTAACTCATTCAACCTAAATGACTATAAAACACTGGCATTGTTATCATGCTCCCTACTAGTAATTTCTTTTCGAGGCATTCTAATCCCACCAATTCCTTTGTCTTCCATTATATGTTTTCTTCCCTATCTTTATTTTTTCTCTTCATTTTTTTTAATTACTTCTTGTATACATTTCTTGCAAATATTTCACAAACTTGAAATATAGACCCAGACAATTAGGATATTTATCATTGTTGATATGGTCCACCTTTTTATGAACATGTTTAATTATTTCTTGTACATTAGACAAAGGTAATTTGAGTGCAAATTGCAGCACACCTCCCTCCAAGAAAGATAACTACTTTGGAGCATCCTCAAATGCATATGCAATTTCTTCTCGCAATTCTTAAAATATTCGACCTGTGCTTTCTCCCAAGATTTGGATGTGGAAGGAAGTATAATTTATGGTGGAATTTTGTGAGTTAAAAAATAATAGGTCTTCTACAAAAGAATTAGTGCAACCCCTTATGCTTTTTATGTTACACATTTTCGGACTATGGACATGACTTCAGGCTGCTTCTTTTGTGGCCTTCATCAGTAGAAGCTATACCATTATCTTTGTCAGAGAAATTTCACCACAATTTGGAATCTTAATGGAACAATTGGTCTTTCTTGATAAGAAGTAGGTAATAACATAATTTTCTTAATAATACTTATTATTCTTCTCCCTTTCAACACTTCCAATCTTAGCACAATCTTCCAAATATGTGACTTTTTTAAAAACTGTCATGAACCCACAATGGTAAGAATTCCTCTGAATATGTGGTGATGCTTTAGATTCCGTTGTTTCTACTGATATAACCTCTTTATCTCTCTTGCCCTTTGTATATATATATATTTTTTAACCCAACAGAAAGAGTAGAAATATGTATTATATATGTATGAATGAAATCACATGAGCAATATACTCCTTTTTAGTGGTATATTTTGCTTGATATTTTGATCATAATTGAGGCCTACGCCCAATTTCCCTTAATGAGAGATTTAGGTTTGAATATGCATAGGGATCTTCTTAGATTGATTATCTCTTCCAAGATATTTTTGGTGTTTCCCTCTTGTGGTCTTTGAAGTTACAAGAGAATTTGAATAGAAATTTCTCTTTACTTTTAGCTTCCCAATCAAGGTTGTTATAAAATGCATAAAGCAACAAGTTCAACCTCATGATATTTCCACTCCCCCTATGGGTTTTGTTGTAGCTCCCAGGGACAGCCTTGGATTTCTTACAAGACCAATGCTTGGGCACATCTAGATTTATGTGTCTCAAATGATTTATAGGACACTGGAGACATCACTTATGTGTTATAGATACATATATTTTTAGGAAATGGGTTGGTTCATTTATCCAAAGAAATAAAACATGGATTTCTGGTACTTCTTCATAGGTTCAAATCTCATAAATATGCATAAAAATAATGGAGGCCGAGTATTTCAAGGGCTTACAACTTAATAAGCTTTTGCAGGGCAGATGAGAGAGGAAAAAGAGAAGGAGAAACACATCACATAGAGCATAAGGCTTCAAGACTTCTACACTTAACACATAGAGCTTTAGGCATTAAGGATTTCTATACTTATTTGAGTTACAAGAAGAAATAATGGATGAAGGAGGAGTTGAATGGTATGATTCATGTGTTGCAGATTTAAAGATATGATTTCAATAGTCCACACAAGTATATGCATCAACAATATTGAGACAAGTGAATCTGTGATGTAATTACAGGCACTTGCATTCACATATCAATACAAATAAATCTATGAGGAAGCTTGAAATAATTCTAGCAGCTATAATTGCATGAATACAGAGAAGAAATATGAACACAAAATGGGTTTTAAAAGAGGGAACACATACTATAATTCTTGAAGAGGGAATCACCACCATTCCATTGATATTCTGAAAAATATGTGTTACAAAGAGATACAATATGAAAATAGCATGTAGTGTTTTCTATAGAATTTCTAAACCTGTGTTAAGTCTTGCTTTCCCCTATTTATCTGGAAAGGGGAGCATGGAAATTCATTACAAAATCTCTTCAGCCAAGTCCTAGCTGTCAAGTTGACTAGCTATCTCGACTGGGAATGGCTCTGTGGCCCAAAACATTACAAAATTAATGGCCTCTTTGAAAGTAGGCACGTTTCAGGACAAAAACAAGTAAACAATCAGACATAAAAATATATGGAATATCTCTGTGCCCATCCTATGATCACCTCTGCCTCAGGCGGTATTTTTCTCACGGTATGGCCTCCTGTGTTGCCCAGCTATCCTCTGTCGCTTCTGCTATATGTGACACAATGCCTGAGAATTAAATCCTCCAAGCTACCAAGTCTCTTTTCACTCCTTCTAGTGCCAACCCTGATTCGGTGTCACAATGGGCTTTTCTAAATCAGTCCATGCCAATTTTGAATGCACCACCTGTTTCCCTTAACGCCACAGCCTCCGACCCATCACGCCTTTAAATCCATGTACTATCGACGCCTTGATCTGCCTGGTGATGCTCTTTGGGTGGCAATATGGAGGAATTCTCATGCTTCCCTTTGCTGTAAAATACATTGAGAAACAGACGAATCCCGACCCCCTTTAGCCCCTTTCACTTTGGCTCCTTTTCGTAGCTTTCTTCATATGGCCAAGGGCGGGAATCAGGCGCTTAGCCCGAGGGTGTTAGAGCCATTGAACTACACGCTGGGGGATTTTCCCTTTGTTATATGAAATCCCGCATATCGGCGATTTCTGTTGTTGGCCCCTTATATTTCCTCTTGACATTGAAATCATCGATCTGCAGGATTGCGCCCACCTGGGGTATAACAATCGTAAGCCGGGAGAGATAGACCCCTTCACCTCTTTTCATAGCCTAAGTCAACGGTCCGGACACAAAAAATTCACAGGCCAGATCACATAACATACCGCATCCGGGAGGTTCCCACATGTCACAACCGCAACATCGGAAGGGACATCGACGAAGGAAGGATCATTCCTTGTGTGATTGCCGATCACCGATTGTAATGGGTGATGTCATCACCACCATGTGTCACCCTATGAGTGGTGACATGTGTCACCCATAAATTCCCTCCTTAGGCCCCTGAAAATGATGATTGCCATGTCATATATACAGGCCAATGGTATTGCACCATGTGGCCTCCTGGAGGAGAGAGAAAAAGGCTCGCTCACCCCTGTTTTGCATCGATTTTCTTCATTAAAGTTCTTCAGCCTTTCTCGGCAATTTAGCACTTCATTGATGCTTCCCCCCACATATCGCAGTCTTCTTAACCTTGGTCCTGTTCAAAATCATCGATCACCGATATTGCGGGACTACAGGGTGCCCGATATGTGGGAGTCTTAATATCCTTCCACATGGCCCCCTGGAGGAGAGAGAAAGGGTGATTGTCTACCTTGGTTTTTTCTTTGAATTCCTTTGTTAAATGAAATCAGCCCTCCCCGAATATTTAACACTACATCGACAATTCCCCCCCACAATTCCTTAAGGATGGCCCATCAGGTATTGCAGGGGCCATGCGGGACCATGGGGCTATGGGATGCGAGGTTTTCTCACTGTCGATTGCCGATTTGCGAGATTTGTGGGATGTGAGATTGCGGGACTGTAGGGTGCTCGACATGCAGGGTATCCCCACCGCCGATATGCTTGACTTTCTATGCCTGGGGCCCTCTGATAAGCTCTTTTCTTTCACTTCAAGGCAACAAAACTCTTGATCTTCAATAGGTCATATCTTCTAATCCAGAAGTCCATTTTGGGACTTCTATATACAGTTGGAAAGCTAGTTTTTGGCACTATGCAATGGAGGGGCTCCAATCTGGATTTAAGTGCTCATGTGGCCTAGAAAGGTGACTTAAAACTTCACTGCTCTTGGGAAACCTTAACCAACTAAAACCCACAATGCAGTGAGAGACAACAGGTTTCTCACTAATATTTATTTAATTTTTTGCTTCATGTTCCCCATGCCAATATGATTTCATACACAACTTTGATCTCACCATGTCCATTATCTTCTCAGGACATTTTATGGGCTTCCCCCCTGAGATGTTGTTTCTCTTCTATTACTAACTAGACGACTACTTTGTTGGTTAGAGCAGCTCCCCTTTAAACCATGATGACTTCATTATGTCACTAATGTAGCAAGTTGCTCCTTTTTCTTCCTCTTCCAGACTTCAGTAGGTTACCTTCTATTGTTTACATTTCCTTCATTGTTTGGTCTACTTGTAGTGCCCTTCATCTTTTGTCTATAACTCTTTAGGGTATATAGAAGCTTGTAGTCTTTCGCCATGTGGCTAAGATTGCTACACATATATTTTATATGGCGAATAAATGGAACAAACAGTGTGTTCTTTATTGAGTCATTTCTACTTTTCTTTGCATACATTTTGTATTCAATATATTTAAATTCATTACATAGATAACAGTAACCATAGAAATGATTTGTGTACCTGGTGAATGAATGTCTTCTATGTTTTCTTGCTTGAGGGAGCCTTCTCATTTGCCACATCATTTGTTGATTAAACTTGATTTTGTTCGTCTTACATTTTGTTGCAACATGTCTAGGTTCATGGCAAGAAAAATATTTGATATCTTTCAAAGGTGCAAGAATATCCTTTGAGATCTTCCAAAATTTCTCAATTTATCTCCATGAGAAAATGAATTTCTTGCAAAGGACCATCTCTTCATCTCATTCTTTGGATATTGATGTTACTACTTGTTTTTGTTTATTTCTTTACAAATCATGTTGTTACTGGCTTCTTCTTCTGTAGGTCTTTTTAGGGTTGCTTTATTATTCTTTATGGTTACCTTTGATCTATGACACATTTATGAGTTCTTCACAGAGACAACCTCCTCTTCTAAGTGCTTACACAACATGTTCTTTTCATCTAACTCTCTTATAGCTTAAATAATCTAAGACTCTAATCTTTCACATTGTACTTGTTTCTCCTTTAACTAACTATTCATCATCTCTTTTATTCTCCTTTCCTATTCAAGTTGTGTCTTCGGATTAAAAATATCTTCCTTGTATAGAGGCTCTCTCTCATCACATATCTACACAAGTTTCTTCATGTCTTTGTTTTCGTTCTTCAGTCTATCTATTTATTCATGGAAATAAGGTCCATTCACACTAGTGGAGAGCTCACTTGACTAAACACTTTCTTTTTGAGATGGAATTTTCTTCTTCATCTTTCTCTTCTCTTTTTCTATACTACTGCTACTATTCTATCCTTCATGAATGAGTTGCAATCTATCCCAAATTTCTTTTTCATAAATTAAATCTATTATTGTATGCAGATCTTTATTATGAGGATTTTTATACATAACACGTTTTTCCTTAGCATTCCACTATTGTTCTTCCACAAAGGGAGAATCTTTATAGTAATCATGACATATTAGTTTCCATACACTAGGTCCATAAGCTATTAGTTCAGATTTTACCTTATCTCTCCATTCATGAAAGTTTGATGTACTAAGAACAGGTACACTTTGATAGTCCATGACTCAACTAGATATACCTTCAATTTGTTAGGCTTACACTAAAGGAACCCGCTCTAATACTAATATATGGACACTTGACTAAAGTGAGAGGGGACGTGAATCAATTTAGTACATTCATGGACATTAATTATTATATTTTAACTGATTAACTCAAACATTAAATGACCATCTTAACACATAATGAATATCATATTTAATATGTGAACAATAAGAAATATGTGAATCAAAAACATCACATTAGCACATAAAAACATCACACATGAACACCAGAAATAAGTGGAAACCAATAAAGGGCGAAAACCATGAATTTCTTATTATTGTGATGCAAAGAAAAGCTCTTACTCCCTTATTACATCTGATTTTTTGTAGGCTCCAACCTACAAGAGGCTACTATCTCAACCTTTCTACAAGCTACAACATGCAAGGCAGATCTAACCCCTATAAGTTTTTTGTAGGCTACAACCCACATGAGGCTCCTACCTCAGCAGGCTCTGTTATCTATCAAGCTACAAATTGAAAGAAGACCATAATCCCCTCATATAAAATGAAAACAATATGTTGGTTTACGTGGTCTATAATTTTGCATACCTCCATCTATGATTATGATTCTTCTTCTCCTTAAATATGCATCACAACTTCTCTACATGTGCCAAGTAACTAATGCATAACACCTCAATCATTTCTCACATTCTCTCACAAAAAAACTATTTTTTTCTTTCTAAAATCACATCTCTTATGAAGATAGTTTGTTGGTTGTTTATATTCCACATAAGAATATGAAGTGAACAAGGCTTGACTCTTTTCCCTCCACTCAATCATTTCCAAACTCTTCATATGTTGAATATAAGAACACAAATAAGTGCTCAAATATTAATTTCAGCCATCTATAATGATTGAATGCACCAACATCAACATAAATCCAGCATATGCAAGCAACACATTATAACATCATAACACATGTAAAACATTCACCTTATAATACAAGCAATATGCACGCAACATATGAAAGCAATGCACCAGTCTCTAAAGCCATAAATTTGTTTTGCAACATCTTGAATCAATACTTCTTCATGTTATTGCCTCAATAACCTTCAGTCTTTCCTTGTTTGTCATGAATTCTTCGCTTTTATGTCATGGAGTCTTGCCTTTATTGTCTTGCAGTCTTTCCTTTGCATTTCATCACCACACTTCATCATCACATCAAATTCTTCATGCTATCAGAGGAGAAATAACACTAGAGAATATCTATTGATTGGTTTCTAGTGTTATTTCTCCTCTGATAGCATGAAGAGATTAATAGAAATTTGATAGTACTGATGAATTCGAACTGAAAACAAGAGATTGCAAATTTCCTCTACAATTTTGTGGAATGGAAATCATAATTTAGAAACACATGAAATTACATGCAACCATCAAAACCATAAGAATACAATGATTCTACAAGAGAACCCAACTGGGAAAGAACCCCTCCACTTCTTTTCATTAATCAGATGAGAATGAGAAACTATTACAATGTCTTGCTCCAATCCTGAAGCACACCCTACACTGTAAATATGTTCTCCTGTTGACTATCATGCTCTGGCCAACGCATAGCTAATTCAATGCCCTAACTTTCTCCTATTTCCTTGTACAATTCAAGAGAAATTATGCTCCTAAATAATAGGGGAATTATCTATTTCCTTGCGCAAACCCTAAGGAATTGATCACCTGCATCAATGCCAAGCCTATACACTCAACTAGTATACAATTAATAATTACTTTCCTCCACTCTTCTTAGGAAATCCGAATTCCATGCATGTTTGGGTTATTTTTAGGTGATTGATGAGTTTAACTGAGAGATCACTAAGTTAACAACAATTCTACTTCTCAATTGACCTTCCACTGACCTTCAACTGACTCAACTAATGACTTGAGCTCAGTTAACTGAGTTGAACTGAAAATATTTGAACTAAATTGCTAAATTTTAGCAATCACTACATGCACAACTCTACTCCAAGCCTATAACTCGAATTTACTAAGTTAATTAGTAGACAAGGCCATGTCACTCTAACTAATTGCCATCCAAGTCATCCTACTAAGATAGAAAATCGAATAACTTAATTAAACTAAGGCAAAAATCAAATTAAACTTTTCTTGTTACAATTTCTAACACTCAAAACTCACACAACTTAATAAACAAAAAAATAATTAATTTTATAAAAAAGTTATTTATTTAATTTAAAATATTACCCATTTTAATTTTTAATATAAATAATTTTATTTTATAAATTTATAAAAAAATTATTTTTTCAACATCAAAATCAAAATTATATATATAGTATACCCAAAATAAAAATTATAATATTTTATGAGACCACAAATAACAACCTAACGAATACATATAAATTAAAAAGAAAAACACCATTATTGAAACAACACACGGCCTTACAAAATCCTATACCAAAAAATTAAATTTATTTTAGTTGAATTATAATACTTTAGTTAGTTGTTAGAGGACAAATGATCCTCTGTTAGTATTTATGGTTTTTGTATGGTGGGAAATTTATTAGGTCAATTTGTTTAGTTGAATTATAATACTTTAGTTAGTTGTTAGAGGACAAATGATCCTCTGTTAGTATTTATGGTTTTTGTATGGTGGGAAATTTATTAGGTCAATTTGTTCACATTTTGGTGGTAGAATTTTTGTAATGTACTTAGCAATCTTATACTAAACAAATTAATTTAGTTGAATTATAATATTTTAGTTAGTTGTTAGAGAACAAAACGATCATCTCTTAGTATCTATAAAATTTTTTGTAATCTATCATGTTAATTTGTTCACATTTTAGTGGTCTATTTTTTTTTAAATGTATTTAGCAAAATGCTAGTTTTTTTTTTTTTTTTTAATAATTAGAACATAAATAAACTTTGTATATAATATTGTTTTTCAAATATAAATAGTAATCATAATTATAATATTTTTATCATAACTATCAATTATAAATAATAACTCAAAAAATATATTATCATTAATTTTTTATTAGTTTTTTTTACTAAAAACATTTAAAATCTATTCAAAATTTAACATTATGAAATTAAATTTATTATTTTTAAATAAAATCTATTTTTATTTATCTCAAATATAATTGGTTGAACTGTCTCCCTTTTTTATTGTGATACGATGACAAGAATTGACTTTTGTGTACTCTACTATTAATTACTATATACTATTTGTACAATAAATATAACTAATTTCATTTTCTCATTGGTGTAAAGTATTGAATTGACAAATTTTATGGGTTTTATTGTTTAATTTACAAAAAATAATTTAAAAAATATAAATTTGAAAAAAATATGTAAAAATAACGTGTACAATTTGTACAACTCTCATTTTATCAATCTATACTCTAATGACATGACATGTGTACTATAATATGAACATTATATAAAAAAATTTGCCATAATCCAATATTAAATAAATAATTATTAACTTGTTATTATTCTCTTCAATGTGAATTATATATATATATATATATATATATATATATATATATAACTTTTATCTATCAAAACAATGTTTAATTATATTAAAAAAATAATAAAACAAAAGTTAAACAAATATTCATATAACTCATTTTACAATTTTATTATTGTTTGGAGTATATACAACACATTATGACAAATTTTAAATAATATTTTTCTTATTTGAGTAACTAATTTTGTAATGGTTAACTCTGGTCAATGATGCATTCATGCTATTTATTCTTACAGATCGATAGATTTCTCACTTTGCCCTGAAAATGTATTACATTAATTAGTTCGAAACGTTTTTTTTAATGTGATTAATCCGAAAAACATATTTCTACATTAAAATATTTTACTAAACTAAACAGTGAGATTATTACATTGTTCAATTAATGAAAATACAAAATTGTTAAATCACTTTATCCAAACATCACAGCTAAATGTATCGTTGTGTTGACTTACTTTGATTTAGATAATAAAACAAAACTGTGAAATCACTTTATCCACTTAGTGGGATGATGAGTTTTAGTGGGAAGGAATATTTACACGCACGCATGGGTTTTAATCCAATCGAGTTCACATCAC
Source organism: Pinus tabuliformis (assembly GCA_031772625.1). Lineage (NCBI taxonomy): Eukaryota > Viridiplantae > Streptophyta > Pinopsida > Pinales > Pinaceae > Pinus > Pinus tabuliformis. Next base: position 241,585,006 of record CM062817.1, read on the forward strand.
ACTCGGACTAACAACCTCTATCCACATAGTCCTTGTACACTGTCAATTAATTTCCTCCATATATTCTTTTTACACCTTCAATCCAATGAACTCTCCACATGCTTTGTCCCCGCCCCAATCATATGTTCCTTTCACACTTTACAAAATTCTCCACTTCAACAATATTTACATTAAATTAATTATTACGTACATGTGACATTATTTTGAGAATTTGATGATCTAGTTACCACAGTATTACAAAATTTTTCTCCATTTAGGGAGTGGAAGAATTGTTTGTTAAGTTAAAAATAGTTGGAATTTGAGTAATTCAAAAAATTTTGTAGAGACAATGTTTGAATCATGTTTTTGATAGTGGAAATAGGTTCAACACCATTAAAAACGTCTAAAACACCTAAAATTATGAATTTTGATAGTTTTTATTTAGATTTACAAAAACTACAGCTGGATTTTTTCAAAATTTCCATAACTTTCAAAGCAAAAAAAACATAATTTTTAGACTATGATCATTATTAGTCTCCGCTACATAAAACTATAATAATCGTTTTTTTAAATTTACATTAGTCCGTGAAATAAATAAATTAAATTATGCAAAATTTCCCTTTGATATTTACAAAGCATTTTTCCTGAACCTATTAAATAGGCACAACCAATTCTTTTAACCGATAGCAACTTTTGGAAACTTTTGTGATCTTAATTGGTTTAACAAAGACTCTGGGTCCCATATCTCCCCGCCTAGCTTATCTGGATTGCAGGTTCGTTGATCCATTTTCTGCCAAAGTTGAAAATTTCTGGAAAGTTTGTAATTGAAAACAGAGTTGTTTTTAGTGTGATTTTTTGAACTTTTCGTATTTGAATCTAGTATAAAAATTTAAGATAAAATCTTGATTTGTGTTATTTAAATTTTTTTTTTTCACTGTGTATATAGATTCAGCACCCTGAAAAAATCCTAGATCATTTGGATTGCGTAATAGTTACCTATCAAACTTGTGATTTCAATAAATTTTGTTCAGATTTAAAAAAATTAGTTAAAAAACCCACTGAAAAAACTTCCAAAAAATTGTATTAAAAAAAACTCGTCTAAAAACCCTAGAGCGGTGTGTCTTTTCAATGTACTTGACAACCCGGCCACGGTTTGCGTTACAATTTCAAATTCAAAATCAACCCTGCAATATACCGCCTCTCCTCCTCTTATTTCAAAAACACACTCTGTTTAGTTTGAATGGTTGCAGGGTAATTAAAGAGAGTAGAGCGGGAGCCCAGGAAAACGGCAAAGGATTCATAATGGACATCGCAATGCAATGCAGGGTATGTTCTCTGTTTCTTTTTACGGTTGGAAATGGTCTGGAAAAAATTCTTAATTCGTTGGGCATTAAGTGGTTTTTGCATTTTCTTCATTCCCAGTTTTTTCCAGAGAAAAAAAAATGACAATATAAAAACCAACATAAGATAAAAAAATTGGCAACAGAAACCACCATCCAAACATCTCGAGAAACAAGCAAAAGTCAGATGTCAGAAAAAGCTATTTTACATGGGTATTTTAGACAATGAGAGTTCATTTGCTGTTTGGACGAATCTTTGACTACTCTCTAGTCATCTCTTGTTATCAGAGGACTTCAACTTTGGATAACTAGTTTTTTTTAGTAAAACTTTGGATAACTAGTTATGGCAAGTGATTGCCTATTTTTGCATTCTTTTTCTTCTCACAGAACGATGTATTCAAATGCTTCACATTGAATCCCGTGGATTGCTGAGTTACTACCAATCGTGGATTGCATGCGAATCTGGCTGAATAATTCAGAAATTCAGCAGTACGGCACCGTTCGGCCATGATTATGTGAAATTGGAATTCAATTCGGTAAAAAAAAATTTGGTAAAAAGTCCCAAACAAAAAAATGGTCCAGATAACTGAAAGGACAGGCTTAGGAATCAAACTCAATTCTTCTAACAGTGAAGTGGGTAAGAAAAAAATAAAACAGAAAGTGGGCTGATACGACCTGTTGGGCTCAAGAATCAAACTCAATTCTTCGAACAATACAATGGAGCATGTCACTCTTATCCATTCCACTAGATGATGAATCCACACCGTCATTACATTTTTATCTACTTGAGAACTATTAGATGTCCATCCTTTGGTGCCTTTGGCTATTGAGGGTAACCTTTGGAAGGCCTGCACACATATCTCCATCCCTTTTGTGCCTTTTCCTCTAGGGTAATCCCTTCTGCGCCTTTTTATATAGAGGGTTATGCTTTTGAAGGCTTTCACACTAAGTATTGTGACATCTCCATCCTATTTGTGCCTTTTGCTCTAAAGGGTAAGTATGGTCACATCTCCATCCCATTTGTGCCCTTTGCTCTAAAAGCTAATGTTTTTGAAGGCTTTCACACCTAAGTACTGTCACAAAGGTTCTTTTTTAAGTAGATAAGAAATTAGAAGGGTTTTTTTAACAAATTCGAAACATTTCTAATAACGTATATTTTCCTTACTAAAATATTGAAATTGCATTTAATCATATTATAAGTCATTTTTTAGGATTTCTCCAGAAGATCTCTAATATTTATTTTAATTTCAACATGTTAGAAGGTAATTATTTTAATTTCAAATTATTTTGAGTAGGTATGGCTTAAACATTCTTTCCCTTTATCAATCGATGAATGATATTTAGTTATTTGTTTTTAGCAAGATTTGTTGGAATCCAATTTCTTGCCCTTGTTTTTGAGAATTTTGTTTTAAAAAATAAATCATTGGGTTTCCAAGTTTTTCTGATAGACAAAGCAGCACCAAAACCTACACTACAAATATGATAATGAAGTTATTAGAGACTTCAACAATGAAATCAAGTGCATATTGGTATTAATTATGATAATGAAGTTATTAGAGACTTCAACAATGAAGTCAAGTGCATATTGGTATTAATTAAATAGTTGATATCACTGAATCCAAACTTGTCATACTAATCAACTACTCTAAAATAAATCCTCAAACATCTCATTTCATCATCTTCCTACTACCTGTTTTCTTGCAACATATTTAACAGTAGGCCCACAAGAAAAATAAATAAAATCACTTCCACTCACTCAACAATGTACTTGTCTCATCGTTATCTTTATCACACTATTGAAACATGGTTATAATAAATCAAAATATTTGATAAAGAAATTTCTGTTCTTCTTACTATGTTAAATTGGTGTGCAACAAAAGGTAGATTTGACATGAGTTTGAGGCTACTCATATCCCTAAAAATGATATAAATTGTGTGTCTATTTTTGTTTGAATAGCTTTATGCAGTGTTACATGAACAACATTCATATCCAATTACTACTAGCAAATTCTCAAAAATAAAATAGAGTAAGATAGTGTAACAACACGGAAATGAAAATAGAGAATTTTTCTAAAATTTTCAAAAAATAATACGTTTTAGTATTTATAAGATGTATACTTCAAAAAATTTCCCACAATAAAATTTAAGTAGTTGAATTTTTCCTTATCAAATCGATTCTGAATTCAAAGTCAGAAGTCAAACTCGAATTTGGTAACTATGCCAGAACCTATCCATTTGATGTAGATTTAGCCAACTTGCAAACTTACAATGAAATAAATAGAATCTTTACCTACACAATAGGAATATCTCCATTACCACTACTCCTACGAAGGTAATAACCTTTTTTACAATATAAACTTAAATTAAATTATTAACTATTGGTTTGTTGTGAGTAATTATATTTGTGGTATTATTGTTGGCAAGTCACTTACGTTTGGTGTATTGTTTTTATTACAACTATTTTTAAGCTTATTTTTAGTAATATAAACAATATATTATCATATTTTTTCATAATTTATGAAGTCTTTATTTATGTTTTCTATAGATGAGGTTAATTATTTAGAGTGGAGAATTTGGTTATATTTTTAAATTTCAATACAAAATTTTGATTTATTTAATTTATTTTAAAATGAGGATACATTGTTTTTCTTAGAATATCCAAAGAAAACAGAACAAAGAAAAAATATTTAGATATGGTATAATTTGATTTAGGGAAAATGAAGTCAGAAAAATTTTATTTATAAAAAAGAATGGGTTTAAATTGAATATTTAATTTGCACTAATTATATTGCTTAAAATTAAATTCTCTTGAAATTACTCTTCCCATAATATTCAATTTGCACATTATTGATGATGATTAATATCAATTGTACATCTAAATAATATTTTACATTGTGTTTTGTTTCTAAAAATTTTAAATAATTTTATATGTTTTTTTGTTTCCATAGACAACACTTATACTTACCAATTAATGAAATCTTTCTATCATGTATATTGTATATTTACATTATTGATATAAATTCATATTATAACCAAAATATTCTAGTTATTATTAACTTTGTTATTGAAAGTTGCAATCGCATGAAACTGCAACTAACATCATGAAATTACAACTAACATAAATTATTTCTAATATGTATGTTCTCATTTAAAATTTTTCTTTACTGAATTTTAGATTTTTTAATTTAATGTATTTAAATTCCAAACACTTTTTGTAATTTTTAATTTATCGTGTTTTATATTCCAGACTTGTAATGTACAATGACTACTCTCTAATGTCTACTATATATATGAAATTTAGTCAATCTGATCCACTTTCATATTTTTATAAGGAAGTTAATTATAATTTTATATATGTGAGAGAGTAAAATTATAATTTAATGTTTTTATGATTTTTTTTAATTATTTATATATTTTAAGCTTTTGGAGAATATATATATATAGATACACTTTGTTATTTACTTTTTTGTGATTATATATATTTGATCTTTGGTATTTGTATTTTTTTTAAATGATTTTTGTTAGTACTTTTACTTTGTTAATTATAATTTTTCTGTCTAAATATATAAAAAGTTTATGATTTTTTTTAGGTATAATTTTTTTCAATTGTTTTTTATTATCTACTCGAGTTTATCTACTAGGATTTGAATATGTTACTTATGATGAGTAGTACTTTAATAGTGCACTATTCATGGTCAATCCAAAGCCTCATGGACATGGGTGCATTTACCATGTTATGTTTTTTTCTTTATTTTTTATTTTTAGTTTCTTCTTGGACAAGGACCTCTACTTCTTTTAAATAGATTTTCTTCTTTATTTTATTTATTTTATATTTTATTTTTTAATTTAATTTTAATGGTTATAATAACAATGTTATGTTGAGTTTTTTTTTTGTCTTCCATGTTAATGTCACCTTTTTATCGACAATAAATTGTTTATGTTCTCAAATTATGGATGTATATATATGAGGTTTATGATCTTAGAATTTTTTGGTACATTTTCTTTGTTACTATCTCAATTTTTCATTTATTTATTTAGTGTATTCTTGGATAAGTGTTATAAGAGGCTTAGAATATATTTATATATGTTTGCGCGGACTTATTTTCTAATTTTGTTTTAATGGTTGTAATAACAAGGCTATCATGGCCACACTTTCTTGTCCTCGATGTTAATGTGGCATTTCTCTTATCCACTTGACTGTTTGTGTTTTCAATTGTGGTTCTATATATAGAAGGTTTATAACCTTTACCTTAGATTTTTTATTTTTTTTTTGGTACATTTGCTTTGTCATTTTCCTAATTTTTCATTTTTTTTAAGTGCATTCTTCTATTACAGTTAAATAAAAAGGCTTACAACATTTATCTTGGAAAATTTTGGTGCATTTACTTTATTAATTTCTTTGTTTTTTAAGTGTATTCTTGGATGAGCACCTCTTCTTTTAGGCAGTTTTTCTTCTTTATTTCATCTATTTTGTATTTATTTTTTTAGTTTATGGTTTATTCTTCATTTTTGTTTTAATGGCTATAATAACAATGTTATCACACCCACACTTTCTAGTTTTCCATGGTAATGTTGCCTTCCTCTTATCAACCTGATTTTCCTCATGTTCCTTTATGCCTACATCTTCTTATGAACAATTCTAGATGGGCTAATCTAAGCTTTCTCTCATGTGGAAACAACCTTCAATGAGTTGGCATAGGTACAATATGGCAACAAGCTATAATACGACATCACCCATGTTATAGTCCTCCCTCTATCACTATGAATAAAGTCTCTTTTGAGGAAATCACCACCTTTTATTATAGGTAGCTCTAAAGATGGAGGGAGTGACAATGATGAAGGTTGAGAACTATACAAGAAAAAGTTGATTATGTAGGATTGACTTTCATGGCATAATAACTAGCTACCATTTCAAACTTATTGTTGGTGTTGAAAACATTTATAACTTGATTGGCATAGAGAGCCTCAACCTAGTTGACATAAGATGGGAGGGGTAGTTTTCATCAATGTTTTTTCTCCTAGAAAAAAAGCATAATTTTATTCATCAAAGAAGAATGAAATTACATTTTGCATATGCCAAAATACATTCCATAGATAGAGGCTGAGAAAATAGCTATCAACCATTTGAATATATATATATATATATAAACACAGAAGGGCCAGCATAAATACTATTTTAGATGGAATTTTGTTACACATTTCAAAAATAAAAATAAAAATTTAAACCCTAAGATCTGCACACAAAAAAAACCTAGGCTTAGAAAAAAAACCCTGCTACGAAGAAACTACAAGACTAAAATCCCCAAATACAAACAGACTAAGAATAGTCCATAAAATTAAAAAATGGCCCAAAGAGTCCACACACGAGCCCATAGTCGAGCAACAAAATATTACATGAGCAGGGTGATGAACCCCAACAATAATAACATTAATGCTACAATAGCACCGGAGTTCGCAATAGAAAAAACACCACTAGCATAGGTGGCAACAACAAATTAATAATTGTTGGCAACAAGGCGACCTGTAGATACACCACAACAGAGAACGGTAGAAACCCACCACATATTGGTAGAAACTCACCAATATGTAGAAATTCCTTGTAGATTCAAACTGCTAATTGTAATATGCTAAAATAATAGACTTGAATCTTCTCTACTCATCAGCGAAAACAATTTAAACGGTTGCGAAATCACAAAGCATACAAGAGAAAGAATTCAATCAACACATTACACAATGATTTCCTGGGGAAAGCCACAGCTAAAAACCCCTGCTATATGTATATTGCATTAATCAGAAAATATGAGAAGATTACAATTCTTTGCTCAAGCCTGAGTAACCTCTGCACTATCTCTATCTGTCTTACTGCTGTTGGCATTATGATGCATGTGTTGTACTTGACGGCAACCCACTTGTAGCAGAACAACTCACTTGTATATGGTAACTAGATGAATCTATAGAAGAGACATCAGATGTGACAGAATGCATGGCAGGTCTATTTATAGATGTGACAAAATGCAGGGAAGTTCAAAGGAATCAGTTCAGAAGTAATGTACAATGGCAAATCACAATATAACAGGTATATTCAGAGGGAACAAAGTAATGGTACAAAAGAATAGGATGAAGGAACAAAGAACTACATGTCAGAATCAAGAAGTTGAAGAAAAATGAGATTTTCAGGTATGTTAAGTTGTATACTCGAGTTCACTGTACAAAAAGAGCATGTACACGTGGGTTCACTTTACAAAATGAGCGTATACGTATGCACACACTTTCATAGAAGAAAAAGCGCGTATGGGATGAAAAATTAAGGAAATTAAGGTGAAATAATACGAAGGGTCAATACCATGGTATTAGCCCACAATATTGACCGGAGTAATGGTTATTTGATCCTGTCTAAGAATACCACATGTTTTAAGTGTTGTTTTCATCCGAGGTATTGAGAAAGGATAAAACTATACAAGGAGGAGAAGATCAAAGGGCTAGGTGTAGAAGTAATGAATATCTTATGAAGTGTTAGATCAAAAGAAAATATGCATGCTATGGGTTTCTGATGCTTAGCTTGATTTGAACTAAGTATGCACCTGAGTGTTTGATAATGGATGAGATCTAATGATGGATTAGGATCATAATGACTTATCATTATGTGATATGATAATGGATGGGCTAGATCTGATTGCTAACACATGTTTTATCCTTTATATGTGATGATCTGGGTATGTCTGAAGTTGGGAATTGCAGCGAAGTTATAAGTAAGTATTTGCAGATCTATACGCTGATTCGCTTTGGTGAAGGTGCGTATACACGTTGGTTCGACTCTTCCAAGTAGTGTATGAAAAAGAAAAGCTTGATGTTCAGGGATGACTGATCTATCAGATCAAGATTGTTGTTTTTCTACTGTGTTACTGCTGTTTGTCAATGATGCCTTCTTAGATCTGAAAGTAGAATTGGATGTATAAGGAAATTAAGTCTGATTGATTGATTGATTGAGAATGAAGGGTGATCCTTGTTGCTATCTGTTTAGAACTCTGTAATATGACAGTAGATCTTCAGAATGTCTATGATTCGTACAATTTGTGGTTCAGAGGTTTTATGATTCAGTATCTTTAGAGATATACGCAGGTTGGGCTAAAGGAAGTAGCGTATAAACACAGGTTGGATTCATTGAAGGAGCGTATACATTCTGACACATGCCTTTTGAAGTTACAATTAGTTCTAGTTGTTGATGCAGTGATCTGGGTTCAGATCTGTGTACTGGTTACAATGATCTGTCTGTTCCAATTGTTTGGTTGAATTTCATTAAGTTTGAATGAATGGTTGATTCAGTTGTGTTAGAGGTTCGATGATTGTTTGATTCAGTATGTTAGAGGTTTCAGTGATTGTATGATTCAATATGTCAGAGGTTTCAATGATTATTTGATTCAGTACACTAGAGGTTTCAGTGATTGATTGATTCAATTATGATTATACCAGAGATTGATGATTGGGTTTCAGTTATATCAGAGATTGATTGGGTTTCAGTGATTGGTTGATGCAGATGTATTTGATGGTTGTATTGCAGTGGTGATTGATTTTGAGCTTCAATGTTACTAATGGGTCCAATATGAAAATTTGATGAAATGTGGCCTTCATATTGTAGTATTGTGTACCAGGAGTATCCAGTGTGAAAATTTATGAAACGTGGTCCCTGGAGGATACTGAGGGTTGGAGCCTTCAGTGAGGAAGTCGAAGCTTCCTGCCAGTAGTGGCTGGTGATTTGATCAGGGGGTTGGAGCTCCCTTCCAGTAGAAACTGGAGAACGAGTGAAGGTTGTAGCCTTCTATAGGTTGAAGCCTACGTACTAGTAAATATATCGGCTAGTACAAGAATTAGGGGGTTGTAGCTCCCTTCCAGAAGAAGCTGGAGAACAAGAGAAGGTTGTAGCCTTCTGCAGGTGGGTGCCTGCGTACTGGTATGAGTCTGCACCAGTACAAGATTGTAAACATATTTTCTTATTATTAAAAGAAGACAGAGACGACAGTAGCAGGTGGTTTTCACCCACATTGGGTTTCCACCTTAAATCTTGGTGTTCATGTGTGTTGCTTATGTGTGATGGTTTATTCTATTATTACTGCACATGGTTACTGTTTAATGTTTAATAAAGTACTGATGCACTGATTAAAGATCAACATATGATGAATTAACTGAATCATAAGTTCATTGGATATACGCTGGTTTCCTTAAGAATAGTTGCATGCACACGCGAGTTCCCTTCACTGAAGTAGCGTATATAAATCTGATTATGGAAATGAAAAAGTTATTGATTTGTAAATACTGATTCACCCGCCCTCTCAGTATTATTTCCAACAATTGGTATTAGAGTAGGTCATTTGGAAAAAGCTTGATTGCTTGAAGGAGATCTGTAGTAAAAATAGGAAAGAAGCAAAAGAAGAAAGCACCTCAAAAGAAGAAGACATCTCAAAGGAACTATGATAGTGGGAGAGATGATTGGCCACTATGTGGAAGCAACTCTTTAGATTCAGAATCACCTCAGAATGAAGATGAACAAGAAAAAGAGTTATCAGGTATGAATTTATTGTCCTCTGGTGATACATTTCTTTGTTCATTTTAAGATAATGAATGTGACAGTGAAACAACTGAATTTTCTCTTATGGGTGAAAGAGAAAGAAAGAAAATAGAGGAAGAATTTAAAAAGCTCACAGACACAATTAAATATCAAAAAGATCTAATTGATAAAAGGGAATGTGCCTACAAACAAGAAGTTACCAGGTTAGAAGCCCAGTTGGAGGAAGGAAACAAAATAAAGAAGTAGTATAAAGAAAAGGAAGATCAAAGTCAAAGGCTGCAGGATGAAGTGACATCATTAAGAAATGAAGTGAATGAAAAGGACACAACAACCAAGGAACTTATAGAAAGAACTAGCTACTGTGAAGGTCTTGAAGCTATGGTCATTTCTCTAAAATAAGATATCAAAAATTCAAATAAGAAGAATGAAGAACTACTCCAAGCATTTGAAGAATAAGAAAATGAAGTTCTCGAATTAAGGCAACAAGTGGAATAAGGAAGAAAAGCTGAAGAAATCATGAAGAAGTAGTATCTTGAAAAGGAAGAATAATATCAGGTTGAGGTAAATATCCTAAAAGGTAAATTAGAAGAAAAGGATAAAATTTTACGATTTCAAGATAATACTAATATTTTGGATGATATTCTTAGTAGTCAAAGGTCTCCTGCCATCAAATCTGGTCTTGGTTTTCATGAAACTGTTAAAGGTGAATCTAGCTCACAAACTGAAGCAAGGAACTCTAGTGAAAAATCTGAAATGCTCAACAAGGAGATAAGAGGTCAACCCCATCAACAACCAAGGAAAGGAAGTATTCAAAGAAAATCATTTACTCCTAACAATGGAAGTGTTAATCAATTCTTTCCTCTGATAAATAATGTTGAATGTTTTACATGTCATAATTTTGGACATGTTGCATCCAGATGCAGAAGTAGAATGGTTCAAGCTAATAACAGTCACACAGAAATATTATCAACTTCCAGGTACTTTAAGGGATATTGTTTTTCTTGCAATATGTTTGGTCACAAATCCATTGATTGCTATAGAAGGAATATGAAACATATAAGATGTTATTCTTGTAACAAGTTTGGACATATAGCAAAAGAGTGCAGGAGCAAATTTCGGCCAACATACCAAAAGAAACAAACATCATCACACTCCAAGGTATGGAAGAAGAAGGAAGTACAACCAGAAATATGTGGCATAACTCAGTATGCAGATAGAACAAACTTAGGAGGAACTACGAAATTTCAGTGTTCTATTTCTCATACGCAGTTATCATGAAGACAAGTCACGTATATACGCGAGTTAGAATATACACAATCGCGTATATGTTGGTTTGATGAAGAAGCAGTGGAACAAACTTAGAAAAATGATCTGATATGGTTCAGAAAATTATCAATTATCTTTTATGTCTTGATGATTGATGACTATAGTCTGTGGATGTTACTTAGAAGTGATTTTGATCCTCATATTTTTTTGATGACTTGATGTATATCTGATCAATGATGATGCCTTGATATTTCTTATTGATATATGCAATGATCAGACTTGACAATAAACAGGTGGCATAGCTTCAGGGGGAGAATATGCTATGCTTCTAATAATGCATTGTTGGCATTATGTTTAGAAGTATTTGGTATCTAATGATTCTTATCAATGGTGATGATGCTTATGTGGCTAAATTTTTTAAAAGATACATCATGCTATGTTGCGGTTATGAGTTTCCTACGATGAAGTCTCATATGATACTTATATTGCTTGGGGTTACATAGTTGTTATTCAGATCAGATTTATGGATGATTGTGGATGACGTACATACATGTTGCTTACATGGTGATCTTCATAAGGACAAGGAGAAGTACAAATCTTGAGTAAACAACTTCATTATTTGATGATGAGCCACTCATTTCTTTTATGTTGTTGTCATCATGCCTTCAAAGATGCATAAAGTCCATATGGTGCAGTTATGATGCAGGATTCCTATAGTTCTTGGCTCTCACATGGTTGAGGATTATTGTTGTTGATGATATCAAGAAATATTGACAAATGACTATGAGCTCATGGTTTTCTAGATACATATTGCTGGATACACATTATGATTGGATACATGGATGATTACTTAAGTTGCATATTGATAGATATTGTTGGTTAGCCAAGAGAATGGTGTTGTTATAGGTTCCATATCCATTTGGAGACATGGCTTACTTAGTCACATAATGATGATGACTTCTTACTTTATGATGATAGGCTTGATACTCACATATGTTGATTATCGCGGTTGATGCTTATCAGATGTGGGATGTTTCCAAGTGATATTACATGGTTGATATATTGAGGGTTCTTATGGAAAGATCATGTAGTTCTTGATGATGATGCTATCATCATAGATGATCAATATAGTGTTTTCACATACATATGGTATTATGTGAATGATTTTGTGTTACTACTTGGAGATATGACATATAAGGTTATGATAAAGCTCTTTCTACTAAGGAAACTGTCAGACCAGGCAGTAACTCCTTGAATCAATTTGTTATATTCATTCAGGTTGGTCTTTATTATATACATGAGGGAGAGACTGTTCATTTCATCTCCCAGTGACTCTTCATATTTTCCATTATTTATTTACATCAGTTACACTTATTCACCCAATACTGATGATTAGGTGTCAACGTTTCCACCCTTAATCTGAAGGGATGTTGGTGAGTCCAAGCATCGTTCTGAATCGTTCAAGCTTTTCTCTTCCAAGCGCTTTGGTGAAGATGTCTGCAATTTGCTCATTAGTGGAACAATGGCAGAGATGGATTGTTTTGGCCTCAACATGATGTCGAATCAGATGATATTTAGTATTGATGTACTTCGTTCGATCATGGAACTTTGGGTTCTTGGCCAACTTTATTGCCGAGGTATTGTCAATCATGAGTGGAGTCGATTGTACTTGTTTTACCTACAAATCTTCAAGAATTTTCCTAAGCCACACAATTTCTTTTGTTGCCTCAGCTGCTGTCACATATTCTACTTCTATTGTGGAATTTGCTGGAACTGATTGTTTGTGTGATCTCCAGGAGACAGTTCCTGATCCAAGACTCATAGCATAACTTGAAGTAGATACCCCAGTTTATTTGTCTCCATCGAAGTCTGAATTAGAGTATCCAATCAAGCTGAAGTCATCCACCTGTGTATACTTGATTCCAAAGTCTTGAGTTCCCTTCAAGTACCTTAGAACTCTTTTTACAGCAGACCAATGTCCCTCACAAGGCTTTTGCATAAACCTAGAGAGGATCCCAACAACAAACGAAATGTTTGGTCTAGTAGTAGTTAGGTAGTTGAGACTTCCTACAAGCTGTCTATACTTTGTTGCATCCTCAAATTCTTTTCCTTTAATGGATGTGAGCTTTAAGTTTTGTTTCATTGGAGTAGTAAGAGGATTGCATTCTGTCATGCCAATCTTGTTCAACAGATCTCTAATGTACTTCTTTTGAGAAAGAAATATGGACTTCGGATGTTGAGTTACTTCAATACCAAGATAGTAATGAACATAGCCCAAATCAGTCATTTCAAAACCTTTCCTCAATTCCTTCTTTATGGATGCAATGTAGCTTTCATTGTTCCCTGTCATCAAAAGATCATCTACATATACCATAAGATATACAACTATTTTGCCAACTTTCTTGACAAATAAAGTTGCATCATCAAGATCATAATGTTTGAAATTGAGTTTCAAAAGATGCTCAGTTAGTTTTTCATACCAGGCTCGCGGTGCTTGTTTGAGGCCATACAAGGATTTCACAAGTTTGCATACTTTATGTTCATGTCCTTTCACAACAAATCCTTCAGGCTAGGACATAAAAACATTCTCTTTTAGATCTCCATTCAAGAAAGCAATTTTTACATCCATTTGATGGACTTTCCAACTGTTCTGAGCTGCTATGACAAAGAGTGTCCGGATGGTAGCCATTTTAATGTGGGGGAAAAAGTCTCTTCATAATCGACCCCTTCCTTCTGTGTAAAACCTTTTGCCACAAGCCTGGCTTTGTGCTTGTCAAGTGAGCCATCAGATTTATATTTGTTCTTGTAGACCCACTTGTAGCCAATTGGTTTGGTTCCTAATGGAGGATCAACCAACTTCCAAGTGCCATTCTTTATCAGGGCATCATACTCCTTTTGCATCGCTTCTTTCCATTCATCATGATAAACAACTTCTTTGAAGGAAGTTGGTTCGAAATTTGTAGACAAATTCAATTCACAATCATAAGAAACATCCATATCAACAGGTGAATCAGAGTCATCTACATCACCTCCATTTTGCCGGTTTGAATTTCTAGTTCCTGTCTTTCCAACCTCATCAGGATGAACACTTTCAAGTGTCTTTGTCAGCGACTTTGGGGGACCTTTCTCAGATGGTCCAGGCTACTCCGTTGATTGAGTTGGGATTGAATCAAGATTGAGTCTCCTAATTCTATCAATCACATCACTTAAAGTATCATCCGTTGTTGGAGTTTCATGTGGGGGAGAGAGTGCTTCAGAAGAAGATTCCACAGGTTGATCTAGTATAGGAATCCCCCCTTCAAGATGTGGAATCTGATTATCAAATTCTTGAAAATATTTTGCATTTGCGAATCTATCCAAGCGATCAAGTTGCCGCTCAACAACATTGTCAGTTTTGGATGTTTCAAGAAAGATTACATCTCTAGATACAACAAACTTTTTATTGACTTCCTCATAGAGACGGTATACTTTGGAGGTGTTTGAATACCCCAGGAAGATACACTTACAACTTCTTGCACCAAGTTTGTTTCTATGTACCTTTGGTATCAAGGCATAACAAGTGGAACGAAAGACCTTGAGATGCTTTACCAAAGGAATGTGCCCATACCACATTTCATAGGGAGTCTTGTTTCTGATAGCACTAAATGGACATCTATTCTTTATATATACAACACATAGAACTGCATCAACTGAAAACATCAATTTTACATTTTTGAAAAACATCATGGAACGCACCATATTTAAGATTGTCCTATTCATTCTTTTAGCTACACCATTCTGTTGGGAATATAAGGCACATTTGTTTGATGTTTGATCCCATGTTGGCAAAGATAGTTTTCAAATTCATTTGAAGTATATTCTTTTCCATTATCAGTGTGAATAGAGCCAATATGAGATTGTGCATCATTTTCAATCCATGTATGAAAGTTCTTGAATGTTTGAAAAGCATAAGATTTGTTCTTCAATAAATAAACCCAACACATTCTGGTGTAGTCATGAATAAATGTCATCATATATTTATTTCTATTTGCAGAAGGAATAGGTATTGTACCACATAAATAGGAATGAATGAGTTCAAGTTTTCTATGTGCTCTTGAATGTGAATCATGAAAAGACTGTTTGCTATGCTTTCCTAGAATACAAGCATCACATTGCTTAAGTTTCCTAGGAATTGTAGGCAAACTAGCAATACCATTTTTCTTCAACAAGTGGAGGCTGTCATAGTTCAAATGTCAAAATCTAGCATTCCATAATAAACTTGATGGAAGTGTACCTTCTTCATAACGAGATTTGTATGAGAAATGTTGTGCACGAGCAGAGGTACCTTGCAGCTTGAGAAGCCTTTCTTCTTCTATCCCCCTCATGACAAGTAAGTGGTCAGATGCTTTTCTCACCTCAAGCTTGCCATCAAACATATGAATGGAGTGACCTTGTTGGCGGATGTGGACCAAGTATAGCAAGTTTCTCTTTAGCTGTGGGAGATATAGAACATGATGCAGAAGAAACTCTGGAAGACCAGGAAATTTGAGCCTGATTGTGCCAACCCCTGATGGCTTGAGTTTTGATTGGTCTGCAAAGTATATTGCTCCATCAACATTGTCAGTAAATTCTTCAAAAAATCTTTTCTATGAGTCATGTGGCAAGTTTCTCCTGAATCAAGCAACCAATCATTTTTCCAAGAAGCAAGTGAAGCATTAAATAAGTCTTCATTTACTCCAATATTACATTGTGCCACAACATAATGAGCGGATTCAGGTGCTTTACCTTTGTTTGTGTCATTAGTTTTACCTTTGGGTTGGTTTCTTTGCTGCTCAATTTTGTCCCAAGGTAACTTGCATGTAGAGGCATCATGTGATCCATTTCTTTTGCAGCATATGCAGTGCAAATCTGACTTTTCTCCTTAAGATTGTCTGCCCCCCCACCTCTGAAATATCTTCCTCTTCCTCTTTGACCACCTCTTCCTATGGAAGAATCTTGGGCAAGATTATTTTCTTTATGAGCAAGGCACACAACCTCTTCAGAAGATTCAGGGGCTGTCTTCTTTCCAAAAGCTTTCTCTCTTACAACAAATTTTTTTCACAGAGAGTCAAAGGTAATATCTTTGAGATTTCCATTTGCTTGCAATGACTCAAGATAATTGGAGTAAGTAGGATAAAGTGCCTTGAGAAAATTGATAATAGGAATATCCAATTCAACCTTAGTGGCTTTGATATCATGCATTATATATTTTACTTTGGATGCAAGAGCAAGAGGATCATTATTTTGTAATTCAAGAGTGAAGAGTTTAATCATGAGTTGAATAACTTCAAGTGCAGAATGTGAGTCATAGAGTTCTTTCAACTTTTGTAAGGCTTCGAAAGTAGTTGAAAATGGCAAAATATGGTGACTCACCTCTTCAGTTACAGATGCTGCAATTAATGCATAGGCTTTGTTGTTCTTATTTTCCCAAATGGCAAACTCTTTTTCTGAGGTAGGTTGTTCTGGATCTTTGTCTCTGTCTCCAACACATACTCCTTTCCATAACTCATTGAAAATGAGGGTGTGTTTTTATCATCCAGGACCACTCAGGATAGTTCTCCTTGCCAATGAGAACTATTCCCACAATGGATATGATTGAATGCATTATAAAATCTGTGTACTGTAAAAAATACTTTTGTTGGCAAGAAATGCACTTCTGGTGGTAACTTTGCAAAAACAAAATCACAATTCAAAGGGAGTTGGTATGATAGTACTATATTGAAACATAGTACTATAATGAAAAACATAGAGTATTCAAACAGGCAGTGCGGTATTACACAACAAAGGCAGCGCAATTTTTTTTTTAGCGTGGTATTACACCATGTACAGAAGATGTAATGACAAAAGAAAATACACACTGAAAAAATACCATGTATAGAAGAGCATGGTGCACATTCATATGACTGTGAGCGGTATTAACCAGGCAGCGCGGTATTAACCAGCGTTTGTATGAAAACAACGGCCACACCACAAACGTTATATATATAGCAGCATATATATGAAAACAACAGCCACACTTCGAGCCGAGACCCTGGTCACGCATTCATCGATTCTCCCACGACGTAGCATAGCTAGCAGGTGCCTCAAATATCCATGTGCGTTCCTGCCCACATTTGGAGGGTGGTTTAGCAAATACGCACAACGATTCAATTCCAAGCACACCTGCTAATGTCTCTGCTGTGGCCTCTTTGAATTGAATACCATTTCACATTCAAAAGCACCATTCTGAGTGGCACCATCACCAAAACGAGGTCTCGGTTTTGGCCAGCAGCTTTATGGAATCTGTGGGACGAGATGAGACAGAGACACCACGGTATTAACTAGTGCTCAGTGTACTAGCGTATGTCTAGTGGTATGATTCTCGCTTTGGCTGCAATTTCACAAACAGAATGATACATTCCATTAGCCATCCAGAGGCTGAAGAGTAGGGCATAAGTGTGAAGAAGCCATGCTCTTCCTCCTCAAACACTTCTTTGCCGTAATTCCTCAATACCTTTGTGTACTCGATCTCCCTGTTGTGCAACAAATTGCTTTGGGTGCGATAGCAGGAGTGGAGAGAGCCGAGATCGCCAAAATATGTAGTGATGGCGGTGGGCGTTATGAAGAGGAGGTATGTAGATTCAGAAAATGTCCTGCGTGTTGGCTACAACGTGCAGGATGGAATGACTGACCATAGCAGTGAAGACCATTACCCTAAATCTCAGGTATGAGAGAGGAGCGCTATTAGCCCACACCAATGCAATATTATCGCCGAGAGCACCAGAGAGCAGCGCTATTAGACTGTCAAAACCAGGAGGAGAAACACTTTTATGAAAGGAAAAACAGGGCAGAATAGGGAGTTACAAAGCAGAGGGAAGCCATAGTCCATTCGTGGGATCACCCATATCGGGAGATGTTTTCTATTGCCTACTCGTGGAGCACGCGCATCCTTTCTAGTGCCAGAGTAGGGGCCATAGAAGGAGGGTCTGTGATACCATGTCAGACCAGACAGTAACTCCTCGAATCAATTCGTTATATTCATTCAGGTTGGTCTTTATTATATACACGAGGGAGAGACTGTTCATTTCATCTCCCAGTGACTCTTCATATTTTCCATTATTTATTTACATCAGTTACACTTATTCACCCAATCCCGATGATTAGGTGTCAACGGAAACAGAGCAAGTTGATCTTGATGAGATCAAGAGGATGAGTTGATATCTATATGCATCATACTTTGTCACTGGTTGATGATAATTACATGGTCATATCTTGGGAACTAATGATGGACATATACAGGTTGCTGGTCTGGATGTCGCTGACAGATACTTGTGGTGCAGATCATACATGGTGTATGATAGTTAACGATGAATATCATGGTCTTGTTTAGATCTTTGGTTTCTGTTATAAATATCATTTGATGTAATACATCTCTTTCTGTCATAGTCTTTTAGTGAGTCCCTCTTGGTCATATGATGTAATTTGTACCCCCACTATGCATGGGAAGGATGATGTAATAATTACTATATTTCAGTCATGTATAAACAATTGGTATATCCCCACTTGGTTGGGTAGATGAGTCAAATTTGGTATATCCCCACTTGGTTGGGAGATTGATGTATGTATGAGTCATTGGTGATAGGAAGGTCATACTCACATAGTTGAGTTATAGAGTCATGTTATTATTTTGGAAAATATTTTTGCAGACTCTGCATGTGCTCAGGGGGAGCATGGATGGTATAGTGCATCTCAACATGTACAAAGGGGGAGTTTAATCAGAAAATTTAGCATGTGCCTAGGGGGAGCATGATCAATGTTCATATTCAGCTATTCAGATATGAAAGTCTTCATTTTGGTCAACCCTTTACCATTGATATCAAAGGGGGAGAATAACTTGGCTTGCGCTTTGCCCTTGATGTCAAAGGGGGAGAGTATTTTGGTGTTGCTTGTTATCTCTAATAGTTTCTACAGCTTGCAGTAATCAACACCAACATGGTTTCCATCAAGTCAAAAGGGGGATATTGTTGGCATTATGATGCATGTGTTGTACTTGATGGCAACCCACTTGTAGCAGAACAACTCACTTGTATATGGTAACTAGATGAATCTACAGAAGAGATATCAGATGTGACAGAATGCATGGCAGTTGTGTTTACAGATGTGACAAAATGCAGGGAAGTTCAAAGGAATCAGTTCAGAAGTAATGTATAATGGAAAATCACATTATAACAGGTTTATTCAGAGGGAACAAAGTAATGGTACAAAAGAATAGGATGAAGGAACAAAGGACTACAGATCAGAATCAAGAAGTTGAAGAAAAAGGACATTTTTAGGTATGTTAAGTTGTATACGCGGGTTCACTGTACAAAAAGAGCGTGTACATGCGGTTTCACAGTTGTATACGCGGGTTCACTGCACAAAAAGAGCGTGTACATGCGGTTTCACTATACAAAAAGAGCGTATACATATGCACGCACTTTCATAGAATAAAAAGCGTGTATGGGATGAAAAATTAAGGAAATTAAGGTGAAAGAATACCAAGGGTCAATACCATGGTATTAGCCCACAATATTGAGCGGAGTAATAGTTATTTGATCCCGTCTAATAATACCATAGGCTCTAAGTGTTGTTTTCATCTGAGGTATTGAGAAAGGATAAAACTATATAAGGAGGAGAAGATCAAAGGGCTAGGTGTAAAAGTAATGAATATCTTATGAAGTGTTAGATCAAAAGCAAATATGCGTGCTATGGGTTTCTGATGCTTAGTTTGATCTGAACTAAGTATGAACCTGAGTGTTTGATAATGGATAAGATCGAATGATGGATCAAGATCATAATGACTTATCATTATGTGATCTGATAATGGATGGGCTTGATCTGATTGCTAACACATGTTTTATCCTTTATATGTGATGATCTGGTTATGTCTAAAGTCGGGAATTGTAGTGAAGTTATAAGTAAGTATTTGTAGATATATACGCTGATTCGCTTTGGTGAAGGTGCGTATACACGCTGGTTCGGCTCTTCCAAGTAGCGTATGCAAAATAAATGCTTGATGTTCAGGGATGGCTGATCTATCAGATCAACGCTGTTGTTTTGCTGCTGTATTACTGCTGTTTGTCAATGATGTCTTCTTAGATTTGAAAGTAGAACTGAATGTATAAGGAAATTGAGTCTGATTGACTGATTTATTGAGAAGGAAGGGTGATCCTTGTTGCTATCTATTTATAACTCTGTAATATGACAAAAAATCTTTAGAATGTCTCTGATTGGTACAATTTGTGGTTCAGAGGTTTTATGATTTAGTATCTTTAGAGATATACGCAGGTTGGGATAAAGGAAGTAGCGTATAAATGCAAGTTGGATTCATTGATGGAGCGTATACATTCTGACACATGCCTTTTGAAGTTACAATTAGTTCTGGTTGTTGATGCAGTTACCTGGGTTCAGATCTGTGTACTAGTTACAGTGATCTGTCTGTTCCAGTTGTTTGGTTGAATTTGATTAAGTTTGAATGAATGGCTGATTCAGTTGTGTCAGAGGTTCGATGATTGTTTGATTCAGTATGTCATAGGTTTCAATGATTATATGATTCAGTATGTCAGACGTTTCAGTGATTGTTTGATTCAGTACACTAGAGGTTTCAGTGATTGATTGATTTAGTTATGATTATACCAAATATTGATGATTGGGTTTTAGTTATATCAGAGATTGATTGGGTTTCACTGATTGATTGATGCAGATGTATTTGATGGTTGTATTGCAGTGGCGATTGATTTTGAGCTTCAATGTTACTAATGGGTCCAATATGAAAATTTGATGAAATGTGACCTTCACATTGTAGTATTGTGTACCAGGAGTATCCAGTATGAAAATTTATGAAACGTGGTCCCTGGAGGATACTGTGGGTTGGAGCCTTCAGTGAGGAAGTCAAAGCTTCCTGCTAGCAGTGGCTGGTGCTTTGATCAGGGGGTTGGAGCTCCCTTCTAGTAGAAGTTGGAGAATGAGTGAAGGTTGTAGCCTTATGTAGGTCAGAGCCAACGTACTAGCAAATATATCGGCTAGTACAAGAATTAGGGGGTTGTAGCTCCCTTCCAGAAGAAGCTGGATAACAAGAGAAGCTTGTAGCCTTCTGTAGGTGGATGCCTACGTACTGGTATGAGTCTTAACCAGTACAAGATTGTAAACATATTTTCTTATTATTAAAAGAAGACAGAGATGACAACAGCAAGTGGTTTTCACCCACATTGGGTTTCCACCATAAATCTTGGTGTTCATGAGTGTTTCTTATGTGTGATGGTTTATTTTATTATTACTGCACATGGTTACTGTTTAATGTTTAATAAATTACTGATGCACTGATTAAAGATCAAAATATGATGAATTAACTGAATCATAAGTTCACTGGATATACGCTAGTTGCCTTAAGAACAGTTTCGTGCACATGCGAGTTCCCTTCACTTAAGTAGCGTATATAAATCTGATTATGGAAATGAAAAATTTATTGATTTGTAAATACTGATTCACCCCCCCTCTCAGTATTATTTCCAACAAATTCTTCCTAGACAAGCCTAGGCCAATACTTAACTAAGTTTTTGCTTTCCCAAGTCCCTATTTTCTTGCATTGTTTCCTTGGAAATTAGCACCCTATTAAATATGGAAATTCCTCAATTGGAATTGCACTATCCTCATAGGCCTTCCTTTGGATGCAGACATAACTCTCACATTCTGGATGATTATATAACTGATAGTACACTATCCCTGAACTCCAATCTTAACTGGGTAATTCTCAGATCTGACATGCATGAGTTATTTATGAGTGAGTCATCAGTTTACTGGTTGATCACTGCTATAGCACCACACTACTATACCTACCACTAGTTCTTCCAACAGTTGGAACTAGTTTAACTGTCTTTAACTAGTTAAAATGAATTAATTAATTACAACTCAAAATAAACTCAACTGGGGATCCTATAAAGTAGGAGACACTCTACATAAATCAAGTTAGACCCTTAACTTGAATTAACTAAGCCAAATAAGTCAAATTAACTTAGTTATCCAATACAAGTTGTCATGAGATGTGGAATTACAATTTTATTCCCAATTTAATTCAAGGACAAAATTAATTTAGAATTTTTTTTTTGTTGCATTTTCAACAACCCCTCTAAAATATTATCTGCTACCCTGATCCTGAATATGTGAAACTTAAATTGCTACATCTTTTTCCTCTGTAGGAATGTAATCCTACAACATGATTCTCCTCTGTACACAATCTTGTAGATGGTGATATCGAATGTCGATATGCTTGGATGGATCATGAAAAATTGGATTCTCAGAGAGTTTGGTACAACTTTGATTGTCACAGTAAATCATTTTAGGATCCATCTGCTGACTAAATAACCCAACAAGGATCTTCCTCATCCAGATAGCATTACAAGATGCTTAACTAGCATCCACATACTCTACTTCTGCATAACTGAGTGCAACTGATCTCTACTTCCTGTTGTACCAAGAAACTATTGCTAACCAAATACTGAAGTTTCCCCCTGATGTTCTCTTCCTGTCAGATGGACTCCCTGCCCAATCTACATCTGCGAAGCCTTGAAGCTTCACCGCCTCTGACTATTTGTACCAAAGACCAAACTGAATGATGCCTCTAAGTTATCTCAACACAGGTTTAGTTGCCTTGCAATAGAGTTTGATTGGATTAACCATGGCTTGACTAAGTTGGTTAACTGTAAAGCATATATTCAGTCCTGTGTTCACCAAATACATAAGTGAACCCACAAGCTTCTTGTAAATAGTAGCCTCCACTACTTCACCTGAAGTAGCATAAGTTCTTGAATTTATTCGATACATATTCTCCACCATTATCGCTCCTAAGATCTTTAACTTTCCTATCGGTGTCCTTCTCAACAAGTTCTTTAAATTCAAAAAATTTAGTGAACATCTAATCTTTCTTCTTCATGAAGAAAATATAGCACTTACGAGAAAAATCATCTACAAATATTACATAATACTTGTGCTTGGTCATGGAGGCTATCAAGAACAATCCACACACATATGAGTGAACTCTTTCAAGGATTACTTGTGCTCGATTGTCCTTATCATGAAAGGTAGCTTTGGTCTACTTCGCCAATGTACACCCTTTGCATGTCTCTTTACTCTAGTGTACCCTTGGGAAGTCTTGTAGAAGTTTCTTGCATGGTCTTCAAAGCTCCGTGATGCAAGTGACCCAATCTTATATGTCGTGATGCATTGATGTCTCAGCTCTGCACATTCTTTGCTTTTGTGCTCAAAGCAACACAATCTTCTACATCCAATTTGTAGAGGTTATTCACTTGAACCCTGATCCACTTCACTTTTCGTGAGGCTATGTGACGAAGGAAAGCCTTTCCTTTGCTAAATATCACATCGTATCCTCAGTCCTATAACATGGAAACTAAAACCAAATTCTTCTTCAAACCCTAAACATACATGACATATTTTAATGTGAGAGGAGAACCAAACTCCTTTTGAAAGGTAA
The DNA here is from genome assembly GCA_031772625.1 of Pinus tabuliformis. NCBI lineage: Eukaryota > Viridiplantae > Streptophyta > Pinopsida > Pinales > Pinaceae > Pinus > Pinus tabuliformis. The sequence goes on from CM062817.1 coordinate 241,608,677, forward strand.
CAATACCGATGTTGGTCATGTTGTACCTCCCATCATCTCCCATTTCGATGTGCATCTGGAGGTCCTTATCCTCCAAGCCATTGAAGAATTCTTTGTTTCTGTTCATATGGAATGAGGCTCAACTATCCAAATACCAAACGCTACCCATCGCCGATGTCACCATGCAAGTGATGAGGGTGAAATCTAGCTCAAAATTTGAAGCAAGAGCTTCACACGTCGCTCCTCCTGAGGGATTCTTGTCAACCTTCTTGTGCGGCCACTTCGTGGCATTGTGTCCCATCTCATGACAATGAAAACATTAAATATTTGACATGTCTTTCTTCTTATTGCCTTGACTGGAATCTGATTTTGAACGGGATGGATTCCCTTTCCCTTTCTTCTCCTTTCCAGCTAAGGCATAGTTCTCCTTATCATCATGCTTGAATGAGGATCCATCTTTGGTGTTCCGCTAAATCTCTTCTTGCACCAAGTTGGACCATAAATACTACCACTCTGTGATTCAGGGTTACCCCTGCACATACCCACAACATGTATAAATATGCATAAAAAAAATTGTCCCAAGTATTTGACTCACAAAGGAGTAAAATATTCAACTATACTTGGTTAAGGCCCAGTTCGCAGTTCCTTTTATATCGGAACCAATCACCTCGCAAAACCCTCCTATCGGGGTTTGAAACCACCTCACAACCTTTATAGAACCCTTAATCACATGTATATAACCTTCACTCTTTAAACCTTGGTTAATATATATGTTTATCGCATAAAATGCTCTATCGGCACTACTTTCTTCCAAAACCCTTTACAAAGGAAAACATATGCAACCCATACCTTTTTCCGCCTTTCGTATGGACTTTGCACACTTCCTGAGGCTGTACCTCTATCGCAATCGCTATCGGCTCTTTTGTGGGTCATACATACACATTTCAGAATACAAAGGAATAAAGGAAAATCCCACTCTGGAGCAATAGTCGGACTTCAAATATTATAAGGCACACCTATAATGATCGTCGGGTCTACCTATAGGTCTATCGCAAGTCCGTTGTTCCGATCACCGATTAGCAATTATTGCTATCGGTGTATCGGCCCTTCGTTATAACACTGTAGCCACTCTTTGACCTCTTCGACATGCGATCGCCGATCTCATCTGGACTGTCGATCTGGACTCTCGATCCGATGGTCCACGATGCATCGCATTATCGCAATCGGACTTCTCGATGGTCAGGGTCTGATAACACCCAAAGGGTTCTGCCGATGCGATATGATCTGGACCGTTGATCTCACAGATCTAACGGCTCCTGAGCGCCGATGCTTTACTCCTCTCCATCTCTTTACTTGTGTTTTTTCACCATTTTCTTCAATATTCTCTGTGGTTCCGGGTTTCTTCAATATTTTGCTTTCCGCCTCCGATGCTATTCCATGTTAAAACATAGGTTTTGACACCAAACTTCTGCCTATACAAACACGACAACTCTATATAACATTCGCTCATGCATCAGTGGATCGCCATTGATCCCTAAGAGATCAAAGGTCGATCAATACATGTATAAACAAAATTTAAATGTTTAAGGCACATCATGACTAGAAAACACATAAATATGCAGTCCCTCTATCTTTCTCGCCTCTCTTTGTTCGTCGAATTCCGCACAGATGTATACATTAAACAGAATCACTAATTTAAATAGAAATCGTCATTGTATGTTAAATCACACCATCCACACTCAGAATTAACTCTCTATATACACATAAATACATATCTGAGGCTCTCCGACTCTCTCTGGTCTGTTTCTTTTAATTGGAGCCTCTAGTTTTTCTCCTCTGCCCGTAGGTTTACAGTTCCATATTCAATCCTCTCGAATCCTCTCTTCCTTCTTAGAAAAGACAGGAAAATACATATATGCTCTGTCTAATGGTTTTCCTTCCACAAATGAAGGAATTCACTATATTTGAAGAATTAAATCCTACCCTAAATAATCATTCCAACTACTTGGCTTGATCTCCATGCAGGGAGGATCATTTGCCAATTATTCCCAATTCTGTTCAGAATTAGGCAACCATGAACTACTTACATTTATTTGAAATTAATACAAATTAAACAACCAATTCTTCTTCCAAACTTTCATTCGCCACAACATGTGACCACACCATCACATTTATGGCTAGGTCTAGATGCTCCTGCATCAAACTCCCAAGGTTAAAAATAATCATGATCTCCTGATCATGTGCTTCTAATCTGTGTGCTCCTGGATCCCATACTTGGTTTGGTAGTCTGTCCTTGGTTGTTGATGTTGTTGTTTGTTTTTCTCCAGGTCTCCATATTTTATGTTGCAATGCTGCATTAGCTATGCTCTCACTGTCTGCTGCTGTCTTCTTCATATATCTTACTGCTTTTTGCTCATCATTACAGTTTATGCTAGGCTTCTCCACCTTAATTTGTAGTTTACCATTACCTTCACTTGTTCCATTCTTTCCAGCCAATCTTCCTTTGTTCTTTTGTCCTCCAATTAGTTTATTGGGATGTGGTGTTATGGGTTTCCACAACTCATCAATTTCTTTGTCCACTTCACTTCTCAGATGATGAATACTATTTTCCTGCAACTGGATGTGTTCTTGAATAAGAACATCATAATCTCTATGCCAATACCTTCTCCATTGATCCCCTGCAAAAATTCCGGTTCCTTCTTCTAGTTTCTCATTCATGGCTTCATTATTTCTTACTTCAATTCCCAGTATACTTGTAACTCCACAATTTTTCTGAAAACTAAGAATTATTTCTGCTTGCTTAGGTGCTTGGAATACCTCTTATTCTAGTAACTTAATTTCTGCACCCTTAAGGATTATGGCATCATATTTGTCTGCTTTTGAAATGTCATCTTCAGCCTCTTCTTAATCAATAAATCTTTGTGGTACAATAGTAATCTTGTTACTATCATCCCTTGAACTAATTTCTTGTTCGACACTCCCATACTGTAAATTCAACACCATTTCACCTTTCAGAGACATTCTGATCTCACCTTTCATTAATTCTATCTAAGCTTAAGAATCAACTCCTTGGTTCAAATTGAATTCACATTGTCTATTTCCTGCATATAAATCTTCATTACAGTCAATCAATTCGTCAAACACAAATACTTTACCCTATTTCCTCATTATGCCAACAGTTCTGACAACTTCTTTTCCATATTTATCATCCATGACAACTTCTTCATTCTTATTCAGTTCTGGTTGTACAGTCTAATCACTTATTCCTTGGTTTTCTTGCCTCCTCTTCAAAAGACTTGACTCATGCCACAAATCTGTCATCTCATTTGGAATTTTTCCAAAGAGCTCTGCACGATCTTTACTAATTCCATTGTCTGCAACATCTGTCTTTAGTCCTTCTTTACTCTGGCTTTCTTCAAGGTCAATAATCTTCAATAACTGTTTAATATCTACAAAGTATTCCATATCAACCTTCAGTAGCTGTTCTCCTTGGCTTCAGTATTCCATAGTTGTCTAATAACTGCATAATTCACTACAGCTAGGTTTAACAACTGCTTTTTCCTCTGCATCACAAGATTATGTGAATTTCCTTCTTCTAACTTCTGGAAAATCATATCTCTGTTTTTCCTTTCCCTTATGACAACCTTAAACAATTGCCTTACTTTAGTGTATCTTGCATTTACACACAAAATATTAGTTTCAAAACTATGAGACACCAAGGTCTTCATAAGATTCTCCATTTGGTTTGTATTAGCATCATCAGTTTTTCTAAGAAAACTCTTTGTTCCAAATTCATATGAATGGATCTCTTCCTTTCCAAACATTCCTTTGATCTCAATAATTCCTTTGCCATCCTCCTTTTGACTTATCCCTTGGATGTCACCAGACTGGAAAACTTCCTTCACTTGACTGTAACTTTTCTCCTTATTCTGCATATGGCTGTGAGTAGTCATATCTTCACCTGTTAATATTACAGTTTCCAATAACTGCTTGTCTTTCCTCAAGTCTATATGACCTGCAAACATACAACAATCATCAATTTTAAAAACACAATACCTTCCATCCTCTTTTGATGCTTCAAGCACCAATCCTCCATCATAGATTTTCTGGATTTCAGCAGATTCTTCTTGTTGTGACTCCATTTCTTTGAGACTATCCTTCTCTAATAAATCAATATGAATTGGTTCAAGTTCCCTGAACTCGTTTATCAACTTGCCATTCCACATCTGTTGCAATGGCTTCCACTTGACCCTTTTCTTCGGTCTCCATTTGTATCTTCGGTCTTCACTTGTCTTTCTTTGTACTGCCAGACTAATCTCTTATTCTTCATTCTGCTGCCAATTGCTATACTCCTGCAATCTAATGCCTTCCTCAAAGTCATCCTCATGTTGTTGATCATCTCTTTTAAATTGTTGGTTTCTTTCATCTTCATCTCACTGGATTAATATTTTTGTCTCCTTCATGTCTTTGACGACATAACTTCCTTGTTGTTCATGATCTTTCATCTCACCTTCAAATAACCTCTACTCAATTTCTTTGATTTCAGCATCATATTTATTAATGATGTCTTCCATACCTATAGTCACATCATTAACTGAAGAGTCTAAACATTTACTTAACTCTATAAATGTTAGAGATAGTTCATCCTTATCATGCATAGTAACCATGATCTCCTCTGTATTAGATTATGAAAGATTCATTTCTCCTTCAGGTTCCTTGAGTAATCTTTCCAAGAATTCTAATTCCATGTGAAATCTCTCCAGCAGTTCATCATAACTTCCATCCTCAGCTTCATTCTTTTCCTGGCAATCCTCCTGAGTTATCCTGTTTTCTGCACTATCATATTGCAATGTTCTTTCATCAATTTCATCAGACAAATTCATTTGCTTACCTTCTTGGAATACCACTATGGTATTTTCACTAGACTTCTGGTACATATCAAATTCCTCTGACTGTCTTACCCCAAACAGAATAACTCTTTCTGCTGTAATAAATCAACACCTTCTTCCTCTAAAATGCATTCTCTGTCATACTTCACCTCAAGAGCTTCATTCCTGTTTGTGACAGTTTCACCAGACTATCCATCATGCTCTGCATATCTTGCAAACATACACAAACTATGAGAACTAAAATCACAGGGCTTCATTGCCTCATCTGCTTCCCTTGCCAACATATCTCCTAATTGTTCTGAATTATTCCAATAGTTCATGAGATCTTCAACTGATCTCCCATTATCCTCTTCACCCAACATTTCACCTTGTTCTGGTCTACAAATGGAAACTTCCATTTCTGCCTCTGCTTATCTGAGGTTTTTCATTAACCACTTTACCTGTTCTTATTGCAGCCTTCTTTGCAACTTATTCCACTTCATTGGCTTCCTCTTCAAGACCCAACTTTGTCTTTGGTTCTCCTCTAACAACATTACTAACACATCGAGTTCTTCTCTTATCTCAGCCATTTCCTTGTCAGTCTCTGCTTGAATCATCTATTTCCTATGGATTGTTTGAGCACCCTTCTCCTCCATCTTGTAGCCTTCTTCTGAATCTTCCAGATGACTTTCCATAGCCATCTTTTCTTCTGTGTGAGCTCTACACTTGCAACCAATCAACTTCCTTCTAAGTTGATCTTCTCACCAAGCTTCTCCTCTGCCTAGTTTCCAAGTCCCCTTTCCTTAGAACTTGCACTGAGCACTCTTGCTGTCTCTCTGGTTTCTCCACTCACTTCTCTTAAGGACTCCTCTGTCCCTATCTATTCCAAGCCTCAACTGGAATTAGGTTCTACTACAATCTCTAAGAACTTCCAAAAGTTCTTCTACAGTCTTACTGCTATAGTCTTGTGCCCAACATTTCTATTCATTCAACCGCTGCAACTGTCATACCTTTGTAATCGTAACCTTCATAAGAAAGACATCCTTCTCGCAGGAAAGTTTCTTCCTTTCTCTTGCTCTGATACCAAAAATGATGCAGGGTTACCCCTGCACATACCCACAGTATGTATAAATATGCATAAACAAAATTGTCCCAAGTATTTGACTCACAAAGGAGTCAAATCTTCAACTATACTTGGTTAAGGCCCCTTATTCAAAGTTCCTTTTATATCGGAACCAATCACCCCGCCAAAACCTCCTATCGGGGCTTGAAACCGCCTCACAACCTTTATAGAACCCTTAATCACATATATATAACCTTCCCTCTTTAAGCCTTGGTTAATATATATGTTTATCACATAAAATGCTCTATCGGCGCTATTTTCTTCCAAAACCATTTACACAGGAAAACATATGCAACCCATACCCTTTTCCGCCTTTCATATCGACTTTGCACACTTCTCGAGGTTGTACCGCTATCACAATCGCTATTGGCTCTTCTACGGGTCATACATACACATTTCAGAATACAAAGGAATAAAGGAAAATCCCGCTTTGGAGCAATAGTCGGACTTCAAATATTATAAGCTGCACCTATAATGATCGTTGGGTCCACCTCTGGGTTTATCGCAAGTCCACTGTTCCGATTGCCCAACCTCCGATTCCTCCGATCGCCGATCAACGCTTATCGCTATCGGTGTATCGACCCTTCGTTATAACACTGTAGCCACTCTTTGATCTCACATGCGATCATCGATCTCATGTGGATCGTCGATCTGGACTCTTGATCCGACGGTCCATGATGCATTGCATTATCGCAATTGGACTTCTCGATGGTCAGGGTCCAATAACACCCAAAGGGTTCCGCCGATGTGATATGATCTAAACCGTTGATCTCACAGATCTAACGGCTCCTGAGCATCAATGCTTTACTCCTCGCCATCTCTTTACTTGTGTTTGTTCACCATTTTCTTCAATATTCTTTGTGGTTCCGGGTTTCTTCAATGTTTCACTTTCCACCTCCAATGCTATTCCGTGTTAAAACATAGGTTTTGACACCAAACTTTTTCATATACAAACACGACAGCTTTATATAACATTCGCTCATGCATCAGTGGATCACCATTGATCCCTAAGTGATCGAAGGTCAATCAATACACGTATAAATAGAATTTAAATGTTTAAGGCACAACATGACTAAAAAACACATAAATACACAGTCCCTCTGTCTTTCTCGCCTCTCTGTGTTCGCCAAATTCCACACAGATGCATACATTAAACAGAATCACTAATTTAAATAGAAATAATCATTGTATGTTAAATCACACCATCCACACTCACAATTAACTCTCTATATACACATAAATACATATCCGAGGCTCTCTGACTCTCTCTGGTCTGTTTCCTTTAATTGGAGCCTCTGGTCTTTCTCCTATTCCCGTAGGCTTGCAGTTCCTTCTTCAATCCTCTCAAATCCTCTCTTCCTTCTCAGAAAAGACAGGAAAATACATATATGCTCTATCTAACAGTTTTCCTTCCACAAATGAAGGAATTCACTATATTTGAAGAATTAAATCCTACCCTAACTAATCATTCCAACTACTTGGCTTGATCTCCACGCAGGGAGGATTATTTGCCAATTATTCCCAATTCTGTTCAGAATTAGGCAACCATGAACTACTTACATTTATTTGAAATTAATACAAATTAAACAACCAATTCTTCTTCCAAACTTTCATTAGACACAACATGTGACCACACCATCACATTGTTGGCTAGGCTTAGATGCTCCTGCATCACTCTGGTAGCTTCTCCCTTCCATTTACTGAGTCCTGGTAGCTGTGCTAGCTCCTGGGAAGGCCTAGAAGTGCTAGGTTGACCAGATCGTCTTGATCAATTATAACACTGACACTTCTACGCTCATCCCAACATTGTGTGCACTTGGTTAAGTACTTAATTAAAAAACTATCTTAATCTTTTCTGTCCATTTTATTTCTTTATCATCTTTATAGTTTTTCCTATTTTCATGACTTTCTTTCTCCTTTTTTAAATGTTATTTTTTTTTTCCCATGGAAAAAAGTCGTAATTTCTATTAATATAAAGAAATTACATTTTGTAGATGCCAAGTGCATATTCATATGGAGGCTAAGAATCCTGACGAGTTCACAATCTATAGATCGTAAGGATTGTCTATAATGTCTCCACGCAGGGAGTCCACAAAGTCTGTACTAGTTGTAACTGAAAAAGTAGATCAAAAATTAAGTCCTGCTCTACACAGAGAGCAACAAAAAACACTGTAGTTACCAAAAAAAGAGTTGTTACTCGTGTCCAAGTAGTGGATATATATACATGATAATACAAAAACAGTTCTTGTTTATATGTGGGCCTTATAGCCCATTTTCTATAGGATCATCAAAAGGTCTATGATAATGCTGGTAGAAAGTTCCGTCTATCTCCTCCTGTATCAACCGGTCATTTCCTTGTCTGTGCGCTGCCTCTTTGGATAGTTGATCTGCATCTGTGTTTTGTTCCCTGTAGATGTTTCGACAGACAAATGATTCAAAAGATGTAATCAATCTTTTAGCTTCATCTAATATACTTTTTAAAATGTTATTAAGTCAAATATATTATAATTTTTAAGTTGAAAACATAATATTCAAAGTATTATAAATATTTTGTTACAATGATACTAGTGGTTAAATCTATGGCTTTAAGCAAGTTGAAATTTTAACTATGAAATAATTCATATTATTTATGCCCATTTTTATCTTGATTCTATTATTTTCTCTTTGTTGCTCTTGTTATTTGTGATCATTTTCTTTAGTTTTAACTTTGTCATCCCTTGAATTATACTTCAACAAAGTTGATAGGTTCCTTGTCTTCAAGTGATTTTTAGCTTGCCTATCCTTCATAGCCCAAATAGTCTTGATATAAAGCGATCTTGACATTAGGTGATCTTTAGACACTCAAAATTTCATCCAACTTACTAGATCCTTTTATCAATATATGATTTAGGCTAAGTCGTGCCTTAGCCTCTTTTAACTCTTTTCTAAGGAAAACTACCTCCTCCTCGAGCTTTTGACATTCATTGCCCTTTCAATTTTTCCAACTGTTGGGTAGCGGAGCCCCCATAGTGAGTTTTTAGGGCTTATAGCTCGAGTTTTAGTCCATGTAATGTAAAGACCCCGTGAAATGCGGGCGCGGAGCGGAAGAGTCTATGGTAGTTTGCGTTAAGATAATGCAAATTTAATATAGAGTGTGTCGGCCTACCCATGGTCCGCGGACCATGGGATTGTATAAATAGAGCGTGGCTCTAAGGGTAGAAAGCATTTTTTTAAGTCTTATGATATTTGTGGGATGATAAAACAACACTGAGTCTGTAAGTTCGAGTCTTGGGTTGTAGTAGGAGATAGAGGCTCTGCAGCTGAGTGCACAGAGGCCTAACAGAGTCTACAGCTGAGTGCGCGGACCCCTGCAGCTGAGTCTGCAGGGAAGAGTCAAGTCTGTATTGGATCTAGCTTTGAAGATATTAATAATAAAGATCAGTTGATGGTTATATTGTGCATTTGGTTTAGAGATCTGCAAATGAATGTTATGTGTTGATGATACTTGTTTCTTTATCTTCACGCACTTACAGATATGAGTAAAGATCGTCTTAGTAATTAACGAATAAATCTTAACTAGGGAAGGACTAGGTAATTAACCTGGATCGCACTACGGTTGAAGCTGCGTGGTTCCACAGAACACCAGAAACTGTCAAGTATGTGAAATCCGACAAGTGTGAAGGCTGGATCAGGCATCGATCTCCCACATCAAGACATCCCTAGGGTGCGGAAACTTGGTTCCAGAACCCTCCCATATTGCCTTTGGTGAGACCTCAGTCTGTGCTTCACGGACTGTTGCTGAAAGGACTGGTAGTACCAGGATTTGCTTGGCTAACCTCACTACTGAACCTGGGTTAGGCCCCAAGTAGCCAAAGAATGGTTCTGTTGCTGAGACCAGGATCTGCCTAAGGTATGTCTAATGTTAGAACACTGGAACCCAACGAATAAGGAAACTGAAGAGTGGTTAGATCAGAAGATTCATGAGTTCGTGACACAGGAAAATTGAACTCTGCAGCTGTTTGAGAAAAGGTGGCTGGATTGTTGCGTATATATGGAAATCCACGAGATTTTCTTTGCATCCTTTCCATCAAAGCTGTATGATTGGATCGCAAGATTAGCTGACAGCCAGGGATGATATAAGCTCGACCAACCGATAGTGTGGACTCTGAAGCTAGTGCATAGGTTAGAAGCATCATAGGACAAGATCGCAAGAGCTGTGGACCACTGGCTCGACCAGATAATAGGGGGATTCATCACTGAGTTCGCGATAGACACAACCGTGAGTTACAGCGAAGCAGAGCGATGGTTTCTCAAAGGACCGCGAGGTAAGTACATTAAATCTTTGAATACCTGGATTAAGATGTTGTTATGTGAAAAGAGGGTTATGCGAATACATTAATGTTTGGGACAACACGGAGTAGAAAGATCTACAAAGGTAGCGAGGGATTAGAAAACAGTCCCCTAATTTCACCTTCGCGAGAAAGCGATGAGGAGATTGCTCGGTTCTGTCTGAGAAGTGCAGTCCCGTTGATAAAACAACGCATTCCAAAGCTACCACCCCCATCCATGCCACCACCAGCGTCACCACCATCATCTCCATCTTCACCCACTCCACCTCCACTAACTTCGCAATTTAGCATGGCGAACGCGATCAAGTTACCCGTATTCAGAGGAGTATGGAATGAGGACCCAGATCAGTTCTAGTTCGCGGTAAGGGCAGTATGGGAAGCACAAGGGGTTACAGATGATAACATCAAGAAGGCTACATTGGTGAGTGCGCTGCAGGATCACGCGTTGATGTGGTATATCAAGCACTCTAGCGATCACCCAAACGCAGGGATAGCAGAGATCTAGAATGCGTTGAACAGAGAATTTAGTCGGCTGAAATCTGAGACGTAGTCAATCATTGGGTTCAAAGAAATTGTGATGCTCCCGGGAGAGACCCCTTGGGATCTGGATTAGCGACTGAAGAGTATGATCCGCGAGGCTAATATGATGCTCACAGATGCGCAACACCATGCATGGTTTGTGGCATCCCTGACACCACACTTGAGGACGGCATTGTCACAACAGAAGCTTTCAACCCAGGATGAAGCATTGGAGATGGCGATGAGGTTGCATGAGACTCCGATACAAGATCCTGGGTTGGGAGTTCAACAAATCCACGCGCAACTATAGAACCTATGCTTGGAGATGCAGAGTCTGAAGCAAGATAGGGCACCGCGACTGGAGGCGCACAAAGAAGTGTGGTGTATAAAATGTAAAGGTCAGGGTCACGACAAGGATCATTGTCCCGTATTCGCAAACTATTTGGCAGGAGGGGGGCCAATGCCATTGAGACTAGAAGCCCAGGCAGGGCCAAGTGCGACACTGATGTTATGGTGCGCGATCTGTCAGATAGGAGGGAAACACATGACAGACAATTGTCATATGTTGCAGAAGTATACACAGGCCCCACAACAATTGTTTTGTAAGTTCTACAGTTCAGTGGGACATGACGAGCACACTTGTCACAACTATGAGCTAATTATGGATCAGACTTCGGACTATAGGATGCAAACGAAGATGTGAGGCCTCGACCCAGCTGCAGGGATGGCGCATGTTGGATTTCAGGGCTTAGGTTGAGGACGAGGAGGAATGGGACCGTGAAGGGGCCACAAACAGTTGATCTGTTACAATTGCGGAGGACCAGGGCACTACGCTCGTGACTGTACTAACCCAACGAGGATGTCTTGTTCATATTATGAGAAGTTTGATCATGAAATGATAGATTGTCCTACGTTGATCACACAAAGGCGTGAGAAAGGGATCCTCTAGTCCCCTCCGACTCAGAATATCCAGATGATGAAATATGAACCTCACGATGAAGATCCTAACATGAACATGATGCTTAGAAGTGGAGCGACCACAGGGGAAGATAAGGGGATGCGGCCAGAGGAAGAGACATGGGTTCGTAAGGCTCCTACAAAGGAACCTGAGTTTTACCTGGAACGCGTAAAGGATACATTTATGGAAGCTACGAAGAGCTTCACGGAAGCCTCCACTTCAGGTAGTAAGGACCAACCAGAACCGATGATGGATCCTTCCATGCTTACTACCTTTCTAGAGACCTGCGTGAAACTATTGTGAGACCATAACGCAGTTAAAGGATTACAATAGTTGATCACTTGATGCACGGGATCAGGTGAACCGCGCGTAGTCTGGAAGTTGGGAAAGCATACCTTGTGCACAGGGAGGGAGATGAGACTGACAACGTAGATTGGTAAATGCGAAATGGATCAAGTTATCTTGGACCTAGAGTTAGATGTGAATGTATTAACTAAGCATACTTGGGAATGCATGGGCAGGCCCATGTTGTAGTGGTCCCCTATTCAATTACGCATCGCGAACCAACAGAAGATCGTGCCCATGGGAAGGCTGTAAGGAGTAACGGTTGATATTGAAGGCGCGAGCACACATACGTATTTTGAAGTAATAGAAATTGTCGATGACAGCAATCCTTATCCCGCGTTGTTAGAAATCGACTGGGTGACGGATATGAATGGAGTCATCAATTTGAAGAAGAGGAAGATGATATTCGAGAAAAAGTCACTACGTGTGGTAGTCCCGTTAGACCCATCTGAAGGGGCGCGCTACACTGAACCAGTGCGCGACGAGGAAAGTGACGATGAGCTGGATTGTATTTACCAGATGACTATGCAAGATCAGGATCAGGTGAATCCGACCACGGATGGAAGAATCTTGTGGGAGCAGGATAGCTCCTGCACTTTGGATTCAGGCGAGGAAGTAGAATGCTGGCAAAACCGGTTACACGAGGTCACAACACTAAATTGCAACCTGATGATTAGATCACTTCATTGCATGACAACAGAAGCAAGGGAATGACCAACACATGAGGACGTGATAGTGGTAGAGGAATTCATGGAAAAAGTCGAAAGCATAGTACCGAAACAACAGCAGATACGGTGTGCGACACTTATACATGAATGGAGTACACATCCAAAGATTAGGATAAGTTGGTGCAAGGATAAAAGGCAGACACAGTTACAGGTGGGAAGCTCCCAGCGCCAAACAAAAGTCGGGCGGCCAAGACAGAGAAGATTGTGCGTTCCCCTGTATCGGCGAACGTGGACTATGCTGTTTGCAACTAGACTAAGGATCAACACTGGTATCCAGTGGCAGCAGCAGGGACAACGCCACACACCACAACAATGTCACATAGAAGCATTCAAAAGGGTATGTGGGATCCTGAATAGGGTTCACCAGGCCAGCCAGACGGTTTGGGACCGGCGCGTACCAGCAGTTTGGTGGGCCTCTAGGGCTAAGTATCGGCATATGAGCATGGGGACGATCCTAAAGATGATGAACATAGTTGAGGCCATGGGTTTGCAAGGAAGGAATCCTCACATAATTGGAATGATTCATAGGGACCAGGGCGAAGGAACTGTGCAGCTGTGGAGGAGCAACCTTATGCAGATTCGGGAAGCCGTTCGGCAAGGGTACTTGAAAATTCATGAACGCTAAGAAGATCACGTACGACTGAGGACGAAAAGCAAGATCCTGGAAGAAGAAATCAACAAATTGGAAACCGAAATCACACAGACAGTCCACACGGAGAAACTAAGCCCGACAGCACAAAAGGTAGGCAATCATGCTACTACACTACCATGGCTGTGGCCACACCTCACTAATCAAAGGAACCAAGGGAGCACACTGTATAAAAACGAACGCGAAGCGCTGATGGATGTCAGGCTAGATGTGGGGTACCCAGAGACTAGGTTGAAAGATGCAGGGAAGTCCTACATGGATGGGGTAACCACCTGACTATTTGTAGAAAGTATAGTCTTAGCGCTCCAAGTAGTTGGAAGAGAGCGTGGGACTATAAAAGAGTCTATATGGAGGCAACGCGATAGGAGGACTGTGCATAGGGTCAGGTGGTCCCAAAGGTCGCGCCCACGCCTGAGAGGCCACGTTATCACATAGGTAGATTGGGAAGTGACCTTTGGGGCCACTGTTCATGATAAGACATCCCATTTAAGGCAACAAGGAGTGGGCGGCAGGTAATTAAGCCACGGAGTCAGACCTAGATTTGAAACAATCTACCGCCAATATCGCATTAATGAGCCAAGGGAGGGGGGAACGGTCGAATTTGAATTCTGGCAGGCCTATAAATCATAGAGAATCCTCCACTACACAACCCTTGGCATCTTGAGAATTCAGTTATTGCGCTACCCACTGTGTATGGATTTCACGGCTTTAAAGGCCCTGCAAGAAAGTTTAGTGTTTGAAGCATTACCGACAGAAACACAGGACCTTCTGAAAAGAGCGATGTCGACAGCCGAGGAAGCTGCACCGAGCCCGATGTCACCGGTGGGAGATGCACCAGAAATTCCAAAATCACCTCGAACGCCGAGGCCTAAAAATGATCTCCAGGGAGCAAGATCGGTCCGCATATCTCTACAAAACCTGGGGTTTGGTAAGCTAACTCTGGAAGAAAAGGGAAAAACGGTTAACATTGAGAGCGATGATGAGGAGGAGGATCTCCACACATTCATAGAAGAGATGGAGCCAGAGGTAGAAATAGAGCTAGTACGCGCTACAACCAAGATGCCCAAGTATGTCCCTCCACGTAAAGGGAGGGTAAAGGTACCTAAGGATTTGGATACCGTTAAAAGCTCACTCTAGACCCCGTTCCTCCTGGAGGGAATTCTGTTTGAAGGGTTGGCCTTGGGCCATGTACCCACGATGAAGTTCGAAGACTAGGACCTCGCGGATAGCGAAAAGTTCCCTCATTTGGAAAATAACCAGATAATGAAGCAAAGCAAGGAGGGGGACTGTTACAGCATTGCAGCCACGAAAATGGCTACACGGGGTGGAGGAGGCCGGGCTACTCCACCTCCTCTATATTCCACACTTTCATCGCGCCCTAATCACCATATTTGTCATCAGGCAACTGCTTTACCTGGTGCACGATGGGTACTTGTGGTTAGAAGAGTCCATACCTATAACAACAGAACTCATTCATAGGATCTCTCGACTTCCCTGTATGGGGAGGGACCTCGTGGAGATTGTTGGTACCAGTGGAGACTTAGTTCTTGCAGAGGCCATGAAAAAGAAATATACGCTAGAGAAAAAGTAGAGGGGTTACATGATCACTAGCATTCTAGACAAAGCGTTCTGGGTCGTTACCCAGTTGCTAGCAGGAAAAGTGATGCAGAAATGTTGTGGCAATGAGGTACCAGCAACGGTCATTGTGCTGGCCGAGAAATGCACAGAAGGAGTACAGTTCAATTGGGCATAGTTCCTATGCGAAGAGTTCCTGACGAATTGCAGGGAGGCCTAGGAGCAGGGTAAGACATTCCACTACGCGTGGCTTCTCTTATCCATCCTTTTGGTTGCAGGGGAATTACTGGAGGATAGTCAATTTCCTCCCCTTGACCAGGATTTGCCCAAGGCAGCCAAGTATGCGTCGCTATGGGTAATAAAGGACGCGATGCGAATCCGTGAAACCAAGATTTTTTGGATTCTTATAGAGGCAAGCATACGAATGTGGAGCAAAAAACGGCCACGCCTCTCCCTTATGATATACGACAGTCTGCAGAGCTTTGCAGATTTCAAAGCAGACATGCATAATGTATACATCAGGGAGCGGAAGGATCCACAATAGAAATGGACCACCCTTCCATTCATCACAATCGATGACACTGTGTTCGCGATGCTTGACTCCTGGCGCATCGGCTCTGGCAGAGCGCGATGAGATAGTGATCCAAAGACAGAAGGATGCTACTAAGATGCTGGAACAACAGAGGCGGAACGACCAGCTCGCCGAGGAGGTGAGGGCCTCTTGCAAAGCAGCAAAGGCAACCGCAGAGAATACCAAGGCCACAGACAAAGCAGGAATAGTACCGGTAACCGGGGCCACCGCAGTGCAAGAGGAAACAGGTCTAGACCAGCTCGCGGGACAGGGGATGAGTGACATGGCAGCAGGCGCATCATCAACACAATTAAAGCAACCGCACATTTAAGAATGGACAGGGCCCTGAAAAAAGACTAAGGCTTCTAAATTAGATGGGGAATCCATTACATTGACCCAGGGGGACCTGTATGACATTAGCGACATGATTTACGAGGTCATCCGGGAGGTGCTTCAGGAAGCAATGACGGAGCAACAGAATGTGTTGGGGGCGCTTAGGGCGTAGCTCCAGGAGCTTTAGGTGCGAACCCCACTGCAGGGAATGATAGCCGTCTACGGGGCTACAGGCACATCGGCAACCGAGCAGTTGTTGCGGGCCAAGTTGGCTAACAACGTCGCGCTGCCATAGGGAGCACTGACTGCGGACAGTACAGTAGAAAGAGCCGCGGTAGGTCGGATTCAGGGACCTCGCCTAAACTTGGCTGCCTTGCCGTGCGACATATTATATCAGCTGCAAGACGGGGCAACGATAAAGCTCCACGCTAGAGAAGGACACGCAGTCCAGTTTCTCAGAGACTAGCGGATCAATATCGAACAACTGAGCCTCCAACGTGATGAAGCCATAGCACAAACTCAGCAGTTGGAGCAGATTTTGGATGAAGCATGTCGCTGCAGATGTTGGGGGCTTGTTGGGCAGCAAAGCCCCCATAGTGAGTTTTTGGGCTTATATCCCGAGTTTTGGTCCATGTAATGTAAAGACCCCGCGAAATGCGGGCGCTGAGCAGAAGAGTCTAGGGTATTCCACGTTAAGGTAATTAAATTTAATATAGTGTGTCGACCTACCCATGGTCCGCAGACCATGGGATTTTATAAATAGAGCGCGGCTCTAAGGGTAGAAAGCAGTTTTTTAAGTCTTATGATATTTTTGGGATGATGATATAGCACTGAGTCTGTAAGTCCGAGTCTTAGGTTGTAGTAGGAGATAGAGGCTCTGCAGCTGAGTGCGCAAAGGCCTAGTAGAGTTTGCAGCTGAGTGCGCAGACCCCTGTAGCTGAGTGCGTAGGGAAGAGTCGAGTCTGTATTGGATCTAGCTTTGAAGATATTAATAATAAAGATCAGTTGATGGTTATATTGTGTATTTGGTTTAGAGATCTGCAAATGAATGTTATGTGTTGATGATACTTGTTTATTTATCTGCGTGCACTTATAGATATGAGTAAAGATCATCTTAGCAATTAATGAATAAATCTTAAATAAGGAAGACTGGGTAATTGAACTGGATCACACTACTGTTGAAGCTGCACGGTTCCACAGAACACCAGAAACTATCAAGTAAGCAGAATTCGGTGAGTGTGAAGGTTGGATCGGGCATCGATCTCCCACATCAAGACATCCCTAGGGTGTGGAAACTTGGTTCCAGCACCCTCCCACACTACCTCGGGTGAGACCTCAGTCCGCACTCCGTGAACTGTTGCCAAAAGGGATTTACTTGGCTAACCTCACTGCTGAACCTTGGTCAGGCCCCAAGTAGCCAACACCAACAAAATATCTTCAATCTTCTTTACTTCCTCAATGTTTAGAAAATGAGGTGCCAACTTTTTAGAGTTACCTTTTTCTTTTTCAAACTTTTCCAACATCTCTTTTTGCATCTTATTCTTTTTCCTTAGCCTTTTACTTTCTTTTAAAGCACTAATCAATTCGCCTTCCAAATCTAATTTAGCCACTTTTTTTTTTTCTCTTTTAAAGAGACAAATAGGATTTATATTAACAAAATCTAGGTTGTGGGTCAAAAGCTATACATAGTAGTCTTACTAATTTCAAACTGTGCAAATATTCATTGTTCCATACAAAATTAATGCAAGCACTATGACTACATTTCTTCCCAATGATAAATATGTATCTACTTATAGCTTTGAAAAACACCCCTAAAACTATAATATATTTACATTGCAACATAAAACGGTAGGATAATTAGATAAAAAAAAAATCATCCAACCAAGGGAAGTCTTCAAACAAGGCCATTTTAAGGAGTACCATTCCTTTGTTGATGACAAGGCTTGCTTTTGTCTGGTGTAAAACTAGAACCAACGTCACCATTATCTACCTGCACATTGCCACTCACTATGTTCTCAAGAGTAATGATCCTAGAACCAAAATCAACAACCTCCTCGCATAATTTATTAAAAGAAATTTCCATACTGCTAAGAATCCTAAGAAATGTGGCCTCCACAAGAATCTGAGAGGACTGACACTTCCTTTTGGCCATTTTGACTTGTTGTTGTATTTCCACCATTAATTCTTCTAGCGTCGCCAGGAGTTTGTCTATCAATTGACCAACAACACTGCAGTCCAGAGAGGATTGAGGATCCACCATGATGTGAAAATACCATTGCGCCAAAAATATAATCACGCCAGAGGAATTTTCCCACTCCACAATATCGACCAAACATAAATCACCATTGAAAATTTTAGAGGCAGCATGGTCCCCTTTATATTCAGAAACGAGACACTTCCGTGAGCCCATTTGAGGATGCAATTCCAAATCTAACCCAAATTTTGGCAAAGGATATTGAGAGAATTGGGAAATAAAAATATGAAAAAGTGGAATTAACTCAGACACACAACATGGGAAAGGAAATGCGAGAGTCGTATTAGTTTCTAGATGTTTTTAAATAAGGTGATATAAATGTAGATGCCTTAATAAACACAAGGAGAGAGACGAGTCATGATATATATGAGGAGAAGAGAGACACCTAGAAGAGAAGTTTAAAAACAATGTCAGAGAAATATGACAAGTCAAATATTGAAGTTGCTTGACACTAAGAAAATACCGTGGGACCATTTACTTCAAAATACTGGAGTCTTGTTCCTCTAACACAATGGATATCCAACTAGATCGGGGAGTAATTTCAAAAAATGCAACTAGATATTAACATTATTAAGGGATGTGTGCAGATTTAATGTGTTTATGATCCAGCTCAATTTGACCTTGGGTCATTGTTGAGCCACGCTTGGCTAGAGCATCAGCCTTAGAGTTGAGATGCCTATAAACATGGAGAAATTCTATATTCTCAAACTGAGAGGATAATAGGAGAATCCAGTGAAGAATAGGAGGAAGATCATGACTTCACCCACATATGGCCTTAACCACTTGATGAATTATTACCATCGAATCACTGAAAACAATGACACTTGATACATTTCTTCACCTTTATAGACCTTTCCAATGACATTTCTAGACCTTTCCAAAGAGAAAAGAACTTTTCTTAATTTATGTTCGTGTGTCCCATACCCCATGTAAATTGTGCTTCAAGTTTTTTGTTAGGGTCAATGAGGATCTCTCCCGCTTCTTCCTCCCCCATGTTCCTTCTTGAATCCCCATCAAAGAATATTGAGCTAACATTAACTTTTCTCCATTGATCGAGTTGAGATTGCTTAAGGTTGAGGATGGGAACCATTTCTGTGGTATGATGGTTCAAAGGATAAACAACAAAACTGAATGGCATCTAGAGATGGATCCTTTCATGTTGCTCAAAGAAAATATCCTCCAACTCATTTCTTTTGAACCCCTTGGAGGAGATTGATTCAAATAAGGAAAGAGGCACTCTTTGAGCCACCTTGTAAGGGGTCAAAGTTTCATTTATGAAGATCACATTATTTCTTACTATCTAGATGGAATAGCATAGGTACTTTGGAAGAGCTTCCCAACATCTCATTGGAAGAGGGGAATCTTTTCAAGGCCAATGATACTTTGTTCTCCATAATTCAAACATTTGCTCCCATAACCTAGGGATGGAATCCACGAAATAAATTGAAGCAAAATCATTGCGCCAAACCTCAATGGAGAAGGGGCATGTTCTAAATAAGTGAGAAATATATTCCTCTGAATTGGTGCAAAGCACACACCGGGATGAGTGTTGAATGTTTCTTTTTCTCATATTTTCTGTTGTGAGAATTTTATAGTGAACCAAAGTCAAACAAAACAAATTCACTTTGGGAATGCAGTCCAAATTCCATAATTTTGTCCATAGCATGCAAGGGATCAAATGTGAGAGCTTCCTTATCAAGTGTTTATATCCCATTTTTTCTGAATAGTTATATTAAGGACTCAAGGTATAGGATCGATGATCTTGATGCGATATTGAAATGGGAGCCAAGCCTTTTAATGAAGTTAACAAATCCCCAATTTGGATTTAGATGAATTGACAACTTGATATTGAGCTAACCCTTCCATGCCCCTTTGATGTCCCATTTGGAAATGTCCTATAATTTTTTGAAAACGTATTATTGCATCCACTGGGCAAGGTCCTTGAATTCATCACATTCACCCAATGGGATTTTAGATATGATATAATCTCTCTAAATCTTATCACTCAAAGAGTTTTCTTGGTTATAATAGAGAGCTCCCTAAGGTAACCTTTTCAAACTAATCTTGTAGATTGAAGGCTAGCCCCTTAAATCCAAAAAGGTCTCTCTCTGACAGTCTAATCACTAAATTTAGCAATTGACTATGCATCTACAAGATGGCTAGATCTTCAACAAACTTTGATAAAGAAAATAAGGCAAATTCATCTTACTAAAACCTGCTAAATGACACAAAAACCTCTTGTATTTTGAGGTCTAAAATGGGCCTCCTAAGAAAAATGTATAACCAAAATAAACTTTATAAGAACCAATAGGATTCAAGATGATGGTGTCAACCATGGGGGATGGTTCACGACTTTTGGAGTAAAAAAGTAAAAATATTAAAAAATAATAAAATAATAAAACTACCTTTTCAGCTCGTATTTTAAATTTATATCCCTAAGGTTTTACTCAAATTTCTAGCGAGAGTACTCGTTGGATGCAAAATTTAATTACTCATCGAAGGAGTAGCCATGTTACATAATTTTGATGGGCTGTGCTACACGAAAAATGAGAAATACATGAAAAAACATGATTGCAATCACATTTTTCATGTATTTCTCATTTTTCATGTAGCAGGGTCCATTGAAAGTATGAAACATGGGTACCCCTTGGATGTGGAATCAAATTATGCATCCAACAATTGTTTTTGCTTGTTGAGTAAACCCATAGGGAGATAAGTTGAAAAAACGAGTTGAAAAAATAATTTTTCTTTTTTCCCTCTAAAATTTGATGATGTAATCAAATCTTATTTTATTATTTCCATTATTGTTTTATAATTTCCTTAGGAGGCCCATTTTAGACCTCAAAACTCCCCTAATGAGCTACACAGTCCTGACGAGGGAGGCATGCATCCATTTCTTTGGGAGGCATAGTGAATATGTTCCTAGGAATGAGCACACATTCCTATGGGCATTTGTTCTTTATGGCCCCATTTCCACTTTTGCGGCCATCATTCTCATGTTAATTCCCTTATTCGATTCTCACCTGTTTTATCAATTATGCATATTCCTTCTCAAGGTCTCATTATAGAATTTCTTGCAACATTCCTTCATACACTTCATGCTAGGTGTTTGCTCATTAGTCTACATAGTTTTTTTTTTCTACACATGAATTAAGTGATTTCACAACCACTTTCCACATGGTTATTCATTTACAAGATATCACTACAGTTGCAAGGCATTTCATCATGACTATTCCTTAATTCCAAAAGCTTGCATCATGTTTTAGTTGATGCATGTGGTAAATGACAAGAAATAATTTCACAAGAACATATTCATGGATCTTACTCCACCATATGTTAGGGACAAATCATAAACAGTGTATCCAAAATGCTTTCGATCAGAACAATTTATGGCAAGAAGCTGACAAATCCATCTTGGAAACCCTTATAAAACCCTAATTACCATGGAATTGTAACTTGGCTCTCATACCACTAATCAAAATCTTGGGGGCTAAGATCCAAGAACCTTGAAAAGAATACTGAGAGAATAAAGGGGGTGGGGGGGGGGGGGAATGAAAGTTTTCCAAGAAACTAATCTTGAAAAAAAATTGAAAAAAAATACGCACTAAATACATCCAACATGTGGAAGGAAAGAAAACTATTCAAGAAAACCATTTATTAAATGAGATAAACTTTGGATCATTACATCATGGTGGACCAATCTGTCTTTTTGCAAGGTGAGGCTCATTATTTATAATATTCTTGGTGCCTTATTTACATCATTCAATACCATGGGCAGATACCTCTTTCTATTTGGATCATGCATCCTGGTTGGTAGTTGAGGCATTGTCAAGCCTAGACGCCTAGGAACATGTATGCATTACTATGGGAATGTGTTCTTGATGGCCCCATTGCCACTTTTGGGGCCATCATTCTCATGCCAGTGCCCTTATTCGATTCTCACTTATTTTTTCAATTATGCATAATCCTTCTCAAGATCTCATTATAGAATTTCTTGCAACATTCCTTCATACACTTCATGTTAGGTGTTTTCTCATTAGTATACATAGTTTTTTACATTTTCCACAAATGACTTATGTGATTCTACAACCACTTGCATCATGGTTTTTCATTTACAAGATATCACTAGAGTGCTAAGTTATTTCATCATGACTATTCTTTAATTCTAAAAGCTTACATCATGTTTTGCCTTATTTCTCACACTTGTTTGAGAAAATTCCACATATTCACTTTATATATTTATTTATTACTATTTTATGTTCATCTCATCATTCTAGATTGATAATGGTTATGAGCATTGCAATAGGTTATCATCATTCATTTCTTAAGACCCTCAAGTTTATCTATTGTATCAACCACCATGGTACAAGTGGATATCATGTCATCCCCTGTTGCTCATGCATATGGGGCTAGCCATGTGTGGACTTTCAAAAAGACACTAAAAAGGTCTAAAATTGTAACTATAGTTTAGGCTTGAGGGAGTGAAGCCTTACCCATAGTTATTTATTGGGTTATGTTAAATACTAGGACACTAGGAGGATTAGGGGTTCCACTCGATGTTATTATATTTTTTCCTCCATATTTTAGCAAATCAACTAGGTGTGGCAAGTTAAAGAGAAAAACAAAGGGAGTTAAGATTTTGTAGCAACTTTACAAGCCACAGGTCTTAGGTAACTCAATAGATAGTACCTCTTTCTTTGTATCTATATGTATTTTCATACTAGAGAATGGAGAGAAAAATGACCTCACCTTCTAACTAGGTTTTCTCCCATAAGGGTTTTTGAGGGAAACATTTGTGTCTATTTTGGTTGGCATATGTATTTCTTTTCATTCTATATTGCTCGCATTTTAGATAATTTATTTTTAAGCACGCAAACAATAAATAAAGAATCTAAGTTCTAAAAGGAATTAGCATTCACAATAAAGGTTTCAATATTTTATCAGATATATTGTGATGAATTGCTCCAATGAAATATCCATGATGATTTATTGCTCATCTCCACATCTTGCCTAAATGGATAGTGTCTTCTTTACTTTCACATGTTACGTCGGCCAGTTTAGCATATTATGTGATTGTAGGTTACTTCATATCTAATGGTATTTTCTTAATGTCCATAGTGAGACTTTTATCACTATTCTTTGCATCTTCAAGATGCAACGTCCTCAAAGTAAGACAATCTAATAACCATTAATTAGTTGTTAGGTTCAACAATCATCTCGAATCCATTTTACATTTGAACCCATCATTCATATAAACTAGAATTGTGTTTACGAATTATGCCATGATCACAAGGTTGTTACTGTCATTAACCTTATTGAAAATTTTTATTACTAGGACAAGTATAGCAGAAAAATAGTACATAAAATAATGACTAAAATGTCTTTTCCCATAAATTATAACTATTTATTTGGTCACACATATATATATATCCTTTCCCTTGTAAATAAGTTTCCAAATTTCTTTATCCTCCATTCCTTAATTATATAAACCTCATCATATCTATAATGTAATATTAATAAACCTTTATATTCACATAAATATACTCATATTCATGAATTTATATAATTTCATAATCTCATAGCCGCAATCTTTGAAAAAATACTCTCATGTGTTGGTAATTCTCCAGTTTTAAAAAGTTGTTAAAACCATTACACTAAATTATATTTTAACAAATCTTATACAAATACATTACTAATTAATTGAATCTCCCACTGTACACAAAAAACATTATCAATTATAGGAATATATTGGTTCACTTTATAAGTAATTTATTTTTTTCGCTTTAATTTTGTTTCAATATTTTACTTAATCATACATCTTTTAATATATATATATATATATATATATATATATATATATATATATAACTTGAGTGGACCTAATGGTTAAGAGCATGTGTTTCCTCCTAAGAAGTCAGAGGTTCAAAACCACAAGGGGTAGAGTATGTATGTCTTCATAAACTTAATAGTCAAAATAAGATAATAATAATAATAATATATATAACCAAAACCGAATAATAACATTACACTTTTTTATTAAAAATGACAAAATTGTCATTATATCATGAATAAATTTTATTTACCTATCTATAATTTTTTTAATTACTCATTTATTTATTTATATATACATACATTTATATATATATATTTCTTTCTTTATTAATTTTATATTAAAATTAATTTTATTCCATTTCTCATTTGCAAATATATATTTTTTAGTGGATACCATTAATACATTTCCTAAAATAAAAATAAAAATAATAACTTAAATATTTTTACTATGTTCTATTTATTTCTCGGGATGGACGGGTCAGGTTACAATGAGATTTCATGCCAATACAATTTTATTGAAACTCAGACCACGTAATACCTTCACTCAACATTAAAAAGCAAGGAAACGACCCTTTCCAACTCGGTTCGGCTGTGTGGAAAATTATTGGTCATAAATAGCTTGTATTTGCTCCAGCCTGGATTTGTACAACGTATGTTTGTGTCTTCATAATGGACCCATGGACTCAATGTAGTTCACTAATTCCATGCCTTAAAGCTCCACAGTAAATGGGGCAAGGACGAAGGACAGATATGATTTGAAATGTAACGTGCTCTAGGTACAAAAGAAGTTTTTGGCTGGAAAAGTTATTCGGCCATAAACAATTCTGGTAATAATCCTAACGTCTGTCTATATAAACGGTAGGTGAATCTGCAATCAGGATAAGGGTTTTTATATTCACTTGCTATAGGGCATTAATTGAACTGGGGCTGTATATGTCCATCGTTAGATTTTAGCCTTAGCAAAATTGAAATTGAACAGTAAGAATACACAACTGTGGCTCAATTAATGTCCTCTAGCATGCTGAATATTTGTTGCCTTCCATATCTCCCCGAGGAATCGAATGTTTACCTAATTAAAACTTTGGTCTGAGCCAGATACTCCTATCACCTAACAAACAGTACAGGAAGTGGGGTAAGCCACCTCTGAATGTGCTCCGTGACGAAACACTTTCATTTCGTTTGGATAAAGGAAAAATGGCGAGCTTGCTCAGTTCCTGCTCTCCTTTCACTCTCCACTCATAGTGATCAGTTCTAGTGCTGCTTGCATTCTTATTAAGGAATTCAAACTCTGTCTACAAGAAATTCAAAGGGATTTTTAATTATTCAATTATCTAGTTCAAAACACTACAGGTCACTAGAAAACTACCCTTTGTTTTACTTAGTTATGCGAAGGTGAGGAAAGGTAGCACCCCCACCGGTTTCAGTAGTTGCAGTAGTGAAAACACCACCAATGCCAATTGTTTCCATAGAAGCAAGGGTATACAAACCAATTCCAAAAGCACTAGTAGCATTTGAATCAGCAGTTGCAACGCTAGTTTAACATCCTTCAGTTGCAAATAGAATTCCTATTTGAAAGCCATGACTTGTTCCAAAATGACTCTACCTCTTTCTAGCAGGGTAACAAATCTTCAATATATCAATTTGGAGAAGTGTAAAAGTTTTGAAGTGCTTCCAGATTCCATAGAGAATTTAAACAATCTCCAAAGGATTGGTACAGGTTATTATGTCTTTACCAGTTTGGCTACTACTACTTCTGCTCCCCGAACCGGGTCTGTTCGAATAGGGACTGGGTATCGATCTTGAACTGTCTCTATCTCTGTTGGCACATTGACAGGTGCAAGGTAAACTTAAACTGAAACAAATGGGACTGAAACTACTGCGACTGGCACATTCACTTAAATTGGATAAACTATATCCGCCGTTGGCGAATCTGGAACAGAGCAAAGGTAAGCTGGTCCTGCACGGAATACGGGTAAATGTTGGAGTAAACTCGGTCAATTGGATCTGTTCCGAGACCACGGGAATTTCTTCCATTTCGAAATCCATAACCCATCATCATACGCAGGAGTCTAGGCTGCATAAAGAGCAACATCATTAGTGGAAAAGGTAGCAATAGTTAGAGATGCAGATCTCATTGTAGTTAACCTATAAGCAGGAATTTCTTCATCAGTGGAAAAATCATAGGTAGAAGATCTAGTTCGTGATTATAGGAATGAATATTTTGACTATGCTAATGATTCTGGAACTACTGATGGGTAAGAAACTGTCTCTGCTATCTCACAAAAATAAGCGCAGAAAATGACACTACCCTAAGGACTTCTTGCTCTTGTCCACTGGTGATAGTAATTTTTTGTTGACTAATCATATGATGTTGATTATTGTTGTTTATACACTGATTGACTGTTAATGCATATACACTTGTACGTAGTTGCATACGTTCCAGTTGATTCTATTGATTAAGCAGTCGATCCGGCAGTTTGATACCCAACAGTAGACATCTGGGCATCTGTTTACCATGGTGATCCCGATGGCATGAATCAGACAAAGGGATAATTCCAAATTTTCTCCTGTTTTGTATTATCAAGATATGTATTAACAAGCTGCCTTCATGCGCTCAAGACATTAGCCAAGCTCTGTATTAACAAGTTTCCTTCATGGGCTAAAGAGTACATTATTTGAGAAACTCATTCTCTGGGTCTTTATTTTGTTTCCCATTGGCTGGGCCACTCGAGGGAAAAATATGCTCCCTCTATTTGTATCGAAGTTATCACCTAATGATAACAGTGAAAGCCAATATTAAGTTTAAAGAAGATTGGACCAGTTAGTCTTACCAATACAGTATGGAGGCATGCACACTTTCCTGTTGCTATATTCTGAACGTTGTCATCAAAGAAAATTTGTAGTAACGCAACAAATTTAGACTCAATGCTTAAGATAGGAGCTGTCAAAATGATATGCATTAGTTAAACAAAAATGGATGTTGTGTGGTGTGCCATGCACAAGAAATAGTAAAGCATGAAATGTAGAATTGCAAGGTTGCCATGATGTTTTAAAGCTACATTATTGTTGAATAATATTCCCTTTTGTTAAAAAAACCGTTGAGTTTGAGGACAAGGGGATCATTTTACAGTGTGTGAGATGTGATCAACAATCTGGGATCTTTTTCTTGTTGAATATTGTTACACAATTTTAGGGTTTGAGACTAGAATAGTGGCTTGCAATATTCTTGTTCTAGAACCTCTTTAGTGAAAAGGAACGTGAATGTTTGGGCAGTATGTTGGATATGAGAAGATTAACAACATATTTTCTTTTTCAAAACCTATTGTAATAAGCCCTTTCAAAGTACAACTAAGTCACTCAATTTAGATTTGACTCTCCAATTTTCAGCCTAAAAACTATTCTTAGAAAATATCAAGATACTTTTCAAGTTGGGGTCTGGTATGACCATTTTTCTTCACCTGCTTGTGTCAATATTGATGTACATCTGTATTGATTAGTCAAGAAATATTTACATGATGCATCACAATTTCAAAAGAAATGATATAACTCAATGAAAATGGCCACCAAAGATTTAGTATCATAGCGTTCTTTGTGGATCAACATTTGCAAGGCAAAGGGCCTGCTCTATGGCCAATTATGAGGGCTTGCAAATAACTAGTGTTTTTGGGTTCTTACAATTAACAAGAAGCATATCGTGGTCTTGTGTTCTTTCTTTTTAAGACAAAGTAATTACAGTGCTTTGAATAAAGAAAAAGCAAAGCAACTTGGGCTGGGTTGCTAGTACGTGAACATCCCTACTTATTCATATTATATCAATTTATTTATAATACATACCAATAAAATATACTTATGTAATACCTTAACATAAAAGGAGGACATTACTGTTTGGACACACGGTTGAAATGTGACAACAAATAATGTAATTATGGGTAAAATATTTATTAACTGCTTTCAGTTAGTTTTGTAACGAGATTTATATCGAATAACAGTTATGTAACGGAGGAGAGGCTATATGAAATTGGTGAATGCCCAAGAAGATATATCATGGAGAATCATTCTTTATTAATAAAGATTTCCAATCCCTTGCCCTATGGAGGTTTCTTTGACACACTGTCAAGGTTTTACCACTTAAAAATTTTGTGTTTACTTGTGTGTATTTCAATTCCCCATTCAATTTCTTTACATTTATTTCTTACTTGATGAACTGTTGAGACCAACAAATGGTATCAAAGCAATTGGGTCATTGAAGTCGTTGAGGAAGTCTAATTGAAGGAGACAGGGTTCATTTTGATTGAAGGATACATGGTTCATTTGAATGTGCCTGCACGAAAGCCGTCGTTTTGTTTAAATCCGTCAAGAAAACAAGGAGCCGCCGCTAGAAACCGTTGTTTTCTTTAAACCCTGCACGTTGAAGCTATGCTCATTGGATAAGTTGGCCACGTGGGAAAGAAGCCTACGTGTTGGAGAGGAGCTAGAGAAACAGTCTCCACTTCCAGAGAAACAAAAGAGGGTTGTTAGTTTCTCGTAGTTGGAAAAGGAGGCACTATGTGTTGGAGCCCATTTTTTGTTGTTGTTCTGTTGTGGAAGAGGAAGGAGTCGTTGTTCAAACAGTCAAGGGGTTGAGGCTGTTGGAAAGAGGCGCTCATCCTGAACAAGAAGAGGGTCTGCTGCTTCCGCCGAGAAAGGAGCCATTGTTGCTATCGCCAAGAGAGGAAGGAACCATTGTTCGAAGTCAATAGAGAGCCTCCTGTCACAACAGAAAGAAACAAAAAGAATCCTCTAAAGTTGAATTGTTGTTTTAAAAAAAAATAACGCTGGGTAATTTATTATTTTTACATCAGAAACAATAAATATATATTTTTTAAATTTGGAGTATGGAAATTATTAAAAGGGAAGAGAGAAATGGAATAGGGCTTGTTAAAAAAAATAAAGAGAAATTTTCTTTTGTTCCCTCTGAAATTCTGAACAAAAAGGATACAGAAAAATGGAATAATGTTTGAAGTTGTTTGTAGAAGTTCTGAAAATTTATTAAAAGGGAATATAATCAAATTTTTTTTTTTTTTTCAAATAAATTCTCAAAATTAAAATCAGAGTTTAAAAAAAAGGGCAACATAATCAAATTTTGTGTTGAAAATCAAAATCATAAAGAAACCTTAGTTGAAACCAGATTGTGGAGAAATCAAATTCATAAATAAACCTTAGAAGTAAAATTTTTATTAATGTTATAGAAAGAAATGGCTAAAATGACAAATGCAAAGTTCGAGGTGGAGAAATTCTCTGGCAAGAACAAATTTGCTTTATGGAAGCTAAAAGTTAGGGATTTCCTTGTGCAATAAGGGTTGCACAAAGCATTAGACGGGGTGAAGAAGAAACATGCTAGCATGACAGATTCAGACTCAGAGGATTTAGATGCATGAGCTCTCAGTACCACTAGATTATGCTCGACGGATGAAGTTCTCTTCAACATTATTGAAGAGAGTACAACTGCACGTTTCTGGGAAAAACTAGAAAAATTGTATATGACAAAATCGTTAACCAATAGAATTTATTTGAAAAGACAATTGTACAGTCTTCGGATGAATGAGGGTACAAAGGTTGCAGAACATTTAAATATTTTAATATACTTATTTGCCAATTATCAGATATGGAAGTTAAAATTCAAGATGAAGACAAAGTTATAACCTTGTTGTGTTCTCTGCTCGAGTCATGGGACCACTTCCTGATTGAGCACAACTAATTCTTTGAAATTTGAATCAGTTGTGGGAGATCTGTTATCTGAAGAAGTACAGAGGAAATCTAGCATCGAAACATCTTCACCAAAAGCCATGATAGCCAGAGGACAATCAAAGGAAATAGGGGAGAAAGCAAGGGGTTCTTCCAGATCAAAATCAAAGGGAAATAAGTGTAAGGCAAAATGTTGATACTGCAATAAAATTGGACACCTTAAGAAAGGTTGTTGGAAATGGAAAGAGTTTGAAAACTCAAAGAAGGAAGCAAATCAATTTGATTCAGGTATGATTGATGAAGTTTTATCCGCTGAAGAATTATGTGTGGTAGATGAAACTTTACCTGTATGTAATGTCTCTCAGAATGCTTGAAATTGGCTGTTAGGCTCTGGTGCTTCTCATCATGCGTTCGCACAAGAATTAGTTTACTTCATATGAAGTTGTAAATGGTAGTTCTGTGTTTATGGGTAATAATGTATCCTGTCAGATTGTTGGGATGGGAAATATCAAAATTAAAATGTATGATAATACAGTTAGAACATTAACTAATGTTAGACAGGTACCTGAATTGAAGAAAAACTTGATTTCATTGGGAGGGTTAGACTCGGATGGTTATAAGTTTACAGGTCAGAATGGAGTGCTGAAAGTCTCAAAAGGCACCCTAGTTGTTATGAAGGCAGAAAAGGTCGGAAATCTTTACAGACTCAGAGGAAGTACTAAGGACAGTGAGACAATGATTGTGTCAGATAAAGAAGAAGAAGGTACTCACCTATGGCATCAGCAATTGGGTCACATGAGAAAGAAAGGTCTTCAGGCACTGATGAACCGTAAATTACTTCTTGATTTGAAATCCTTGAAGTTGGATTTCTGTAAACATTGTGTTTATGGAAAACAATTTAAACAAAGGTTTAAAACTAGAAGTCATAATAGTAAATAAATTTTGAACTATATTCATCCTGATCTGTGGGGATCATCTCTTGTTGTATCTTATGGAGGTGCTTTGTATTTCTTAACATTTATTAATGATTTGTCCCAGAAAGTTTGGGTCTTTATTTTGAAAAAGAAAGTTGATGTATTTAATGTTTTTAAACAATTTAAAGAAATAGTGGAAAAGAGAGCTAACAAATTAATTAAATGTTTGAGAATTGACAATGGTGGTGAATTTACTTCTATAGAATTTGAACAATACTGTAAGGATGAAGGAATTGTTAGACATAAAACTTTTGTTTATACTCCTTAGCAAAGTGGCATTTCCGAACGTATGAATCAGAATCTTATGGAAAGAGCCAAAAGCATGATCAACAATGCTAACCTGCAAAAGGAGTTGTGGGCAGAAGCAGTATCCACTACTTGTTATTTAGTTAACAGATCACCTTCAGTTGCAATTAATTGTAAAATTCCTGAAGAAGTTTGGTTAGGTCAGTCTTGTGATTATTTGCATTTAAGGATTTTTGGTTGTGATGCCTATGCTCTTATCCCTAAAAATCAACGTTCAAAATTAGATCCAAAATTAAAATGTTATGTCTTTGTTGGGTATGACTATGCAGTGAAAGGATACATGTTATGGGATCCTACTTCACGAAAACTAGTTATTAGTAGAGATGTAAAAATTGATGAGTCTTCTCTTTTAAAATCAGATGTTGGAAAAATTGAACAGGAACAGGTATCACCAAGTTAGCAAATTCAATTGGAGACTAGATCTTTTTCAGAAAGTCGAAAGGAAGGAGAGACTTCTGAAGGAAAAGGTGAAGAAGATGCAAAGGAAACTGTTGAAGTTTTAGAACCAGTTCAGAAGCCAGTCATTCTAAGAAAGTCTACAAGGGAAATAAAAACACCCAAAAGGTATGGAG